>CM065589.1:104359667-104959667 GCA_033119425.1 Bufotes viridis
TGAAATACTACAGAAGATTGCATGGTCAAAAAGTTCACATTAAACCTTTCTTGCAAGTTACTATTTAGTTTGTTGCACTTTTAAATCGATTGTCAGGGATTTTTATATTGATCAGTTTGTATCCAACTCCTTGTACCCCTGCCAATCAGCTGTAGAGGCTACAGTGCGCCAGTGAGCGCTGTGGCCTCCTCACAGCTTACCAAGCCCAATACCATACAATACCATACAATGTATGGGGATGAGGCAGAGTGTCAGAATCCCATGAACTGCAATAGTATACTATTTTGGTTTATGGGACAAGTGATCAGAAGACTAAAAATGACAGTATTTTTTTTTTAAAAAAAGTAATAAACGTTAAAAATACAAAAATAATTAAAATATACCTCACCCTCTTTTCTAATTTTACATATAGAAAATAAACATAACAGGCATAACATAACACTGTATCTGAAAATGTCTGATCTCTTAAATTACAAAAATATTTTTCCTGCACAGTGAAGGCTATAATGTAAAAAATAAAAACAACATTTTTTAGGAACATTGTTTCCCCTAAACAAATGTAATAAAAAGTAAAAATTACATGTATCACAAAATTGTACCAAAACTACAGTTTGCTTCATAAAATATATGCCCTCATCCAGCCCTGTAGACAGATATATATAAAAAAGTTGTGGATGTCAGAATATGGTGATGCATAGAAAAGAAGTTTTTATTTTTTTTAAACTAGTAAAACTTGGTATTGCTGTAACCATATTGACCGACAGAATAAGGTCATTGTGCCATTTTTATCCCAAAACCCCCAAAAACCTTCTTCGAATTTCAATTTTTTCCAATTTCGCAGCACAAACAGTTGTTTTACCTGTTTTCCAATCCAAGCTATGGTAAAATAAACAGTGCCATTAAAAATACTACTTGTCTCACAAAAAAGCCTCTTTATAGCTTTATGGTGTATATGGAAGATGGGGGAGTCAAAATAAAAAGTAAAAAAATTAAATTTGGCCTTTTCTCAAAAGGTTTAAGTATATCTAAACTCTTGTAACTAATGTAATTTAGAAGAAAAGACAACAAAGCAACTTTACAAGCACCCAGAGTGATAAAACATGTTAGATAAGTGCACAGAGGGGATGGTGATGTCCTCATATGTGCAGTAATAGAAATACAGTTGTGTTCAAAATTATTCAACCCCCAATGCTGTGAAGGGTTTTAGGGAATTTAGTGTACATTTGTAATTGTGTTCAGAATGAAATCTTACAAGGATTTTTTAAAGAACCAAATGCAACTAAAATGACATCAATTGTTTTTGTAATACAGTATTAAATGTTTTTTTTTCGTGATTTCTTTATTGACATAATTATTCAACACCTTAAAGACTACCACTCTTAAGAACAGAGGTTCATTCAAGCGTTTTCGATCAGGTATTGAAAACACCTGTGGATGTCAAGGAGCAGCAATCAAGCATAATAAGCACCAATTAGGCAGATTTAAAATGACTGTGATACTTAGCTCCTTCTAGACATTTATTGGTGTGTTTACAAACATGGTGAAGTCAAGAGAATGGTCCAGGAAGACAAGAGAAGAGGTGATTTCTCTTCACAGGAAGGGCAATGGCTATAAGAAGATTGCAAAGATGTTAAACATACCAAGAGACACCATAGGAAGCATCATTTGCAAATTCAAGGCAAAGGGCACTGTTGAAATGCTACCTGGTCGTGGCAGAAAGAAGATGCTAACTTCGACTGCTGTGCGCTACCTGAAGCGCAAAGTGGAGAAAAGTCCCCGTGTGACTGCTGAGGAACTGAAAAAAGATTTGTCAGATGCGGGTACTGAAGTTTCAGCTCAGACAATAAGGCGCACACTGCATAATGAGGGCCTCCATGCCAGAACTCCCAGGCGCACCCCCTTGCTGTCTCCAAAGAATAAGAAGAGTCGACTGCAGTATGCCAAAAGTCATGTGGACAAACCACAAAAGTTTTGGGATAGTGTTCTGTGGACTGATAAAACAAAATTAGAACTGTTTGGGCCCATGGATCAACGCTATGTTTGGAGGAGGAAGAACAAGGGCTATGAAGAAAAGAACACCTTGCCTACTGTGAAGCATGGCGGGGGGGTCAATCATGCTTTGGGGCTGTTTTGCTTCTACAGGTACAGGGAAGCTTCAGCCTGTGCAAGGTACCATGAATTCTCTTCAGTACCAGGAGATATTGGATGAAAATGTGATGCAGTCTGTCACAAACCTGAGGCTTGGGACTGGGAGACATTGGACCTTTCAACAGGACAATGATCCCAAGCATACCTCCAAGTCCACTAGAGCATAGTTGCAGATTAAAGGCTGGAACATTTTGAAGTGGCCATCGCAGTCACCAGACTTAAATCCGATTGAGAACCTCTGGTGGGACTTAAAGAAAGCAGTTGCAGCGCGCAAGCCTAAGAATGTGACTGAACTGGAGGCTTTTGCCCATGAAGAATGGGCGAAGATACCAGTAGATCGCTGCAAGACACTTGTGTCAAGCTATGCTTCACGTTTAAAAGCTGTTATAACTGGAAAAGGATGTTGTACTAAGTACTAAGATTGAATGTCACTTGGGGGTTGAATAAAATGGATGATGATGTGAGCATAGAAAAGACATTTGTGGTTATTTCATTATAAATGTTATGTTATATTTGTCTGACTTACAAGTGCCTCTATGATTTAATTGTAAACAAGATGACTGAAATGATCAAAATCAATGTCAAACTGGCCAAAACACTCAATTTCAGTGGGGGTTGAATAATTTTGAACACAACTGTAGTAGAAGCATTGAAAAATGGAGGAGATAGACATCGCACACTACTTCAAAAAGAAGCCTCTTGGATAATAAAAACAAATGCAATGGGACCTCTAGGTCTTAATGATAAGAACAATCTAGCAGTCTTCATTTAGCAAGATATATAATGATGCCTGTTTTTAAAGAATGTTTGTATGTCATTGTCATAGTGATGACGTCAGAGGGGGCATAAGAGAACCTGCATGCTGATGCCATCACGAGGTAGGCCAGAAGAAGCACAGTCAGCGCAAAACGGCTGTCGCCTGTAAGTGAGTGTCCGCACCAGCGACCATGTTTTAAAGTTGAATAAACGAACTGCAAAGGAATCTGGTGAATGACACAAGTTTATTTCTTCTCTACACGACAACTTTACAAGCAGTGGTCATTATAATTAGTGTTGAGCGAATCAAAGTATCCGAAGTGATCTTAAATCTGAATTTCAGGGAAAATTAGATTCATCGCAAAGCCAAATTTCCTCATGCTTCGTGGAAACAAATCAATTTACCTGAAATGGCAGTAAAAATTAAACAACTCATACTCAACTCATCCACTTGAGCACAAAGAGGACACCGCAGCCATCTTGTTGAAGATCCCATTTAAAATCTTGTGCGGTGATGTATGATGTAACCACGCCGGCAGCACGAAGATGTCATCACGCTCTACTTGAGATTTTGTGCTGGATCTTCAAGCAAGATGGCTGTGGCAACGTCTTCGCTTTCAAATGGATAAGGTAAGCATAATAATTTTTTTTTTTTTTTATGATTAACCCTTGAAAGGCCTTAATATTAATCTCAGTTGCCAGATCAGCAATGGACGCGTCATCTGATGGGTTCAATGATAGGGGCAGCGCAATCATAGTTCCCTGTTCCCTGTACTTGCAAAGAAATGTGGTTTATAACTAATTTGCCATGAAGCAACATTTTTTTTTAATTTGGCGAAGTAGCCGAATCGAATTTTTCAGAACTTTGCTCATTTCTAATTATAATGATCCTAATGTTTTCAATATAGAATAGTCATTTCCCCGTCCTATCTTCCCCTCTTGACATGTTTTTTTCATACATCATGCTTATTTGCAACTGTGCATTAAAGGAACTTATACTGTATAATACTCATAAGCTGTTATCGTGCAGACACATGCCAAAACAGTGCCTGTATGAGGGTTTTGTGTGATGGAAACAATGATAGACAGCTGCATCTGCACAGGCAGTATCATGTGTTTGCACACCTTTTCCCAGTATACATTTTTATACTTAATGCATGTCCCAAGCTTAATGGTTGAACATAGTGTGACCCTACAGAATGTGCCGCTATTCTATAAGGTGAATTGAGGGTATTAGTTATGAATGAAAGATTAAAAGAATAAAATGTATTTAGTCTTGAGAAGAGATGTCTAAGGGGAGACATGATTAACCTATACAAATATATAAATGGGCCATACAAAAATATGGTGAAAAACTGTTCCATATAAAATCCCCTCAAAATTCTAGGGGCACTGCCTCTGACTGGAGAAGAAAAAGTTCAGTCTTAGAAGCCTAAAAGCATCTTTACTGTAAGAACTGTAAATCTGTGGATCAGACTTCCTCAGGATGTGTTCATAGCAGGAACAATGGACAGTTTTAAAAAGGGTTTAGATTAATTATTAAAAGTAAATAAGATTAATGCTTATAAAAATGTGTAGAAGTCTGAGTCTCACATCCCCACCTATAGCCACTTGATTGAATTTTTTTCAACTGTATTAACTATATGTATATATATATATATATATATATATATATATATATATCAGTACGGCTGGGCAGCACTGCAGACAATAGTAGAAAATATTTAAAAAAAAGGTGGTGCCAGCTGATCCTCCCATCAAACCATAAATGAAAAAGGAAATTCCAAGGCACTTTCCAAAAATAGATACTTGTTTATTTCACCAGATGCAACATTTCAATTCGCCCTTTGGAATCTTTCGCAAGCAGTCACTGCTTGAAAAAGGTTCCAAAGGGAGAACCGAAACATTGCATCTGGTGAAATAAACACGTATCTATTTTCGGTAAGTGCCGTGGAATTTCCTTTTCATTTATGGTTTGATAGGAGGATCAGCTGGCACCACCTTTTTTTTTATATTTTCCACTATTGTCTGCAGTGCTGCCCAGCCGTACTGATATATATATATATATATATATATATTTTATATATATATATATATATATATATATATATATATATATATATAGTATATATATATATATATATATATATATATATATATATATAACCAGACGTATTTTTGTATTTGGCAGCGTGGACCTTGGTTACGCCATGGGCACACCGCCGAGGTCCATGCCGCCCCCTTTTGGGGGGGGGGTTAGGGGATGAATATGTCATTAGTTAGTCTGTGTATATCTGCATGTCTTTCTTGTCTGCTTTCACTGTTTTGCTCGCCAGCAAACCTCTCTCTCTATCCGCTATTATTTGTGCAGACAGATTAAGGCATTGTTCACACTGACATACAGCATTATCCTCTTACTTGCATTATAGGGTGTGAGATGCAGGCAGCTGATCAATCCAGGTGAGGCAGAGCTGCTGTTAATAGAGTGTTTTTGTTCTTTAAGAATAACTGCTATTTTGCAGTTATGTATATTAAGTAGACTGTAAGTTCCTCTGTGTTGAGGTATGTTTCATTTGTAACATTTGTTTTTGGAAATGTAAAATGTGTGTGTGTCACTTTAAGGTTGTGCACCTGAGTTTGTGTACTTAAAAGCATCTGTGCAAGGTGCTGGGGATCCATCTTCAGTTCAGAATGTTAGCTGGATGCTGGGGGAGCTACTTGCTACAAAGGTAATTGCAAAGACCCATGAGGACCATTTATTTTGATGTTATTTTACCTTGTTTTATTGCTTTATTTTTGCTCAAAATAGATATGAGCGTTGCTTTTGCCAAGAACTGAGTTTAGACTGTTTTAACAGTATATACATCCACATCTCAACAGGGGGTACGTGCTGATGGTTGCATCGTTTATACGTACTAATCTATAGCAGGGTGGTGTATTGTAGGTGGTCTATATTACTGCATGCCCCATGTCAGTGTCAGCATACTACCACAGACAGGATTGTAATTGCAAGTCATTTTTGCTTTTCAGGTCACGTCACAGCTCGCCATTCTCAGTTGGTGTGGTCAATTACATATTTTCCTCAGGTAGTAGGATGAAAAAAAAAAGGGATTTAAAAAACAAATAAATAATTAAAAAATAAAAACTTTATTAGCATACTAGTCACGTTACTGGTGGATTTCCCATTAGGTTACGGGCTTCACTATTTGACATTTCTTAATAGGTTGTTATAGGTTCAAAATGTTGGGTAAGTCACATTTTCATTAGGTTGCGGTATCACAACATGAGACCCGACACGTCACTCAGGCCACGGCGGCTTCAACCATTTGGTTTTTCTGATGCTTTCGCTGGCACTGGTTTTGTTGCCATTTTTTGGCCCCCAATATAATTTTCTTTCCGACATTCCATTCAGGGAGCCCAGTTCATGTCTTTCAGCAGTTACTTGCAGCCTTAACAGACAGACACCTTAAGGCCTCTTTCACACAGGCGTCATGTTTGACGCCCGGATAAGAGGCGGGTGCGTTGCAGGAATATGCACGATTTTTCCGCGCAGGTGCAAACTTGTGTAATGCGTTGTGAAAAATCGCCATGTTTGGTACCCAGACCTAAAGCCGGACTTCATCACTGAAGTCCGGTTTCGGGTAGAGTATTCTGGAGAATTTATTATTTTCCCTTATAACATGGTTATAAGGGTAAATAATAGCATTCTTAATAAAGAATGCGTAGTAAAATGAAGATGAAGGGGTTAAAAATAATAAAAGTTAACTTACCTTAGCCACTTGATCGCGTAGTTGCGATCTGTCTTTTCTTTTCCAGCATCAGCTAACAACTAAAGGACCTGTGATGACGTCACATCACATGGTCCAATCACATGGTCCATCACCATGGTAAGATGGACCATGTGATTGGACCATGTGATGTGACGTCATCACAGGTCCTTTAGTTGTTAGCTGATGCTGGAAAAGAGAAGACAGATCGCAACTACGCGATCAAGTGGCTAAGGTAAGTTAACTTTTATTATTTTTAACCCCTTCATCTTTGTTTTACTAAGCATTCTTTATTAAGAATGCTTACAAACAAAAAAATGCTACAGCACTCTGCAACCAGAACTCTGCCCAAAATAGAAGCTATAAGAGGACATTAGTGTACGTTTTGATCAAAAGGTAATAAGCCACTCGCCATGCCAAGGCTGTCCCGTGAGTGGTCCTAACGCTAAATCTGATCTAAATCTGACCTGTTATGGGCCATGACAGCCACATAAAATCCTCCTAACGCTGAATCTTACCTGCCATGGCCCATAACAGGTCAGATTTAGCGTTAGGACCACTCATGGGACAGCCTTGGCGTGGCGAGTGGCTTATTACCTTTGATCAAAACGTACACTAATGTCCTCTTATAGCTTCTATCTTGGGCAGAGTTCTGGTTGCAGAGTGCTGTTGCATTTTTTTGTTTGTATGTATAATTGCCATAGCTAGGTGCACCTGCATACAGGGACGTGCTGACTGACCCCCCCTTGTGTTTCTCTTTATTAAGAATGCTATTATTTCCCCTTATAGCGATGTTGGTGCGAGAAGTGAGCCTTAGAAGTCATTATCTCAAGCAGAAATTATAAAGAACAGCGCTGTATCTATCCATTCAAAGAAAAGTAGCCATCGGGCATTAGGACCCAGAACACTACCTCCATAGGAGCTCCCTGTTACTTCCTTATCTACTCGGTCACGCGGGACGCCGCTGAACTGACCGACAGACCGCCTGGACGCTGCACGTGTCTGAAGCATTCCACAGGTTTGCTCCTCCGGACGGGTAAAGTAAAAACTGTCCTCCTTATCAAAGTTATCATTTGCTACTTGCTGGCGAACTGTCATTACATTGCCGCCGCAATCCTGCACTATTATCAGAGTTATCATTTGCTACTTGTTGGTGAACTGTCAGCATATTGCCGCCGCAATCCTGCACTATTTGGTAAGAGGAATAAGTTATGTGGTTATCCAATTACTGAGACATTATTCTGGATTGCAAAGTTGATACATCTATTGCTAGAGACATTGGCTTGGACTGCTACTGAGATAATATCCTTCTCCGGTGTTGTGGCAACAACGCCTACTACTTTACAGAAACACTCATTGCAACTGTTACTGTGACATTGCTCCGATCTGATATCGTGGCATTAGTAGAGCATCGAGGAACAGCCGCACTACATTGGTGAACATATATTTAAACGGCGAACATTGAATTTTTCAATAACAATATTGCCATACCATGCGTCTGCTGCTCTTCGCTGCCATCTAGAAAATATCTAGCTTTATTGTGGACTGTTATATTGCTCCAGAATATATATATTTTTATTATTTATTTTTTATTGTTTATTATTACTAGTATTTTTATTGTGTATTTTATCCTAGTTCGCTCTGCGATTTTTTCATATTAAAACGTATCCATATACCCAAATATTGAGTGCCCCTCCATTCCATTTTATTGCAAAATAATAAATACCTGGTCCCGTTGTTAAGCAACCATGCGGGAAAATCGCACTGCATCCGCACTTGCTTGCGGATGTTTGCGATTTTCCCGCAGCCCCATTCACTTCTATGGCCCATATTCTCTGGAAATTAGGTATGACGCTCTGCATGTTCAGTAGGCACATACCTCAACCTAGTCTAGAGATGTTCTCGCATTCGAGAGGTTGGTCATATTAGTGTTGTTGCTATAATCTATTGTCTATCATTTAGTTGTGGGGCTTTTGACCCCTTTTTGGCATCCCTCCCACGCAGCTGTTATGGCACAATTCAGGACGCTTAGTTTAGTTAGTTAGGCAGGTAGACGGTTACGTGGCATGTAGCCTACTCGTCAGAGGTAGCCCCGACCACAAATATATATATATATAAAAAATAATTTTTTATATATAAAATATTTATATATATATATATATATATATATATATATACATACATACATACTGCATAAGTAAATTGAACCCCACAAAAGAAAGGATTTCTGTGAAAATAGGGGGGGGGGGGATGAAAGTATTTGCTTGCAGGTAGCTGCTTTCGTAATGCACCTGCACTTCTGATAGCAGCCACAGTCAGCCACAGGTCCTGTCTCCTTTATCCCTGGCTATAATCTGTCTTGCTTCTTTCTATTGTACACAACATGCACAATTCTTCTTTGGAATCCTAGCCTTTCCCTTTACTCTCCCTGACAAGAAGTTTGATTGATTTCTGACTGTCCCTTATTGACTCCCTAAGATTTTTTTCCTGGCAGACACTGTAACACTGAACCACCCTCATTTACAGCCCAGCACAGAGTGATGTTGTGTTTGTTCTGCTAGGGCACCTCCCTGCCTGCTGCAGCACTGATTGGCTTATCCAGGTTGTCTGTCAGGGCAAGCCCTCTCTCCATTTCCTCTCAGGGTCATATGAAAACCATTTTTCATCCTCTCTAGTGCTTTATTCCCGCAGATATGTGCACTAAAATGGTGCTTTGCGATGGGTGCCACCCCCTGGGGTCCTATTTGACATTGTACAGAGTCTTGTGACGCCAGTTGCAGCATTCTCCGTGACCCAGGGCCCTATTTTCAAGGCAATTGTGGTGACTACCCAGGTGTAAGAATGGCCGAGTGGTATAGGGTGGCTTACAATGTCCCTTTAAGTTATGTTGTGTCACAGTGCTCCTATCGGGATGCACTGGACCCCAGGCTTTGGCTTCGAAGCAGGAAAAAGGGGAAATGTTAACTTGGGGATGAAGAATAAATTGAGTCCAGACCTTGTGATGAAGTTGAAAAGCAACTTTACTTTGAATAATTGTTTCTCCAAATGGTTTACAGACATTATCTTGGTTCCAGCAGGCTTTAGCATTAAAACTCTGGCAGGCAAACTCATCTCTGCTACATTTGTTGCTCTCTGACTCTGCTGTACTAACAGGCTTAAATAGAATATTTGCTTCTTCTCGATGTTGCAACTTCTCTCTGTAGTCTGACTCTAGATTATACCAGGGGACTTTTCCTCCTGGCTCCTGAGGCTATAAGCTGTGGCCTCCATATCCAGCAAAGCTGAAGCTGCTCTAGCTGGCTTGGCTTGGGCATGGGCACGTCCAACAATGATGTGCCCAGCACTTGCTTCCTTCCCCTAGCAGGGGGTAAGCTAGACTGCTTTCTAACTGGGACCCACCCTTCCTGCAGGAGGTGGGACTCGCCCACTCCTCCACAGAGGGTGGTTAGAATCGAATGGAAAGCTCCATTCTACCTAACTGTAGCTCTGCCGAGTTTGCTGCTGGTGAACTAGGCATATTACACTTGAACAGCTGAAGCTGCTCTAGCTGGCTTGGCTTGGGCATGGGCACGTCCAACAATGATGTGCCCAGCACTTGCTTCCTTCCCCTAGCAGGGGGTAAGCTAGACTGCTTTCTAACTGGGACCCATCCTTCCTGCAGGAGGTGGGACTCGCCCACTCCTCCACAGAGGGGGGTTAGAATGGAATGGAAAGCTCCATTCTACCTAACTGTAGCTCTGCCGAGTTTGCTGCTGGTGAACTAGGCACATTACACTTGAACATAGCAGTTGCAAAATAGGAAATGCACAGTGTTTGGACCTGAAATACATACACATGATGATGAGAGGTTAACCAATAAAGACAGTAGCGGGGTGGAAAGGTGGTAATGCCACTCTGGGGTGTTATACTTTGCCATTCAGATCCGAAACATACCAACTAGAGATGAGCGAATTTCTCAACAATTCGATTTGGCCGGATCACCGAATCTTCCGAAAAGATTTGCTTCGTTCCGAATTTATTTGCGGCGAATCATGTTAAAAAACGTCTATTTCCTGGCTGCTAAAAGCCTTTATAGTGGTGTAGAACACTGTGCCTTGCAGTAGCACGCATAGGGAGTCTGCTTTGGTAGTGAAATAATACTGTGAGTCAGTATGACATGCGACAGGTGTCGCTATTCACCTATTTGGGCAGTCATGGGGCCAAAACTGACCAAATAACTCAAGTATGAACTCTGGCTTACAGGTCGATGCTAGTGTAAAGAAGAAGCTCACATCTTTTACACCGTCAGCAGCTGATTCCACATAGATGTCTACAGAACCTGTTCTATTAAATGCTTATACAAGTAGAACCCCCCCCCCCCGACAAAGTGGAGTAGTAAGTTTGTGTTGACGTCACTGATTAATTTGCCCTTCCTCTGATCCGTCTGAACAATAACCCCCAAAAAACTGATTCTGTCTGTGGAGAAAACGCCTTCCCTCGGTCAGCATTTGGTCAATAATCCATCCATCAGTATTGCTAATACCAAAAAAAACAGGAGTGGATCTAAAACAGAGATGACACATGAATGGAATATTTGCATGCCTTCTGTGTTTTGTACCCACTCCTGCTTTTGGCTACTAAATCAGAAGCCAATTCAGATGGGACCGTACAGGCCTTACAGCTGCTACACAAACTGGATCTGTTGTGCGTCTCATTTTCCCTTCCTTCTGACAGATCGGAAGAAAAGTCAAATAAATGATGATGTCAGCCAGGCCGAAAGGCAAAATAGAGGCCCAGTCATGAAGTGGGGAGGGTGGGAACAGCATGAGAAGTCCACAGAGTGGCACAACGACATAGTGGTGAGGTGGCGGCAGCATCAGGAGGCCACAGAGTGGAACAATGACAGAGTGGAGGTGGCAGTAACACCATCAGGAGACCACAGAGTGGCAAGGTGACATAGTGTAAAGGTGGCAGCAACATGAGGAGACCACAGAGTGACCCACAGAGTGTTAGAATAAATAAATAAAATAAAACCCTCCCGAGAAAAGTCTGCAATTTTCACACCTCACCACACAACGGCTAATAAGCTAATAAGCAAAAAGGGTTTTACAACATATAACTGCACTGCACAATGGCAAATAAGACATACTGTAGAAATATTTCCATGTAATAAACCCTGTTAATGCCTGTATCAAACAGCACTTGCAGCTCAACAACAAGACCGGTTTGCTAGAATTACAGAGCTGTATAATGGCTGTTTGGATCCCCAGTCAGTGCAGCAAAGTGTAATAGGGTTGTTCCTATTACCCAGGCTGTAACCTCCCCTACCGAACCCTGTTCTACATAAATGCTGTGAAAGGTGTGACCCTGGGAAAGTGAGGCCCCAAATCCTGAAATATTGGACTAGCAGTTTGACAGAACTTTGTAGGCACGGACAGTGGTTGCAACCACAGCAGCTGAGTGTAGAATGCCACATCATGTCTCTTTAGCCTTTCAACTGTAAGCTGCTGATACTGCAGCCTCTTTGGGTATGTTCACACAGAGTATTTTCTGTGCTTAAAAAAACCTAATGCAGAATCACATCAGTTTTTTTTTATGTGTTTTTTTTCTGACTAATTCTATAAAACGCTTTTTGATGCAGTGTGTGTATTTTCATTCATTCATTCCCATTTTCAATGGGAATTATGGACATGGACCAAGTGTTATGAATAGCCTGGGCACTTCTGTTTTTCCGTGGTGTAGTTTATAAAACCACAAGTTGAAAAAAGAAGCTGTCCCATCTGGGCCCCTGAAGTGAGTGTTCTGAAAATAGCTGATCACTGGTTATGCTATTTTTTAGAAATTCTATAGCAGTGAATGGAGATAATGCTGCACATGCACACTGTTATGGGGAACTTGTGGGTGACACACTTTTGTGGGGGACCTGTGGATGTCACACTGTTATAGGGGACCTGTGGATGTCACACTGTTATAGGGGGCCTGTGGATGTCACACTGTTATGGAGGACCTGTGGATGTCACAATGTTATGGGGGATCTGTGGAGGATACTGTTATGGGAGACCTGTGAATGACACACCGTTATGGGGGAAAATCAAAGAGCAGCATCAGCATTTACCATTGTCTTCTTTATTAGGACTTCGCAGCATGCATAAAAACAGGAACGTTTTGGTTGCAACCAGCCTTTGTCAAGCACAAAAACATTATTATTATATACATATAAATAGTAAAATCAAGATCCTCCCACCGTGGTTTTAGCCGATCAAACCCCATAATGGGCGTCCCCTCATGTATATCTACCTATAGCAGTATGTATATTCTCAATCCCTGTTTAGCATAATTAAATAAATCCTCACCTAATATCCCACCCTCATGTCACAGCACAACACATAGTTTCTATGATCCGCGTTTTCCGCATTGCAGTGTGCATGTCTCCCGCTCTGGATCATCCAGCTCTAACACATCAGCGGCGGCCAGGCGCGAGATCTCGCAAGAACCGACATCAGCAACACTAGCTGACCTCATCCACGCGTTGATCCCGCCCCGCTCGAGCGCCTTAAAGGGTACAATCAATACCTCCATTCAACAATTATCCATTGCAATACCGCGGCATGAGTATATTTTATAATGCTTCATTGTATAGATCCAGGTGATATTCTATAATGGCATTTAAATTCAATAACCATACTTCTTTTATACATGGGTCCCAAATCATCAGCAGGGGAACCATAATATTAAAATACGTAATAAAACCCAACATCCTATACATTACCAAATGTACCAAATACCAGTGAGGAATATCACTCCTACCTAATCAATGCTAGCTACATACAACTCCAAATTGAGCCCATAGGGCTGCAGTGATTTTAAAGCATGGATCCATTTTAACTCTTTCCTTCTCAGCACCTTATTTTTATCACCCCCTCTCCTCAGTGGACCTACAGAGTTGAGAGCCCGAAACCGAAGTTGGTTAATGGAGTGTCCACAGTCAATAAAGTGTTTCGCTACAGGCTTTTCAATCATACCTTTCCTAATGGTGCTCTTGTGTTTGTTGATTTGCTCCCTGAGCTCAATAGTGGTTTCACCCACATAAATGTAGCTACAGGGACATTGAATCATATACAGAACATCCCTCGATCTACAGGTGTAATACCCCCTGATTTTAAAGGTTTTTCCGCTATATGGATGAGTAAATACATCTCCCTTCATAATACTGCTGCAATTGCAGCAGGATAAACACAGGAAATTCCCCATTTTTCTGGGAGCTAAAAACATTTTTTCCGCTCTCGCAACCCTCACATCAGATTTGACTATTCTGTCACGTAAACAAGGACTCCTCCTATATGCCATCATCGGAAGTGATTCAAATTTTCAAATTCCTTAATATTTGGCAGCCCCCTGTGGAGGATATGCCACTCTTTTTTTAAGAATCGTGGCTATTCTACCACTATCACCACTGAAGATGGATACAAAGGGGATTCTGTTGTCCATCTTCATCCGTGTCGATGTGCCCAGAACGGAATCTCGCTTTACAGCCAACACTTTACTTCTGGTCTCCTGTAACAATTTCCTTGGATATCCCCTCTGCATAAACTTTCTACACATTTCATCTGTCCTAGTTAGAAATGTATCCTCGTCTGACACTGTTCTCCGTACACGTAATACTTTGCTCCAAGGTAGAGAATCTACCATACGTCGAGGATGATTGTTATCATAGATCAGTAGTGTGTTCTTATCCGTAACCTTTTGAAAGAGATCAGTCCTGATCTCACCATCCTCGATGTAAACACATCAAGGAATTGTAATTCATTCGTTGACACTGTCAATGTAAACTGTAACCCCATAACACCATTATTCAAATAACCATGGAAATCCTCTAACTCCCCCCTAGTGCCACTTCAGATCATAAAAATGTTGTCGATGTAGCGTCACCAGCACAGGACCCTCCCTGCAAACATAGAGCGATACACTAATCTGTCCTCGACCTCCGCCATGAAGATATTAGTGTAGGTGGGGGCCAAGTTCGACCATGGCCACACCCCGCTTTTGCTAATAGAAGGTGACCCTGAAGAGATAATAATTTCTCCTCAGGACCACCTCCAAGAGGTCGAGGACCAGACGGCAAGCTCTCTGGGAGAGTCCCATGCCGGCCAGGGCCACATCAACGACATTGAGACCATATGTGTGGTCAATAGAGGTGTAGAGTGAGACAACATCGAAACTCACCAACAAAAATTCTTCAGGTAACTTAGTCAAAAAATGACCAATATCCCTCACATAGGAGGGAGCTCCAGAAATACAGAGACAGTATTAAAGATGGAACCCCAACACAGTAGGTCAGCCAGGGGATCCACCAGGCTCTTGTGTATTTTCAGGAGTATGTATTTCACTAGGGTAACTGGTTGGCTTATCCTCAAATATTCATTCAAATCATCATCGATGATTCCATCATCTAAAGCCTTATCCAATATACCACCCAGAACATGCATAATTTCCCACTTAGGATCACTCCCTAGAGCCCCCTACACTTCTATATTTTGTAACTGTTTCATAATTTCACCAACATACTTGCTCGTGTGCATAACAACCACGGCTCCCCCTTATCAGCTGGCTTGATGGTGAGTTGCTTGTTAAACTCTAGCTCCCTAAATGCTCGTCTCTCTCAAGAGGATAAGTTGTGTCTACATGTCTTCAAAGTGTCTAGCTTCAATTCATCAATATTTTTCTTAAAGGGGTTATCCAAGTTATATTTATTGATGACCTATCCTCAGGATAGGTCATCAATATCAGATCGGCGGGGGTCCGACACCCGGCACCCCCGCCGATCAACTGTTTGAAGAGAAGGCGAGCGCCGTGCCAGCGCTGCCTCCTCGTCATTGTTTACATGCTGGCCGTTGCATCTGCAGCGGTGAGCATGTGTAATTACACCCAAGCCGTTCCATTCATTTCAATGGGACGGCTCTGTGTATACTACAGAGCCGTCCCATTGAAATGAATGGAGCGGCTTGGGTGTAATTACACATGCTCACCGCTGCAGATGCAACGGCCAGCATGTAAACAATGACGAGGAGGCAGCGCTGGCACGGCGCTCGCCTTCTCTTCAAACAGCTGATCGGCGGGGGTGCCGGGTGTCGGACCCCCACCGATCTGATATTGATGACCTATCCTGAGAATAGGTCATCAATAAATATAACTTGGATAACCCCTTTAACAATCCCAATATAGATTTCTACTACATGGTTGTTCTGTGGGGGTACAAAATTACTTTTATTTCTTTAACCCATACATCCTACATGATAGTTCACTCTTTTCACCATTTTTAATAGAGCTAGTATTCACTGTTTTGTCCGTCTGTAAAAAAAAAAAAAAGTATTTTAGTCTTAGTGTTTTAGTGTACAGTTTGTGTAGTGATTAGTGTTCGCGTCTTTTGTCAGTGAAAAAAAAAATAATAAAGTATTTCAGTCTTAGTTTTTTAGGCTTTAGTTTTTGTAGAACCAATTCCAACCAGTACTTGTACAAAATATGGGGGATAATCGAAAATATCAATTCCAGCGAAAATCAATCCCCTTAAAACATAAACTTTAATAATATTTATAAAATATAGGGCCGATATCAGGGGAACACTCTCTGCACTCCACTGATCCTTGGCACCTCCACCTGATATGACCTATATACGGGTGTTGTACTTATATAGTAGATGATACGTGGATATAATGTTGTATGAGGGACATAGATATCTGTCCCTGGTTTAACCCTCAGCTAAACCTCAGCCCAGGGATCTCCCCTGATGGTAGGGACCCCCTGTCCTCGTACCTCGTCTAAATATCCATAATAGTCCGACTCCCTACCAGGACCACTCAGGCTACATACAGGAAGCAAGTGACAAGTACCAAGTTAGCAGACCCCGGTGCTAATTCACATATTATGTCAACAGTGTTTAGGTTGGACTGAGATACATCAGCCTCATACGATTCCTACTGTGACACTGAAACACCAGGACTATTACCTCAATCGGGCGGGCGCAGCTCCTGAACCCGCCCGATCACCATGCAGTTTCTTTACGTCACTGGGCTTTAAGTCACGTCCAGATGTGACTTACATGTACGTCGTCAGGCGTTAAGGAGTTAAGTGGGGGATGTATGTAATGTAATGATGTAGGTACTAGTAATCATTTGTAAAGGGAGGAAATACTTATTTAACTAACTATATGTGTACATTACAGCGTGTTGGCGAGAGATACAAAAGTAATTGTAAGCATTATACCTGGGCATGTGCAGTCACGGATCTCTCTGATCCAATCTGAGTTCAGACATTTCAAGACGGCCATCCTGGGGTGATTGACCCGAATTTTATTTTTTTTTTAGCTCGGACCGGATCTCACGGACATTGGCCTGCTTCTCTGCATGGACCCGGGTGCGGTTGTAGCCCCGCTCCAACATGCGCTGCAGGATAAAGACACAAGCATATAATCCCAATTTTTTTTTTATACAAGTATTGAAAATAATGTGCTCAACAAAACATCCAAAAGTATTTAGGTCTTTGAAGGGGTAATATTAGAATTAATGTTACCGTTATAAGATCGGATTGTATTGCGATTGTATGTGTGTGGGGTCTAAGCAATTGGATATTGGCCAGCTGAACAGAGATGTACCTGTCTAGTGAAGTGACCGTACGGTATGGGGTATAAAGCTGGTTTGCCTGTGGTGCATCCTGGGTAACTCTAAATGAACCAGCAGCAAATACTGGCGGTAATACAAAAAAAGCTTCTCCTTAGTCCTGACCAACAGGACACAAACTCTAATCTATAGATTGTGTTTTTGTGTGTGTTTTTGTGTGTGTGTGATATATAGTGTGAGGCAGGAAAATGGATGTGCAATGTGCATGTGAGAGATATTTCTCTGCTGTCCATACATACATGCTACTGACTTAGTGCACCAGTCAGTAATATCTACTTAGACCTTTTAAAATATTAAGTTGTATGTATTGCGAAAATAGATTTGTATCATAAGTGTCGATTTCCGTTATCGCGAAAATTTCATAAAATTCTATCGGCATATGTGAAATGTAATCAAATACAATGCTGTAATCTCAAATTACTTACAGTGATCAGTAGTTCTTCCTCACTGTCGCGAAAATTGCTTCCCACCATCTTTTCCAATCTTCTCAAACTTCGGGTAGTTTGAAATAGGCCACACCCTTTTGCGCATTAAACAATTTTTACATTGCGATTTTCGCAATGAAAAAAATGAAGATATGCTGCTCATCATTATATGTAATACCCAAATGGGTTATAAGCCTAGGTATTTACTTTAAAAATAGCTTCAATTGCTACCAATTATTATCCAACTAAAATAAAAAACTATTCTCTACAGGCTCCTGCAATTTTTAGCTGATCATGGCATCTGATTAAAGTAATTATTCGGATTTACAACTCACCAACAGGAATTTTACACTTTAAGACAATTAGATATCTTGTGATTTTAATCATTAGTCAATTCCTTAATGGGTTGAATAAAACATAGTTTCAAGAACTAAGGTTAGTACTATGCAGAAAGTGAACACTTGAAACATTAAAGTGATTCAGGCAAAGTCCTATGGGATGACCTAAAGCTGTTGCCTTGAGCTGATATTTATGTTTAATTATTCTGAAGAATAAATGAAATGTCAGACAAACCTATTTATAGAAACAAACTTCAAAGTATTCACCACATTTATCAATTCTACATTTAGAGAAGGCATAGATGTACATGCACCTTAATCTCTGAATAGTCATTCTTGATAATTTATGCATTCAAATTCATCAAGCATGTATTAAAGGTGTTTTCACATAACTAAAAAAATTAGAAATCAGATATGATATAGTCCTTGACAATCTCTAACAGAGGTGCAGAGATCTCCCTTTGCATTGCTACGATAGTTTTGCTAGATTCTCTTCAAGCAAGCAACTCAGGGGGCGTGCTATCTTTCAAGAGGAGTTTCCTTTCCGCTGCAGCTCTCCAGCTTATCACAGCTCAGGGGACATCTACATTTTTATGGGGTGTGTCCTTTGGGCTATAGCTCTCTCCCTGTAAGTGTCTTTGCTTCTAACAGTATATAGGGCTGGTTGCAGATGAAGGTTAAAAATTGAGCATGTGCGTCGACCTCAGCAAGGTGAACAGAGAAATAAGGAAAAGAACAAACATGTGTGGTGCCAGGGCTATATATAAAGTTTATGCTGCCATAGGCACATTTAGTGCTCACAGCCCCTATTAGTTAAGCTAAAGCTTTCTATTGACTTGATTGTATGCAGCTAGCTACTAGTGTTGATCGAGCAGCAATGTGCTTGAGTGCTCGGGTGCGCTGGTGATCGAGTAGAACACTTTGGGATGCTCAGGTGCTCTACAGAGCACAAGTGATGAACGAGCATGCTCGGCTGTGTATTGGTTCGGCTCGAGCATCGCTATGCTCGGCGCTGGCTTTACTCAGCCGAGCAACACGTGTATTCGTCACATTGTTTGAGTTTCCTCCCCGCTTGTTTGGTGCCTTCTAAGCAGCCAATCAAGGTCCAGGTAAGTAATCCCTCAGTGTAAGGCCATAGCAATGTTAGCTGTAAGCCTTACACTGATTGGCTGGCCGAAACATGTGATACCATTTCATATAGGACCTGAGGTCCGGCGCTTGGCTCATTCAGCGTCAGGGAGAGCAGACAGTAGGCAGGGACAGATAGAGTTTTTCTCTCAACTTACTGAATTCACTCCAAAAACCTTATTGAAAAACCTAACAGTCCATTTAAGGACTAGAGTGTGTGTTTGAAAGTAGGCGTCACCAGGAAGGGACAGATAAGTGCAGGGCTTGAAAATCGCTTTAATAACTTCTAAAAGACAGAAAGATTTCCGATTAGTGACATCTACAATACGCCATCATTGAGCAGTGCGTTGGGCAGATATTATCAAAAGGGGCTTAATCACTACAGTGTTCCTTGGTACTCAGATATACACTGAACCATCATAAAGCAGTGTGTTGGGCAGACATTATTAAAAGGGGCTTATTCACCACGGTGTTCCTTGGTACTGGGATATACACTGCACCACTGTACATCAGTGTGTTGGGCAGACTTTATTAAAAGGGGCTTATTCACTACAGTGTGCCTGGCACTGCGATATACACTGCACCACTATAAAACAGTGTGTTGGGCAGACATTATTAAAAGGGGCTTATTCACTACTGTGTTCCTGCTACCGAGATATACACTGTACCATCAGAGAAATAAATTTTTGGTTTTGTGCATATTATTGTCAGTCTGTTGTGGGGAGTCGCTCTGGTAGACAGCGGTGCGGGTGCAGTTTAGAGGCAAAACAAGGAGTCCAGATTGTGCAACAAAACAGTGTTTTATTCACACTTGCACACCATAAATGAAAAACAGTCTCTTTGGTGACAGTTCACACACAACGGAAATAACGTGGCAAAACAAAAACAGGCCAACACAGGTTCAGTCACCTGGGAGGTGTAGGTGCAGGTTCGCACCACGCTGTCGGCCCAGCCGCAGGAGAATCCAGCTTCAGGTAGCCAGGAACAAAACACCTCCTTGCTGAGCTCTTCCTCCAGGACAGAGAACTCCTCAGCCCTGTTAGCAGCTCCAGGATAATCACAGCCTCCAGCTGCTGAGCTGGCTGAGCTTTTAAACCCAGCCCAAAACCAGGACTGGGTCGTGGGGAGCAGCCACCCACCCTACACTTTAGCTGCTCCCGGTAAGAGCCGGCCCGGATCGGCTTTGCAGCCATGCTATTTAAACTCTGTCAGTAGCACTAGCTGCTGCTGACATCAACAAAAACGGGCTCTTACCTCACCGAGGCTATGAACCTCGGTGACACATACCTGCCATCCACGACGGCACCCTGCACCTTACCACACACCCCCTTTGTTCAACCCTGAGGGGTGGACACATGTGAGGCAGTGGACGCGGGAAAGGGCATCTGCATTTCCCTGCAAGCGACCTGCCCTATGTTCCACGGAGAACTTGAAATTTAGAAGGGATAGGAACCACCTGGTGACCCGAGCATTCCACTCCTTGGCCTGACTCATCCATTTGAGGGGGGAATGGTCGGTCACCAGACGGAACCTCCTCCCTAACAGGTAGTAGCGGAGAGATTCGAGTGCCCACTTGATAGCCAGGCACTCCCTCTCCACTATACTATATCTGGACTCGGCGGGACTGAGCTTACGGCTCAGGAAGACAACGGGATGTTCTTCCCCGTTGACCTCCTGCGACAGTGCCGCACCGAGGCCTACCTCCGAGGCATCGGTCTGTACGACAAACTCCTTGTTGAAGTCGGGTGTCACCAAAACCGGGGACCCACACAGGGCCGACTTCAACGCGGAGAAAGCCTCCTCCGCCTTCTCACTCCAGCTAACCCTCCCAGACTTTCGTCCCTTCAACAGGTCTGTCAATGGCGCTGCTATTGTGGCAAAGTGGGGCACAAACCTCATGTAGTATCCTACAATCCCCAGGAACGACTTTACCTGCCTGGTGGTGACCGGTCGGGGCCAGCTACGAATGGCCTCTACCTTAGTTACCTGAGGTTTGATGACTCCCCGCCCAATTACATATCCCAGATATTTGGTCTCTTCCAACCCAATCGCACACTTTTTGGATTGGCGGTTAGTCCAGCTTTCCTCAGGGCATCCACTACCGCCTGCACCTTGGGTAAATGGCTTTCCAGTCGGTGCTGTGGATGACTACATCATCTAAGTAGGCCGAGGCGTACCGACGATGTGGTCGCAGCACTATGTCCATTAACCTCTGGAAAGTGGCGGGGGCGCCATGCAGGCCAAAGGGTAACACCTTGTAGTGATACAGGCCCTGCGGGGTAACAAACGCGTTTTTTTCCTTAGCCGCCTCCGTTAAGGGTACCTGCCAGTACCCTTTAGTGAGGTCCAGCACAGAAAAATAACGGGCTTGTCCTAAATTTTCAACAAGCTCGTCTACTCGGGGCATGGGATACGCGTCAAACTTGGATACTTCATTTAACTTGCGAAAGTCGTTGCAGAACCGCAACGTCCCATCCGGCTTGGGTATTAGGACTATGGGACTGGCCCACTCACTATTCGACTCCTCAATGACATCGAGCTTCAACATTAACTGCACTTCCTCCGCGATGGCCCGCCGCCGAGCCTCGGGTACCCGGTATGGTTTTAACCGGACCTTGGCCTGAGGCTCAGTGACGATGTGAGACGTGCGGCCAGGGAGGTCCAAGAACACATCCGTGTTCCGACTGAGGAACTCCCTGACTTCCTGAACTTGTTTGGAAGACAGGCTGTCTGCAATTTTTACCGTGGTTACGGCTTCACAGGCCTTGAACTGTGGGGCTGGACCCTTTTCACCTAGAAGCCCTGGCCGGGGGCTGTGGTCGTCGGCCGTGTCCCTATCTTTCCACGGCTTTAGCAAATTCACATGGTACACCTGCTCCGGCTTGCGCCTCCCTGGCTGGTGTACTTTGTAATTTACTTCCCCTACCTTCTCGACCACCTCATAGGGGCCCTGCCACCTAGCTAGGAATTTGCTGTCAAGGGTGGGTACCAGAACCAACACTCGATCTCCCGGATTGAAGCCCCGTACCCGAGCCTGACGATTATACACCCTACTCTGGGCTTGTTGCGCTGCCTCCATATGCTCCCGGACCAACGGCAACACCCTTTCTATCCGTTCCTGCATCTGGGTGACATACTCAATGACACTTTTGTGGGGGACAGGCTGTTGTTCCCATGCTTCCTTGGCGATATCCAACAGGCCCCGAGGGTGTCTGCCATAAAGCAGTTCGAAGGGCGAGAACCCAGTAGAGGCCTGGGGTACCTCTCGCACTGCGAACATGAGATAGGGCAGAAGCAGGTCCCAGTCCTTCCCATCTCTAGACACCACCCTTTTAACATATTCTTTAGAGTTTGGTTAAACTCTCTCAACAAGACCGTCTGTTTGCGGATGGTAAACGGACGTCCGTAACTGCTTTATACGCAACAATTTACACAGTTCCTTCATTACTTTGGACATAAAAGGGTCCCTTGGTCTGTCAGAACCTCTTTTGGCAGGCCCACACGGGAAAACATCTCCATTAACTCTTTGGCAATGAGCTTAGCTGAGGTATGTCGCAGAGGCACCGCCTCCGGATACCGAGTGGCATAGTCGAGAACTACCAGAATGTGTTGGTGGCCCCTAGCAGACTTTGGTACAGGCCCAATTAAATCCATAGCAATTCGCTCAAACGGTACTTCAATAATTGGCAGAGGTACCAGAGGACTACGGAAATGTGGCTGGGGGCTAGTTACCTGACAGGTTGGACAGGACTTACAATAATTTTCTACTTCCCTGAACACACTGGGCCAATAAAACCGCTGCAGTATGCGGTCCTGGGTTTTCTGCCACCCCAGGTGTCCCCCAAGAACATGTTGGTGGGCAAGCTCCATGACAAGCTTGCGATACGCTGTGGGCACCACCAACTGTTCAACAGGTTCACCTCGGATTTGGTTCACCCGATACAACATATCCTGCAGAACAATAAATCGTGGGAACATTAATTCAGCCCCTGGTTTCTGGGGTTTACCATCAATTTCCAGCACATTCTCCCAGGCCCTGGTTAGGTTTGGTCCCGGTGTTGTGCGGTCCCAAAATTTTCCCGGAGACATTGAGGTCTGCCAACTCAGGTCCCGGTGGCAAGTCCTCCGTGTCTCCCACCATTACACTCAGTGGGGTTGTCTCCCCCACTACCGCTGCAGCAGTGGTCACCCCTACCGCTGGCCCTTCAGACTCAAGCTCCCAGGGTTCTGGCCTTCCAGGGTATCAGGCCACTCTGCTAGGGTTACCCCTGTCTCAGGGCTATTAGTCACTTTCATCTCAGGCCACAGTGACGGAAAACCAGGGAAGTCTCTCCCAATTATTAGTTCATAGGGCAGCTTTGTGGAGATCGCCACTTCACAAGTCCAGGTGCCGACCGCCGTGGACAGAGACATTACAGCAGTGGGATAGTCCTTTAAGTCTCCGTGTATGCACACCACACCCACTGTCTGGCCCGTATACTGGGTGGGCTGTACCAGGGCAGCACTTACCAGGGTTACCAGGCTCCCTGAGTCCAACAGCGCCACTGCCAGGTTATCCCCGACTTTCACCTGGCACAGATGACGATTGTCTATTGTCCCGGGATGCCGGTCGCACACAGTCTCCGGGCATACATGGAAGCCCGTTACCCATAATTAGTCTCCATGGGTTCCCCCACTGTGGACAGTTGGCCCTTATGTGTCCAGGCTCCCGACACTGCCAGCAGACCACTGGGGACGGATCTGCAAGAGGTACATCCCGGGCGGGTTTGGCCGGCCGCCGGGACTGGGGTGGAGATTTCCGGGTTTGATTGGCCCCCTCCCAGAAGAACCCCCTGCAGGTTTCTGGTGGCCTCATATCGCTCCACCAGGTCGACCATCTCAAGGGCATTGGTGGGGATACCTGGCCGATCCAGTGTTGAAGGGGTAAGGCAAGGCCCTCCAAAACATGTCAGCCAGCAGCCGGTCCAGCATAGCAGTCGGACTTAGAACCTCAGGCTGCAGCCATTTTTGCAACCTGTGCAGCAACTCATAGTACTGCGGCCTGGCGGGTTCAGCCACTTTGAAGTCCCACTGGTGGACCCGCTGAGCCCGGACCAACACGTTTACCCCCAGTCTGGCCAGGATCTCCCCTTCACCGTGGAATAGTCAGCAGCCTGGTCGTCTGCCAAATCAAAAAAACTTGCTGGGGTCCGGATGCCAGGAACGGAGCAACCACCTCGGCCCACTGGTCACGGGGTAACTTTTCCCTCACGGCGACCTTCTCAAAACCGCCAGGTACGTCTCAACGTCGTCTGCGGGGGTCATTTTTGGGATCGCCGCACGGACCGCTTCCGGGCATCATGGACGTGGTGGGACGCTCCTGCCGCCTGTAACGCCATCACATGTTGTAGCAGTAGTTGGTTGGTCTCCCGCTGCTGCACGTTAGCCTCTATGAGAGCCTTCACAGCAGCCTCCATGTTGCCAGAAACTCCTGCTTGCAGCTTTGCTGGCTTAATATATTCCATGCACTTTAGAAAAACAAAACTTCGGCGTTCACGCCAGCCTCACTGCGCATGCCCGCATCCGACACCAAATGTGGGGAGTCGCTCTGGTAGACAGCGGTGCGGGTGCAGTTTAGAGGCAAAACAAGGAGTCCAGATTGTGCAACAAAACAGTGTTTTATTCACACTTGCACACCATAAATGAAAAACAGTCTCTTTGGTGACAGTTCACACACAACGGAAATAACGTGGCAAAACAAAAACAGGCCAACACAGGTTCAGTCACCTGGGAGGTGTAGGTGCAGGTTCGCACCACGCTGTCGGCCCAGCCGCAGGAGAATCCAGCTTCAGGTAGCCAGGAACAAAATACCTCCTTGCTGAGCTCTTCCTCCAGGACAGAGAACTCCTCAGCCCTGTTAGCAGCTCCAGGATAATCACAGCCTCCAGCTGCTGAGCTGGCTGAGCTGGCTGAGCTTTTAAACCCAGCCCAAAACCAGGACTGGGTCGTGGGGAGCAGCCACCCACCCTACACTTTAGCTGCTCCCGGTAAGAGCCGGCCCGGATCGGCTTTGCAGCCATGCTATTTAAACTCTGTCAGTAGCACTAGCTGCTGCTGACATCAACAAAAACGGGCTCTTACCTCACCGAGGCTATGAACCTCGGTGACACATACCTGCCATCCACGACGGCACCCTGCACCTTACCACACAGTAAAAGTTGCGTACTATTTGGACAGCATAGTTCTGAGCAGTGACCTGGGAGTCCAAGATGCATCCAGACATCCTCCCCATGCTAACCATCATTTTTGTTTATTCGAGAGCAGCCATGGACCCGATTGCTGCATTGGCAGGACAGCTACAGGGTCTACAGGCATGTAAACTATATTTTAGGCTATGTCCACACTCATTTGGTGATGAGGAACAGAGAGTTGGTGTGGTGATTTCTTTGCTTAAGGGGGATAGACAGTCATGGGCCTTTTCTCTGCCGACCGGATCGCAATCTTTCAAAGCTTTGGGTCTGATCTATGATGACCCGGATCGGACCTCCCTGGCCGAAACCAAGCTCCGTGGCCTTCGTCAGGGAGAACATTCTGCGGATATTTATTGCTCGGAGTTTAGGAGGTGGGCTACGGATACTGAGTGGAACGATACGGCTCTCCATAGCCAGTTTTTTCAGGGGTTATCTGAGAGGCTGAAGGACGCTTTTACCTTTCATGAAACTCCTGTGTCTCTGGATGCTGCTATGTCTCTTGCCATATGCATGGATAGATGCCTGAAAGAGAGATCTAGGGGCCCCCACTCTCGGGACTTTCTATAGCATGATGTATTGTCCTCCTCCTACTATGTAACACCGAACCATTGAGCGCACAACACCATAAAGTACCAAAAAATGTAACTTTATTCAATTAGAAAATAGACAAAAATAGTAAAATATACCATAAGACTGGCAATAGCACCAATATAACACAAACAAGGAGGAAAATAGGAGAGGACCGCAGGGTCAGCACATGAAGGGTACATACACAAAGTGCATAATAACAAGCAAACAACACTCCAAAGCTTATAAAAAACAAGACTAGCCCCAGGACAAAGTCCTCTGTAAAGGCAGAAAAAAGGGCTAAAGAGCGATGCAAAAGTAAAGTATACCCTCCACAAATGTGTTGATCCTGCAGTTGCCTCCTACCAACGCCGTTTCGCCTAGACTGGCTTCTTCTGGGGATGAGTCCAACTGTTAACATCCCTCCATAAATAAGGCTTCAAATCATGCTAAAATCAATCACATGTGGAAGTATGGGTCCGTATAGCAAGCATACCAACCAATGGGAAGGTCATCATCTGTCAGTGCGTCACAGATCTATGATGACGTCATGGCCACGTGACCGTTAATGCGATCACCTGACCAATGACGCCTGAGTCACATGACCAGAACCGAAGGTAGTGAACAAAGCATCGTACAGTGGAGCCTGAGTCACATGACTACAAGGCCGGTAATAGTAAACAAAACGTCATACAGTTCAATATTATGGATAAAAACACAATATATAAAAAGTACATAAAAAAGTAATTTTTTGTATAGAACTAACTTAATTACACCATATTGGAAAAATTCATATATTATTTTACTCATAATCCTGTATTATATATTCAATCCTAAAAGTTCAATAAAGTGCATAAATACCCAAAAGGGAATAATGAAAGAAAATGGAACAAGAAAAAATGCTAAGTGTGAATAGGGTGATAAAGGGTGCATGAAGGAAGAGAAAGAGAGAGTAGATAATACCCAAATTTGCACAATTCATAGTATAAAAATCATAAAGATATATATAAAAAATATAAATTTCATATAATATATACATAAGTGAAAACCTATACATTTCATATAGTAAATACATAAGTGAATACCCATATTGTTAAAAGTAGTACAACACAAGTAACTAACATAAAATTACAATAATGTAAACCCAATACTGTGATAAACCAATTCTTCATAATAAATGTATGACTTGTTCCAATTGTTCAACCAACTAAGCCGCCAAATATCGATTACGTTATATCCCATATACTGCTAATGGACCGCTCTTATCCATAATCCCACCATCATAGTTAATATCTAAAAGCATATAAACAAAGACAATTGGGGATAAAATAATTAAAAACAAACACAGGATGATCAGCGGATACCAGGGGTCAAATAACCCAGCAGCCCCTAATGAAAAAATACAACTATAGATAAGGTAAAAATAACATTTCCTCATTCAGTCCAGACGGAATTAAACTCCCCAATTCATAAATCCACCTTACCTCCTTCTGTGCCAATAGCTTCTTCCAATTGCCTCCTCTTGAAGGAATCCAGGGCCCGTACTGCCCTGTGGCAAACGCAGGCGGAGGAAATTTTTAGCGGCACTTGTGACCAGGGAGTTGAAAAATGATCTACGGAAATGTTATCAAAAACAGGTGAAAACTTGGTGGAATAAAATTTCACTAGAGAATTATTTAAAATATAATTATATTCCTAGAGGATTGAGGGTTCAAATTTTCTCCTCCTATGGTAGTCAAGATGCGGACTTTTTTGGCAAGTGGTAGGATACATGTAACAAATGTTCCAGATCCCTGATTCAAGCCATTATTGATCTAAATGTAAAAACATTAGATGAATTGGAGGACAATATTAAATCGACCGGGGACCAATTAACAACACGTTTGTCGGGACAAAAAAAAGAACGTTGGGATAAGGAAATCCAGGATCTTTATGAAACCTGGGAAAAACAGATAAAAACGATCAAGAGTAAAAAGTTCCAACGGGATAAGCAGGATTTTGAGGACAATAGAGTATATGAATGGCGCTCTATCCCCCCTAACACAAGGTCCAGGTCGAATTCTGTCTCCTCAAGTGTT
This sequence comes from Bufotes viridis, assembly GCA_033119425.1. Classification (NCBI taxonomy): domain Eukaryota; kingdom Metazoa; phylum Chordata; class Amphibia; order Anura; family Bufonidae; genus Bufotes; species Bufotes viridis. Next base: position 104,387,757 of record CM065589.1, read on the forward strand.
TCAACAGGTGGTGATTCCACAGCCTCAACAAAATCCTATACGAGATATGTTCCTAGGCGCATGAAATGGAAGGGACCTGTTACACAGAGTGTCCAAAGTGCGAAACGTAATACAGATGATCTTTATGAGGGCACCTCCCTTAAGGTAATCAATTTATCGGATAGGCGATTTACCAACACACAACTGCAAGTCCTTAGTTATGGACTAACATTTGTTCCTTCTGGTAATTTTGACTGTTTTACAGCAATAAAGGACTTGCATTTGTTTGCGAGGAAGTTGGTTTTTAAGAAATTGTACCATAGGACTACGCCAGATACATTTCCCTGCACACCTTTTGAGACTCCTCAAGAAAAAGAGGCCTTGCTGGCTTTGACAGATTTGTTGAACGAACAGGAGAATAATGATGATGCAAAACAAGGTAGGTTCCCCAAATCATTACTTCATAAATCTACTCGTTTTCCACCAATCACTATGTACCCCAACATCCATACCTTTGTACAATTAGTGACAAAAGAATTTGAGAGAATCAAACCGAAGAGAGGGAGACTAATCTTACATATGTACAGAGGAAGGCTATCATGGAATTGCGGAGCATGGAAGATGTGATATTTAAGCCCGCAGATAAGGGTGGAAATGTGGTTGTGTGGCCGAAGAATCTATATGAGAAGGAGGTATATAGACAGTTGAGGGATTCAACATGTTATAAACGTTTGACCTATAATCCCAGTGAACAATTTAAACATGAGTTGACAGCAATAGTGGCCCGTGCGCAGGAAAGGGGTGTTATTACTGAAAACAAAGCAAAAAGTCTTATTCCTGAATATCCTAAGGTGGCGTTTTTATATATGCTCCCGAAGATTCACAAGAATGCGGTATGTCCTCCAGGACGCCCAATTGTGTCGGGAGTTGGAAACCTATGTGAACCTGCTTGCAAATTTGTGGATTTTGTATTACAGCCTTTTGTGGAACAATTGCCTTCATATTTGAAGGATACCACGGATCTACTACGTCCATTGAATGACCTGAACCTGGAGCTGGACATGTGGCTAGCGTCATGTGACGTAGAGTCACTATATACAAGTATCCGTCACAAGGATGGTATAGAAGCGGTCAAGTTCTTCCTCATGATGTCAGATATGAAGGAGGAAAGAGGTGAGTTCATAATTGAACTCTTGAAATTTGTGCTCACCCACAATTTCTTTATGTTCGGGGATGCCTTCTACCTACAGCTCCAGTGGACGGCGATGGGGGCAGCCTGTGCGCCGTCCTTCGCCAACCTTTTTCTGGGGCTGTGGGAGAGGGAGGTGTTCTTGATGGACACAATTGGTAATAAAGGAGGCATTCAGCTGTGGGCTTGCTATATTGATGATATTTTCATCATATGGCAGGGCCCACAGTCTGTTTTTGAACAACTTGTGGATGAGCTGAACCATAATAATTTCAATATCAAATTGACTCATAGGATTGTAAAAACGAATCTGGACTTCCTCGATGTGAAGATAATGGTTGATGATATGGGTAGAGTCTCTACGGATTTGTTTCGAAAGGAAACTTCTACTAACACCGTGCTACATGCCAACTCTTGCCATCCATCCAACCTAATCCACGATATACCCTATTGTCAATTTCTACGGGCCAAAAGGATATGCTCAACGGACAAGGCTTTTAGGTCCCAATCTGATGACCTCCAGCGCAGATTTCAAGAAAGGGGATATACGGATAGGGATATCCAACTGGGATTAAATAAAACCAGAAAAGCAAAGAGTGATGAACTACTACAGTACCGACAGAAATCCAAGAAGGTGGAAAATAAGGTACGATTTATCTCTACTTATAATCCACAGTGGCGTGAAGTGAGATCTGCGCTGGCTAATTATTGGGACGTCCTATGCCTTGATCCTGCCCTGAGCAGGATCCTACCCATCTCTCCAACTAGCTAGCTACCATTTCAGTCAGCATCCTTCAAAATTCTTTGGAAATGTGTTGCCTGCCCTAATGTTGACAGAGCAACACATTTCAGTAACCTCACTAAGGAGGAGAAACAATATAAGATCACGTATAACATCACGTGTGATACGCTGGGAGTGATCTATATGGCATCTTGTCCGTGTCCACGAATCTATGTGGGCATGACCTCTAGGGCTTTCAAAAGCGTGTACGTGAGCATGTTAGGGGATTGAGGCAGCCAAGGAGGAGAGGGATTTAATGATCCTCAAACCTATACCTAGGCACTTCAAAGAAGCACATGACAGTGACAGCACGAAACTACGTGTGAGGGGCATTGATCGGGTCCTGATTTCTTCAAGAGGAGGCAATTGGAAGAAGCTATTGGCACAGAAGGAGGTAAGGTGGATTTATCAATTGGGGAGTTTAACTCCGTCTGGACTGAATGAGGAAATGTTATTTTTACCTTATCTATAGTTGTATTTTTTCATTAGGGGTCTGCTGGGTTATTTGACCCCTGGTATCCGCTGATCATCCTGTGTTTGTTTTTAATTATTTTATCCCTAATTGTCTTTGTTTATATGCTTTTAGATATTAACTATGATGGTGGAATAATGGATAAGAGCGGTCCATGAGGAGTATATCGGATATGACATCATCGATATTTGGCGACCCAGTTGAAGTATATGTTGAAAAGCGGTCCATTAGCAGTATATGGATATGACGTCATCGATATTTGGCGGCTTAGTTGGTTGAACAATTGGAACAAGTCATACATTTATTATGAAGAAATGGTTTATCACAGTATTGGGTTTACATTATTGTAATTTTATGTTAGTTACTTGTGTTGTACTACTTTTAACAATATGGGTATTCACTTATGTATATACTATATGAAATGTATAGGTTTTCACTTATGTATATATTATATGAAATTTATATTTTTATATATATTTTTATATATAGCTTTATGATTTTTATACTATGAATTGTGCAAATTTGGGTATTATCTACTCTCTCTTTCTCTTCCTTCATGCACCCTTTATCACCCTATTCACACTTAGCATTTTTTCTTGTTCCATTTTCTTTCATTATTCCCTTTTGGGTATTTATGCACTTTATTGAACTTTTGGATTGAATATATAATACAGGATTATGAGTAAAATAATATATGAATTTTTCCAATATGATGTAATTAAGTTAGTTTTATACAAAAAATTACTTTTTTATGTACTTTTTATATATTGTGTTTTTATCCATAATATTGAACTGTATGACATTTTGTTTACTATTACCGGTCTTGTAGTCATGTGACTCGGGCTCCACTGTACGATGCTTTGTTCATTACCTTCGGTTCTGGTCATGTGACTCGGGCGTCATTGGTCGGGTGATCGCATCAGCGGTCACGTGGTCATGACATCATCATAGGCCTCGGGCGCCATTGTATGACTTTCTATTCATTCTCTTTGGTTGCGGTCATGTGACTTGGGCGTCATTGGTCAGGTGATCGCATTAACGGTCACGTGGCCATGACGTCATCATAGATCTGTGACGTACTGACAGATGATGACCTTCCCATTGGTTGGTATGCTTGCTATACGGACCCATACTTCAACATGTGATTGATTTTAGTATGACTTGAAGCCTTATTTAAGGAGGGATGTTAACAGTTGGACTCATCCCCAGAAGAAGCCAGTCTAGGCGAAACGGCGTTGGGAGGAGGCGACCGCAGGATCAACACATTTGTGGAGGGTATACTTTACTTTTGCATCGCTCTTTAGCCCTTTTTTCTGCCTTTACAGAGGACTTTGTCCTGGGGTTAGTCTTGTTTTTTATAAGCTTTGGAGTGTTGTTTGCTTGTTATTATGCACTTTGTGTATGTACCCTTCATGTGCTGACCCTGCGGTCCTCTCCTATTTTCTTCCTTGTTTGTGTTATATTGGTGCTATTGCTAGTCTTATGGTATATTTTACTATTTTTGTCTATTTTCTAATTGAATAAAGTTACATTTTTTGGTACTTTATGGTGTTGTGCGCTCAATGGTTCGGTGTTACTTAGGAGTAAATTATGGCCAACCCCTTGATATAAATGGATACCCGGTGTTAATTTGGTGTGCTCCTCCTACTATGGCGACTACTATTCCTGGATCTGCTTTTAAGCATATAAGTAGTAGGAAAGGACATTTTATTGATGTATGTCCATGCATTCTGCTTCAAAAAGAAAAAAAGTGGATGTCTAATTCCCATCTGACTCAGAGAACTTGCATTTGTCTTTGACTGGTAGTACCCGATTTTTTTTCTGACTGCCAAGTTCGCGCTAGAGTCAAAGACTGTGAGGATTGAGGTGTTTATCGGCAGCAGGGCAGGGGTGAACCTGATTGATGCTCAGTTCGTTCGTATGCACGGTTTGTCACTGAGTGCATTAGAGAAAAACATTTCCATTTTTGCTACTGATTCTGCACTTTTAGCTCAGAAGTGTTTGTCTCAAGTTGTGCATGATATCAGATTAAGAGTGGGTGACTTTCATCAGGAATTTATCTTGTGCATTATGTTGGAGGGTGTCCTCACTCCGGTAGTTCTGGGTTTACCGTGGTTAAGCAAGCACAATCCAACCAATGATTGGCAAGCTAAACGGATTCTGTATTGGGGTGATTACAATTGTCTGAATATATCTTTTTCTGTTTTAACTACCTAAAAGAAGACATTGCCTTCTTTTATATCTGATTTTGCCAATGTATTTTCTGAGAGTGGATGTCAGGATTTACCTCTGCATCGGGACTCGGGAGTATGATTTGCTTTTAAACTTATTCCCGGGGCCAAATTAACCAAACTCTATGCTTTAAAATCTTTCTGGACCTGAAAGACTGGTCATGAGAGAATATATTGCTGAGAGTTTGGCTAAGGGACACATAAGACCTTCCAAGTCTCCAATGGCAGCAGCGTTCTATTATGTAAAAAAAAAAAAGACAGAGGTCTTCGGCCATGTCTGGATTTCCGTGAACTCAATCAGATTACTTCCCGTGATCCTTACCCCTTACTTTGATTCCTGATTTGTTTAACCAGATTGTTGGTGCCAAGGTGTTCTCCAAGTTGGACTTAGGGGGCATATAATCAGGTTAGTATCAAGGTAGTGGAGGAATTTAAGAGGGCTTTTTATACTCCTGAGGGGCACTTTGAGAACCTGGTCATGCCTTTTGCGTTGACCAATGCTACTGCAGTTTTCCAGCATTCTGTGAATGACATTTTTCATCACCTGGTGGGGAGGTTTTTAGTCGTATATTTAGATTACATACTAATTTATTCTCCAGAGGTGGAGACACATTAGGATCATGTTAGACAGGTGTTGCAGATCCTTAGGGATAATGACTTGTATGCAAAATTAGAGAAGTGTGTTTTTGCTGTACACGAGGTGCAATTGTTGGTCTACCTGCTGATATCTTCAGGTTTTCGAATGGATACAGAGAAAGCCCTTACTGTATTGGACTGGGATCGTCCCAAAAATCTTAAGGTTCGTATGCGTTTTTTGGGGTTCACCAACTAATACTGAAAAATTCATTCATGACTATTCGACAATGGTAAAACCTCTAACTGACATGATTAGGAAAGGGACGTATGTCTCAGTGTGGTCAGATTCGGTGTTGCGAGCCTTTTCTGTGGTTAAGGAGTGCTTCGCTTCTGCCCCTATATTGGTGCAGCGAGATGTTTCACAACCTTTCATTGTGGAAGTGGACGAATCCGAGGTGGGGGTAGGAGCAATTTTATCACAGGGGAGCAACCAAAAATGTCCCCCATTAGTAAATATCTGATCCGATATCACACATCATATTAATCCAATATCAGATATCAAAATCATACTGTCAAAAAGAATCGAGAACCAAAATATAATTAAAGAATCACAAAAACTTTATTATTCTCAATATATCAAAAAGTAGCGTCACATTTGAAAACATTTAAAATTAATACAGGAGGGTGGTGTACAGTGCACAAATAGTTCAATTCATATATCTTGTGTGTTAAATATAATAAAGACAGTAACACTCCATCAACTATGCAGCAATCACATCATATTCATAGCCTAAAGTGGATTGTAATCCTTATGGTGTCTGTCACAGCCTAAACATGCAGATAGAGATTATTATAAAGTGCAAGTGCAGTCCATCCACAATTCTGATACAACATTATATCCAAGTGGGACATCAAACATCAGTTAGGCCAATGAAAGAGGTATGCCCAACTTGCCATCAGTGTCCATTACCAAAGAGTATTACCAAAAATTCATTCAGAACTATTCGACAATGGTAAAACCTCTAACTGACATGACTAAGAAAGGGACGTATGTCTCAGTCTGGTCAGATTCGGTGTTGCAAGCCTTTTCTGTGGTTAAGTAGTGCTTCGCTTCTGCCCCTATATTGGTGCAGCCAGATGTTTCACAACCTTTCATTGTGGAAGTGGACGAATCCGAGGTGGGGATAGGAGCAATTTTATCACAGGGCCCTCCCCAGTATTAAAATCATTGGTGGCCCGTGCCCCCTAACCGCCCCCGCCCCAGTATTAAAATCATTGGTGGCAGTGGCCACAGGTCCCCCCCCCATCATTGGTGGCAGCGGCAGTTACGATTGGAGTCCCAGTGTAATCGCTGGGCTCTGATCGGTTACCATGGCAGCCAGGACGCTACTGAAACCCTGGCTGCCATGGTCAGTATATTTTTATAGAGCTCGTTGTTACGGACGCGGTGATAACTAATATGTCTGTTTTTTTAAACACTATTTTATGGTGAGGGGGCCTTTTTTTTTTTACTTGAAACACTTTTTTTCACTTTTTTTACTTTTTATATTTGTTCGACTGTGGGACTGGATCTTCTGGGCTTCTGCAGCTGGCAGGCCCCATAGCAACCATCAGCCACCTGTCTGCGCAGCTCAGAGTCAGAGGGTGCTCCCTCTCTCTCTAAACCCCGCACATGCCGCGGTCAGCGCTGACCGAGGCATGTGAAAGGGTTAAGCCGCCGGCATCACCGCATACAGCGATGCCAGCGAATGCAGCTGGGACTCGGCTATCAGTAACAGCCGGGCCCGTGCTGCAGATTGGGTGTGTGCAGCTCTTGCACCTGCCCGATCACATCACATACATGCACATGAGGATGCGGTAAGGCACCACATTCCCCACGTATATGTACGTGATATTGCGGGAAGGGGTCAATGTCATTTACTTTTAAGAATTCATCTAAACCCTTTTTAAACTGTCCATTGTTCCTGCTGTGACCATGTCCTGAGGAAGTCTATTCCACAGTTTCAGTTATTACCGTAAAGAAGTTCTGATGCTTCTGCAGACTGAACTTTTTCTTCTCCAGTCGGAAGCAGTGCCCCCTTGTCTTTTGAGGGCATTTGATATGGAACTGTTTTTCACCATATTTTTGTATGGCCTATTTATATATTTGTATAGGTTAATCATGTCCCCCATAGATGTCTCTTCTCAAGACTAAATAAATTTAAAAGAAACAAAATTAAGAAACACTACATCCACAGCCGCCCCTAAGTACATCCTTTGACTCACCTATTAATAAAAACAAATCAGGTTAGTCTGACAACTTCTGTCCTTGGTAAACCTATGTTGGTTATTACTTATAATTAGTGTTGAGCGAACAGTTCGAGCATCGTTCGGTTCGTACCGAATTTTGGGGTGTCCGGGACCCGGACCCGAACCCGGACATTTTCAAAAAAGTTCGGGTTCGGGCTCGGTGTTCGTCGATTACTTCCCGCTTTCTGAAGGGTGCACAGCAGCCAATCAGCTAGCGTTTTACTTCTTGCTCTAAGAGCCCATCACAGCCATGCCTACTAATGGCATGGCTGTGATTGGCCAAGTGCAGCATGTGACCCAGCCTCTATTTAAGCTGGAGTCACGTAGCGCCGCACGTCACACTGCTCTGACTAGTGTAGGGAGAGGATGCAGCTGCTGTGTTAGGGCGAGATTAGGAAGGGATTAACTTAGCCAAAACACTTAATGAAGTGATCGATCAACAGCTGAGAATCATTGAACTTCTGCTAGTTAATTGCTCACTGGTTTTTAGGCTGCACAGAGCGTTTTTCTGTCACTTATTTTCTGGGTTGGCCATTTTGTGACTTGTGGTGCACCAGAAGAAGCTGCCACCAAGTCCATCAATCCATCAATACTATATTTTTTTTTGCTATATCCTACATCAGGGGCTTGGCTGTGCTAATTGTCACCCCTAGAAACTCAGGACAGCAATTTCTATATTTTATTAAGGGGTTAAATACAATTGCCCAAATACCAATCCCCTAAATCTGGTGTTCCAGCTTTGGCTAGACAAGTATAATACTGTCTGCTGTCTGGCAAAGGATAGATTATTTTCTGGTGTCCCAGCAGTTGCAGGACAGATTTCATAGTATCCGCTTACACATATATTTTGTTCTGGGGTTAAATTAACCTGTCAATATAGCAATACCCTGGATCTGGTGTGCAAACAGTTGCAGGCCAGATTTCATAGTGTCCGCTTACACATATATTTTGTTCTAGGGTGAAATTAACCTGCCAATATAGCAATACCCTGGATCTGGTGTCCCAGCAGTTGCACGACCGATTTCATAGTGTCCGCTTACACATATATTTTGTTCTGGGGTTAAATTAACCTGCCAATATAGCAATACCCTGGATCTGGTGTCCAAACAGTTGCAGGCCAGATTTCATAGTGTCCGCTTACACATATATTTTTTTCTGGGGTGAAATTAACCTGCCAATATAGCAATACCCTGGATCTGGTCTCCAAGCAGTTGCAGGACATATTTTATAGTATCCGCTTACACATATATTTTTTTATGGGGTGAAATTAACCTGCCAATATAGCAATACCCTGGATCTGGTGTCCAAGCAGTTGCAGGACATATTTTATAGTATCTGCTTACACATATATTTTGTTCTGGGTTGAAATTAACCTGCCAATATAGCAATACCCTGGATCTGGTGTCCCAGCAGTAGCAGGACCGATTTCATAGTGTCCGCTTACACATATATTTTGTTCTGGGGTTAAATTAACCTGCCAATATAGCAATACCCTGGATCTGGTGTCCCAGCAGTTGCAGGACAGATTTTATAGTGTCCGCTTACACATATATTTTGTTCTGGGGTTAAATTAACCTGCCAATATAGCAATACCCTGGATCTGGTGTCCAAGCAGTTGCAGGACAGATTTCATATTGTCAGCTTACACATATATTTTGTTCTGGGGTGAAATTACCCTGCCAATATAGCAATACCCTGGATCTAGTGTCCAAGCAGTTGCAGGACCGATTTCATAGTGTCCGCTTACACATATATTTTGTTCTGGGGTTAAATTAACCTGCCAATATAGCAATACCCTGGATCTGGTGTCCCAGCAGTTGCAGGACCGATTTCATAGTGTCCGCTTACACATATATTTTGTTCTGGGGTTAAATTAATCTGCCAATATAGCAATACCCTGGATCTGGTGTCCCAGCAGTTGCAGGACCGATTTCATAGTGTTCGCTTACACATATATTTTGTTCTGGGGTTAAATTAACCTGCCAATATAGCAATACCCTGGATCTGGTGTCCAAACAGTTGCAGGCCAGATTTCATAGTGTCCGCTTACACATATATTTTTTTCTGGGGTGAAATTAACCTGCCAATATAGCAATACTCTGGATCTGGTGTCCAAACAGTTGCAGGCCAGATTTCATAGTGTCCGCTTACACATATATTTTTTCTGGGGTGAAATTAACCTGCCAATATAGCAATACCCTGGATCTGGTGTCCAAGCAGTTGCAGGACCGATTTCATAGTGTCCGCTTACACATATATTTTGTTCTGGGGTTAAATTAACCTGCCAATATAGCAATACCCTGGATCTGGTGTCCCAGCAGTTGCAGGACCGATTTCATAGTGTTCGCTTACACATATATTTTGTTCTGGGGTTAAATTAACCTGCCAATACAGAAATACCCTGGATCTGGTGTCCAAACAGTTGCAGGCCAGATTTCATAGTGTCCGCTTACACATATATTTTTTTCTGGGGTGAAATTAACCTGCCAATATAGCAATACTCTGGATCTGGTGTCCAAACAGTTGCAGGCCAGATTTCATAGTGTCCGCTTACACATATAATTTTTTCTGGGGTGAAATTAACCTGCCAATATAGCAATACCCTGGATCTGGTGTCCAAACAGTTGCAGGCCAGATTTCATAGTGTCCGCTTACACATATATATTTTTTTCTGGGGTGAAATTAACCTGCCAATATAGCAATACCCTGGATCTGGTGTCCAAGCAGTTGCAGGACATATTTTATAGTATCAGCTTACACATATATTTTGTTCTGGGGTGAAATTACCCTGACAATATAGCAATACCCTGGATCTGGTGTCCCAGCAGTTGCAGGACCGATTTCATAGTGTCCGCTTACACATATATTTTGTTCTGGGGTGAAATTAACCTGCCAATATAGCAATACCCTGAATCTGGTGTCCCAGCTGTTGCAGGCGAAGTGTAAATCTGTCCATAAACGGATACTTTTCATCCAGGGCCTAAATACTAGCCCTAAAAGAGATATTCCCCTAAATCAGTGGTTACTGCTGTGCCTGGATTAGTGTAATACGCTACATAAAAAAATAGGCAGATAGTGTTAGGTGCCTGTAAAAAAAGGCTTAAATTTGAAATCAATACATTGGGCCAAATATTTTATTCCTTATTGTGTTGCTTTGTGAACGGTAACAATGAGGAAAACATCTAGTAAGGGACGCGGACGCGGTCGTGGTGGTGTTAGTGTACCCTCTTGTGCTGGGAGAGGACGTGGCCATTCTGCCACAGCCACACGTCCTAGTGAACCAACTACCTCAGGTTCCAGTACCCGCCAGAATTTACAGCGATATTTGGTGGGGCCCAATGCCATTCTAAGGATGGTAAGGCCTGAGCAGGTACAGGCGCTAGTCAATTGGGTGGCCGACAGTGGATCCAGCATGTTCACAACATTATCTCCCTCCCAGTCTTCTGCAGAAAGCGCACAGGTGGCACCTGAAAACCAAGCCCATCAGTCTGTCACATCACCCTCATGCATATCAGGGAAACTGTCAGAGCCTCAAGTTATGCAGCAGTCTATTATGCTGTTTGAAGACTCTGCTGGCATAGTTTCCCAAGGAAATCCACCTAGCCCTTCCCCAGTGGTGGAAGACATAGAATGCACTGATGCACAACCACTGATGTTTTCTGATGATGAGGACATGGGAATACCACCTCATCGGAGTCCGCACGTCTCTGATGATGACGAAACACAGGTGCCAACTGCTGCGTCTTTCTGCAGTGTGCAGACCGAACAGGAGGTCAGAGAGGAAGACTGTGTGGAAGACGATGCAGGGGACGATGAGGTCCTAGACCCCACATGTAATGAAGGTCGTGCCACTGACTTTCATAGTTCAGAGGAAGAGGCAGTGGTGAGACCGAGCCAACAGCGTAGCAAAAGATTGAGCAAGGGGCAAAAGCAGAACAGCCGCCGCCAAGAGAGTAAACCTGATACTGGCCACCGCCACCAGGGACCGAGCACCCCAAAGGCAGCTTCAAGGAGTTCCCTGGCATGGCACTTCTTTAAACAATGTGCTGACGACAAGACCCGAGTGGTTTGCACGCTGTGCTATCAGAGCCTGAAGCGAGGCATTAACGTTCTGAACCTTAGCACAACCTGCATGACCAGGCATCTACATGCGAGACACGGGCTGCAGTGGAGTAAACACCTTTAAAACCGGGGGCGTGGCCGGAAGCCGGTATGAGAGGACGCACATAGCGGAGCTCCGAGCTGTGAACCTCAACTTCTCATTAATCCTGAACTTTACCCAGCGCAAACATTACCTCGAGAGAGAGCAGGAGACCGGGGAGATCCCGAAAATCAAATATGTCACGAAACAAGTCCTCATCAGCGACTGAAAGGCTCAAAGAATTCGCTCGTGTAGAAAACCAAGATGGCGCCGGCGGGAACTTGCAGGCCGCGCTGCCTCCCGCCTTGGACGATTCTCCTGACACATAGCAGGCTGAAGGCTCTGAGCCTGAACCAACGCTTAAACAGGTTACTAACCAACTGTTACAGGCCATTGCAACCTGCAAGACCTCGATGGTGGGCAAGCTGGAGGAAGTTAAAATGGACATAAGTCTCCTGCGCCATGATATGCAGAACATGCGAGAAAGAATCGCAGAGACTGAAACCAGAGTGTCCAATATGGAGGACCGTATGGCCCCTGTTCCAGATCAGCTACGTGAATTGGAGAGGAAAGTGGACTTCTGGCAACAGAAATGTGACGACTATGAAAACCGCACACGCCGGAATAACTTACGGATAATCGGAATGCCGGAGAAAGAGGAGGGCACCGACCCCTGTGCATTTGTCACCACCTGGCTTCGCGAAACCTTCCCGGATGCGGCATTTTCCAGTGCCTTCATTATTGAGAGGGCGCACCGCGTCCCTGCTAAGCCATTACCACCTGGGACACCTCCAAGACCGCTCTTAGCTCGGCTCCTGAACTCTACTGACAGAGACTTAATTTTGCGGATGGCACGGCGTAAACAGGAGCTGCGCTACAACAACTCTGCAATTATGCTTTTTCCTGATTTCTCCGCCGAGCTCCAGAAAAGAGGGCAACCTTTGTAGTTGTGAAGAAGCGTCTACGGGATCTCGGTTTGCCATACTCGATGGTGTACCCTGCAAGGCTACGAGTTGTAGATGGGGAGGCCAGCAAGTTCTTCAATTCCCCGACTGAGGCCACTTTATGGCTTGACGGCAGACATCGCGCGCCAAGAAGTCCGAGATGAATCGCCAACTTTGAGAAAGCTATTGCCTGATTCCTTCCTTGAGGACTGCAGGTTTTTGTTATAATGCAGCTGTCTCACTATTATGAGGCTACAGATTTATAGACATTGGACTTTCATCTGTCCTACTATGTCTCTGTTGCCTACAACTCCTCTCTCCCTTTTCACCTTCTCCCTCTACTATGTTCTTTTCTCCTCTCTTTCCCTCCATATTTCTCCTGCACTTATTTTCTTCTGTAGTTATGATACTTACATATGTGCGTATCTGTCGACTGCACATCGGACGGGGTATAGACAACGCTACACATTGTATCATTCCGTGGTCCCCATGCGAGGATCGAGGTGTATGGTCCTGTCCGATGTGTGAGTCGATATTGCTTGAAGTTGAGGTGTGAGGCGGACGGCTCAACATCTCTTATATTGTTACGTGCGACTGGTAAAGTATACCAAACGCACACCCCGTGTTATTATTAGCCACGGTATTTAAGCAGCCCTTCCAAGCTCAGTTGACTGCTGACCAATGAAGGTTCCAGCGAGAATCTCATTTAGTTTTTCTTTACTACTATGTTTGTTCAGTTGATGATGTTTAGTTCTATTGAACTGCTGTATTTGCAATGCACATATCGACAATACTTGGGTCACTTCGTGGGAACTTTGGAGATGTATGCCTGGGTGGGTCGTGATATTGTGGGGTATAGACACTGCTATCCATTCACCACTATGTTAACATGACGGAAATACGTATACTGTCCTGGAATGTCAGGGGCTTGGGTAGTAATAAGAAACGCACTATGGTCTTTTCAGCGATACGGAAACTTAACCCACATATTTTGTGTCTTCAAGAAACGCACTTGACTTTGGACACCACGCGTAGGCTTCAAAAACCGTGGGTCCAATGGGCGAGACATTCCTGCCACACTAATTTGTCTAGGGGAGTATCTATCCTAGTGCATAAATCAGTTAGATGGGAGGTTGATAAGGTGCAAGTTGACACTGGCGGGCGTTATGTATTTATAGCAGCATACATTAACTGTGTCCTCTATGTCATACTGGGAGTGTATGTACCACCCCCAGCTACCTTGCAGGTACTGACTCAGGCTGCGGGTTTTGCAGCGGCATATCCTCAAGCTAGAGTACTCTGTATGGGAGACTTCAACATGACTCTAAGTGCCACTTTGGATAGATTCAATTCTGCAGACTCGGCAAGCAGTTCTGGGGCACCTCGCTCTCCGTTGGCTAGTCTGATAGAGGAGGTGGGATGGCTGGACCTCTGGCGTGTAAAGCACCCCGAGATGAGGAGGTATTCCTGCCATTCCTCCAGTCATAATACATTATCTCGCATTGATTACATGCTGGGGAATCTAGCCATGTACTCAGTTCCATATCAGCTTGACTATGAACAGCGACATGTCTCTGATCATTCCTCCTTACTGCTGCGGATTGGGGCGACGGAGAATACACGTCGCAAACCTACGCGAATTCACCCCTTCTGGTTGACCTTGTTTGCGCCTTCAGATCGCATTCCCGATCAAATGGCAGTCTTCCTTGCCGACCACGCGGCTCATGAGGATCATTCCTTAGTGTGGGAGACTCTGAAGGCGTACTTAAGGGGCTGCCTGCGGTCTTCTATCTCCTTTGTTAAAAGGGCCTCGGCTAGACAGGAAGAGGAGACGGCATTGGAATGTTCTAGATTAGAAAAAGTATATATTGAGAACCCGACGGATGGGAACAAGGAATCGTGGCTAATGAAGGGACGGCAATATTTAACCATCTTAAAGGAGAAAGCCCAGCGTAAAATGTTTTTTACGAAACAGACATATTTTGAGCTGGGTAACCAATCTAGTAAATTATTGGCGCATATTGTGAAACAGAATCAGTCCTCACCAGCTATCCTACGCATTGCTGCGACGAATGGCGCGATGATAACTGAACCAGATGACATTGTTGGGAGGTTTCGGGAGTTCTATCAGGAGCTATATAGAGCTAGAGTAGAATACTCTGAAGAAGAGGTCCTGACTTACCTTAATGATATTCAATTTCCTACACTAACGAGAGCGGATGTTGCACGCTTGGAAACCCCTATCTCAGAAAGTGAAATAGTAGAGGCTATTAAATCTCTTGCGAATGGAAAGTCCCCCGGCCCTGATGGACTGCCGCTGGAGGTATATGCCAGGTATGCAGAATCCCTAACCCCTTCTCTGCACAAAATGTTTCTGCACTCCTTTACTAATGGGTGCCTCCCTCCCTCGTTATATGATGCCACTATTGTAGTCCTCCTCAAACCGGGAAAGACCCTACGGATTGCGGGTCGTACAGACCGATATCTTTATTAAACCTAGACTATAAGATCCTTGCTAAAATACTGGCACAACGTCTGAATAAACATATAGCGGCACTGATTCATCAGGACCAATCTGGATTCATACCCGGCAGGTCCACTACGGATAATATTAGGAGGGTTCAAGTGGTGACCCAGATTGGATTGCGATGGGGGACGGAATGGGCACTGGCATCCCTGGACACAGCCAAAGCATTTGATTCGGTCGAATGGCCTTATTTGCTATCTACTCTCAGGTGCTTTGGCTTTGGCCCTAATTTTATTAAGTGGATATCTATCCTGTATAAACACCCTAAAGCCAATCTATTGATTAACGGGACCCTTTCTCAAGATTTTCACTTAGGCCGGGGTACTAGACAAGGGTGTCCCCTCTCCCCGCTCCTGTTCGCTCTGGCTATAGAGCCATTGGCTATACGTATACGGAATGATGCGGAGTTTCAGGGAATTAAAATAGGAGGTCTGGAGGAAAGGATAGGATTGTACGCAGATGACATGGTGCTGTTTATGTCCCATATGGAGGATACGCTCCCTAGAGCTATCACTCTAATTGAAACTTTTGGATACTACTCAGGCCTACGCATCAACTGGTCCAAATCAGCGCTATGCCCTCTGTATGACACAGACTCTGCTACTCATAGGGGTGACCTACAGATAGTCTCTAGTTTTAAATACCTTGGTATTGTCATCACTAAAGACACAACCTCCTTTCACACTCTGAATGTCCAACCTCTTCTAGAGTATTGTAAGGACAAATTCAGGGTATGGGGGTCCCTACCGTTGTCGGTCTCTGGACGTATTAATCTGATAAAACTTATTATACTCCCTAAATGCTTGTACATAATGGAGCATGCGCCATGCATCATCCCCAAAACTATTTTCCAGAAGTTTAAATCTATGTTCTCAGCGTTTGTGTGGGGAACTACTAGACCAAAACTTTCACTTGATAATTTGAGCAGACCAAGGGGCCAGGGTGGAATGTCATTGCCTGACTTATATGTGTATTACTTAGCCGGGCAGTTACGGTTCCTTAAGTCATGGACCTCTTCTGATAGCCCGCCAACCGGACCCGAACTCCACTTGGCTACCTATTTGAGTCTTAATACATTATGGCCGGTATTGGAACAGCCAACATTATTCCCAAGGTCTTTATTGCCCGTCCACAGACTAGCGGCCCAAGTATGGAAGGCATGTAAGGCACTGCATGACTTTAAGGACTCTGTCGATGGGACCCCCTTGTGGGACAATCCTATGCTCCCACAGCTGTTGGTTCTTCCTGAGCCTCAGTTCTGGAAAGACCGTGGTGTGTGCACTTTAGGGGCAGTGTATACTGATAATGTTCTCCTCTCTTTTGAAGAGCTGAAGGGAAAGCACGACCTACCCAGGCATTCGTTCTACAAATACTTACAATTGAGACATGCTCTGCAAATCCAATTTTGTAATACCTCAGTGTCCATCTCCAATTTTCCCATGATAGGAGTAATTCGATCTCAGGGACCGCGTGGGTTTATATCAGCACTGTATACTCACTTGTTAGGGACTAAATTCAAGTCGATTCCTGTTCCAGCTATCTCCAAATGGCGATCCACTATAACAGATCTAACTGAGGAGGACACTGCAGACATACTGGAGTCACCTAGCTTAGTTTCACCAGCTGTTAATAACAAATTCATACAGCTTTGTATTATACACCAAAGTTACTTATCACCGTTACGCTTATACAAAATGGGCAGGAGGGATCACTCCAGATGCCACCGGTGTGGAGCGATGGAAGCCAACTTTTGGCATCTCATGTGGGCATGTCCCTACATTCAGGCTTTCTGGAAGGAAATTACCACCTTTCTGTCAGAATTACTCCGATCTGTTATTCCTTTAGTACCTAGGGTCTGTTTATTTGGAATGTTTAACGACATTGATTATTCGCACTATATTAAGATCTTTCTCAGGGAGGTACTCTTCTTAGCACGGAAAGCTATAGCACTCCGGTGGATGGGAGATCGCCACCCGACATTGTCACAGTGGAAACACCTGGTTAATGGGATTGTTCCATATGCGAACATAGTTTATAAGAACAGGGGGAGAGCTGATAAATTTCAAAAGGTGTGGGGTGTGTGGTGCTCCTCTTCTCGAACACTGTTCAACTCACGCACTTTGACGACTGGTATATATGATCATGATGGAAATATATGACTTGTGATTGTTTACTACTTCATTGTGTTGATAACCGCTTGTAATCTTCGTATATACTGTGCTGCTGTACCTGATCTTAACCGGTACTATGCATAAATATGTGATGTGACCTTGTACTGTGCATTGTTCTAATGCTGTATGTGCAATTCATTTGTTCAATAAAACGAATTTAAAAAAAAAACACCTTTAAAACCAAGAAAGGGCTCAGGACCCCCCTGCTCCCTCTTCTTCTGCTGCCTTGGCCTTTTCGTCCACCTCGGGAGGAACGTTGGCACCTGCCGCCCACCAAACAGAGGATTTGCCACCGACACCACCACCTGCGTCACCAAGCATCTCCACCATGTCACACGGCAGCGTTCAGATCACCATCTCACAAACCTTGGAGAGAAAGCGTAAATTCCCACCTAGCCACCCTCGAGCCCTGGGCCTGAATGCCAGCATTTCTAAACTACTGGCCTTTGAAATGCTGTCATTCAGGCTGGTGGACACAGACAGTTTCAAACAGCTGATGTCCATGGCTGTCCCACAGTATGTTGTCCCCAGCCGCCACTACTTCTCCAAGACAGCCGTGCCTTCCCTGCACAACCAAGTATCCGATAAAATCAAGTGTGCACTGCGCAACGCCATCTGTGGCAAGGTCCACCTAACCCCAGATACGTGGACCAGTAAGCACGGCCAGGGACGCTATATCTCCCTAACTGCACACTGTGTAAATGTAGTGGCGGCTGGGCCCCAGGCGGAGAGTTCCTTGGCGCACATCCTTCCGCCGCCAAGGATCACAGGGCATCATTCTTTGCCTCCTGTAGCCTCCTCCTCATACTCGGCTTCCTCCTCCTCTGCTTCCACCAGCTCATCCAGTCAGCCCCACACCTTCACCACCAACTTCAGCACAGCCTGGGGTAAACGTCAGCAGGCCATTCTGAAACTCATATGTTTGGGGGACAGGCCCCACACCGCGCAGGAGTTGTGGCGGGGTATTGAACAACAGACCGACCAGTGGTTGCTGCCTGTGGGCCTCAAGCCCGGCCTGGTGGTGTGCGATAATGGGCGAAATCTCGTCACAGCTCTGGGACTAGCCGGTTTGACGCACATCTCTTGCCTGGCGCATGTGCTGAATTTGGTGGTGCAGAAGTTCATTCACAACTACCCCAACATGTCAGAGCTGCTGCATAAAGTGAGGGCTCCACCTTGCACATGCTGGAGAGACTGTGCGAGCAGCAGCAGGCAATAGTGGAGTTTCAGCTGCAGCACGCACGCTTCAGTCGCACTGCGGAACAGCACCACTTCACCAACAATGATTGGGCCTCCATGCGAGACCTGTGTGCCCTGTTGCGCTGTTTCGAGTACTCCACCAACATGGCCAGTGGCGATGACACCGTTATCAGCGTTACAATACCACTTCTATGTCTCCTTGAGAAAACGCTTAGGGCGATGATGGAAGAGGAGGTGGCCCAGGAGGAGAAGGAGGAGGATGAGGGTTCATTTTTAGCACTTTCAGGCCAGTCTGTTAGAAGTGGCTCAGAGGGAGGTTTTTTGCAACAGCAGAGGCCAGGTACAAATGTGGGCAGCCAGGGCCCACTAGTGGAGGACGAGGAGAATGAGGAGGAGGTGGAGGAGGATGAGGATGAAGCAGGTTCACAGCGGGGTGGCACCCGACACAGCTCAGGCCCATCACTGGTGCGGGGCTGGGGGGATACGGAGGACGATGACGATACGCCTCCCACAGAGGACAGCTTGTCCTTACCTCTGGGGAGCCTGGCGCACATTTTAACGTGTGCGGACTACTGGTTTGCCACCCTGCTGGATCCCCGGTACAAAGACAATGTGCCCACCTTACTTCCTGCACTGGAGCGTGATAGGAAGATGCGCGAGTTCAATTGCACGCTGGTAGAGGCGCTCCTGAGAGCATTCCCAAATGTCACAGGGGTACAGGTGGAAGCCCAAGGCGAAGGCAGAGGAGGAGCAAGAGGTCGCCAATGCAGCAGTGTCACGGCCAGCTCTTCTGAGGGCAGGGGTTAGCATGGCAGAAATGTGGAAAAGTTTTGTCTCCACGCCACAGCTAACTGCACCATCACCTGATACGGAACGTGTTAGCAGGAGGCAGAATTTCACTAACATGGTTGAACAGTACGTCTGCACACCCCTCCACGTACTGACTGATTGTTCGGCCCCATTCAACTTCTGGGTCTCCAAATTGTCCACGTGGCCAGTTAGCATTTTATGCCTTGGAGAATCTGGCCTGCCCTGCGGCCAGTGTTTTGTCTGAACGTGTATTCAGCATGGCAGGGGGCGTCATTACTGACAAACGCAGCCGCCTGTCCACAGCCAACGTGGACAAGCTGACGTTCATAAAAATGAACCAGGCATGGATCCCACTGGACCTGTCCTTCCCTTGTGCAGAATAGACATTTATAACTGCCTCCCCCTCAACCATGGATTCTTGTACTCCGGGGCACTTCTTTATTGAATCCTCATTTTTTTAACTTTACCATGATCTTGCGGTGCAACCCAAAGTTGAATGAACCTCTCCTCTGTCTGGGTGGTGGGGCCGAAATAACTTGAAAGTGGCCTTCTCTGGTGGTGGATGATATGACGCATGATTCCTTGCTGTGGGACCTCTCTCCTCTGTCTGGGTGCTGGGTCCGAAATAACTGAAAGTGGCCTTCTCCAGTGGTGGGTGATATGACGCATGATTCCTTGCTGTGGGACCTGTATCCTCGGTCTGGGTGCTGGGCCGAAATAACTGAAAGTGGCCTTCTCCAGTGGTGGGTGAAATGACGCATGACTCCTTGCTGTGGGACCGCTCTCCTCTGTCTGGGTGCTGGGTCCGGTGGTGGTTGATATGACGCATGATTCCTTGCTGTGGGACCTCTCTCCTCTGTCTGGGTGCTGGTCCAAAATAAATGAGAGTGGCCTTCTCCGGTGGTGGTTGATATGACGCATGATTCCTTGCTGTGGGACCTCTCTCCTCTGTCTGGGTGCTGGGCCGAAATAACTGAGAGTGGCCTACTCCGTTGGTGGTTGATATGACACATGATTCCTTGCTGTGGGACCTGTATACTCTGTCTGGGTGCTGGTCCAAAATAAATGAGAGTGGCCTTCTCCGGTGGTGGTTGATATGACGCATGATTCCTTGCTGTGGGACCTGTATCCTCTGTCTGGGTGCTGGTCCAAAATAAATGAGAGTGGCCTTCTCCGTTGTTGGTTGATATGACGCATGATTCCTTGCTGTAGGACCTCTCTCCTCTGTCTGGGTGCTGGTCCGAACTAAATGAGAGTGGCCTTCTCCATTGGTGGTTGATATGACGCATGATTCCTTGCTGTGGGACCTCTCTCCTCTGTCTGGGTGCTGGTCCAAAATAAATGAGAGTGGCCTTCTCCGTTGGTGGTTGATATGACGCATGATTCCTTGATGTGGGACCTCTCTCCTCTGTCTGGGTGCTGGTCCAGAACTAAATGAGAGTGGCCTTCTCCGTTGGTGGTTGATATGACGCATGATTCCTTGCTGTGGGACCTCTATCCTCTGTCTGGGTGCTGGTCCAAAATAAATGAGAGTGGCCTTCTCCGGTGGTGGTTGATATGACGCATGATTCCTTGCTGTGGGACCTCTATCCTCTGTCTGGGTGCTGGTCCAAAATAAATGAGAGTGGCCTTCTCCGGTGGTGGTTGATATGACGCATGATTCCTTGCTGTGGGACCTCTCTCCTCTGTCTGGGTGCTGGTCCAAAATAAATGAGAGTGGCCTTCTCCGGTGGTGGTTGATATGACGCATGATTCCTTGCTGTGGGACCTCTCTCCTCTGTCTGGGTGCTGGTCCAAAATAAATGAGAGTGGCCTTCTCCGGTGGTGGTTGATATGACGCATGATTCCTTGCTGTGGGACCTCTCTCCTCTGTCTGGGTGCTGGGCCGAAATAACTGAGAGTGGCCTTCTCCGTTGGTGGTTGATATGACGCATGATTCCTTGCTGTGGGACCTGTATCCTCTGTCTGGGTGCTGGTCCGAAATAAATGAGAGTGGCCTTCTCTGTTGGTGGTTGATATGACGCATGATTCCTTGCTGTGGGACATCTCTCCTCTGTCTGGGTGCTGGTCCAAAATAAATGAGAGTGGCCTTCTCCGTTGGTGGTTGATATGACGCATGATTCCTTGATGTGGGACCTCTCTCCTCTGTCTGGGTGCTGGTCCGAACTAAATGAGAGTGGCCTTCTCCAGTGGTGGGTGATATGACGCATGATTCCTTGCTGTGGGACCTCTCTCCAATTGATATTGGTTAATTTTCATTTATTTTATTTTATTTTAATTCATTTCCCTAACCACATTTGTTTGCAGGGGATTTACCTACATTTTGCTGCCTTTGGCAGCCCTCTAGCCCTTTCCTGGACTATTTTACAGCCTTTTTAGTGCCTAAAAGTTTGAGTCCCCATTGACTTCAATGGGTTCGGGTTCGGGATAAAGTTCGGCTCGAGTTCGAATCCCGAACTTCTCGAACCCGGCCGAACTTCTCGAACCCGAACATCCAGGTGTTCGCTCATCTCTACTTATAATATTGTTTACAGTCACATACTCCTGCATATAGTTCCTTTAAGAGTCCTTCAAACATTTTTCCCAAAACAGAAGTTAAAATAACTGGTCAATTGTAAGGCGTTGCATGCTTTTGAGGATACTATTGAAGAGACTCCGCTGTGGGACAATCCCATGTTCCCACAGTTGTTGGTGCTCCCTGAGCCTCAGTCCTGGAAAGATCATGGTGTGCGCACTTTGGGGGCGATATATGCTGATAATGCTCTTCTTACCTTTGAGGATATGAAGGAGAAACGCAACCTGCCCAGGCACTCGTTTTACAAATATTTGCAATTAAGACTTGCTTTACAAATCCAATTTTGTAACACCTCGGTATCCATCTCCAAATTTCCCATGATTGGGGTTATTTGATCTCAGTGACCTCGTGGGTTTATATCGGCACTTTATACTCACCTATTAAACACTAAATTCAAGTCGATTCCTGTTCCAGCGCTCTCCAGGTGGCGATCCACTATTACGGATCTTACAGAGGATGACACTGTTGACATACTGGAGTCTCCCTCCTTAGTTTCACCGGCTATTAATAACAAATTTATTCAGCTTTGTATTATACACCAAAGTTACTTGTCCCCATTGCGACTGTTTAAAATGGGCAGGAGGGACCACTCTAGATGTCATCGGTGTGGAGTGATGGAGGCCGATTTTTGGCATCTTATTTGGACATGCTCCCATATTCAGGATTTTTGGAAGGAAGTAACCGCCTTCTTGTCAGACTTGCTCCAATCAGTTATTCCTTTAGTCCCCACGGTTTGTCTCTTTGGGATGGTTGATGATATTGCACATTCACACTATGTTCGAATTTTCCTTAGGGAGACGCTATTTCTAGCGCGAAAAGCTATAGCACTCAGGTGGATGGGGGATCGCCATCCGTCATTGTCTCAATGGAAACAATTAATTAATGTGATTGTTCCGTATATGAACATTGTCTATAAGAACAGGGGGAGAATGGACAAGTTTCAAAAGGTGTGGGGTGTATGGTGCTCCTCTGGCCGTACGTTATTCACTTCCCGTTTTCTAGAATCTAGCATTCATGATCATGTTAGATAGGTTGGGACACTTACTACTCCTCTGATGCAACGTGTTGATGTACACCTGTTCCATTTCCTTGCATTGTACTGCAATTCTTGACCTGATTTACTACTATGTGTGTAGGTATGATCTTACTTTATTTGTGCATTGTTCAAATACTGTATGTGCATTTTTTTTTGTTCAATAAAACGAATTAAAAAAAAAAATAACTGGTTCAACAATTACTTGTGAAGGATCTAGATCCTTTTTTGAATATTGGCACCACATTTGCCTTGCGCCAATCACTTGGCACTGTACCAAATACTAGAGAATCTTTAAAAATTATAAACAGGGGCATATCAATGATTGAACTGAGCTCTTTAACCTCTTAAGGACGCAGGGCGTACTTGTACGCCATGTGTCCGGTCTTTAAAGATGGAGCCCGCTCGTGCTTCATGCGGGCGCCTTAGCCGCGGGTGTCCGCATGGTTCTTGTAGCAGACACCTGTGGCTAATGACCTCGACCGGGAGCATGTGCGCTATTATGCTGCTGTTGAAGCACTAAAATACTCTTCTTGCACTCATAACTGTAGTAGATTGCTTGGGGGAAAAAACTGGATGCTGCACATAAAAAACACATAGTGAACTGCCTCTCTTAAGGATCTTAAGGATGCAGCACTGCAGCAGCCTGTATACATATTAACAACTCCAGCCTTGAATGAAACCCAGGCTGCTCTAGAGTATTTCCTATGGAGCTTTGCCTGTAATAGGCTTCATAGGAAATATGCAATTTTTTTCATACATTCCAATTCTATTGCATTGGAATGTATGATAATCGCAATCAGATGATTGTAAGTTATAGTTCCTTATGGGAACTATATAAAGTGTACAAAAAAAAGTTTAAAAATAAATAAATAAAAAAAAAAACATAAAAGTTCAAATTTAATAAAAGGTGATTAAAAAGTCATACACACCCCAGAATGGTATAAATAAAAATATAAGATTATGAAGCAAAAAACGTAGCCCCCATACGCTCTGTACATATTATTACAAAAAAGTTATAGGGGTCAAAACATGGCGACAAAAAAGTAAAACTGATTTTTTTTCCACTTTTGAATTATTTTTTCACTATCAAAACGCAAGAAAACCTATACATATAGGGTATCGACGGATTCGTACTGACCTGTAGAATAAAAGCAACTGGTCAGTTTTATTGCACATCGAATGTCGGAATTTAAAAACCCGCAAAACTGTGGTGGAATTGCTTTTTTTGCAATTTCACCCCTGTTGGAATTTTTTTCCCGCTTCCCACTACATCATATGCAATATTAAAGTAAAACTTGTCCCATAAAAAACAAGCCCTCATATGGCTATGTGAACGAAAAAATAAAAAAGTTATGGTCCTGGGGAGGCAGGGAGTAGAGATGAGCGAACACCTGGAAGTTCGGGTTCGGGAAGTTCGGCCGAACTTCCCGAAAATGTTCGGGTTCGGGATCCGAACTCGACCCGAACTTTATCCCGAACCCCATTGAAGTCAATAGGGACCCGAACATTTAGGCACTAAAAAGGCTGTAAAATAGTCCAGGAACGGGCTAGAGAGCTGCCAAAGGCAGCAAAATGTAGGTAATTCCCCTGCAAACAAATGTGGATAGGGAAATTAATTAAAATAAAATAAAATAAATAAAATTTAACCAATATCAATTGAAGAGAGGTCCCACTGCAAGGAATCATGCGTCATATCACCCAACACTAGAGAAGGCCACTTTCAGTTATTTTGGCCCCAGCACCCAGACAGAGGAGAGAGGTCACACAGCAAGGAATCATGCGTCATTTCACCCACCACTGGAGAAGGCCACTTTCAGTTATTTCGGCCCAGCACCCAAACCGAGGATACAGGTCCCACAGCAAGGAATCATGCGTCATATCACCCACCACTGGAGAAGGCCACTTTCAGTTATTTCGGCCCCAGCACCCAGACAAAGGTCCCACAGCAAGGAATCATGCGTCATTTCACCCACCACTGGAGAAGGCCACTTTCAGTTATTTCGGCCCAGCACCCAGACCGAGGATACAGGTCCCACAGCAAAGAATCATGCGTCATATCACCCACCACTGGAGAAGGCCACTTTCAGTTATTTCGGACCCAGCACCCAGACAGAGGAGAGAGGTCCCACAGCAAGGAATCATGCGTCATATCATCCACCACCGGAGAAGGCCACTTTCAAGTTATTTTGGCCCCACCACCCAGACAGAGGAGAGGTTCATTCAACTTTGGGTTGCACCGCAAGATCATGGTAAAGTTAAAAATGGTAAAGTTAAAAATGAGGATTCAATAAAGAAGTGCCCCGGAGTACAAGAATACATGGTTGAGGGGGAGGCAGTTATAAATGTCTATTCTGCACAAGGGAAGGACAGGTCCAGTGGGATCCATGCCTGGTTCATTTTTATGAACGTCAGCTTGTCCACGTTGGCTGTGGACAGGCGGCTGCGTTTGTCAGTAATGACGCCCCCTGCCATGCTGAATACACGTTCAGACAAAACGCTGGCCGCTGGGCAGGCCAGCACCTCCAAGGCATAAAATGCTAACTGGCCACATGGACAATTTGGAGACCCAGAAGTTGAATGGGGCCGAACCATCAGTCAGTACGTGGAGGGGTGTGCAGACGTACTGTTCAACCATGTTAGTGAAATTCTGCCTCCTGCTAACACGTTCCGTATCAGGTGAT
Source organism: Bufotes viridis (assembly GCA_033119425.1). Classification (NCBI taxonomy): domain Eukaryota; kingdom Metazoa; phylum Chordata; class Amphibia; order Anura; family Bufonidae; genus Bufotes; species Bufotes viridis. Next base: position 104,413,359 of record CM065589.1, read on the forward strand.
GGTGCAGTTAGCTGTGGCGTGGAGACAAAACTTTTCCACATTTCTGCCATGCTAACCCCTGCCCTCAGAAGAGCTGGCCGTGACACTGCTGCGTTGGCGACCTCTTGCTCCTCCTCTGCCTTCGCCATGGGCTTCCACCTGTTCCCCTGTGACATTTGGGAATGCTCTCAGGAGCGCCTCTACCAGCGTGCGCTTGTACTCGCGCATCTTCCTATCACGCTCCAGTGCAGGAAGTCAGGTGGGCACATTGTCTTTGTACCGGGGATCCAGCAGGGTGGCAACCCAGTAGTCCGCACACATTAAAATGTGCGCCAGGCTCCCCAGAGGTAAGGACAAGCTGTCCTCTGTGGGAGGCGTATTGTCATCGTCCTCCGTATGCCCCCAGCCACGCACCAGTGATGGGCCTGAGCTGTGTCGGGTGCCACCCCGCTGTGAACCTGCTTCATCCTCATCCTCCTCCACCTCCTCCTCATCCTCCTCGTCCTCCAGTAGTGGGCCCTGGCTGGCCACATTTGTACCTTGCCTCTGCTGTTGCAAAAAACCTCCCTCTGAGCCACTTCTAACAGACTGGCCTGAAAGTGCTAAAAATGACCCCTCATCCTCCTCCTCCTCCTGGGCCACCTCCTCTTCCATCATCGCCCTAAGCGTTTTCTCAATGAGACATAGAAGTGGTATTGTAACGCTGATAACGGTGTCATCGCCACTGGCCATGTTGGTGGAGTACTCGAAACAGTGCAACAGGGCACACAGGTCTCGCATGGAGGCCCAATCATTGGTGGTGAAGTGGTGCTGTTCTGCAGTGCGACTGACGCGTGCGTGCTGCAGCTGAAACTCCACTATGGCCTGCTGCTGCTCGCACAGTCTCTCCAGCATGTGCAAGGTTGAGTTCCACCTGGTGGGCACGTCGCATATGAGGCGGTGAGCGGGAAGGCCGAAGTTCCGCTGTAGGGCAGACTGGCGGGCAGCGGCAGGATGTGAACGATGGAAGCGCGCACAGACGGCCCTCACTTTATGCAGCAGCTCTGACATGTCGGGGTAGTTGTGAATGAACTTCTGAACCACCAAATTCAGCACATGCACCAGGCAAGGGATTTGCGTCAAACCGGCTAGTCCCAGAGCTGCGACGAGATTTCGACCATTATCGCACACCACCAGGCCGGACTTGAGGCTCATCGGCAGAAAAAACTCGTCGGTCTGTTGTTCAATACCCCGCCACAACTCCTGCGCGGTGTGGGGCCTGTCCCCCAAACATATGAGTTTCAGAATGGCTTGCTGACGTTTACCCCGGGCTGTGCTGAAGTTGGTGATGAAGGTGTGTGGCTGACTGGATGAGCTGGTGGAAGCAGAGGAGGAGGAAGCCGAGTAGGAGGAGGATGTTACAGGAGGCAAAGAATGATGCCCTGCGATCCTTGGCGGCGGAAGGACGTGCACCACGGAACTCTCCGCCTGGGGCCCAGCCGCCACTACATTTCCCCAGTGTGCAGTTAGGGAGATATAGCGTCCCTGGCCGTGCTTACTTTTCCACCTATCTGTAGTTAGGTGGACCTTGCCACAGATGGCGTTGCGCAGTGCACACTTGTTTTTATCGGATACTTGGTTGTGCAAGGAAGGCACGGCTGTCTTGGAGAAGTAGTGGTGGCTGGGAACAACATACTGTGGGACAGCCATGGACATCAGCTGTTTGAAGCTGTCTGTGTCCACCAGCCTGAATGAGAGCATTTCAAAGGCCAGTAGTTTATAAATGCTGGCATTCAGGCCTAGGGCCCTAGGGTGGCTAGGTGGGAATTTACGCTTTTTCTCCAAGGTTTGCGAGATGGAGAGCTGAACGCTGCCGTGTGACATGGTGGAGATGCTTGGTGACGCAGGTGGTGTTGTCGGTGGCACATCCTCTGTTTGGTGGGCGGCAGGTGCCAACATTCCTCCCGAAACGGGGGAAGAGGCCGAGGCAGCAGCAGAAGAGGGAGCAGGGGGAGCCAGAGTGAGTTCCTTGCTTTTAAGGTGTTTACTCCACTGCAGTTCATGCTTTGCATGTAGATGCCTGGTCATGCATGTTGTGCTAAGGTTCAGAACCTTAGTGCCTCGCTTCAGGCTCTGATGGCACAGAGTGCAAACAACTCGGATCTTGTCGTCAGCACATTGTTTAAAGAAGTGCCATGCCAGGGAACTCCTTGAAGCTGCCTTTGGGGTGCTCGGTCCCTGGTGGCGGTGGCCAGTAGCAGGCGAACTCTCTTGAAGGTGGCTGTTCTGCTTTTGCCCAATGCTCTCTCTTTTGCTACGCTGTTGGCTCAGTCTCTCCACTGCCTCTTCCTCTGAACTATGAAAGTCAGTGGCACGACCTTCATTCCATGTGGGTTCTAGGACCTCATCGTCCCCTGCATCGTCTTCCACACAGTCTTCCTCCCTGACCTCCTGTTCGGTCTGCACACTGCAGAAAGACGCAGCAGTTGGCACCTGTGTTTCGTCATCATCAGAGACGTGCGGACTCCGATGAGGTGGTATTCCCATGTCCTCATCATCAGGAAACATCAGTGGTTGTGCATCAGTGCATTCTATGTCTTCCGCCACTGGGGAAGGGCCAGGTGGATTCCCTTGGGAAACCCTGCCAGCAGAGTCTTCAAACAGCATAAGAGACTGCTGCATAACTTGAGGCTCAGACAGTTTCCCTGATATGCATGGGGGTGATGTGACAGACTGATGGGCTTGGTTTTCAAGTGCCACCTGTGCGCTTTCTGCAGAAGACTGGGTGGGAGATAATGTTGTGAGCATGCTGGATCCACTGTCGGCCATCCAATTGACTAGCGCCTGTACCTGCTCAGGCCTTACCATCCTTAGATGGGCCCCACCAAATATCGCTGTAAATCCTGGCGGGTATTGGAACCTGAGGTAGTTGGTTCACTAGGACGTGTGGCTGTGGCAGAATGGCCACGTCCTCTCCCAGCACAAGAGGGTACACTAACACCACCACGACCACGTCCGCGTCCCTTACTAGATGTTTTCCTCATTGTTACCGTCCACCAAGCACCACAAAAAGAAAAAAAATATTTGGCCCAATGTATTGATTTCATATTCAGGCCATTTTTTACAGGCACCTAACACTATCTGCCTATTTTTTTATGTAGCGTATTACACTAATCCAGGCACAGCAGTAACCACTGATTTAGGGGAATATCTCTTTTAGGGCTAGTATTTAGGCCCTGGATGAAAGGTATCCTTTTATGGACAGATTTACAATTGGCCTGCAACAGCTGGAACACCAGATTCAGGGTATTGCTATTTTGGCAATTGAATTTAACCCCAGAACAAAATATATGTTTTGGCGGACACTATGAAACTTGGCCTGCAACAGCTGGGACACCAGATTCAGGGTATTGCTATTTTGTCAAATGAATTTCACCCCAGAACAAAATATATGTTTTTGCGGACACTATGAATCTTGGCCTACAACAGCTGAGACACCAGATTCAGGGTATTGCTATTTTGGCAATTAAATTTCACCCCAGAACAAAATATATATTTTGGCGGACACTATGAAACTTGGCCAGCCACAGCTGAAACCACTGATTTATGGTATTGCTATTTTGGCAATTGAATTTCACCCCAGAACAAAATATATAATTTGCAGGACACTATGAAACTTGGCCAGCCACAGCTGAAACCACTGATTTATGGTATTACTATTTTTGCAATTGAATTTCACCCCAAAACAAAATGTATGTTTTGGCGGACACTATTATACTTTGCCAGCCAGTGCTGGGACACCAGATTCAGGGTATTGCTATTTTGTCAATTGAATTTTACCCCAGAACAAAATATATGTTTTGGCGGACACTATGATACTTTGCCAGCCACAGCTGAAACCACTGATTTATGGTAATGATATTTTGACAATTGAATTTCACCCCAGAACAAAATATATGTTTTTGCAGACACTATGAATCTTGGCCTTCAACAGCTGGGACACCAGATTCAGGAATTGCTATTTTGGCAATTGAATTTCACCCCAGAACAAAATATATAATTTGCAGGACACTATGAAACTGCCACTGAAACTATGACACTATGAAACAGCTGAAACCACTGATTTATGGTATTGCTATTTTGGCAATTGAATTTCACCCCAGAACAAAATATATCTTTTGGTGGACACTATTATACTTTGCCAGCCAGTGCTGGGACACCAGATTCAGGTTATTGCTATTTTGGCAATTGAATTTCACCCCAGAACAAAATTTATGTTTTGGCGGACACTATTATACTTTGCCAGCCACAGCTGAAACCACTGATTTATGGTAATGCTATTTTGGCAATTGAATTTCACCCCAGAACATAATATATGTTTTTGCGGACACTATGAATCTTGGCCTGCAACAGCTGTGACACCAGATTCAGGGTATTGCTATTTTGGCAATTGAATTTCACCCCACAACAAAATATATGTTTTTGCGGACACTATGAAACTTCGCCTGCAACAGCTGGGACACCAGATTCAGGGTATTGCTATTTTGGCAATTGAATTTCACCCCAGAACAAAATATATGTTTTGGCGGACACTATTATACTTTGCCAGCCACAGCTGAAACCACTGATTTATGGTATTGCTATTTTGCCAATTGAATTTCACCCCAGAACAAAATATATAATTTGCAGGACACTATGAAACTTGGCCAGCCACAGCTGAAACCACTGATTTATGGTATTGCTATTTTGGCAATTGAATTTCACCCCAGAACAAAATATATTTTTGGTGGACACTATTCTACTTTGCCAGCCACAGCTGAAACCACTGATTTATGGTCTTGCTATTACAGGGAATTGAATTTCACCCCAGAACAAAATATATAATTTGCAGGACACTGTGAAACTAGGCCAGCCACAGCTGAAACCACTGATTTATGGTATTGCTATTTTGGCAATTGAATTTCACCCCAGAACAAAATATATGTTTTTGCGGACACTATGAATCTTGGCCTTCAACAGCTGGGACACCAGATTCAGGGTATTGCTATTTTGGCAATTGAATTTCACCCCAGAACAAAATATATGTTTTGGCGGACACTATTATACTTTGCCAGCCACAGCTGAAACCACTGATTTATGGTATTGCTATTTTGGCAATTGAATTTCACCGCAGAACAAAATATATAATTTGCTTGACACTTTGAAACCTGGCCAGCCAGAGCTGAAACCACTGATTTATGGTATTGCTATTTTGGCAATTGAATTTCACCACATAAAATAATCTATCCTTTGCCAGACAGCAGACAGTATTATACTTGGCTAGCCAAAGCTGGAACACCAGATTTAGGGGATTGGTATTTGGGTAATTGTATTTAACCCCTTAATAAAATATAGAAATTGCTATCCTGAGTTTCTAGGGGTGACAATTAGCACAGCCAAGCCCCTGATGTAGGATATAGCAAAAAAAAAAAACTAGTATTGATGGATTGATGGACTTGGTGGCAGCTTGTTCTAGTGCACCACAAGTCACAAAATGGCCGCCGATCACCCCAGAAAATAAGTGACAGAAAAACGCTCTGTGCAGCCTAAAAACCAGTGAGCAAGTAACTAGCAGAAGTTCAATCATTCACAGCTGTAGATCGATCCGTTCATTAGGTGCTGTTGCTGACTTTTCCCTGCCTAATCTCGCCCTCACAGAAGCTGCGTCCTCTCCCTACACTAATCAGATCAGTGTGACGTGCGGCGCTACGTAACTCCAGCTTAAATAGAGGCTTGGTCACATGCTGCACTTGGCCAATCACAACCATACCATTAGTAGGTATGGCTGTGATGGGCTCTTAGGGCAAGAAGTAAAACGCTAGCTGATTGGCTGCTGTGCAGCCCTTAAGAAAGCGGGAAGTAATCGCCGAACAACGAACCCGACCCAAACTTTTTTGAAAATGTCTGGGTTCGTGTCCGTGTCCCGGACACCCCAAAATTCGGTACGAACCCGAACTATGCTCGAACTGTTCGCTCAACACTAGCAGGGAGCTCACAAAAAAAAACCGCAAAAAATAAAAAACCTCTGGTCCTTAAGGGGTTATGAAATCTTGGGTGTAATCCATATGGACCTGGAGCCTTGATCACATTTACCATATTTAACTTAGCTTGGACCATATCTAAAGTTTGCAAATTGAGTATATTACTGGATATACTAACAGCCCCAGCACCACAGATATTGTATCCTTTCTCTTCTTTTGTATATAAAGAGCTAAAAAAACCATTTAGTAACTCTGCCTTTTCCTTATCTTCAGTGACTAACCCCCCTTTACGATTATTTAGGGGACCTACGTGCTCAGACCTTTGCTTTTTAGCATTTAAATATATATAGATTTTTTAGGGTTTTGTTTTACTCTATTTTGCCACCTGTTGTTCATTTTGTATTTTTGCAAATTTTATCTCCTTTTTACAGATTTTGTTAAGCCCTTTGTAAACTTCAAAGACTACTTCTGACCCCACAGATTTGTATTTTTTAAATGCCCTTTTTTGTCATTTATTGCCCTTTTTATAGTAGTTATAAGCCATGTGGGGTTTAATTTTAGTCCTTTATAATTGTTACCCGATGGGAAAAAAAAATTGTGCAATCACTCAATGAGGATTTAAAGCTCTCCCATTTGTCCTCAGTATTATTATGTGACAGTAGCTGCTCCAAGTCTATGTCATGAAATGCTGCCATCAACCCAGAGAAATTAGCCTTTTTAAAATTCAGTGTTTTTGCTCTGCCTGGCAGAGTTTGCTTCTAATAGTGTAGGTGGAATATAATTATATTGTGTCTATTACCTAGTGTTTCTTGAACAGTAACATTTCCAACAAGCTCTGCATCATTTGAAATTACCAGATCCAACACAGTATTTCCCCTAGTGGGATCTTCTATGAACTGGCCCATAAAGTTGTCCTGTAGCAAGTTGAGGAATTTTATCCCCTTTGCAGTTGAGGCAGAATCATGACCCCAGTCGATGTCTGGGAAGCTAAAATCTCCCATTATGACCACTGTACCAGCCTGTGCAGCTTCCCCTGTTTGGTTATACAGTTGAGATTCTATCTCCTCTGTGATGTTAGGGGGTCTATAGATTACACCAAGTATTTTTTTTTTTCAGCCCTGTCCTCTTCAATATGTTTATTAATGATCTTGTAGAAGGCTTGCACTGTAAAATATCAATTTTTGCAGATGACACTAAATTGTGTAAAGTAATTGACACCAAAGAGGACAGTATACTGTTACAGATGGATCTAGATAGATTGGAGTCTTTGGCAGAGAAGTGGCAGATGAGGTTTAACACTAACAAATGTAAGGTTATGAACATTGGAAGGAATAATGCAAGTCATCCGTACATACTTACTGGTAACACTGGGTAACACTGACATGGAAAAGCACCTAGGAATTTTGGTGAACAGCAAACTAAGCTGTAAAAACTAGTGTCAGGCAACTGCTGCCAAGGTCAATAAGATAATAGATTGCATCAAAAGGGGCATAGATGCCAGTGATGAGAACATAGTCCTACCACTTTACACTACCACTTTACAAATCACTGGTTAGACGACGCCTAAAGTACTGTGTACAGTTCTGGTCTCCTGTGAACATGGAAGACATAGCAGAGCTGGACAGGGTTTAGAGGAGGGCAACTAAAGTAATAACTGGAATGAGGGAACTACAAAACCCAGAAAAATTATCAAAATGAGGGTTATTGACTGAGGGGAGATTTAATTACTGTGTATAAATATATCAGGGGTCAGTACAGAGATCTCTCCCATCATCTATTTATCCCCAGGACTGTGACTGTGACAAGGGGACATCCTCTGCGCCTGGAGGAAAGAAGGTTTGTACACAAACATATGGAACTCTCTGATTGAGGAGGTGGTGATGGTGAGTTCACTAAAAGAGTTCAAGAGGGGCCTGGATGTATTTCTGGAGTGTAATAATATTATAGGCTCTAGATACTAGAGATGGGTCATTGATCCAGGGAGTTATCTGATTGCCTGATTGGAGTCGGGAAGAAATCTTTTTCCCCTTAAGTGGGAAAAATTGGCTTCTACCTCACAGGGCTTTTTTTTACCTTCCTCTGGATCAACTTGCAGGATGACAGGCCGAACTGGATGGACAAATATCTTTTTTCGGCCTTATATACTATGTTACTATGTTACTATTTACCTACAATCTTTTAGAGGGTCAGCTCAGCAGCAGGCGCTCACCTACAATCTTTTATAGGGTCAGCTCACATGCAGGCCCTCACATTTTTTTTGCCTTCCTCAGGATCAACTTGCAGGATAACAGGCCGAACTGGATGGACAAATGTATTTTTTCGGCCTTATATACAATTTTACTATATTTCTATTTCTATATTTATATTTCTTTGAACTTCCACCCATAAGGTTTCAACATCCTTACCATCTGAACCCACAATTCGCTCTTTCACACTTGTCTTCAGATCACTCCTCACATACAGGCAAACACCACCGCCTTTTCTATTGACCCTGTCTTTCCTAAATAGTGTAAAACCCTCAATATTAACAGCCCAGTCATGCAAAGAATCCAACCATGTCTCAGCCACACCAACTACATCTATGTGTTCTTCTAGTACCATAGCCAGCCTCCAGCTCCCCCATTTTTCTAGCTAGACTTCTGGCATTCATGAAAATACATTTTAAATTACTATTACCTGTAAAGTGAATATCTATGATTTTTTGGTTACCTTGATCTTTGTATGTAACAGGTTCTTGTTACCAGCAGCTCTACTTTTCATTGGTGTAGAGTTTTGCCCAGTCTTCTCCCCACTGTTCTCTCCTATATCCCACTCTCTATATACACTACCTACCCGCTTATTAGTATGACCCCCATCTTCCCCCAGATCCTAGTTTAAAACCACCTCCAGCCATCTAACCATTTTTTCTCCCAGAGCACTTGCACCCTCCCCATTAAGGTGCAGCACGTCCCTAATATAGAGCCTTTAATTGACAGCGAAGTAAGCCCAGTTCTCCATGAACCCAAACCTTTCCTTCCTGCACCAGCTTCTGAGCCACTTATTTAACTCCTTAAGCTCCCATTGTCTCTCTGGTGATGCTCATGGCACAAGTAGTATTTCTGAAAACATTACCTTGGAGGTCCTGGACTTTACCTTCTCTCCTTGTTCCTTAAAATCATTTTTAAGGACTTCCCATCTCTCCCTGACTCATCTCATCTAAATATAAACTTACACAGCTGCCAATAAAATATAAATCTAATACACACATCCAAAGGCATCTCCACCAATTAATGGTTAATGCTATGATCCCTTTGATTCCAGAGGGAAAAGAATCGGCAGTCTGGTTTGAAGCTGTCTGAAGGCAGCATCTATATAGGCAGACAAAATATGCAAGTATGGAAGTGTTCGTGATTTTGATAGCAAGTGTGTGCTTGTAATAACTAAGTGACTTTATAACTTTAGATTCAGGGACTTTAGTAAGTCAGTTTTTTTTTTTTATTGCTTTGTATTATTGTATTTTTTCTTTTTCTGTTGTGTAATCCCCATAAGTATGTGTTCCACTAATGACAATGCAGTCCAGTGCACATCATGTCTAATGTATGCAATCCCAGAACAACTGTTTGAGGGTGCATCATTTTGTTCAAAATGTGAGCAAATTGCCCATTGGGAATCCTGTATCTTAAAAAAAAAAAAATGTCAACATTGAGATGTTTTGGCAATTTAGAAAACAATTTGCTGCTTACTGCACAGACACTGTATAGGGTAGATTTGTGTGAAGGTGTTAGTATGGAGGCTCAGGAAAGTGAGCTAGGTAGCTGCATAACAGAAAGCAAGGTAGAGGGAAGAGTGCCAGGGAGGCTAGCGCTGATCTGACACACCCCAACAAGTTTGCAAGGTTGGCAGATTAGAGGGATGTCAGGTCAGTTAGAGCACTGGTGCAGCCAGACACTTCCTCTGCCAGTCAGGGGAATGTCAGCTCCAGTAATCAGAGGACCAGGAGAGCAGGGCAGGCCAGACAGGTGCTAGAAGTGGGAGACTCAATTAATAGCGGTACAGATAGGGTGATCTGTCACAAAGACCGGGATTGTCAAACTGTGTGTTGTCATCCTGGCGCTCGAGTTCAACATATCGCAAATCAAATTGAAAAATTACTGGGATGGGCTGGCGAAGACCTAGTGGTTATGGTCTATGGTGGAACCAATGACAAAGTTAGATGAAGGGTCCTTAAAAATGATTTTAGGGATTTAGCTTGCAAGCTCATGGCAAGGGCCAACCTTTTAACCAGTTACAGGTTCTATCAAAGGCATGGGGAAGATGCAGCTGATTTAGGGAAGAAGATGGCTAGTAGGTTGGAGAATGGTTTAAACTAGGGATGGTAATTACATTATAGACTGGGGGGGGGTAGTTACATTATTGTAGGGGAAGATAGTTAAGATAGAGACCAGGGACTAGGTAATGTAACTAGGGGAGGAAGAGAAAAAAACAGTTCATAAGGAAAGCTATAGGGTGAAAAATAAACAAAAACCTATTAAATGTATGTACTGTATACTAATTCCAGAAGCCTGAGTAATATAACTGGCAAACTGGAACTGGTAATGTCTGAGGAGGACTATGACACGTGGGGATAACTATGACTGGGTGGTTAATGTGCAGTTTGTTTAGAAAAGATTGTAAAAACTGGAGGGGGAGGGGTCTGTCTTTATGTAAAGTCCTGTCTAAAGCCTACACTCTGGGAAGATATAAGTGAGGGAAACAAACAAGGGGAGACACTGTGGATAGAAATACAGGGAGGCAAAATCAATAATAAAATACTGATAGGAGTTTTTTTTATAAACCCTCTAAAAGTGGAATTCAGTCCAAAGTATGGGAAAACTTTGATTCACAACAAATCCAAATTTCCTTGTGCTTTATATTAACAAATCAGTTTTTCCAAAAATGGTGGCTACACATGTTACAAAGTGAAAGTAAGAAGCCCCAGAACGCAAGATCACCCATAATGCCGACAATTCGCAAATAGCCATCCCCTGTGATGTCACAGCACTATAAAAGCATCATCCTGCGTGGTCTCATTGATTGTCCTGTGAGTTGAGCATATGGAGAGACATGGCAAGAGCTCATGTACTAGGGAGAGTGTTGCTGCAAAGTGATAATAGGACAATATTGGAGAAGGAGAGTGCAGAGAGAGTGCAGGAAGACTGCAGGGAGAGTGCTGAAAGAGCATATCACCATGTGCATAACCGTGCACTGCACTGACATTCAAGTTACAGTAATATGTCTTTTTAGTGATACAGTTAGTGTGCCTCAATATTAAATGCAAAGTCATATATCGCCATCTTACCTACAGGAAAAAGGCATGGCCATGGTGGCAAAATTCACACCTAGTTATGCAAATATGTAAATGGCCCTATGAGAAGAGACACTCATCTATATCGCGCCACCTAAGAGTCTAGTTAAAGGGGGCATTATATAGATATCTGTCTCTTGCTATGGAGAGGTTTCAGGGAAGATCTAGAAAATGTACTTACCCAATTAAATCAGAATGATTGGGGCATAAGTTTAATTTGGGACATTGATGAGTGCAGTATACATTTTTTGATCTTGTTATTTACAAAAAAAAAATTTGATTTCACACCAAAACATATTTTAAACCTACTGATGTGAACAACTACATAGAAAAAAGCAGTTGTCATTTTTCTTTGTGGCTAGAAAATTTCCCAAAGGGACAATTTATGAGATTAAAAAGGAATTGCACTGAAAGTGAGAAATATATGGAACAAGCAGAGACTCTCAAGGAGAGATTTTTGGAGAAAAATTATGATCCAGTACAATTAGATGGAGTAATAGAAGCGATAAAGGGATTAGATAGAGCACAATAATAAAAAAAGGTAAAAACAGAAGTAAAGATTGGGGAAGAACAAAACACCCCCACTTTTATTACGGGTTATTTGGGGGATTGTAAATGGATGAAAAGATCCATACAAAAAAGCTGGCTAATTTTAAAATCTGACCCCCTTTTTGGTAGAACATTACCAGAAGCCGCTAAAATAGTATATAGGAGAGCAAGAATGATAATGGATCGGATTGTCAACAACCATGTTGGTGGAGAAAATCATGCGCAAAAAGAATAGACCAATTAAAAGGTTTTTTCCTTGCAGAAAATGTATTGCCTGCAAAACTGTTAAGATGCTGAAGCAACAATGTTGCCTATCTTATAGAATGTCTTTGTGGAGAACAATATGCGGGGAGGACAGGGAGAAAATTGATGGTCAGACTGGGCGAGCACATTAGGAGCATCAAAAAAGGCCTGAAAACGCACAATTTGTCTTCACACTTTTTGATATTGCATCATTGTGATCCAAGAGGTGTGAAAGCTTTAGCTGTGAATCAACACCAAAGGAATTGGAGAGGGAAAGTTGTGATAGTACATATTTAACCTCAACTCCCTGTCCCCTAATGGGTTATATTTTGAGCTAGATTTGAATAGTTTGCTCTGAGTGTTTTTGGATGAAAAGGGGGAAGGGAAAGCTGCTACTGGCAAAACCGGTCGGGGAGAGGGATCTGCGTTTTTTTCATGATATGCCTTTTAAAAGTTTTTAAAAATTGCAAGTATGACCTAATAAAACAAATTCCTTTACTGTTATGTCCTGCACATTAGTATTGATCACGAATTTTTGAATTGCGAATTTTAATCGCGAATATCAGCACTTCGAGAATTTGCGAATATTTAGAATATCGCAAAATATATTCGCAATTGCGAATATTCCTTTTATGCGAATTTTTTATATGCAAATTTTCGCAAGCAAGAAAATAATGTCATTATTTTCTTGTTTGTGAAAATTCGCATAAAAATGTGCATAAATTAGCATAAAAATTTGCAACATTTGCATAAAAATTTGCATACGCTGATATTTAAAAGGTACCTTTTAAATGCCAGTTTATGTGAATTTTATGCTAATTTATGCAACTTTTATGCTAATTTATGCACATTTTTTATGCGAATTTTCGCAAACAAGAAAATAATGTCTGGAGATTACGAATTTGCAAATTTTCGAATATATGGCAAATATTCGCCCAAATATTCGCGAAATATCGCAAATTCGAATATTGCCCCTGCCGCTCATCACTACTGCACATTGTGATTTTTCTCTCCTTTTCTTCTCCTGAGTCACCACTTTTGCACAAGGGTCCGGAAAATAGCTATAAGTGACGTCATCTTAGAGTTTCCTTTCTTGACAAGAGTGGATTACAATACTGAATGCTCGGAGGGAATAAGCTATAAAGACCAGGGGACCGCCAAGTGACAAGTGGAATTTGGCCAGCACTGCAAACCAGCTTATCAGGAGGAGACACTGAGCATCACCCGTGTAGTGGTGAGATTTAGCTGTCAAAACTCCTATTTTAAATAAACTTTATTTTAACTGGAATATCCGCATCTCCAAGAAGTCATACCCTATTGCTTTTTTATGTCTCCTCAATCACAGGAGTGTTTTGTGACTTGTTCTGAGCTGTATCTAATCCGTGTATTCTCTTTTGATTTTACTAAGAGATGCCATTAGCCTCACTAACTGGGACAACATCATGAAAAATAAAAACGCAGCCACAAAATGGGATATTTTTAAAAGCATCCTAAACTAGAGATGAGAAAATCGAAGCTGACAAAGTGGAATTCGATTAGAATTTCATGGAGAATTCGATTCGCAGCAAATGCAAATTTCCTCATGCTTCATGGTAACGAATCACAATTTTTCCTAAAATGGCGGCTACACATGTGAGGACATGGGGCAAGGAACTTTGGGAAGGCGGGATGACCCATAATACCATGCATGCAGCCAATCAGCAGTCAGCCAGCCCTGTGATGTCACAGCCATATAAATAGCCACAGCCATCTTGAATTCAGACATTTTCCAGCGTTCTGAGTGCCGGGACAGACATGAGAAGGCATTAGGGACAGCAATAGGAAAAACCTCATTGTGAAATAAGAAACTGAAAAAACTATTTATAAGTGCAGGGAAAGGACAGGGAGGAATCATTACACAGCATCTTAGTGCATGGAAAGATGTCATAAGGTGCTAGGGACAATGATAGGAAAAACCTCATTGTGGAAAAAAAAGCGATTTAAAAGTGCAGAGAAAGATTATTTGGGGATCCAAATAGCCATTAGACACCTCTGTCATTCCAGCAATTTGTTCTTGGGGTGCAAGTGCTATGTTGAAAAGCCTTTAGTAGCTTATATCTGTGGAAAAATAAAAATATATGCAGAGTTCACTTCTGCAGTTATATGTGGTGAAAGCGTTTAGTGGTGTGTTTCAGTACAAGAAGAAAAATATATTCTCAGTTCACTTCTGCAGTTATATGTGGTGAAAGCGGTTAGTGACATATTTCAGTACAAAAAGAAAAGTTTATACTCAGTTCACTTCTGCAATTATATGTGGTGAAAGCGTTTAGTGGCATGTTTCAGTACAAGAAGAAAAATATATTCTCAGTTCACTTCTGCAGTTATATGTGGTGAAAGTGGTTAGTGACATATTTCAGTACAAAAAGAAAAGTTTATACTCAGTTTACTTCTGCAGTTATATGTGGTGAAAGCGTTTAGTGGCATGTTTCAGTACAAGAAGAAAAATATATTCTCAGTTCACTTCTGCAGTTATATGTGGTGAAAGTGGTTAGTGACATATTTTAGTACAAAAAGAAAAATATATATGCAGTTCACTGTTGGTCATTTGCAGTAAAAATGTTTAGTGACGTATTTCAGTACTAAAAGAAAAATATATATGTAGTTCCCTGTTGCAGTTATATGTGGTGAAAGCGTTTAGTAGCGTATTTCAGTACAAAAAGGAAAATATATACGCAGTTCAAAGCTGCAGTTATTTATGGTAAAAGCATTTATTGACATATATCAGTACAAGAAGAAAAATATATGCGTAGTTCACTTTTGCAGTTATTTGTGGTAAAAGCGTTTAGTGATGTATTTCAGTACTAAAATAAAAATATATATGCAGTTCACTGTTGCAGTTATTTGCAGTAATAGCGTTTAGTGGCCTATTTCAGTACAAAAAGAAAAATATATTCTCAGTTCGCTTCTGCAGTTATATGTGGCAAAAAGCTTTCAGTGGTGTAATTCAGTACAAGAAGAAAAATATATATGCAGTTCACTTCTGCAGTTATATGTAGTGAAAGTGTTTAGTGGTGTATTTCAGTACAAAAACAAAAAAAATATATATAAGCAATTCACATCTGCAGTTATATGTGGTGAAAGAGCTTAGTGGCCTATTTCAGTACAAAAAGAAAAATATATTCTCAGTTCACTTCTCCAGTTATATGTAGTGAAAGTGTTTAGTGGCGTATTTCAGTACAAGAAGAAAAATATATACACAGTTCACTGTTGCAGTTATTTGCGGTAATAGCATTTAGTGGCCTATTATATATATATTCGGCTTTTAGGGGTGTTTAAATCTCATTTATTATTTATTTAGTTCAGCTAACGGTATGTCAGACATAGAAGTGCCAGGTACCGCACAGGGGAGTGGCCGAGGCCTAAATATTTCTGGCCCATGCATAGGTCGCAGCAGAGTAAGGAGGAGTGGCAGAAGGAGACGCAGCGAGAGGCCTGAGCGCCCGGTGTCATCTAACGCTCGTGTCTTGACCAGCAACCCAGTTATTGATTGGTTAACTTGGTCATCCACTTTATCCCAAGTGATATCAGACACCCCTGGCATGGCCTGGGAGCAGGCCCTGTGCCCTCACCTGTCCTCAACCTGCCTCTGTCCTTTTCTGTTCCCTCAGCCAGAGAAGTTATGTATGCTGTGGGTAGTGATGAACGGCAGGGGCCATATTCATATTCGCAATATTTCGCAGATTTTTTTGTAGAATATTCGTAATATTCGCGAATATTCTAAAAGCCAATATATAGCACTATATTCGATATAGTGTTATATATTCATTTTTTAAAATATTCGTCATTGACGAATATTCTAAAAAATGAACATATAGCACTACATCGAAAATATTAGTTTTTTAGAATATTCTCTTATTTTTTTCAATCTCTAAGCTTGCTCCACTTCTACATACTCCTCCCCCACAAGTGTCCCCATCACCACGGGAACGCCTGGGAATATACTATCGGATCTGAGTTTTCACGATCAGTTTTCAGTGAGATCGTGAAAACTCAGATCTGATGGTATATTCTACCCACCTGGTGTTCCCATGGTGACGGGGACGCTTGTCGGGGAGGAGTATGCAAATATTCTTCTATTGCCGCTCATCACTATTGAAGATCACAAACTGCACAATAAAGTGTAAGAGGTGCCCAGAGGGGCATCATTCAAAAGGTGCTCAGGAACCCTGCCCCCCCCCCCCCCCCCTTACAGTGCACAAGTACGCCGCTCTTTCCTCTTTTACACTACGCCCCCCAACCTTGCCATTGTTGTCACCCACCACCTACCTTTTCCCTCCGGCTTCACCAACAGGCACAGGACTGAACAGTGCCTGCGCTCTTCCAGTTTAACTGAGGGCATCAGCTTCAACTGTTTCACTGGGCATGCGCCGAGCCCAGTGATGTTTTTGGCACATGCCCAGTAAAACAGTTGAGGCTGATGCCCTCAGTTAAACTGGAAGAGCGCAGGCACTGGCATAAATGGCCCGATGCATGCTCTCTTGCTTGTGTAGTGATAGCCGAATTGTCACCATTTGGCAGAGGGAGGACTTCTCGCTCTCCACCTTGTTGGACCCTCACCACCGGTCCAAAATGGGGGCCATTTTTACACCCACTGAGAGGGAGGACAATCTAAACTACTACAGAGACATCCTATGTAGTCGGTTGGCCGCTGTCTATCTGCACCATCGTCCATGCTCTCACAGGTCTGACTGGGGGGCCCTCTACGCTCACGTTACACTGTCATGGCTGCTGGGGTGGGGTGGCAGGAGCAGTACCAGCTCCATCAACAGCAGCCTGAGTCTACAGTCGCTGATGAGTAGCTTATTTTCTCCCGCATAGTGAAGAAACTACTCACCAGCAGCAGCAGGTAGATATGGAGCTGGACCCGAACCAGCAGGTAGAGCCATACATGGACAGCATACTGCCAGCAGTCATTGAAGATTCGCTGGACTACTGGGCAGCCAAACTGGATTTGTGGCCGCAACTGGCCGAGTTTTCCCTGGAAAAGCTGTCCTGCCCGGTCATTACTTTGGCATCAGAGCAGGTGTCTAGTGTGGCAGGGGCCATAGTTTCCCCAAGGAGAACTCTCCTGTCCACCCAAAATGGGGAGAGACTGACGTTTGTCAAGATGAATCAGGTGTGGATCAGCCAGGATTTCCACCTACCAATGCTTGATGCATCTGATTAGATCATCTATGCCGCCACACCCTAACCTTCAAAAAAGAGACCTGTTTTTTTCTGGCTACCTACCTTAGCTACTACTCTGATGATACTACCTGCCTGATGCCACACATCTGATGCCAAGTGCTCCTTTTTGAACAAACCTCCGTCAGCGGGTACTTCTATTGACACCCACCGCCCCACTCTGTCACTCGGTCACTTTGTGGTCTCCTGATGCTGCAGCTTCCATCTCCACACTATGTCACCTTGGCACTTTGTGGTATCCTGATGCTACTGCTGCTGACATCTCCACACAATGTCACCTTGCCACTCTGTGTTATCCTGATGCTGCCATCTCTTCACTATGTCACCTTGCCACTCTGTGGTATCTTTCTGATGCTGCGGCTGTCGACACCTTTAGACTCGGTCACTGTGCCACTCTTTGTCCTCCTCCTGATGCTGCGGCCGCCTCCACACTCTGTCATTGGGCCACACTTTGGTCTCCACATGCTGCTGCCACCTCCATACTCTGTTATTGTGCCACTCTATGGTCTCCTAATGCTGCCGTCACCTCCAGACTTGGTCATTGTGCCACTCTATGGCCACCTCCTGATGCGGCTGCTGCTGCCACATCCACACTCTGTCATTGTGCCACTTTATGGCCTACTCATGCAGCTGCCACCTTCACACTCTGTCATTGTGCCACTCTGTGGCCTCCTGATTCTGCTGCCACCTCCAGACTCTGTCATTGTGCTGCTCTGTGGTCTCCTCATGCTGTTTCCACCTCCACACTCGGTCATTGTGCCACTCTGTGGCCTTCTCCTGATGCTGCTGCTGCCGCCACCTCCAGATTCAGTCATTGTGCCATTCTGTGGTCTCCTTATGCTGCTACCACTTCCACACTCCGTCATTGTGCCACTCTGTGGCCTCCTGATTCTGCTGCCATCTCCAGACTCTATCAGTATGCCACTCTATGGTCTCATCATGTTGCCACCACCTCCAGACTCGGTCATTATGCTATTCTAAGGCCTACTTGTGCTGCTGCCACCTCCACACTCTGTCATTGTGCCACTCTGTGGCCTCCTGATTCTGCTGCCACCTCCACACTCTGTCATTCAGGCGCTCTGTGTTCTTCTCCTGATCAATCTGCTGCCACCACCTCCAGACTCTGTCATTGTGCCACTTGGTGTATACCTCATACTTTTTCCACCTCTAGACCCACGCTGCTTTAACCTCACCACTATGTCATAGGTCCACTCTTTGGACTTATCATGCTGTTCCCACCCTCCCTTCTGTCACGGCCTGCCCTGTGAGAGGCCTGAGAAGATCTGATAGACTTGCTGCACATGAGTCTATCTGACAGATCATTCTCTTTTTCCTTGCTGTTTGTTCTGCTCATTAGCTGTTTAATTTCTCTATTTATAACCGCCTTTCACTGCAGCCCTTGTGGTTTATATTTCCTCCTGGAGTTTTCAGCTTGTGTTTGGTGGATCTCCTGCTCCCCGTCCATCTAAAGCTATGTCCTCTTTCCTTCCCTTTTGTTGTGTATTCTGACTAGGTCTCAGGGAGACGCTGGTTCCTTCACAGTGGAACCGGTTATCTTTCTCCTGCTCCCTAGCTGAGGGTTTGTTTCAGTTTCAGCAGGACTTAGGTCCTTTAGGATTTGCTCATGCTGTCAGCAGTCAGGGAAAGGCTCAGGGATTGTCAGGTGGTGACCTTTCCCTCTTCCCTAGCTTTGGGGCCCAGTCTGGTGTTTTGCCACTTTTGTTGTATGTGGCTTTCTTCCCTACCCTCACCTACCGTGACACCCACTTCATGACTGGTCCACTATTGTGGCTTTCGGCCTGGCTGACATCATCATTTATTTGACCTTTCTTTTGATCTGTCAGAAGGAAGGAAAAATGAGACGCACAACAGATCCTGTCTGTGTAGCAGTTGTAGGCCTGTATGGTCCCATCAGAATTAACTATGATTTGGTAGCCAAAAGCAGGAATGGGTACAAAACACTGAAGACTTGCAAATATTTCTTTCAAGTGTTCTCTGTTTTAGATCCACTCTTGTTTTTTTTTACATAAGCAATACTGATGGATTATTGAGCAAATGCTGACTGCGTGAAGGCGTATGCTCCACAGACAGGATCGGTTTTTTGTGTGTTATTGTTCTGATGGATCAGAGGAAGGGCAAATTAATCAGTGACGTCAACACAAACTTACTGCTGACACCCTCTCCACTCTGTCAGTGGATCTCTACTTGTATAAGTGATTAATATAGCAGGTTCTGTAGACATCTATGTGGAATCAGCTGACGAGGGTGTAAAAGGACTGCGCTTCTTCTTCACGCTAACATCGTCCTGTAAGGCTGAGTTGATACTTCAGCTATTTGGTCAGTTTTGGCCCCGTAACTGCCCATATAAGTGAAGTATGAAGTGATTCTAAGAGTGGCCCCTGTCATCTGCATGTCATACTGACTCACAGTATTATTTCACTAACACAGCAGACTCTCCATGCGTGTTACTGCAAGGCACAGTGTTTTATACCCCTATAAAGGCTCTCTGCAGCCTGGAAATAGCTGTTTTTTTATGTAATTCACTGTGAATAAATTCGGATCGAAGCAAATCTTTTCGAAAAATTCCGCGAACCGACCAAATCGAATTTTTGAGAAATTCACTCATCTCTATCCTAAACTCTAATTGTTAGAGGTATATACCTTATAGGAATAAAAGTGTAAAAATTAAGAAAAATCCTGTGGATACATAGAAATGTACAGGAAACAATAAATGACAAAAAGAAAACATTTACAGTAAATCACCAAAACAGGAAGGTACAGGGGAAGCATTGAAAGAGAGAGAGAGAGTAAAACTAACCCTAAAATGTTCTTCTATTATATAAATGGTAAAAAGTTTAAACCTGAAAGTGTTATCCATTTACAGTGTGATGAGGAAGAAGTTGTAGAAAGCGATAAGGAAAATGTGACTCTATTAAATCTGTTTTCCCACTGTAGAATAAAATGCAGAATGTTAAAGTAAACTACACATTAAAAGTAGCCTTGTCTAACCCAGGAAGAAGTGCAACGCCATCTTAAAAAAGATTAAAATAATACAACCTACAAAAATGTGTGCTAAATCCCTTGCAATAATCGACAAAAATAAATGGTTCAAAAGCAATTTTATTAAATCTTACTCCATAAAATCCATAGATAACATATAATAGACATAAAAAAAACATCCAATGAGGGAACATATACAATATGGGGAGATATACTGGAGAAAAACCCAGAAAAACCCCCTGACGAAGCCAAGTGCGGCGAAACGCGTTGGGTAGGTGAGATGGGTCTGGAGACGGAGGGCTACAACACTTTTTAATCTATTTACATGCTCTTGCTTTAGGATTTTCCATTATTAGGGGTCTGCTTAGGCACTTTTGTCTCTATTGAAGTGATACTATATCTGTGTATACATATAGACCTGACATTTTTACCCTTTTTTGTGAGGAAATACTGTCATAGTCTGAAACAGATCCTTTAGCACGTGCATATCTGGACCGGGATCTCATTTATACTTCCCAGTACCGGATTAGTACTAGCTGATTTGATAGCACTGTATGCATACTGTTTTGTGTCCCTCCTCCACTGGGTTTTTCTCCAGTATATCTCCCCATATTGTATATGTTCCCTCATTGGATGTTTTTTTATGTCTATTATATGTTATCTATGGATTTTATGGAGTAAGATTTAATAAAATTGCTTTTGAACCATTTATTTTTGTCGATTATTGCAAGGGATTTAGCACACATTTTTGTAGGTTGTATTGTATAGTATAGTGTGTCCCAGTTAGGTCTCTGTTTTTTTTGATATATAAAAAAGATTAAAATAGACAAATCGCTATATCCTAAGAGATTTAAGTAATGTGATAGACAGACCCTTATTTCTTAAATTTAAGGACTCTATATTAAATTGGATCGTTCAAGGATTGGCGCTTAGCAAATGTGGTGGCAATATTCAAAAAGGAGTCAAAAACAGAGCCCGGAAAATATTGGCCTGTAAGATTAACATCAGTCATGGGTAAATTGAAAGTATTCTAAGAGATTCTATCTTGGAGTAACACCATGTCGGTACGGCCTTATGAGGAATCATTCATGTCAAACTAATTTAATCAGTTTCTTTGAGGAGGTAAATTCCAGACTTAACGCGGATTTGCCACATAAAAGGCTAGCATTTAAAATACACTATCCAATTAGAGATTAGTGTTGAGCGCGAATACTCGAATAGCGAATTTTTATCGCGAATATCGGCACTTCGCTAATTCGCGAATATTTCTAATATAGCGCTATAAATTCGCTATTTCGAACATTCATTTTTTTTTTTTTTTTAGTTATATTTTTTTCTTTCCCACTTCCCAAAAGTAGTTCTTACCTGTCCTGAGGATTCCTGGCTTCCTGGCTGCTCCAGTCAGTGCCCGTTGCCGCTTCTGCCGACTTCCGTGCTCATGGTGCTCACTAAAATGTACTGTCGGATTTGAGAATTGCGTTGAAATCGCAATGCGATTAATTCAAGTTATAATAATTGCATTGCGATTACAACTTAGCAGTGCACTGCTATCTTACATATTAGGCTAGAATTAACGAATATGGAATATAGCAGCAGTGCTAAGTAGAAATCGCAATGCGATTACTCCAAGTTACATTAATCGCATTGCGATTTCAATTAGCACTGCTATAATATATTCCATATTCGTTAACTTTGTTAATTCTAGCAAGCTGACCCATTATAAACCCAGCTCTAAGTTGAAATCGCAATGCGATTAATATAACCTGAAGTAATCGCATTGCGATTTCTACTTAGCACTGCTGCTATATTCCATATTCGTTAATTCTAGCCTAATATGTAAGATAGCAGTGCTAAGTTGTAATCGCAATGCGATTAATATAACTTGAATTAATCGCATTGCGATTTCAACAGACATGGTTTACTATGGTTGCTAAAACGAAGATGGAAAATACTTCGTTATCTTCGTTTTGAGGAATATGACGAATACATTTGTCATATTCGCTAATTCTACCAAGCCAACCATAGTAAACCAGGTCTAAGTAGAAATTGCAATGCGATTAATTCAAGTTATATTAATCGCATTGCGATTTCAACGTAATTCTCAAATCCGACAGTACATTTTAGTATGGAGACGTTCCCTTCATATGGTTGGCTTGGTAGAAGAATTAGCGAATATGATGAATGTATTCGTCATATTCCTCAAAACGAAGATAACAAAGTATTCTCCATCTTCGTTTTAGCAACCTATTCGTCAACTTCGCTAATTCTAGCAATCAAATAGGAGGGTTGAGTATAGAGACAGCTGTGTTTAATTCGCTATGCGATTATATATATATATTTTTTTAATAACTAGAATTTGAATAATTATCAAGTAATATAATTATTCTATTAAAAAAAGCAAAGTAATATAATCGCATAGCGAATTAAACACAGCTGTTTCTATAGTCAACCCTCCTATTTGATTGCTAGAATTAGCGAAGTTGACGAATAGGTTGCTAAAACGAAGATGGAGAATACTTCGTTATCTTCGTTTTGAGGAATATGACAAATACATTCGTCATATTCGTCATCTTCGCTATAATTCAAGATATGAAACCAATAGGAATGTAGCATAAGTTAAAATCGCAATACGAGATTATTTAAATAGCATATTAATCGCGATAACTAGAATAATGACGAATATTCGATTTCGACGAATATGAGACGAATGTTCTATTGAATATTCGCGAATTTCGTCGAAATCGAATATGGCACTTGCCGCTCATCACTATTAGAGATGAGCACATTTTTAAAAAAAATTGATTCAGCCAGTTCACCGAATTTGTTTGGTAAAAATGTGCTTCAATCCGAATTTATTTGTGGCAAATCGCGTTAACAAACACCTATTTCCGGGCTGCAGAGAGCCTTCATACTGGTGTAGAACACTGTGCCTTGCAGTAACACACACAGGGAGTCTACTCTGGCAGTGAAATAATACTTTGAGTTAGTATAACCTGCAGATGAGAGGGGTCACTCTTAGAATCACTGCATACTTCACTTATTTGGGCCGTCACGGGGCCAAAACTGACCAAATAACTGAAGTATCAACTCAGCCTTACAGGTAGATGTTAACATCAAGAAGAAGCACAGTCCAGTTTTATACCCTCGTCAGCTGATTCCACATACAGGTCCTTCTCAAAAAATTAGCATATTGTGATAAAGTTCATTATTTTCTGTAATGTACTGATAAACATTAGACTTTCACATATTTTAGATTCATTACACACAACTGAAGTAGTTCAAGCCTTTTATTGTTTTAATATAGATGATTTTGGCATACAGCTCATGAAAACCCAAAATTCCTATCTAAAAAAATTAGCATATTTCATCCGACCAATAAAAGAAAAGTGTTTTTAATACAAAAAAAGTCAACCTTCAAATAATTATGTTCAGTTATGCACTCAATACTTGGTCGGGAATCCTTTTGCAGAAATGACTGCTTCAATGCGGCGTGGCATGGAGGCAATCAGCCTGTGGCACTGCTGAGGTGTTATGGAGGCCCAGGATGCTTCGATAGCGGCCTTAAGCTCATCCAGAGTGTTGGGTCTTGTGTCTCAACTTTCTCTTCCCAATATCCCACAGATTCTCTATGAGGTTCAGGTCAGGAGAGTTGGCAGGCCAATTGAGCACAATAATACCATGGTCAGTATACCATTTACCAGTGGTTTTGGCACTGTGAGCAGGTGCCAGGTCGTGCTGAAAAATTAAATCTTCATCTCCATAAAGCTTTTCAGCAGATGGAAGCATGAAGTGTTCCAAAATCTCCTGATAGCTAGCTGCATTGACCCTGCCCTTGATAAAACACAGTGGACCAACACCAGCAGCTGACATGGCACCCCAGACCATCACTGACTGTGGGTACTTGACACTAGACTTCAGGCATTTTGGCATTTCCCTCTCCCCAGTCTTCCTCCAGACTCTGGCACCTTGATTTCCGAATGACATGCAAAATTTGCTTTCATCCGAAAAAGTACTTTGGACCACTGAGCAACAGTCCAGTGCTGCTTCTCTGTAGCCCAGGTCAGGCGCTTCTGCCGCTGTTTCTGGTTCAAAAGTGGCTTGACCTGGGGAATGCGGCACCTGTAGCCCATTTCCTGCACACGCCTGTACACGGTGGCTCTGAATGTTTCTACTCCAGACTCAGTCCACTGCTTCCGCAGGTCCCCAAGGTCTGGAATCGGTCCTTCTCCACAATCTTCCTCAGGGTCCGGTCACCTCTTCTCGTTGTGCAGCGTTTTCTGCCACACTTTTTCCTTCCCACAGACTTCCCACTGAGGTGCCTTGATACAGCACTCTGGGAACAGCCTATTCGTTCAGAAATTTCTTTCTGTGTATTACCCTCTTGCTTGAGGGTGTCAATGATGGCCTTCTGGACAGCAGTCAGGTCTGCAGTCTTACCCATGATTGCGGTTTTGAGTAATGAACCAGGCTGGGAGTTTTTAAAAGCCTCAGGAATCTTTTGCAGGTGTTTAGAGTTAATTAGTTGATTCAGATGATTAGGTTAATAGCTCGTTTAGAGAACCTTTTCATGATATGCTAATTTTTTGAGATAGGAATTTTGGGTTTTCATGAGCTGTATGCCAAAATCAATATTAAAACAATAAAAGGCTTGAACTACTTCAGTTGTGTGTAATGAATCTAAAATATATGAACGTCTAGTGTTTATCAGTACATTACAGAAAATAATGAACTTTATCACAATATGCAATTTTTTTGAGAAGGACCTGTACTGTAGATGTCTACAGAACCTGTTCTATTAAACGCTTATACAAGTAGAGCCCCCTGACAGAGTGGAGAGGGTGTTAGCAGTAAGTTTGTGTTGACGTCACTGATTAATTTGCCCTTCCCCTGATCCGTCAGAACAATTACACACAAAAAACGGATCCAGTCTGTGGAGCATATGCCTTCACTCAGTCAGCATTTACTTAATAATCCATCAGTATTGCTTAAGGCAAAAAAAACAGGAGTGGATCTAAAACAGAGATGACACGTGAATGGAATATTTGTATGTCTTCTGCATTTTGTACCCACTCCTGCTTTTCGCTACCAACTCATAAGCCAATTCTAATGGGACCATACAGACCTTAAAGCTGCTACAAAGACAGGATCCATTGTGCGTCTCATTTTTCCTTCCTTCTGACAGATCAGAAAAAGTGTCAAATAAATGAGGATGTCAGCCAGGCCTAAAGCCAAAATAGTGGACTAGTCATGAAGTGGGGAGGGTGGGAACAGCATGAGAAGTCCACAGAGCGGACCTATGACATAGTGGTGAGGTGGAAGCAGCATGAGCAGAACACAGAGTGGCCCAATGACAGGGTCTGGAGGTGGAAGCAGTATGAGGAGGCCACCAAATGGCACAATGACAGAGTCTGTAGGTGTCGGCAGCCGCAGCATTAGGAGAAGGCCACTGAGTGGTACAATGACCAAGTCTGCAGGTGGCAGCAGCATGAGGAGACCACAGAGCAGCACAATGACAGAGTCTGGAGATGGCGGCAGTATGAGAAGGCTACCGAGTGGTACAATGATAAAGTCTGCAGGTGGAGGCAGCATGCGGAGACTACAGACAGGCACAATGACAGAGTCTGGAGGTGGTGGTAGCAGAATCAGGAGGCCACAGAGTGGCACAATGACAGAGTCTGGAGGTGGCAGCAGCATGAGGAGACCACAGAGCAGTACAATAACATAGTATGGAGGTGGCAGCAGCATAAGTAGGCCACAGAGTGGCACAATGACAGAGTATGGAGGAGACAGCAGCATGAGGAGGCCACAGAGTGGCAAAATGACAGAGTGTGGAGGTGGCAGCAGCATGAGTTGGCCAGAGAGTGGCACAGTAACCAAGCCTGGAGGTGGCAGCAGCATGAAGAGACCACAGAGTGGCACAATGGCAGAGTCTAGAGGTGGCAGCAGCATGAACAGACCACAGAGAGGCACAATGACAGAGTCTGGAAGTGGCGGCAGTATGAGGAGGACACTGAGTGGCAGAATGACCAAGTCTGTAAGTGGAGGCAGCATGAGGAGACCTCAGCGCGGCAAGGTGACATAGTGTGGAGATGGCAGCAGCGGCAGCATACCACAGAGTGGTAAGGTGACATAGTGTGGAGATGGCAGTAGCAGCAGCATTAGGAGGATACCACAGAGTGGCGAGGTGACATAGTGTGGAGATGGCAGCAGCATGAGGAGACCACAGAGTGGCAAGGTGATATAGTGTGGAGATAGCAGCAGCATCAGGATACCTCAGGATGGCAAGGTGATATAGTATGGAGATGGCAGTATCAGCAGCAACAGCAGTAGGAGGATACCACAGAGTGGCAAGGTGCCAAAGTGTGGAGATGGCAGCAGCATGAGGAGACAACAGAGTGGCAAGGTGACATAGTGTGGATATGGCAGCAGTATGAGGAGACCACAGAGTGGCTAGGTGACAAAATGTGGAGATGGCAGTAGCAGCAGCATCATCAGGAGGATACCACAGAGTGGCAAGGAGACATAGTTGGGAGATGGCACCATAAGCTGCATCAGGAGACCTCAAAGTGACCCAGTAACAGAGTGTGGAGGTATGTGGAAATAAAAGTACCCGCCGATGCACTTGGTATCAGATGTGTGGCATCAGGTGGGTTTCATCATCAAAGTAGTTTGTGAGGCAGGTATTCAGAAGAAACCGGTCTCTTGTATTAAAGTGTTGGTGTGGCACCATGGATGATGCATCAGGAATTAGTGGTTGGAAATACTGGCTGATACACGCCTGATTCATGAGGAGACCCCCCCCCCAGTCAGACCTGCGAGAGTATGGACGATGGTGCAGATAGGCAGCGGCCAACTGACTACATAGAATGTCTTTGTTGTAGTTCAGTTTGTCCTCCCTCTCGGTGGGTGTAAAAAAGGCCCCTTATTCTGGACCAGTAGCGAGAGTCCAATAAGGTGGAGAGCCAGAAGTCATCCCTCTGTCGAATGGTGACAATTCAGCTGTCACTACGCAAGCAAGTGAGCATGCATCGTTTCATTTGTGGAAGTGAATCGGAGGGACTCCCTGCCTACATCTCCAGTGCATACTGCCATGGTGTGTCTGGGTCCTCTGTCTCATCTTCCTCATCACCCTGTAGCTTCTCTGGCTTCTTCTGATCCTACTGTCCTGAGTAGAAAATCACCCATTTGGCTTCACATTGACTGTGCTCCAATGTCCTTCTCCCCCTCCTCATCCTCTTCCAGTTCACCCACAGGGATCATTTGGCCATGAGATCTAGGCACCACGTCTCCTGTCCCCTGACCAGCCGTTGTTGCCACCATCAGTTCCAGGACATGAAACAGTGGAATTACGTTGTTCATTCCGTAGTCCTGGCAACTGACAAATAACGTGGTCTCCGCAAAGGGCTTGAGCAAATGGCAGGTGTCACGCATGAGCTGCCACTGGCTGACATCGAAGTTACACAGGGGAGTACTCCTATGCCCTTGAATCATCAAGAAATCGTTGATCGCCTTTCTCTGTTCGTATAGTCGGTCCAACATATAGGGTGGAATTCCAACGGGTGGAAACTTCGCATATCAGCCTATGTTGGGGGATGCCGAGCCTTGCACATGTGGTATGCTGGAGGGGAACTGTGACTAGTCCCTGTAGTGGAGGCTGAGCACTTGATGGAGGATGAGGAGGCAGAGGCGGACATTGTCGCAGAACCAAAGGCGTAACAACGTGGAGGCGGAAGCAGCGTGTCCTGGCCAAGTTGCTGGTTTGGCTGTGCAGGAACCACATTCACCCAGTGGTCCGTAAAGGACATGTATTGTCCCTGACCATAGTTACAACTCCACAGGTCAGTGCTGCCTTGCACTTTGTCAGAAACCGACAGGCTCAAGGACTGGCCCATCTTCTGTTCTACATGTGTGTTCAGGGTTGGTACTGCCTTTTTCGCAAAGAAATGACAGCTTGGGACTCTCCACCTCGGCTCGGCACAAGCCATCAATTCTCTGAAAGGTGCAGAGTCCACCACTTGGAAAGGGAGGGACTGAAACACCAGCAACTTGGACAGGAGCACATTCATCTTCTGTGCCATTGGATGCGTGCACGCATACTCCTGTCTCTTGGCAATCGCTTCTTTGATCAATTGCTGATGGAATGACTGACGAGGAGTAGGAGCAGGAGCTCTATGACCAGTGGGGTCGCAGTGTGGCTTCTGGATCCTGCCGTCTTCTGCTGGTGCGGTGCTAGGGCACCGGTGGTCGCCGCGCACGGCTGCACCATCATAGGTTAGAGTAGTTTCCCACTTGTAGAGGCTTCCTTGTCGCTGTAAGTGGGCCTATGCTCTTTGATCAAACTGTATACTAATACCTCTTTTGCACAGCATACTATGTATTACAAATTGGGCGGATATGCCAAGTAATTATGTTGAGACAGTCGTTATATAAAAAGCATAATTTGAGGATGTGCGATCCAGATTCAATCTCCAGTATATATTGTCATTATCTATTTTCTTTTTCCCCCCTCTGTTGTCAGCACTCCTCCCCATTTGGACTAGGTGTTTTTAATTAGCCTTAGCTGCAAGGGGTTTATAAACTCCTACTACCTCTCAGATGCATTTCCTGGGGGTTGTGACTGGGTGAACTCTTTGCACTCGTTTAAATAGTGCAGTACTGCGTGTCTGCCATTGCTGCCTCAGTGCTGTGCTGGTGGGGCGGTGGGGCCCAGGGCCAAGGAAGCTTTGCTGCACAGTGGGGTCGCTGTGTGGCTTCTGGGTCCCGCCGTCTGCTGCTGGTGCGGTGCTGGGGCACCGGTGGTCGCCGCGCACGGCTGCACCATCATAGGTTAGAGTAGCTTCCCACTTGTAGAGGCTTCCTTGTCGCGGTAAGTGGGCCTATGCTCTTTGATCAAACTGTATACTAATGCCTCTTTTGCACAGCATACTATGTATTACAAATTGGGTGGATATGCCACGTAATTATGCTGAGACAGTCGTTATATCAAAAGCATAGTTTGAGGATGTGCGATCCAGATTCACTCTCCAGTATATATTCCACCTAACACTACTCACTGGCTGAGTGCTACCGCCGCTGCTTCTGTGAACCCGTGCACCACTCCTTTCTAGGCAGTTAGGCTGCTGCAAAGCAGATGGTCTACCTCGTCTCCGTTTGGCTCCCGACCTCCCACTGCTGCCGCCTTGCTGACTACCGGCCACACTAGTGACTTTCTGGCTCAGCCACTGCCTGACGGGCAAGCTGCCACCCTCTTTTCCTGATGATGACAAAGCCCCTTCTTCACCTGGCTCCCAAGTGCGATCAGCTTCATCATCATCAAGTACTGTCTGCACATCACTGATGTCCTCCTCAACATCTTCTGGATCTGGAGCCTGACCAGTCGCAACACAAGCTCCCGTGCCACTTTTCTCATCACTACTTGCCCACCTAGCGGAGGAAGCGGCGGATGTCTCCTCCACATCTTGGCTGGGCAGTAGCTGCTGACTGTCCTCTAGTAGCTCTTCCTCGCTGAAAAGTGAAACTGAGCCCAGTGCATGTAGTACTTCTCGAGCTAAGGGAACAGAAAAGGCCAGAGGCAGGTTGAGGACAGATGAGGGCACAGGGCCTACTCCCGGGCCATGCCATCCTGACCCCTAGAGGACACCCGGATCTCAGGCGTCTCGCTGCGACTACTGCTTCCACGACCTCTTACTCTGTTGCAACCTCTGCTTGCGTCAGAAACATTTAGGCCTCTGTGCATGGCCTGGCATATCTGACATACTTGTAGCTGAACTAAACAAATTAGGGTGAGTTTACACTAGCGTTATGGTTTCCGTTATGGCCATCTGTTATAACGTGGTTATAACGGAACATAACGGAATCCATAAGACGGAAGGACAGATCCGTTCTTTTGCCCATAGACTTGTATTATGACGGAATGCAAAACGGAAGCCTTTAAAAGACATTCCGTTTGCTTTCCGTCATAATACAAGTCTATGGGAAAGCATAACGGATCCGTCTGTTTCCCGTTATGCAAGACGGAAAACAAAGTCCTGTGGACAGGACTTTGTTTTTCGTCTTACATAACGGGACCCAGATGGATCCGTTATGCATTCCCATACACTTGCATTATGACAGAAAGCAAACAGAATGCCTTTTAAAGGCTTCTGCTTTGCATTCTGTCTGGGCATTCCGTTATATTCCGTTATAACCATATTATAACGGAAAGCAATAATGGAATCTCTAACGCTAGTGTGAATCCACCCTTAAACGGAAATTAAAACACACCCAAAAGTGACGAATATATTTTTCTTTTTGTACTAAAATAGGCCACTAAACGCTTTCACCACAATTAACTGCAGAAATGCACTGAGAATATATTTTTCTTGTTGTACTAAAATACGACCCAATATGCTTTCACCACAAATAACTGTAGCAATGAACTGAGAATCTATATTTCTTGTTGGAATTAATTAAGCCACTATCTGCTTTAATCAGGAAAAAACTGCGTACATATATTTCTTGTAGTACTGAAATACGCCCCTATACTCTTTCTCCATAAATCACGTCAGCAGTGTACTGAAAATGTATATTTCTTGTTACACTTAAATTGCCCACTATACGCTTTGACCAGAAAAAAATTAAAGAGTGAAGTGCGTATATATATTTCTTGAAGTACTGAAATACGCCCCTATATGCTTTCAACAAATATATATTTCTTGTTGCACTGAAATAGGCCACTATACGCTTTAACCAGAAAACAATTAAAGAGTGGAATACATATATATTTTTCTTGTAGTACTGAATAGTGATGAGCGGCAGGGGCAATATTCAAATTCATAATATTTTGCGAATATTCGTTACAATATTCGTCATATATTCGCGAATATTCGTATTCGAGATTATTCTATTAATTGCGAAAAATCGTCAATGTAATATTTGCGTAATGCGAATATTCTAAAACACGAATATATAGCACTATAGAATTTAGTGCTATATATTTGTTTTTTAGAATATTTGTCATTTTTTTCCAATTTAATGTGAACAGTCATTGGCCCAAAAGAAACTTAAGTAGGGAGGAATTATGACTTCAGATGGAAAAGAAATGACAAATATTCTAAAAAAAGAATATTTGTCATATTCTAAAAAAAAGTATATATAGCACTGTACTGAATATAGTGCTATATATTAGTTTTTTAGGATATTCGTCATTTTTTGCCATCTGAAGTCATGATTCCTCCCAGCTTAGCTTGCTTTTGGGCAAATGACTGTTCACATTAAATTAGAAAAATGACGAATATTCTAAAAAACTAATACATAACACTATATTCTATAGTGCTAAATAGTCGTGTTTAGAATATTTGCATTGCAAATACATTTGCATTACATTGCCGATTTTTCGCATAATAGAAAATAAATAAAATAATGAAGAATATTCTAATTCACTACAGACCACAGTATTGCCACCTTCTCACAGTGGCCCACAAGCAAGAAGCAGGTAGGTATACTATGTAATGGGTTCAGATAAAAAACAAACAAAAAAAAAAAACTAATATTCCTTTTTGCAAATATATATCACTATATTCAAAATATTCGCAAATCCTCGAAGTGCCGATATTCAAGATAACAATTCGCAACTCGAATATTCGCTCAACACTAGTACTGAATAAGATACTAAGATATACTCCTCTAAAGGCTTTTCAACATAACATTTGCATCCCAATAACAAAAAGCTGGAATGACAGAGCTGTCTAATGACTATTTGGAAATAATCGTTCCCTGCACTTGTAAATCACTTTCCTATCAATGTCACTAGTGCCTTCTGACGTCTCTCCCTGCCCTAAGATGCTGTGAAATGATTCCTCCCTATCCGTTCCCTGCACTTACAAATCGATTTTTCTGTCTTTTTTTCCACAATCGTTTTTCCACTTGCTGTCCCTAGAGCCTTCACACGTCTGTCCCTGCACTCTGAATGCTGGAAAATGTCTGACTGTAAGATGGCCGCCGTATTTATAGGGCTGTGACATCACAGGGATGGCTGGCTGCTGATTGGCTGCATGCAGGCATGTCAATCTGGGTGATCCCACCTTCCCAGAGTTCCTTGCCCCATGTCCTTAGTCCTCACACGTGTAGCCACCATTTTTGGAAAATTGTGATTGGTTACCAGAAAGAGCGAGAAAATTCGCATTCGTTGCAAATCGAATTTTTCCAGAAATTCTAAACAAATTCCACTTTGTCAGCTTTGATTCGCTCATCTCTATATGCAATGCTTAAAAATAACTCCAGTTATGATTGAGGTTGTAAGGTTTCAAATTGCTATTTCAGCTGAGCTTCAAGCTTTTTTTTTTTTTTTTTTTTTATAGATTTATTCTCATATTATGGTATGTACCCTCTGGTACAATTATGAATTTATAGTAGATTATATGGTGCCCTTCCCAGGTCATATAATGCAGCAAAGTGGTCCAAAACAATTATACTTCCACCACCATTCCTTAAGATACACATTAGTCTAAAGTTGACCAAAATTGAAGACTTCAACCAAAATGATTATTTGTTAGATGAAATTATCGACAGATTGTTTTAGCTATCAGTTCACAGACAACCAAAAAGTCCAGAAGTCAGGCAAAATATCTTTCAAAAAAGTTAGTGTGTGGATGAAAGAGTCTTTCCAGAAAGATTATAACGCTTCAACAGGTATGGACCCGCTGTGCCACTTACCAGTTTGACTTTGGGCTAAACTTGCGACTGGAATCTAAGTGTCCCCCTGGTCTTCACCCTTTATCCCGCTCCTGGATGCGGAAGCTGGTCTCAGCTGCAGAGGAGACACCAGGTCGCCACTGCAAGAGTGGTCCTGGTAAAGTGGCAGCTGGCCGGGCTGGCTAGAACGCCCTGATGCAAGCACCGGGGAAACAGGCAGATGGAGCAAGCTTTATCTGGATGAAGTAGAGCTGAAGCTGTTAGAATAGCAGAGCTGAGAAGCCCAGGTGCAGCAGGTGTGATGATCTGCACAGCAGACAGAGGCCTGGTCAACAATCCGGGTCGTATACTTGAGAGCAGCAAGGTACAGGAGGATCAAACAGAGATGAGGACAGAACACAGGCTGAGGTCGGTAACAGGATATCAATGCAGGAACTAGCTGGAACCTTCGCTGTAGAAAACTACAATGTTGCTCAGGCATTGCAGGAAGGGTGAAGCACCCTTATAAAGGTGGTGCCTGGCTGGGATTGGAGAGAGGGCGGAATCAGGGGCGTGCACGAACCCTTAATGAACCAGGACACATGCGGCTCCTACAAGGTGCAACTGAAGCTGTCACCACCTGCGACAGTGCAGGAAAGCGGGTCCGGAGCCTGCAGCAGAGAGGAGGAGCCTTGCATGCAGTTCGACTGAGGTACATAGCAGGGTGTGCTGCACGCAGGCGGCTGCCAACTGCCATTCTTACAAAGATCATTCATCGTCCAGTTTCATGGAAAGTGCATGGTCAAGTACTTGCTTTTGTTTTCTTACAAACAGGTTTATTTCTACTTTGTCTGTTCATAGCTAGTGTTGAACAAATCAAAGTTGACCAAGGTAGATGTCAACAAAATGTTAGGGTTCTTAGGCCACTTTCACACGGGCGAGTTTTCCGCGCGGGTGCAATGCGTGAGGTGGACGCATTGCACCCGCACTGAATCCGGATCCCTTCATTTCTATGGGGCTGTGCACATGAGTGGTGATTTTCACGCATCACTTCTGCGTTGTGTGAAAATCGCAGCATGCTCTATATTTTGCTTTTTTCACGCAACGCAGGCCCAATAGAAGTGAATGGGGCTGCGGGGAAATCGCAAGCATCCGCAAGCAAGTGCGGATGCAGTGCGATTTTCCCGCATGGTTGCTAAGCGACGGGACACGATCTTTATTATTTTCCCTTATAACATGGTTATAAGTTAAAATGATAGCATTCTTTATTGAGATGGAGGTGTTAAAAATAAAAAACTTAACTTACCTTAGCCACTTGATCGCGTAGTTGGCGATCTTTCTTCTCTCTTCAAGCATTAGCTGTAGTGTAAAGGACCTGTGATGATGTCACATCACATGGTCCAATCACATGGTCCATCACAGACCATGTGATTGGACCATGTGATGAGAACATAATTCAGGATACTAAGGAATGATTCTAAGGCCTCTTTCACACGGGCGTCATGTTTGACGCCCGGATAGAATGCGGGTGCGTTGCGGGAATATGTGCGATTTTTCCGCGCGTGTGCAAACTTTTGTAATGCGTTTTGCACGCGCGTGTGAAAAATCGCCATGTTTGGTACCCATACCCGAACCCGGACTTCAGCACTGAAGTCCGGTTTCGGGTTGAGTATTCTGGAGATTTTATTATTTTCCCTTATAACATGATTTTGCTAAATTTTAAGTTCTTTTAAATCGCCTCCACTTTTAGATGATTTTCCAAGCATTAAAATGGTAAATGTCAAATTTTTGTTGATTCTTTTAAATTTCTTTTCAAATGTGTAGACATCTATAACTTATCTTTCTGAAGTCCTCAAATATTTTAATGATACAATAGAGAATTACCTGTGTAGCAACTCCACTTCCACAGTGAGGCTTTGTGTTGGCCACTCTGGTTAGCAGAGTCTAAGGAACCATGTGGAGGTCTGGACTTGATTGCCACAATGCATCAGATTGCATCTGCAGAACAGCCACTGAATGGTAGAACAAAGTGTTGCAAGAAGAAAAGATGAACATAATCGTATAGTATAATTCGATTCATCTTGTATTAAAAGGGAAGTTTGAATGGTACAATGAGGTATTATTAGTTTATAGATAGTCACAGAGACCTGCAAGGATAGACAGCACAAATCAAGATGTTAAATAAAATATAGCTAAAATTCAAGGTGAGCCATGATAAACAGAACTTTGTTTCTCTTGTGTGGTTTGTACAAGATAATGCTTACCAGGCTTTATTCATTAAAATTGTCTTCCAGTGAAACCATCTTTGTT
Organism: Bufotes viridis; assembly: GCA_033119425.1. Lineage (NCBI taxonomy): Eukaryota > Metazoa > Chordata > Amphibia > Anura > Bufonidae > Bufotes > Bufotes viridis. Next base: position 104,448,636 of record CM065589.1, read on the forward strand.
GTCCCCAGCAACCAGAGTTCAGCTTTCATTTTACCAGATCAGTTTAAGAAATGAATGAGGTCCATAAGTGGTACTCTTTGTAGGATGCAGCAGTTTAGGCAGTTATATACAGTTAACTAATCACCTAGTAGTTTTATTTTATTTTAGCAAGACAGGGTAGCTTGTCATGTGTCACATGCTTCCCTGTGCTCAGTTCATGCGGCATTCACAGAAGAGTGTATGATAATCAAAGGGTTGCGGTCTTCACAGATGATAGGGAAAAGACCTTTTTTTTTTTTTTTTAAAGAGTGTTAGTCAAAGAACTTTTTAGAAAAGAATACAAAAGATCTTAGAATTAGAGTTGAGCGATCCCTGTATAGTTCGGGTTCGTACCGAATTTTGGGATGTTCGGGACACGGACCCGGACCCGACCATTTTCAAAAAAGTTCGGGTTCGGGTCCGTTGTTCGGCGATTTCTTCTTGCTTTCTGAAGGGCTGCACAGCAGCCAATCAGCTAGCGTTTTACTTCTTGCCCTAAGAAACCATCACAGCCATGCCTACTAATGGCATGGCTGTGATTGGCCAAGTGCAGCATGTGACCCAGCCTCTATTTAAGCTGGAGTCACGTAGTGGTGCCCGTCACTCTGCTCTGATTAGTGTAGGGATAGGATGCAGCTGCTGTGAGGGCGAGATTAGGCAGGGAAGACTCAGCAAAACCACTTAATGAAGTGATCGATCTAAATCTGTGAATCATTCATCTTCTGTTAGTTCATTGCTCACTGGTTTTTAGGCTGCCCAGAGCGTTTTCTGTCACTTTTTTCTGGGGTGATCGAAGGCCATTTTGTGATCTTTTGATGCACCAGCACATGTCTTGAGCTGCCACCAAGTTCAACATACATTTTTGGGTTCAATAGTAGGCTGATTTTTGCAATATCCTACATAATGGGTTGTGCTTACTGTCACACCTTGAAACACAGGATAGAAAGTGCTATATTTTATTGAGGGATGAAATTCAATTGCCAAAATACCAATTGCCAAAATCTGGTGTTCCATCTGTGGCTGGCTAAGTTTAATACTGTCCGTCAAAGGATAGATTTTTTTTGTGGGGTGAAATTCAATTGCCAAAATAACAATCCCCTAAATCTGGTGTTCCAGCTGTGGCTGGCCAAGTGTAATACTGTAAGTAAAAAGGATAGATTTTTTTCTGGGGTGAAATTCAATTGCCAAAATAACAATCCCCTAAATCTGGTGTTCCAGCTGTGGCTGGCTAAGTGTAATACTGTAAGTCAAAGGATAGATTTTTTTCTGGGGTGAAATTCAATTGACAAAATACCAATCCCCTAAATCTGGTGTTCCAGCTGTGGCTGGCTAAGTTTAATACTGTACATCAAAGGATAGATTTTTTTCTGGGGTGAAATTCAATTGCCAAAATAACAATTCCTTAAATCTGGGGTTCCAGCTGTGGCTGGCCAAGTGTAATACTGTCCGTCAAAGGATAGATTTTTTTGTGGGGTGAAATTCAATTGCCAAAATAACAATCCCTAAATCCCCTGTTCCAGCTGTGGCTGGCCAAGTGTAATACTGTCCGTAAAAGGATACATTTTATTTCTGGGGTGAAATTCAATTGCCAAAATACCAATACCCTAACTCTGGGGTTCCAGCTGTGGTTGTCCAAGTGTAATACTGTCCGTCAAAGTATAGATTTTTTTCTGTGGTTAAATAAAATCCCTGAAATAGAAATCCTAAACATCTTTGCTTTCCGCTGTTCCTCTCCAAGTGTAATTATGTCCGCAATAGGGTATATTACATTCAGCGTTTCAGCGTCTAAATACAAGGCCAGAAAAATAAATCCTCTATATTTGCACATGCTATTGTGCATCCCCAAGTGTATTTCTGTCCGTAAAAAAGTATATTACACTAAGTGTCTAAATACAAGGGCTGAAAGCATAATCCTCTATATTTGCACATGCTATTGTGCATCTCCAAGTGTAAATTTGTCCGTAAAAGGATAACTTTCAGCCAGGGCCTGAATACTAGGCCGAACATTGATATTTCCCTAAATCTGTGGTTTCTGCTGTGCCTGTATTAGTGTAATATAGTACATAAATATATAGCTAGATAGTGTTAGGTGCCAGTAATTAAAGGCCTTAATTTGAACTCTATACATTGGGCAAAATAGGTTTTTCCTTATTGTGATGAACGGTAACAATGAGGAAAACATCTAATAAGGGACGCGGATGCGGTCGTGGTGGTGTTAGTGGACCCGCTGGTGCAGGGAGAGGACGTGGCAGTTCTGCCACAGCTACACGTCCTAGTGAACCAACTACCTCAGGTCCCAGTAGCCTGCCAGAATTTACAACGATATTTGGTCGGGCCTAATGCCGTTCTAAGGATGGTAAGGCATGAGCAAGTACAGGCGCTAGTCGATTGGGTGGCCAACAGTGGATCCAGCAGGTTCACATTATCTCCCACCCAGTCTTCTGCAGAAAGGGCACAGGTGGTGCCTGAAAACTAAGCCCATCAGTCTGTCACATCACCCCCATGCATATCAAGGAACCTGTCTGAGCCTTAAGTTAGGCAGCAGTCTCTCATGCTGATTGAATAATCTGCCGGCAGGGTTTCCCAAGGGCATCCACCTAGCCCTACCCCAGCGGTGGAGACATAGAATGCACTGACGCACAACCACTTATGTTTCCTATTGATGACATGGAAATACCACCTCAGCAGAGTCAGCACGTCTCTGATGATGATGAAACACAGGTGCAAACTGCTGCGTCTTTCTGCAGTGTGCAGACCGAACATGAGGTCAGGGAGGAAGACTGTATGGAAGACTATGCAGGGGACGATGAGGTCCTAGACCCCACATGGAATTAAGGTCGTGCCACTGACTTTAAGAGTTCAGAGGAAGAGGCAGGGATGAGACCGAGCCAACAGCGTAGAAAAAGAGGGAGCAGGGTGCAAAAGCAGAACAGCCGTCGCCAAGAGAGTTTGCCTGCTACTGGCCACCGCCACCAGGGACTGAGCACACCAAAGGCAGCTTCAAGGAGTTCCCTGGCATGGTAATTCTTCACACAATGTGCTGATGACAAGACCCGAGTGGTTTGCACGCTGTGCCATCAGAGCCTGAAGCGAGGCATTAACGTTCTGAACCTTAGCACAACCTGCATGACCAGGCATCTGCATGCGAGATACGGACTGAAGTGGAGTAAGCACCTTCAAAACCAACAAAGGGCTCAGGCCCCTCCTGCTCCCTCTCATGCTGCTGCCCCGAACTCTTCCTCCGCCTCTGGAGGAACGTTGGCACCTGCCGCCCACCAAACAGAGGATGTGCCACCAAAACCACCGCCTCCATCAACAAGTATCTCCACCATGTTACACGGACAGATTCAAACAGCTAATGGCGGTGGCTGTCCCACAGTACGTCGTTCCCAGCCGCCACTACTTCTCCAAGAGAGCCGTACCTTCCCTGCACAAGTATCGGAAAAAATCAAGTGTTCACGCAACGCCATCTGTGGCAAGTTCCACCTAACCACAGATACGTGGACCAGTAAGCACGGCCGGCGACGCTATATCTCCCTAACTGCACACTGGGTAAATTTAGTGGCGGCTAGGCCCCAGGCGGAGAGCTGTTTGGCGCACGTCCTTCCACCGCCAAGGATCGCAGGGCATCATTCTTTGCCTCCTGTAGCCTCCTCCTCCTACTCGGCTTCCTCCCCCTCTTCTTCCATCTGCTCATACGGTCAGCCACAGACCTTCAACACCAACTTCAGCACAGCCCGGGGTTAACGTCAGCAGGCCGTTCTGAAACTCATATGTTTGGGGGACAGGCCCCACACCGCGCAGGAGTTGTGGCGGAGTATAGAACAACAGACCGACGAGTGGTTGCTGCCAGTGAGCCTCAATTCCGGCCTGGTGGTGTGCGATAATGGGCGAAATCTCGTTACAGCTCTGGGACTAGCCGGTTTGGCGCACATCCCTTGCCTGGCGCATGTGCTGAATTTGGTGGTGCAGAAATTCATTCACAACTACCACAACATGTCAGAGCTGCTGCATAAAGTGCGGGCCGTCTGCGCGCTTCCGGCGTTCTCATCCTGCCGCTGCTCTCCTGTCTGTGCTATAGCGTAACTTCGGCCTTCCCGTTCACTGCCTCATATGCGCTTTGCCCACCAGGTGGAACTCCACCTTGCACATGCTGGAGAGATTGTGCGAACAGCAGCAGGCCATAGTGGGGTTTCAGCTGCAGCACGCACGGTTGAGTCGCACTGCGGAACACCACCACTGGGCCTCCATGCGAGACCTGTGTGCACTGTTGCGCTGTTTCGAGTACTCCACCAATATGGCCAGTGGCGATGATGCCGTTATCAGCGTTACAATACCACTTCTATGTCTTCTTGAGAAAAAACTTAGGGCAATGAAGGAAGAGGATGTGGCCCAGGAGGAGGAGGAGAAGGAAAAAGGGTCATTTCTAACACTTTCAGGCCATTCTTTTAGAAGTGGCTCAGAGGGAGATCTTTTGAAACAGCAGAGGCCAGGTATAAATTGGCCAGCCAGGGTCCACTAATGGAGGATGAGGAGGACGAGGATGAGGAGGAGGTGGAAGAGGATGAGGATGAAGCATGTTCACAGCGGGACCCAACACAGCTCGGGTCCATCACTGGTGCGTGGCTGGGGGGAAACAAAGAACGATACGTCTCACACAGAGGACAGCTTGTCTTTACTTCTGGGCAGCCTGGAACACATGAGCGACTACATGCGGCAGTGCCTGCTCAACGACATCAGAGTTGCCCACGTTTTAATTTGTGCTGACTACTGGGTGGCCACCCTGCTGGATCCCTAGTACAAAGACAACGTGCCCACCTAATTCCTGCACTGGAGCGTGATAGGAAAATACGCAAGTACAAAAGAACGCTGGTAGACGCGCTCCTGAGAGCATTCCCAACTGACGCGGGGGGACAAGTGGAAGCACAAGGCGAAGGCAGAGGAGGAGCAAGAGATAATCAACACAGCTGTGTCATGGACAGCACCTTTGAAGGCAGGGTTAGCATTGCCGAGATGTGGATACGTTTTGGCACAGCGCCACAGCTAATTGCACCACCAGGTGATATGGAACATGTTAGCAGGAGGCAGCATTTCAAAAACATGGTGGAACAGTACATGTGCACATGCCTCCACGTACTGACTGATGGTTCGGCCCCATTCAACTTCTGGGTCTCCAAATTGTCCACATGGCCAGAGCTAGCCTTTTATGCCTTGGAGGTGCTGGCCTGGCCTGCGGCCAGTGTATTGTCTGATTGTGTATTTAGCATAGCAGGGGGCGTAATTAGAGACAAACGCAGCCGCCTGTCCACAGCCAACGTGGACAAGCTGACATTCATAAAAATGAACCAGGCATGGATCCCACAGGACCTGTCCATCCCTTGTGCAGAATAGACATTTATAACTGCCTCACCCTCAACCATACATTCTTGTACTCCAGGGCACTTCTTTATTGAATCCTCTTTTTTTAATTGTACCATTATTTTGGGGGCAACACCAAGTCAAATGACCTCTCCTCTGTCTGGGTGTCAGGGGCCTAAATAACTGAAAGTGGCCTGTTCCATTGTTGGGTAACATGATGCCTGTTTTGCAGCTATGGGACCTCTCTCCTCTGTCTGGGTGCTGGGGCCTAAATAACTGAAATTGGCCTGTTCCATTGGTGGGTGAAATGAAGCCTGATTTTCTGCTATGGGACCTCTCTCCTCTGTCTGGGTGCTGGGGCCAAAATAACTGAAATTGGCCTGTTCCATTGGTGGGTAACATGACGCCTGTTTTGCTGCTATGGGACCTTTCTCCTCTGTCTGGGTGCCAGGGGCCTACATTTTAGATAATCGCCTGTTGCTTTGGTGGGTGACATTATCCTCTTTTTGATGTCGAATGACCTCTACTCTGTATGGGTGTCAGAGGCCTATATTTTGTTTAATTGCTTGCTGTCTTGGTGGGAGACATTAAACCCTTTTTACTGTCAAATGACTGCCCCATTGTGTGGGTGTCAGGGGCCTATATGTCGTTTAATCATTTGTTGTCTTTGTGGGAGATATTAAACTCTTTTTACTGTAAAATGAACGCCCCCTTGTGTGGGTGTCAGGTGCCTATATTTTGTTTACTTGCTTTCTGTCTTGGTGGGAGACATTTAACTCTTATTACTGTCAAATGACCGCCCCATTGTGTGGGTGTCAGGGGACTATGTTTTGTTTACTTGCTTGGTTTCTTGGTGGGAGACATTTAACTCTTTTTACTGTCAAATGACTGCCCCATTGTATGGGTGTCAGGGGCCTATATGTCATTTAATCATTTGTTGCTTTGTTGGGTGACATTATCCTCTTTGTACTGTCAAATGACCTCTACATTGTCTTGTTGTCTGGGGCCTATATTTCGTTTCATCGCTTGCTGCATTGGTGGGAGACATTAAACTCTTTTTACTGTCAAATGACCTCTCCTCTGTCTGGGTGTCAGGGGTCTACATAAATGATAATGGCCTGTTCAATTGCAGGTTGACCTAAGGCCTGTGTTGCTGTTACGGGGCCGCTCTCCTCTTTGCGGGTGCCATGGTCCTCCTGAATTAGTAAATGAGGCCTGTGGCACTGCTGAGTGAAATCAATACTGATTTGGCATGATTGTAACTCTCCTCTTTGTTGGTGCCATGGGTCTGAATCTGTGAATGAGGCCTGTGGCATTGCTTGGTGAAATCAATACTGTCTTGGCGTGATTTTAACTCTCTTCTTTGTGGGTCCCGTGGGCCTGAATGTTTGAATAAGGCCTGTGGCCCAGCAGGCAGACATGATTCCTTCTTGGCTGTGATGACAACTTCAACTCCCATGTATGGTTGCCACTGGCCTGAGTCTGTGAGTGAGGCCTGCGACACTGCTGGCAGACATGAATCCTTCTTGGCTGTGATCAGAACTTCAACTCCCATAGCATTCCCACCTGACGCCACCCCAACCTCCTATTCCACCTCCTCCTCCAAGTTAATTGATATTGGTTAATTTTAATTTATTTTATTTTAAGTCATTTCCCTATCCACATTTGTTTGCAGTGGATTTACCTACATTTTGCTGCCTTTTGCAGCCCTCTAGCCCTTTCCGGTGCAATTTTACAGCCATTTTAGTGCCCAAAAGTAGACTTCAATGGGGTTCGGGGTCAAGTTCGGGTTGAGTTCGGATCCTGGACCCAAACATTTCCGAACTTCTCAAACCCGAACATCCAGGTGTTCGCTCAACTCTACTTAGAATAGCTGTAGGGCGCCAAAGGGAGGAAAAACTAGTGCCAAAGTGTAAGAAATAAGTGGCTGCCGGTAGTGGCTGAATGTGTAGATAAAACTACTACATAAATAAGTGCAGGAAAGGAGAAAAGAACACAGCCACCGAGGAGGCGCCAAGTTCCAAGTTGTCGCTATAAGATTTGAAAAGTAAAGAGATGCATCTTTTGAAACCATGGGACAATAAATTAGTAGACACAATTAAGTTCTTAATAAAAGCTGATCAACAAAGGGGATGGAATAAATGCAAATTAAAACGCTTGTTAAAAACAAAAAGTAAAAGGTTGACTCCCTTCACTGAGGAGGAGGTCAATAGGATAAACGCAAGACACCCATAGACTCTGCCTCCCCCGCCAGGATCGCTTGTAGTATCTCAGGAAAGACAAGGCAGTACCAAAGGTGTTACTTCTGGTGGTTTCCTTTTATTGATATCACAGGTGGGCTTAACGTGTTTCGGGTGTTCTCCTATACCCCACTCTTCAGGAGCAGTCAAGATAAATATATAGGTAGCAATAGCATAATAGACATATATACATTGCCAAAAGGCTTTATATACACTCAATGTTTAAAATCCACGAGGTGGAGAAAGTGAAGTCACTTGTCTTCCTAGCCCCAAAGGGCCTTCAAAGTTCTCATTTGCCACTGTCCTCTCTGTCGGCCTTCAAACTTCTCGTTTGAAAAAAAATTAATAAATCATGTTCAGAAAATAAAGACACAAAAACCGTTTTTTTCAAAAATGCTTTATTATGTAAAATTGAAACTAAACAAACAAAATAGACATATTTGATATAATTGCATCTATAACAACCTGCTCTATAAAAATAGCACATGATCTAACATGTAACGTAGTAAAATGCAAAAAATAAAAATGGTGAAAAAACATTCATTCTTTGGTTACTTTGCCTAAAAAAAAAAACATAATATAGAGTGATTAAAAATCATATGTACCCCAAAATTGTACCAATAAAACTAAAACTGTCACCCTATCCCATAGTTTCCAAAATGGGGTCACTTTTTGATTGTTTCTACTGTAGAATGCATCTGGGGGACTTAAAATGGGACATAGTGTCTAAAAACCAGTCCAGCAAAATCTGCCTTCCAAAAACCATGCAGAGCTCCTTTTTTTTAAACACCCTGCCGTGTGCCTGTACAGCAGTTTGCGACCACATATGGGGTGTTTCTGTAAACCACAGAATCAGGGTAATAAATATTGAGTTTTGTTTGGCTGTTAACCCTCAAAGTGTTAAATAAAAAAATGGATTTAAATGGAAAATCTGCCAAAAAAGTGAAATTTAGAAATTTCATCTCCATTTTCCTTTAAGGCTAGGTTCACACGACGACATTTGTTGCGCGACAAAAAGTCGCGCGACAAATAGGGCACAACTTCAATGCAACATTTGTCGCGCGACATTTTGTCGCACTATTGTCGCGCAACAATTTTTATAATGGCAGTCTATGGTGTCGCATTGCGACATGCGACATGCTGCGACTGCGACGCGACAGTCGCAGAAAAACCCAACTTGAATGGATTTTTTACGACTGTCGTGTCCCAGTCGCAACATGTTGCATGTCGCAATGCGACACCATAGACTCCCATTATAAAAATTGTCGCGCGACAATAGTGCGACTTTTTGTCGCGCGACAAATGTCGTCGTGTGAACCTAGCCTAATTCTTGTTGAATGCCTAAAGGGTTGATAAAGTTTGTAAAATTAGTTTTGAGTAACTTAAGGGGTTGTAGTTTCCGAAATGGGATAATTTATTGGGGGTTTCTTTTATGTAAGCCCCACAAAGTAACTTCAGACCTGAACTGGTCCTTTAAAAAGTGGGTTTTGGAAATTTTCTTAAAAATTTTAAGAATTGCTTCTAAAATTCAAAGCCTTCAAACATCCTAAAAAAAAAAAATGACATTTACAAAATGATGCCAACATAAAGTGGACATATGAGAAATGTTTTGAAATAAATATTTTATGAGGTATCTCTTTCTGTTTTAAAAGCAGAGAAATTTAAATTTAGAAAATTAAGGTGAAATATATTGACTCAAATGTATGACTGTTATTACCACATAAAGTGATACATGTCAGATTTTCAAAAATAAGCTTGGTCACGAAGGTGCAAAATGGCACGGTCATTAAGGGGTCAATTAATAAATGAAAACAATATTTTAGAAATATTTATATATTTGTTAAAAAAGAAAAATTATAATTTCACATGGACATAAGTATTCGGACCCTTTGTTATGACACTTAAAATTTTGCTCTTTGGGCCTCCGATTTCTCTTGATCATCTTGATGTTTCTTAACCTTGACTGGAGTCCATCTGTGGTAAATTCAATTGATTAGACAAAATTTGTAAAGACACACCCATGCCTATATAAGGTCTCACAGCTGACTAATGCACATCAGAGCAAAAACAACCTCATGAGGAGAACTGGTCATAGAGCCCAGAGACATGTGGAGGAACAGATCTGAAGAAGGCTACCAAAATTTTCTGCTGCACTGTAAGTTTCCAAGAGCATAATGGCCTCCATAATTCTTAAATGGATGAAGTTTGGAACAACCAGGACTCTTTCTATAGCTGACTGCCCCACCAAACTAAGTCCTTTGGGGGAAAAGGGCGTGCTAAGAGAGGTGACCAAGAACCCAATGGTCTCTGGCTGAGCTCTATAGATCCTGTGTGCACATGGGAGAAACTTCCAAAAGGTTAACCATCACTGGAAGAGATGCCAGAAAGAAATCTCTTCTCAGTAAAAGACACATGAAAGTTTGTATGAAAGCACCTAAAGCGCTATGAGAAACAAGATTCTCTGGTCTTATAAACCCTTTCCTGAATCTGACATACATGTATGACGGATATCAGCTCCAGACTAGAGAAAATGCCAAAGCTGTTTCACACAGCAGAAACCTGACGCTAATGTCACCCATAGAGCCAATTGCAGTCATTTAAAACTAAAATACCATAGGGTTGAAAAAATAAATAGGTCCAATGAGTAGCAGACCTCTAAACATTTACAAAAGCATTGATGTTATTTTATTCTAGAAAATCATCTACTTTTGTTTAAAACCATCATATCCCCTCTTAGACACTTAATCTAAAGAAAAATAATGAATGTGCCCAAATCAGGAAAATGAGGTAATTACTTCCTAATTCCACCACAAGAAAATCAACAAAAAGTATCTAAGGGTAGTAGCAGATCTAAAACACAACTTTTAATCCAGAATAATATTAACAATGTTGAAAGAAAAAAGCCTAAGTAAACTTCTATAAGGAGGGGGCGGAGGGGGCGGGAGGGGGGGAGGCTTTGGGTTGGGGCCTTAGTAGTTGGGCCCTAGCATGTCATGTCAGGACTGTTATGCCCTAATTACCTCCTAATGCCTAAACTTAAATATATAAACTTACCTTGTTTTCTCCGGATGCTGCTGCAGATCAAGGACACACCACTCTATTGCTTCTTCTGGATCCTGCTGTGTTCTGTGACTTGATGGCACATAACATCAAGTCATAATTAGAGATGAGCGAATAGAAGTTGACGAAGTGGAATTCAATTCGAATTTCAGGAAAAATTTGATTCAAACCGACTCTGAATTTCCTCACTCTTTGTGGTAACGAATCTCATTTTTTCCTAAAATGGCTGCTGCGCTTGTTAGGACATGGAGCAAAAAACTCTGGGAACGAGGGATCACCCACAATGCCATGCATGCAGCCAATCAGCAGCCATCCAGCTCCTGTGATTTCACAGCCTCAGCAATTTTGGATTCTGCCATTTTTCAGTGTGCTTAGTGCAGGCACTAAGGACAGTGCTAGGAAAGACTTCATTGTGCTGAAAAAACTATTACATGTTCAGGGAAAGATTATTCAAGGTGTAGGGAAAGTATAGGGACTTTAGGGAGGCATCATCTACACTATAAAAAGAAAACAGGGTGCAATAGCAGAGTGTACAGCCTGGGTAATAGGAACGATTCTATTACACCTTGATGCATTAATTGGAGATCCAAATTGCAGTTATACTTCTGATTTTAGGTTATTTGCACTATATGATACTTAATAATTCAGGCAAACCTTGCTTGTGATTGGGCTGCAAGTTCTTTGTGATACAGCCATTTACGGGGTGTATTAATAGGAAAGATATGTACGTCCTAATAACCCTTCTGCTTTGTTTTACATTGTTTTACTTTTTTTTTAGGGGGTATATTAATAGGAAAAAAAAAGAAAAATATATGCCATAATTGCCGTTAAGCGGTGAAGTTACATTGTACTACAACCATTTACGGGGTGTATTAATAGGATAGATACATACGTCCTATTAGCCGTTCTGCATTGATTTTACATTGTTTTCCTTTTTTTTTTTTTTGGGGGGGGGGGTGTATTAATAGAAGAAAAAAAAGGGAAAAAATATATACCATAATTGCTGTTCAGCTGTGAGTTTACATTGTACTACAGCCATTTACATGGTGTATTAATAGGATAGATACGTGCGTCCTATTTGCCGTCCTGCAATGAATTGTGATTGTTAGATGTCTTTGTTTCGGGTGTAGTAATAGGAAAAAGAATATGCCTTAATTGCCATTCAGCGGTGAAGTTACATTGTACTACAGCAATTTACATGGGGTATTAAAAGGAAATATACGTACGTCCCATAAGCCATTCTGCGGTGAATTGTGATTGTTATATTTCTTTTTTTGGAGTCAAGTAATAGGAAAAATAATTCGTCTTAATTGACCTTCTGCGGTGAATTGTCATAAGTTTTTTTTTGGGGGGAGTTCACTAATCAGAAAAAAACATATATGTCTTAATTGCCATTCAGCGGTTAAGTAGCATTGTACTACAGCCATTTACGTGGTGTATAAAAAGAAAATATACATATGTCCCATTAGCCATTCTGCGGTAAATTGTGATTGTTATATTTCTTTTATCTTTTTTTGGGGTGTAGTAATAGGAAAAAGAATACGTCTTAATTGACCTTCTGCGGTAAACTGTCATAAGTTTTCTTTGGAGGGGGAGTTCATTAATCAGAAAAAAACATACATGTCTAAATTCAGCGGTGAAGTTACATTGTACTACAGCCTTTTTTTGGGGGTATTATTTTAATTTTAATTTTATTCTTTTATTATACAGTATGTGAGACAGAGAAGTGATAGGCCCTTCAAAGGGAACGGGCAGTGGCCAAAATATTTCAGTTGCAGGCAGCAGAAGAAGGGGGGGGGGTGGCAGCAGGAGTCGCAGCGAGCGGCCTGAGCTCTAGGTGTCATCTAGTGGTTGTGTCTTGACCAGCAAACCAGCGGTGCTTGAATGTTTGACTCGGTCTTCGGTTTTGTCGCAAGTGATATCAGAAACCCCCAGCCAAGAGTCGGTGAGTTCCTCTGACACGACGCTAAGTTGTCATGGTCAGGAACAGGCCCTGTGCCCCCACCTGTCTTGAACCTTCCTCTGTCATTTTCAGTTCCTTCAGCGCAAGAAGTATTATATGCCGTAGGCTCGGCTCCACTCCCCAGCGAGGACGAGCTACTAGAGGACAGTCAGCAGCTACTGCTCAGCCAAGATCTGGAGGAGACAGCTGGTGCTTCCTCAAGTAGTGAAACGGCCCCGCCTGTGACCGGGACCATAAGATCGAGGAGACTGGCTGCACACGATTGACAGCCTCTTTGGTTTCTCTTTGCTGTGTTGTTGCTGGCGATGACCACACCTCTTGTCTCAGGTGTAGCTTAAGTGGTCATTCCTTCTCCTCTATTTAGTCTGGCCTCACCCATCATGCTATGCGGTTGATAGCTCCTTGTTTGTGGAAGTTCTGGTGTTGGTTCTCCTCTGAGTTCCTGCTCGTCCACATACTTTCAGAAGTTAAGTGTCTTTCTTTCTTTGTTTGTTGTTTTCCCCTACTATCTGGTATACCCCTACTATCTGAGGGGGTCTCCTATTCCTTCATCTAGGAAGGAATAGGCCATCTGTGTCCTAACACTATCTGCAGGGCCATGTAAGGGTGACATAGGTCTTAGGTTTCTGCATATGAACATTTCTACCACCTTGGTCTGTTTCTACTGATAGCAGACAGGGCTTAGCGTAGGGACGTACTAAGAGGTAACCATTTCCCATCCCTAGTTTTCAGGCCTAGTACCTTTTCCTTTCCCTTCTGTGTTCGGTGTGGAGTGTATTTCCCACACCGCACCATGACAGGTAGGTAGGCAAGTAGTGATGAGGAGAGTCGCGTAAGAGCAGGTGTTGTGAGGGGTCAGGCTCCTGGCCCTGAGCCCGTAGAGGGGGACATCAGTGACTTACAGACAGTAGTGGATGATGATGATATAGCCAATCGCACTTGGGAGCGGGGTGAGGAAGGGACTTCATCATCAACATCAGGAGAATAGGGTGGCACCTTGTGCATGAGGCATCGGCTGAGCCAGCAGGGTGGCAGCTTGGCTGTAAGTCAGCAGGGTGACAGCAGAGGTCGGGAGCCAAATGTGCCCGGGGTAGACCACCCACTTCGCAGAAGCCTCCCAGCCCAGAAAGTAGCGGTGAAGGAGTTCACCAAGGCAGCTGTAGCAGGAAGTCAGCGTGGAGTGTTGGGGGGAAAATGCCATACTCAGCGGTGTGGCAATTTTTTGTTAGACCGCCGGAGGAGGTGAACATGGCCATTTGCCAAATTTGTGGGCAGAAGGTGAAGAGTGCTCATAGCACCATGGCCCTGCGTCACGACAAAGTGGCCTGGGAGAACCGTGGCTCTGATGTGGTGGTCCAGCCTGCCGCAGCAACTGCTGCATCACACAGTGGCACGCACCCACTTTCATGCAGTCAAGGCTCCACCACCTCAGCCAAAGGGAGTGGTCTGTTCTTCCCATCATCTGCTGGTCTTGATGCTTCTGCTCCTCCAGCTCCTCATTAGTCATTCCATCAGCAATCAATCACCGAAGCAATTGCCAAAAGATAACAGTATGCGAGCACTCATCCAACAGTGCAGAAGCTGAACGTGCTCCTGGCCAAGTTGCCGGTGCTGCAGTCCCTTCCTTTCCAAGTGGTGGACTTTGCACTTTTCAGAGAACTGATGGCTTGTGCCGAGCCAAGGTGGAGAGTACCAAGCTGTCATTTCTTTGCGAAAAAGGCAGTACCAGCCCTGCACACATATGTAGAACAGAAGGTGGTCCAGTCCTTGAGCCTGTCGATGTGGAGCTATAACTACGGTCAAGAACAATATATGTCCTTTACGGCCCACTGGGTAAATGTGGTTGATGCCTAGCCACAACAGCAACTTGGACAGATGACGCTGCTTCCCTCCTCCCTGTTCTCATGCCGTTGTTCATGCGACAATGTCTGCCTCTGCTTTATTATCCTAAACTGTTTCCTCAGCCTCCACTTCAGGGACAATTCACAGTGCCCCTCCAGCATTCCACATGTGCTGGGCATGGCGGTGTCACGCTGTTCTGCACCTAGTTTTCCTGGACGAATGGGGAGGAACTGCTCCGCGTCCTTCATCAAGAAATCGAACCCTGGCTTTCTCCTCGACAACTCAAAGTCGGAACCAAGGTGACCGACAACAGGATGGACATGATGACGGTGCTGCGTCAAGGAGGGCTGAACCATGCGACCTGTATGGTGCACATGTTCAATCTGGTTGTAAAGCGGTTCCTGAAGTCTTCGCCCCAACTGCAAGACATCCTGAAAATGGCGAGGAAACTTTGCATAAACTTCAGCCACTAGTACACCGCAAAGCACACCCTCCTTGAGCTGCAGCGACAGAACCACGTCCCCCAACATAGACTTATTTGCCCTGTGGGGGCTGAACTAAAGGAGGAGGAGGACATTCGAGCACAAGCAATGTGTAGAGATATGGGTGCTTTCTCTACACAGGTGACAGGACAGGAGGAGCAGGAGCAGCCAGCGGAGTTACAGGGCGAAGAGGAAGACGAGGCAGAGGACCCAGACACACCGTGGCAGTACGTAGTTGAGATGGGGGCAGGGAGTCCCTCCATCTCTGCAAATGGCCCGATGCATGCTCACTTGCTTGCGTAGTGAAAGACGAATTTTCACCATTCAGCAGAGGGATGACTAGTGGCTCTCCATCATGTTAGACCCTAGCTACCGGACCAAAATGGGTGCCTCTTTCATAGCTGGTGAGAGGCAGGACAAACTGAACTACTGTCAAGATATCCTATGTAGTCAGTTGACCGCTGACTATGTGCGCCATCGCCCTCTGGGCTCACAGTCCACTGCCATGGCTGCTGGGGGGGCAGGAGCAGTATCCAACAGCAGCAATTAAAGTCTGGATTCGCTGATGAGCAAGCAGTTTTCTTCACCTGCCTACTGAAGAAACTACTTACCAGCAGCAGCAGGAGCTAGACATAGAGCAGAACCTGAACCAGCAGGTTTTGGCATACTTGGAGTACACCCTGCCACCCCACATCGAAGATCCCCTGGACAACTAGGCAGTCAAACTCGATTTGTGGTCACAACTGGCCGAGTTTTCCCTGGACAAGTTTTCCTGCATGGCCAGCAGTGTGGCATTGTAGTGGGTGTTTAGTGTGGTGAGGGCCATAGTTACCCCAATGAGAACTCACCTGTCTACCCAAAAGTGGAGAAACTGACTTCTGTGAAGATGAATCAGGCGTGGACCAGCCAGGATTTTCAAACAGCAGTAGCTGATGCATCAAATTAATTCATCCATGGTGCCACACAAACACTTTGACAAAAGTGACCTTCTGCTTCAGCTACTATTCTGGTGCTGCCACCCACCTGATGCCACACCTTACTGCCAGCTGGTACTGGTATTGCTCTCCACCTCACCACTCTGTCACTGGGCCTCTCTGTGGTCTCCTCATGCTGCTGCTACCTCAACACTATGTCAATGGGCCACTCTTTGGTGTCCTCATGCTGCTGCCATCTCATCACTACTCTGTGGTCTCCTCATGCTGCTTCCACATAACTACTCTGTGGTCTCCTCGTGCTGCTGCCACATCCCCACTCTGTGGTCTCCCCATGCTGCAACATCACTACTTTGTGGTCTCCTCATACTGCTGCCACCTCCACACTATGTCACTGGGCCACTCTGTGGTCTCCTCATGCTGCTGCTACCTCAACACTATGTCAATTGGTCACTCTGTGGTCTCTTCATGCTGCTGCCACCTCAACACTATGTCACTGGGCCACTGTGTGGTCTCCTTATGCTGCTGCTACCTCAACATTATTCAATGTGCCACTCTGTAGACTGCTCATGGAAGAAAAAATTAGACGCACAATGGATCCCGTCTATGTAGCAGCTGTAAGGCTAGTATGACATTGTCCTTATTTTGCATCAGAACTGGCTTATGATTTGGTAGCCAAAAGCAGGAGTTTGTATGAAACACAGAACATATGCAAATATTTAATTCACGTGACATCTGTTTTGGATCCACTCCTGTTTTTTTTTTTGCCTTTAGCAATACTGATGGATTACTGACCAAATGCTGACCGAGTGAAGGTGGATGCTCAGCAGACAGGATCCGTTTTTTGGGGGGTTATTGTTCTGATGGATCAGAGGAAGGGCTAAATAATCAGTGATGACAACACAAACTTACTGCTGACACCCTCTCCATTCTGTCAGGGGGCTCTACTTGTATAAGTGTTTACTAGAACAGGTTCTGTAGACATCTATGTGGAATCAGCTGATGGCAGCGTAAAAGAAGTGCCCTTCTTGACACTAACATTGACCTGTAAGGCTCAGTTCACACTTGAGTTATTTAGTCAGTTTTGGCCCCATAACTGCCCAAATAAGTGAAGTATGCATTGATTCTAATAGCGTGTCATACTGACTCACAGTATTGTTTCACTACCACAACAG
Organism: Bufotes viridis; assembly: GCA_033119425.1. NCBI lineage: Eukaryota > Metazoa > Chordata > Amphibia > Anura > Bufonidae > Bufotes > Bufotes viridis. The sequence continues at coordinate 104,465,706 of CM065589.1, forward strand.
ACTCCCTATGCGTGTTTCTGTAAGACACAGTGTTCTACACCACTATACAGGCTCTCTGCAGACAGGAAATACCTTTTTTTTAGCGCAATCAGCCATCGCCATTCTGTTTGAATCAAATCTTTTTAGAAAATTCGGTGAACCCGCCAAATCGAATTTTTGAGAAATTCGCTCATCTCTAATAGTTACATTTGTTTAAGGAATTTATTTCCCTTAAGCATGTCTATGGGAGTAAAAAAAGGCATGAATGTCACCTAGATGAAATGTCTCAGTTAAAAAAAACTTTAAAAAAAATACAACTAAAAAGCTGTGAAAAATTGCTAAAAATGCATGGTGTTTTATCACCAAAGTTCTGACCTTATTAAGCATTTTTCTTTGTTAAAGATACACTATACGTAGTATGGATAAATATGCCATAGTAAAAATACCAATAACATTTTTACACAGTTTGTGATATTTAAAAAGATAAACGTGATTGTAATTGCAGACAATATACTGTAATAAGCTTGCAGTATTTTTGAATTGCATTAGTCTCCTATCTGGTTAGGCATTAATAAACTTCATGTCCGAAAGCTGCCAATTTTGCGTACACTTGTCTTATTCATAGAAATCTCAAGTCTTGATGAAAAAAAAAAACATCCTGTCTACATCAGTATTTCAAAAGAATTCTAATTTGTCAGACTATCCCCCTTACTTGTTTTAATAAAGAGAATAAAGTCAAAGGGGCTCCTTTCAATCACTCCTCGTCATAAAAATTCTGTGTGTTATATTGGAACATGGAGCCTTGGAGACTTGTCCCAATAGCTACAGTGAAACAAGTTTCTTTTATTTGAGAATATGTTTATGTGGAGAACAAAATAGACAAGAGAAAGTAAGTGCTCCCAAATTTTTTATGGGCACTTTGATTCTTTATTAATATGCAAATTCAGCTCTCTAGAAAGTTTCTGTCAAATAAGATTTTTTTTTTCTTAAGACTGCTTCAAAATTGTCTTATTTTCCCAAATGTCTTTTCTGAATGATTCTAAGTGAAACTCTGTTTTATGCAAATTCCCTCGATGATTCAGAATGCATTAGATTTCTTTGAAACTATATGAATTTCATTGAGTGGCAATTGTAAAACATTTAATAATTTATTTATCTTAAATATCCTTTTAATAGAGGTTTCCCGCAGAGATCAGTGTCACTGTGGTATGGGATTTTAAATGAATCTAGCTTTGAAAATAAATAAAAGAAAATATAGAAAATATTTATTTTAAAATATTTTTTATTAGTCTCTGAAAACATACTTGTTATAAGAAAATAAACAACGGAATAGAGATGAACGAATTGATTGTAAACTAATTAGATTCATTACAAATTTCACAAAAATTCATCCACCACACAAATCAGTTTTGGAGATTTGATACATTTGATTTGCGTAAACCGATGCCAAGCACCATTTTACTGTGAAATAGCATGAGGGAGAAAGAAGATGGAGGATCATATGACACAGGAATAAAGTGTGTGTGTGTGTGGGGGGTGGGGCTTGCCCTGATTCAGCTTGTGACCTGGAAGGGTGTTTTGTGGCAGTGTCTGACAAAAAACGATTACAGTCTGCACTGATATAGTGCATTCAGGACATTATAAGGAGAGTAAAGGGATAAGAATAAGAAGATGTAATGGGGTACATTTTAGGGAATTTGATCAGGGAAAACATACAGAAAGAGTAAAGGATTGAGGGACTGGTGACTTTGTTGTGTGTTTAATAGAGCTGCTTCAAACTCCCTTTTTTTTATATCAACAGACAGCGTTAAAAAAAAAAAAAAAAGAAATTTCTACAGTTCATTGACTTATTGCCAGCACCTTAATAGTATACATTGTGCTCCTTTTGAAAATCAGTTTCAATTTATCACCATCGATCAAAAAGATGAATGCCCCCCAAAATCATACCAATCTAACAGTCACCTCATCCTGCAAAAATTGAGTCCCTACCTAAGACAATTGCCCAAAAAAATAAATAAATAAACTATAGCTCTCAGACTAAAACATGATTTTTTTTTTGTTTCATAAATGCTTTTATGGTGTCAAATGTAAAGAAAAAAAAAATAAAATAGACAAATTAGGTATCTCTGCGTCCATAACAACCTGCTCTATGTAAATACCATATGACCTAATCCCTCAGGTGAACACCGTAAAAAATATAAAAGCTGTGTAAAAAAAAGTCATTTTTTGTCACCTTCATCATAAAAAGTGTAATAGCAAGCGATCAAAAGGTCATTCGTACGCCAAAACAACGCCAATCAAGCATCTCATCTCATCCCACAAAAATGATACCATAACTAAGACAATCACCCAAAAAATAAAAAAAACTATGGCTCTCAGACAATTCAGACACTAAAACATGATTTTTTTGTTTCAAAAATTATATTGTTGCGAAAAACTTAAATAAATAAAAAAGTATACATATTTGGTATTTCCACATCTGTAAGGACCTGCTCTATAAAAATGCCACATGAACTAACCCCTCAGGTTAACACCGCAAAAAACTAAATAAAAACTGTGCTAAAAAAATGATTTTTTTGTCACCTTACATCACAAAAAGTGTAATACCAAGTGATCAAAAAGTCATACGCACCCCAAAATCATACCAATCAAACATTCATCTGTTAGTAAATACACTGCAAAATAACCAGTAGTTAAAACAAAAGCAATACTGCAATAATGCCATATTTATAAATGCTATTACATGTAGGTCTAAGACATTTTACTGCAAAAACTGCATTGCTATACCCATGTTAGTGAACACATTACTGCATCATACCATTTAGTTAAAAAATATTTTAATGCAAAAATTGCATTGTTATACTAGTGTTAGTGAACACATAACTGCAACATGCCATGTAGTTTAAACATATTTTACTGCAAAAATTGCATTCTTAAACCTTAGTGAATGCGTTACTGCATCATACCTCATAGTTCAATACACGCTCAGACAATATGCTGGCGGCAGGGCGGGGCAGGCCAGCACCTCCAAGGCGCAGAGTAAAAGTTTGTGCCACGTGTACAGATTGGACACCCAGTAGTTGTAAGGCACTGAGGGATCATTTAGGACGCTGACACGGTCTGCAATGTCTTTTGCACAGCATACAATGTATTACAAATTTGGCGGATATGCCACGTAATTATGCTGATACAGTCGTTATATCAAAAGCATGGTGTTGAGGATGTGCGATCCAGATTCACTCTCCAGTATATATTGTAATTATCTATTTTCTTTTTCCCCCCTCTGGGGTCAGCACTCCTCCCCATTTGGACTAGGTGTTTTAAATTAGCCTTAGTTTGCAAGGGGTTTATAAACTCCTACTATCTCTCAGATGCACTTCCTGAGGGTTGTGACTGGGTTAGCTGTTTGCACTCGTTCACACGGTGCAGTACTGTGTGTCTGCCATTGCTGCCTCAGTGCTGTGCTATTGGGTCGGTGGTACCCAGAGCCAAGGAGGCTTTGCTGCACAGTGGGGTTGCTGTGTGGCTTCTGGGTCCCGCCGTCTGCTGCCGATGCGGTGCTGGGGCCCCGGTGGTTGCCGCGCACGGCTGTGCCATTATAGGTTAGAGTAGTTTCCCACTTGTAGAGGCTTCCTTGTCGCGGTAAGTGGGCCTATGCTCTTTGATTAAACTGTATACTAATGCCTCTTTTGCACAGCATACAATGTATTACAAATTGGGTGGATATGCCACGTGATTATGCTGAGACAGTCGTTATATCAAAAGCATAGTGTTGAGGATGTGCGATCCAGATTCACTCTCCTGTATATACGGTCTGCAATGTATTCCTTCACCATCTTCCAAAACTTTTCCCTCCTTGTAGCACTAGGCTGCGATTCAGGGTGAGGTTGCTGGCGGGGTGTCATGAAAGTGTCCCATGCCTTGGAAAGTGTTGCCCTACCTCAGTTGGAACTACTTTGTGTTCCCCTTGTCTCCCTTCCTCGGTTGCCTAAGGAAGTACAGACTCTGGAGGCCGCATTGTCAGATGGAAAATTTTTGAGCAATCTGTCAACAAGTACCTTCTGGTATTGCACAGTTTTACTCGTCCTCTCCAACACAGGAATCAGAGATGAGTTCTCTTTGTAGCGGCTGTCGAGAAGGTTGAACACCCAGTAATCTGTGTTACGTAAATTGCATATAAAATGAGGGTCGCGGGAAAGGCAGCCTAAAATGAAGTCAACCATGTGTGCCAGAGTACCAACGGGCAAGACGTCAATGTCAACTTCAGGATGACTTTCCATACCCTCATCCTCCTCCTCCTTCTCTTCTGCCCATCCACACTGAACAGATGGAATAAAGTTCCATGGGTACTAGCCTCTGTAGCAGAGGCAAGTGTCTCCAGCTCCTCCTCCTCCACTTCACGGCCCAATTTGCGCTGAGAAGATGAACTAATCTGTGTTACGTAAATTGCATATAAAATGAGGGTCGCGGGAAAGGCAGCCTAAAATGAAGTCAACCATGTGTGCCAGAGTACCAACGGGCAAGACGTCGATGTCAACTTCAGGATGACTTTCCATACCCTCATCCTCCTCCTCCTTCTCTTCTGCACATCCACGCTGAACAGATGGAATTAAAGTTCCATGGGTACTAGCCTCTGTAGCAGAGGCCAGTGTCTCCAGCTCCTCCTCCTCCACTTCACGGCCCAATTTGCGCTGAGAAGACGAACTAGGGGAGGTCTGGCTATCACCCTGTGACATCTCCTCCTCCATTACCTCGTCTGCTACATTCAAAGCATCCTCCCTAATTGTGAGCAGCGATCGTTTGAGTAGACACCGCAGTGAGACGGTTACGCTGATAATAGCATTATCGCCACTAACCATCTGTGTGGATTCATCAAAGTTTTTTAAAACCACACATAGGTCTAACATCAATGCCCACTCCTCGCTTATGAATAGTGGCAGTTGACTGGAAAGGCGACGACCATGTTGCAGCTGGTAATCCACAACTGCCTTCTGCTGCTCAAAAAACCTGGCCAACATGTAGAACGTAGAGTTCCACCGCGTGCTCATGTAGCACAACAGTCGGTGAGCTGGAAGCCACAAGCGCTGCCGCAGCATTGACAGACCAGCTGAAGCTGTGGACGACTTTCGGAAAAGGGAACACAAGCGGCACACCTTCACTAGTAGCTTCTGCAAATTGGGGTAGGTTTTGATAAACCACTGAACCACTAGGTTTAAGCAATGGGCTAGGCATAGAATATGTGTCAGGTTGCTGAGCTCCAAAGCCGCCACCAAGTTACGGCCATTGTCAGACACAACCATGCCTGTCTGTAGGTTGAGTGGCGAGAGCCACAGCTCGGTCTGGTCTATACCCTGACACAGCTCTGCAACGGTTTGCTGTTCGTCCCCTAAGCAGATCAGCTTCAACACGGCCTGTTGGCGTCTACTCACAGCAGTGCTACACTGCTTCCAGCTAGCGACTGATGGCTGACTGCTGTTGGAGGTGAAAGTGGAGGAGGAGGCGACGGAGGAGGAGAAGTGGTAGTTGGAGCCAGTAACATAGCTGCTGGCGGAGACCCTGATGAACGTAGGGCCCGCAATCCTGGGCGTATGTTGCACATATGCCATCCCAGTGTACGGCTCACTCCCGGCCTACACAACATTAACCCGGTGTGCGGTCAGGGAAATGTAGCATCCCTGGCCACCAGCACTTGTCCATGTGTCCGTGGTGAGGTGGACCTTCCCAGTAAGTGTGTTGGTCTGGGCATGGTTGATGTTGTGGGACACATGCTGGTGTAAGGCGGGCACAGCACACTGTGGAAAATAGTGGCGGCTGGGTACTGCGTACCGAGGGACAGCCGCCGACATAAGGCTGTGGAAGGCCTCAGTGTCCACAAGCCTAAATGGCAACATTTTAAGGGCCAGTAATTTCGAAAGTTGCGCATTTAGTTCTATGGCCTGTGGGTAGGTGGGGGGTATTTGCGCTTGCGTTCAAATGCCTGTGTTATCGACATTTGGACACTGCACTGGGACAGGGAAGTGGATGTTGTTGCTGACGGTTCATGCAAAGGTCCAGGTGCAGGGCGAGGAGCATCCGGGCCTTCGCCTCCGACAGGGGATTGGCCAGCAGTGCGTAACACAGGGGAAGAGGAGGCAGTGGTGGGTCCCGCAGACCCAGAGTGTGGACCCAGGCATTCGGCCCACTTATTATGGTGCTTGGATGCCATGTGGCAGATCATGCTGATTGTGGTGAGGTTGATAGTGTTCCTGCCGCGGCTCATTTTGGTACTGCACAGGTTGCAAACTAACACTCTTTTGTCGTCTGCGCTTTCCTCAAAAAAGCGCCATACTGCTGAATACCTACCCCGTATTAAGGTAGATTTACGCATGGGGATGCTCGGTGTAACGGCTGTGGGCCTGTTTGGTGTGGGCCGACGTCTCCCTTTTGCAACCCCACTGCCTCTTCCAGACTGTTGCAGTGCTGCGGATCCCTCCCCCTCTGTACTGCTGTCCTCGCTCGGCTATTCACCTAACCATGTTGGGTCAGTGACCTCATCGTCCACCACCTCCTCTTCCACTTCCTCACTTTGCTCATCCTTCTGACTTGACCTAACCACAACCTCAGTGATTTACAACTGTGTCTCATCATCATCCACCTCATGAACGAATGATTGCCGTTCACCACCACCATCTTCTTGAGACTGTGAAGGCTCAAGAGGTTGGGAATCAGGGCACAATATCTCAGGTACCTCTTCAAGCGTGCCTAGCTAGAGCACCAAACCAAGTACTGGCGATGAAAAGAGGTCATGTGAATATCCGAGTGTGGGATCAATTGTTTGCCCAGACGCGACATGGTGATTGGAAGGAGGATCAGAGTGAGGATTCGGTTGACCAGACTCTTGGTTACAGAGACTGGACATAGTGGAAGAGAGGGTGGTGCTTAACCGAATGGAAGCATTATCTTCTGCTATCAAACCGACCACCTGTTCGCACTGGTCCGACTTGGACAGTGTTGTCCTGCGCCTCCCAGCTAAATTGGACATGAAGCTGGGTAAGGTGGATTTTTTTGTTTTTTCTGGTGCACTGGCAGCAGGCACAGTTTTATTGCGCCCAGGGCCATGACCTCTGCTTGCACCATCAGCATCATGCCCAGGGCCACGGCCTCTGCTTGCACAATCAACATCACGCCCACTTTCGCGTCCATTTGTACTCGCCTTCTTCATATTAATGATTATGTCTGTACAGAAACACAAAAGGGGGTCAGTCAGCACTCCCTGTATGCAGGTGCACGTAGCTATGGCAGATATACATACAAACAAAAAAATGCAACAGCACTCTGCAACCAGAGCTCTGCCCAAGATAGAAGCTATAAGAGGACATTAGTGTACTAATCCACCATATCGCATGCAAATAGTGGAGACATTAGTTTACATTTTGATCAAAAGGTAGTAAGCCCACTCACCCCGTCACGGTTGTCTCCTAGAGTGGGTACTAACGCTAAATCTGACCTATAATGGGCCATGACAGCCACATAAAATCCTCCTAACGCTAAATATTACCTGTTATGGGCCACGACAGCCACATAAAATCCAGAGAGTGTGGGCCCAGCATGCATGCTGGAACAAACCATTCTTATTAACCCCTTCTGGTGCTGTAACAGCCTCCATTATATCCAGGGATGCAGGTACCAACATGCATGCTGAGCCCACTATGCACTCCTCCTGGAGCCAGATGGCTACTAGCAGGAAATGTGAGTACACATTCAGCTTTATACTCACTCTGATTAAAAACCAGCATCTAGGGCAGACAAACTAGTCAGGTGTGAACGACTGAAGTGGAGGCTGCCACACCTCCAACACATACTAAACAGAAACACAAAAGGGGGTCAGTTAGCACTCCCTGTATGCAGGTGCACGTAGCTATGGCAGATATACATACAAACAAAAAAATGCAACAGCACTCTGCAACCAGAGCTCTGCCCAAGATAGAAGCTTCTATCTTGGGCAGAGCTCTGTTCACAGAGTGCTGTTGCATTTTGTTTGTATGTATATCTGCCATAGCTACGTGCACCTGCATACAGGAGTGCTGACTGACCCCTTTGTGTTTCTGTTTAGAATGTGTTGAGGTGTGACAGCCTCCACTTCAGTCGTGCACGCCTGACTGAGTTTGTCTGCCCTAGATGCTGGTTTTTAATCAGAGTGAGTATAAGCTGAATGTGTACTCACATTACCTGCTAGTAGCCATCTGGCTCCAGGAGGAGTGCATAGTGAGCTCAGCATACATGTTGGTACCTGCATCCCTGGATCTAATGGAGCTGTTACAGCACCAGAAGGGTTAATGAGTATGGTTTGTTCCAGCATGCATGCTGAGCCACACTCCTGGATTTTATGTGGCTGTCATGGCCCATAACAGGTAATATTTAGCGTTAGGAGGATTTATGACTGTCATGGCCCATTATAGGTCAGATTTAGCGTTAGTACCCACTCTAGGAGACAACCGTGTGAGTGGTGAGTGGGCTTACTACCTTTGATCAAAATGTAAACTAATGTCTCCACTATTTGCATGCGATATGGTGGATTAGTACACTAATGTCCTCTTATAGCTTCTATCTTGGGCAGAGCTCTGCTGCAGAGATGCTGTTGCATTTTTTGTTTGTATGTATATCTGCCATAGCTACGTGCACCTGCATACAGGGAGTGCTGACTGACCCCCTTTTGTGTTTTTGTTTAGAATGTGTTGGAGGTGTGGCAGCCTCCACTTCAGTCGTGCACGCCTGACTAGTTTGTCTGCCCTAGATGCTGGTTTTTAATCAGAGTGAATATAAAGCTGAATGTGTACTCACATTACCTGCTAGTAGCCATCTGGCTCCAGGAGGAGTGCATAGTGGGCTCAGCATGCATGTTGGTACCTGCATCCCTGGATCTAATGGAGGCTGTTACAGCACCAGAAGGGGTTAATAAGTATGGTTTGTTCCAGCATGCATGCTGGGCCCACACTCCCTGGATTTTATGTGGCTGTCGTGGCCCATAACAGGTAATATTTAGCGTTAGGAGGATTTTATGTGGCTGTCATGGCCCATTATAGGTCAGATTTAGCGTTAGTACCCACTCTAGGAGACAACCGTGTCGTGGTGAGTGGGCTTACTACCTTTTGATCAAAATGTAAACTAATGTCTCCACCATTTGCATGCGATATGGTGGATTAGTACACTAATGTCCTCTTATAGCTTCTATCTTAGGCAGAGCTCTGGTTGCAGAGTGCTGTTGCATTTTTTTGTTTGTATGTATATCTGCCATAGCTACGTGCACCTGCATACAGGGAGTGCTGACTGACCCCCTTTTGTGTTTCTGTTTAGTATGTGTTGGAGGTGTGGCAGCCTCCACTTCAGTCGTGCACACCTGACTAGTTTGTCTGCCCTAGATGCTGGTTTTTAATCAGAGTGAATATAAAGCTGAATGTGTACTCACATTACCTGCTAGTAGCCATCTGGCTCCAGGAGGAGTGCATAGTGGGCTCAGCATGCATGTTGGTACCTGCATCCCTGGATCTAATGGAGGCTGTTACAGCACCAGAAGGGGTTAATAAGTATGGTTTGTTCCAGCATGCATGCTGGGCCCACACTCCCTGGATTTTATGTGGCTGTCGTGGCCCATAACAGGTAATATTTAGCGTTAGGAGGATTTTATGTGGCTGTCATGGCCCTTTACAGGTCATATTTAGCATTAGTACCCACTCTAGGAGACAACCGTGACGGGGTGAGTGGGCTTACTACCTTTTGATCAAAATGTAAACTAATGTCTCCACTGTTTGCATGCGATATGGTGGATTAGTACACTAATGTCCTCCTATAGCTTCTATCTTGGGCAGAGCTCTGGTTGCAGAGTGCTGTTGCATTTTTTTGTTTGTATATATATCTGCCATAGCTACGTGCACCTGCATACAGGGAGTGCTGACTGACCCCCCCTTGTGTTTCTGTTTAGTATGTGTTGGAGGTGTGGTGGCCTCCACTTCAGTCGTGCACACCTGACTAGTTTATCTGCCCTAGATGCTGGTTTTTAATCAGAGTGAGTATAAAGCTGAATGTGTACTCACATTACCTGCTAGTAGCCATCTGGCTCCAGGAGGAGTGCATAGTGGGCTCAGCATGCATGTTGGTACCTGCATCCCTGGATCTAATGGAGGCTGTTACAGCACCAGAAGGGGTTAATAAGTATGGTTTGTTCCAGCATGCATGCTGGGCCCACACTCCCTGGATTTTACGTGGCTGTCGTGGCCCATAACAGGTAATATTTAGCGTTAGGAGGATTTTATGTGGCTGTCATGGCCCATTATAGGTCAGATTTAGCGTTAGTACCCACTCTAGGAGACAACCGTGACGGGGTGAGTGGGCTTACTACCTTTTGATCAAAATGTAAACTAATGTCTCCACTATTTGCATGCGATATGGTGGATTAGTACACTATTGTCCTCTTATAGCTTCTATCTTGGGCAGAGCTCTGGTTGCAGAGTGCTGTTGCATTTTTTTGTTTGTAATGATTATGTCTGTAGATGCGGCGCAGATTGTTTTACCGTCCACTAATGACACAGTTTTCTGATGCGGGACAGTGCTGGATACAGAAAAATACAGATTTTGGCCACTACACTATGCCCAAGATAATGAAATTTTTACCATACACACTGTATTGACATGCAGCAAGGCACTGGATACAGAAAAATACAGATTTTGGCCACTACACTAGGCCCAAGATAATGTAATTTTTACGATACACACTGTATTGACATTCAGTTCGGTACTGGATACAGAAAAATACAGATTTTGGCAACTACACTAGGCCCGAGAGAAAGTAATTTTTTCGATACACACTGTATTGACATTCAGTTCGGTACTGGATGCAGAAAAATACAGATTTTGGCAACTACACTAGGCCCAAGAGAAAGTAATTTTTTCGATACACACTGTATTGACATGCAGTTCGGTACTGGATACAGAAAAATTCAGATTTTGGCCACTACACTATGCCCACGATAATGTAATTTTTAATATACACACTGTATTGGGATGTAGTTCTATATTGGATACAAATTTGTCCCAAATAAAACGTATTCTCTGCTGGAATATTCTATATACGGTTGCTGTCCTAAACGCACACACAGATGTGCCCAAAACTGGTTAACTATGGCCAAAATCTAAATCACTCTCTGTTGGAGTAATTAATCTAACGGTTGAGGATTAAACGCACATACAGATGTGACACAAGTTAGGTTAATTTCCCCAGAAAAAATAATTTCTCTGATGGTGCAGTGTATATCTTAGTACCAGGCACACTGTAGTGAATAAGCCCCTTTTTATCATGTCTGCCCAACACACTGCTTTATAATGGTGCATTGTATATCTCAGTACCAGGCATACTGTAGTGAATAAGCCCCTTTTTTATAATGTCTGTCCAACACACTGCATTATGATGGTGCAGTGTATATATCAGTACCAGGCACACAGTAATGAATAAGCCCCTTTTTATAATGTCTGCCCAACACACTGCTTTATGATGGTGCAGTGTATATCTAAGTACCAGACACGCTGTAGTAAATAAGCCCCTTTTTATAATGTCTGCCCAACACACTGCTTTATGATGGTGCAGTGTATATCTCAGTATCAGGCACACTGTAGTGAATAAGCCCCTTTTTATAATGTCTGCCCAACACACTGCTTTATGATGGCATTTTGTAGATGCCACTAATCTGAAATCTTTCTGTCTTTGAGAAGTTTGGGTAGTTAAAAAAGCAATTTTCAAGCCCTGCACTCTCTGTCCCTTCCTGGTGACGCCTGTCCCTGATTGTGCTGAAGCAAACCTCTTCTTAAAAAAAAAAGGTCCTGCACTGCTGTCAAACACACACTGTATTCCTTAAAAGCACTGTTAGGTCTTTCAATAAGGTTTTTGAAGTAAAATCAGTAAGTTTAGTGCAAAACGCTATCTGTCCCTGCCTACTGTCTGCTCTCCCTGACGCTGAATGAGCCGAGCACCAGACCTCAGCTCCTATATGAAATGGTATCACGAGTTCCTGCCAGCCAATCAGCGTAAGACTTACAGCTAACATGGCTATGGCCTTACACTGAGGGGAATTACTTACCTGGACCTTGATTGGCTGCTTAGAAGGCACCAAACGTGCGCGGAGGAGACTCGAGCATGCTCGCTCATCACTATATGTAGTTTTAATGAAAGCAATACTGCAATAACTGCATTTTTATACCTGTGTTATTAACCATATTGCTACAAGATAATGGGTAGTTAAAACAAAAACAATAGTTCAATAATATCATTTTTATATCTATGTTATTGAATACAGTTTGGGAGACATTTATTAAGTGATATACGTTATATTAGTAGCATGTTAAAGTTGCTGATTTTGTGTGGCCTGGGTGAGGAAGCGCATGGGCCGACAGATCCCAACAATTTATCCTTTTCCATGCCCTATTTTCGCCAGAAAATGGCTTAAATCTAAGTGAGTAAGAGGTCTGGCATAGAGTTAAATCTGTGGCAAGGCCTGCTGGATGAAGCATTAAACTTATGCAGGCCTTTACATATCTTTTGTGCTTCCTCCAGCAGCGCAGAGGGACTTTAGACCCGCGTGGAAAACGCTAATTTTAATAAAAGTTCTTCTTTATTTTTAGTGCAAAAACATTACTGTAAGACAACATATAGTTCAAAGACATTTAAATGCAAAAACTTCTGTGTTTTACCTCTGTAAGGGACCACATTACTGCATCATACCATGTAGTTCAAAGACATTTTACTGCAAAAATTGCATTCTTATACTGGTGTTTGTAAATGCATAACTGTAACATACGATGTAGTGTTATACATGTTAGTGAGCACATTCTATTAGTGAAATATACTGTGAAGTTCAAACATATTTTACTACAAAAAGAGAAAAAAAAAACACTGCAGTATTAGTTACTAGAGTTGAGCGAACACCTGGATGTTCGGGTTCAAGAAGTTCGGCCGAACTTACCGAAAATGAAGTCAATGGGGACCTGAACTTTTGGGCACTAAAATGGCTGTAAAAAAGTCCTGGAAAGGGCTAGAGGGCTGAAAAAGGAAGCAAAATGCGGTTAAGAGTAGGACAAGTGCTCTGCAACCAAATTTGGATAGGGAAATGACTTACAAAAACAAAAAATACATTCAAATAAAAACAAATGTTCTAAACCTGAGCCCAGGTGACTGACAGTGGCACCAGCCAACAAGCAAACAGAGAAGGTGGCAGCAATGTCACCACATGTCACCATAGCCAAGCATCTCCACCGTATCCCATGGAAGTGTTTATCTGTTCTTCTCCCAAATACTGGAGAGAAAGAGAAATAGAAATAGGAAGTATCCCCTACCCATCCACGATCCCTGGTATTGAATGCCAGCATTTCAAAATTACTGGTCCTTTGAAATGCTGTCATTCTGTATGGTGGAGATTGTTGTAGACTTTTAAAAACCTTATGGTGGTGGCTGTCCCATAGTACGTGGTTTCCAGCTGCCACTACTGTTCCAGTTGAGCCATTCTTTCCCTTCACAACCAATTGACAGACAAAACCGAAAATGAAGTCAATGGGGACCCGAACTTTTGGGCACTTAAATGGCTGTAAAATAGCACTGGAAAGGACTAGAGGGCTGCAAAAGGCAGCAAAATGTAGGTAAATGCCCTGCAAACATAAGTGAATAGGGAAATGACTTAAAATAAAATAAAATACAGAAAAATAATAAATAAACATTCTAAACTTGAGCCCAAGTGAGTGACAGTGGCACCTGTCACCCAGCAAACAGAGGATGTGGCAGCAGCGCCACCACATCTGTCATTGTCGCCAAGCATCCCCACCAAATCCCATGGAAGTGTTCAGCTACCAGCTGTCCATCTCCCAAACACGAGAGACAAAGAGGAAGTACCCCCCTACCCATGGCTCTGAATGCCTTTTTTTAAACTTCCTGGTCCTTTAAAATGCTGTCATTCTGTCTGGTGGACATATTTAAAAACCTTATGGCAGTGGCTATTCCACAGTACGTGTATCCCAGCCGCCGCTACTTTTGCAGGCGAGCCATCCCTTCCCTGCACAACCAAGTGGCAGACAAAATCAAGTGTGCACTGCACAACGCTATCTGTGGCAACGTCCACATAACCAACAACACAGTGGGTTAATGTAGCGGCAGGCCCAAAGGCGGATAGAATTTTTGCGAATGTCCTCTGAGGATTGCTGGGCATTTCTTTTTGTATCCTGTTACCTCCTCCTCCTCCTCCTACTCGGCTTCCTCCTCCTCTACCTCCTCCTCATCCACTCAGCATAACACCTTCACCACCCACAGCAGCACAGCCAGGGGGAAACGACAGCAGGTTGTTTTAAAACTTGTGTGTTTGTGGGACAAACCGCGCACCGCGCACGAGCTGTGGACAGGCATGGAACAACAGACCGACCATTGGTTGGTGCCACTGAGCCTCCATCCTGGCCTGGTGTTCTGCGCTAATGGGCGAAATATACTAGCAGGTCTCGGCCTAGCCGATTTGACACACATCCCCTGCCTGCCACATGTGCTGAATTTGGGGTGCAGAAATTCCTAAACACCTAAACACCATTTCCTGAAAATCAATTCAGTTAATCGAACACACACAACACCCCCTTCCCCTTTCACTCAAACCATTAACAAACTATTTACAAATTTTCTTAAAAACATATTAAAATAACTATAATTCAGCTAAAGTTACTATATAAACAAACAAAACTATATACACGCCTTATCCTTAACTTAAGGCCAGTGACATCCAAGTGGCTCAAAGGGTCGGTTCCTGCACCAACATAGTCCCTGGCCTAGAACACAATTGTCCAGCCAGGGCACACTTCTGGAGGATGAGGAGGATAAGTAGGATGAGGAGGAACCGTGTTCTCAGCAGGGTGGCAACCAAGCCAGCTCACGGGCAGCTGGGTCACCATCAGCACCTCAGAAGGCTGGGTTAGCATTGGCGAAATATGGGAAAGCTTTGTCATCACGCCACAACAACCTGCACCACCAGCAGATCTGGAACGTCTTAGCAGGAGGCAGCATTTCAGCAACATGGTGGAACAGTACACATACTGACTGATGGGTCTGCCTAGGGGAATAGCTACAGGGGAAGCAGGGGAAGCAACAGCTTTGGGGCCGTGACCTAGAAAGGGCCCATCCAGGATGAGGAGGAGGACTAACAGTATTATACAATGAAATTATACACAGTGGCAGTATAGACAGTGTAGAAAGTGAATGGAACAGCTGCTGGGCCTGGTCTGAGAGAGCGATATTTAGTAGCCACCTGCATGGCGGCATGAAAGGAAGGGGTTTGCACAAAAATTACTGGGGGAGGGGGGCCCCATTCAAAAATTTGCTGTGGTGCCCAATCATTTCTAGCTACGCCACTGGGTCTGCCCTATTCAACTTCTGGGTAATCAAATTGGGCACATGTCCTGAGGTTGCCCTTTATGCCTTGGAGGTGCTGGCCCACCCTGCAGCCACTGTATTGTCTGAACATGTGTTTAGCATGGCTGGTGGCATTATCACAGACAAGCGCAGCCGCCTGTCCGCAGACAATGTGGGCAAGCTTTCGTTTTAAAAAAGAACCAGGCATAGATCCCACAGGACTTGTTAGTACCTTATGCAGAATAGACATGTATACCGGCCTCACCGAACCATTGATATACTACCGTGCACCTACACTTTGTTTGATTTTTTATATTTTCCCAATGTTTTGGGGTTTACACTAATTTATTTAAAAAAATAAAAAAACTGTTATTGGCGACTACCTTTGTCTTCAAAGCCCAAAAAGGCTTTATTTCATGCAAGAATGTAACCGCCAATTGTAAGTTCCCTGTCAGTTATGCAGTGCAGGGGTTTGTACCTGGCAAAAATGGTAATATTTCACCCAACAATTTAATATCTATCCTTTGCCGGACAGTAATAAACTTGGCCAGCCACTGCTGGGATACCAGATTTAGGGGATTGCTATTTTGGCAATTTAATTTCACCAAAGAAAAAAATCTATCCTTTGCCAGACAGCAGACAGTATTACACCTGGCTAGCCACAGCTGGAACACCAGATTTAGGGGATTACTATTTTGGCAATTGAATATAACCCCTCAATAAAATATAGAAATTTCTATCCTGAGTTTCTAGGGGTGACAATAGGCACAGCCAAGCCCCTGATGTAGGATATAGCAAAACAAAAAACTAGTATTGATGGATTGATGGACTTGGTGTAGTATATATATAAAACCGCGGCACACACATAACTGTAAAGTCTTCTATATTTCTCCCAAGATGCAACGTTTCGACTTAACACAAGTCTTTTTCAAGCAGCTTGTGCTGGTGCACCACAAGACACAAAATGGTCGCTGATCACACCAGAAAAAAGTGCAAAGAAAAACGCTCTGTGCAGCCTAAAAGCCATTGAGCAATTAACTAGCAGAAGTTGAATGATTCACAGCTGTAAATCAATCACTTCATTAAGTGTTTTTGCTAGTTTTCCATGTCTAATCTCGCCCTAACAGCAGTTGCTTTCTATCCCTACACTAATCAGAGCAGAGTGACGAGCGGCGCTACAAGACTCCAGCTTAAATAGAGGCTGGATCACATGCTGCACTTGGCTTCTTAGGGCAAGAATTAAAACGCTAGCTTATTTGCTGCTATGCAGCCCTTCAGAAAGCGGGAAGAAATCACCGAACAACGAACCCGAACCCAAAATTTTTTGAAAATGTTCGGGTCCGGGTCCGTGTCCCGAACATCTCAAAAATCGGTACGAACCCGAACTATACAGTTCGGGTTCGCTCATCCCCATTAGTTACCAAAGTGCATTGTCAGTACCAATGTGCAGTGTGTTTGTAGATGAGGAGGGGAATTTAATTGTGCTGTGATTTTCAAGGGTTAGGAAAACCCCTGAACATATCCCAAACATTCTCAAATAAGACAAACACATCCAGAAAAAGCTAAAACAAACGATTTATTAAACAAATATACCAAACACAAACATAATCATAACACTTAGGGAACAGTGGCAGAAGTGGAACTACTTTGCCAAGTGACCAGTTTGACTTTGGGTCAAACCCTAAGGGTGTTATTCTGCTGCTCTCTGGTTTTTACCCTTTAAGCTCTATACAGGGATCTGTTTTTTGTCGCAGGGGAGTGATCTGACAGCTACTGCGGGAAATGCTCCCAGTACACTTGACAACTGACCTTCAATGAACAGAGACGCGAGTGCAAGGCACCACCCATCCAGGAATATCACAAAATTTGTGATCACAAACAAAGAAACATAGCCAGAAATTCATGCAGATTAGGATACAAGGTGCATGAAATTCACTGACACAATGCACAATTCACACACACCACAGAAGGCGACAACTAGCACGCACAACATAAGCAACTAACATTCACGAAGAAGGTCAACCTCAGTAAGTATGCAAGAGCCCAGGCATCCAGCCTATGCAGTGTCACAGTGAACCGCACTGTGACATGCACCTCTGTCTTTAAATTACAGAAAAAAACTGTTCCAAATTTGCTAGTACCATTTAATAATCTGTGTATCAAATCCGTGACTTATCATTAGTAGGAAACCTGTGACTTTTTATTTATATAAGCTTCATAATAAAATGTCTGGAAAATAGATGGGTGTAAAACAAAAGACCCAGGCCTTGTCTTACGAGAATCAGAATGTGTGTAGTAGCAGCAGCATCCCGTTGCTAGCAACGTTAGACCATGATTTTTACACTATGTTGCTTTTCTGGGATATGAAATATATTATTATGTTTTAGTTTTCTTTCTTTAACATAATTTAAATTTCTTTATTGATAATTAGGGATGAGCGAACCCGAACTGTATAGTTCGGGTTCATACCGAATTTTGGGGTGTTTGGGACACATTTTCTTCCCGCTTTCTGAAGGGCTAGCGTTTTACTTCTTTCCCTAAGAAGCCATCACAGCCATGCCTATTAATGGTATGGCTGTGATTGGCCAAGGGCAGCATGTGACCCAGCCTCTATTTAAGCTGAAGTCACGTAGCGCCGCACGTAACACTGCTCTGATTAGTGTAGGGATAGGACGCAGCTGCTGTGAGGGCGAAATTAGGCAGTGAAAAGTCACCTAATGAAGTGATCGATCTACAGCTGTGAATCATTCAACTTCTGTTAGTTAATTGCTCACTGGTTTTTAGGCTGCACAGAGCATTATTCTGTCACTTCTTTCTGGGGTGATCGGTGGCCATTTTGTGTCTTGTGGTGCACCAGTACAAGCTGCCACCAAGTCCATTAATCCATCAATACTATTTTTTTTTTTTGCTATATCCTACATCAGGGGCTTGGCTGTGCTTATTGTCACCCCTAGAAACTCAAGATAGAAATTTCTATATTTTATATAGAGGGGTTAAATTCAATTGCCAAAATAGCAATCCCCTAAATCTGGTGTTCCAGCTGTGGCTAGCCAAGTGTAATACTGTCTGCTGTCTGGCAAAGGATAGATTTTTTTCTGTGGTGAAATTCAATTGCCAAAATAGCAATCCCCTAAATCTGGTGTCCCAGCAGTGGCTGGCCAAGTGTAATACTGTCTGCTGTCCGGCAAAGGATATATTTTGTTCTAGGGTGAAATTCAATTGCCAAAATAGCAAAACCATAAATCTGGTGTTCCAGCTGTGACTGGACATGTTTCATAGTGTCCTTCATAGGATATATTATTATCTGCGGTGAAATTCAGTTGCAAAAATAGAAATACCGTAAATCTGGTGTTCCAGTTGTGACTGGACAAGTTTGATAATGTCCGGCAAAGGATATTTTTTTTTCTGGGGTGAAATTCAATTGCCAAAATAGCAATACCATAAATCAGTGGTTTCAGCTGTGGCTGGCTAAGTTTAATAGTGTCCGGCAAAGGATATATTTTTTTCTGGTGTGAAATTCAATTGCCAAAATAGCAATACCGTAAATCTGGTGTTACCGCTGTGACTGGACAAGCTTCATAGTGTCCTTCATAGGATATATTATTTTCTGCGGTGAAATTCAGTTGCAAAAATAGAAATACCGTAAATCTGGTGTTCCAGCTGTGACTGGACAGGTTTAATAGTGTCCGTCAAAGGATATATTATTTTCTGGGGTGAAATTCAGTTGCCAAAACAGCAATACCATAAATCAGTGGTTTCAGCTGTGGTTGGCCAAGTTTAATAGTGTCCGGCAAAGGGACAGGCGGCTACGCTTGTCTGTGATAATGCCACCAGCCATGCTAAACACATGTTTAGACAATACAGTGGCTGCAGAGTAGGCCAGCACCTCCAAGGCGTAAAGGGCAACCTCAGGACATGTGCCCAATTTGATGACCCAGAAGTTGAATGGGGCAGACCCAGTGGCCTAGCTAGAAATGATTGGGCACCACAGCAAATTTTTGAATGGGGCCCCCCTCCCCCAGTAATTTTTGTGCAAACCCCTTCCTTTCATGCCGCCATGCGTGTGTCTACTAAATATTGCTCTCTCAGATCAGGCCCAGCAGCTGTTCCATTCACTTTCTACACTGTCTATACTGCCACTGTGTATAATTTCATTGTTTAATACTGTTAGTCCTCCTCCTCCTCCTGGGTGGGCCCTTTCTAGGTCACAGCCCCAAAGCAGTTGCTTCCCCTGCTTCCCCTGTAGCTATTCCCCTAGGCAGACCCATCAGTCAGTACGTGTACTGTTCCACCATGTTGCTGAAATGCTGCCTCCTGCTAAGATGTTCCAGATCTGCTGGTGGTGCAGGTTGTTGTGGCGTGATGACAAAGCTTTTCCACACTTTGCCCATGCTAACCCAGCCTTCTGAGGTGTTGCTGGTGACCCAGCTGCATTGGCAAATTCTTCCTCCTCCTCCTCTGCCTTCACCTTGTGCTTCCACTGAGTCCCCGGTGAAGGTGTGAATGCCATCAGCGTGTCTACTAGCAGGCTCATCTTCCTATTACACTCCAGTGCGTTAATTAAGGACGGCACGTTGTCCTTGTAATGGGGATGCAGCAGGGTGGCCACCCAGTAATCAGCAAAAGTTAGTATGTGGCAGTAGCTGGTGCAGATACCCACCCTCCCAGCCACTCGTATTTGGTTGGCCTTAAGTAAAGGATAAGGCGTGTATATAGTTTTGTTTCTTTATATGTTTAGTTTAGCTGCCTTATGGTTATTTTAATATGTTTTTAAGTAAATTTGTAAATAGTTTGTTAATAGTTTAAGTAAAAGGGGGGGGGGTGTTGAGTGTGTAGGGTGTGAGGCTGTTTGGGTTTATTTTCCATCCGCTTTCTACACTATCTATACTGCCACTGCATCTAATTTCATTGGATAGTACAATTGAGGGGGCCCTGACAAAGTCTTTTAGTCCTCCTCCTCCTCCTGGATGGGCCCCTTCTAGGTCAGGGACCCAAAACAGTGTGATTCCCACGCTTCCCTGTAGCTACGCCCCTGGGCAAACCCATCAGTCAGTTTGTGTACTCTTCCACCATGTTGCTGAAATGCTGCATCCTGCTAAGACTTTCCAGATCTGCTGGTGGTGCAGGTTGTTGTGGCGTGATGACAAAGCTTTCCCACATTTCGCCAATGCTAACCCAGCCTTCTGAGGTGCTGATGGTGACCCAGCTGCCCGTGAGCTGGCTTGTGTGCCACCCTGCTGTGAACACGGTTCCTCCTCCTCCTCCACATCCTACTTATCCTCCTCATCCTCCAGAAGTGTGCCCTGGCTGGACAATTGTGTTCCAGGCCAGGGACTATGTTGGTGCAGGAACCCACCCTCCGAACCACTTGTATGTCACAGGACTTAAGATAAGGCGTGTATATAGTTTTGTTTGTTTATATAGTAAGTTTAGCTGCATTATAGTTATTTTAATATGTTTTTAAGAAAGTTTGTAAATAGTTTGTTAATGGTTTGAGTGAAAGGGGGGGGGGGGGGGGGTGTTGTGTGTGCTCGACTAACTTAATTGATTTTCAGGAAATGGTGATTAGGTGTTTAGGAATTTCTGCACCCCAAATTCAGCACATGTGGCAGGCAGGGGATGTGTGTCAAATCGTCTAGGCCCAGACCTGCTAGTATATTTCGCCCATTAGCACATCACCAGGTCGGGCTGGAGGCTCAGTGGCACCAACCAATGGTCGGTTTGTTGTTCCATGCCTGTCCACAGCGCCTGCATGGTGTGGGGTTTGTCCCACAAACACACAACCTGCTGTCAATTCCCCCTGGCTGTGCTGCTGTGGGTGGTGAAGGTGCTACGCTGAGTGGATGAGGAGGAGGTAGAGGAGGAGGTAGAGGAGGAGGAAGCCGAGGAGGAGGAGGAGGTAACAGGATACAATGCCCAGCAATCCTCGGGGGCGGAAGGATATTCACTAAAATGCTATCCAACTTTGGGCCAGCCGCTACATTTATCCACTGTGTTGTTGGTTATGTGGACGTTGCCACAGATAGCGTTGCGCAGTGCACATTTGATTTTGTCCGCCACTTGGTTGTGCAGGGAAGGGATAGCTCGCCTGCAAAAGTAGCGGCGGCTGAGATACATGTACTATGGGATAGCCACCACTATCTGTGCACCAGACAGAATGACAGCATTTCAAAGGACCACGAAGTTTGAAATAAGTCATTCAGAGCCATGGGAAGGGGGTACTTCCTCTTTCTATTTCTTTTTCTCTCCAGTGTTTGGGAGATGGACAGCTGATAGCTGAACACTTACATAGGATTTGGTGGAGATGCTTGGTGAAAATGACAGATGTGGTGGCTTGCTGCCACATCCTCTGTTTGCTGGGTGACAGGTGCCACTGTCACTCACTTGGGCTCAAGTTTAGAATGTTTATTTATTATTTTTCTGTATTTTATTTTATTTTAAGTCATTTCCCTATTCACATATGTTTGCAGGGCATTTACCTATATTTTCCTGCCTTTTGCAGCCCTCTAGCCATTTCCTGGGCTATTTTACAGCCTTTTTAGTGCCCAAAAGTTCGGGTCCCCTTTGACTTCAATGGGGTTCGGGGTGAAATTCGGGTCGAGTTCGGATCCCGAACCCGAACATTTTCGGGAAGTTTGGCCTAACTTCTCGAAACCGAACATCCAGGTGTTCGCTCAACTCTATTGATAATCATTTTAATAGTTCATAAATTTATAAATTTGGGTCATTATAATTCATTTTAAAATGATCACATTTCACATTTTAAAAATATATATCAGAGAAACTTGACCAGTAAGTGGTGGAGCTCAGCCCACCAACTACCAATTAGCAGCGGCGGGAGCAGTCAGCCTGTGAGTAGTATTGGGGGGGAAATCAGGTACTCGGCAGTGTTACTTTTTTGTGAAGCCACAGGAGGAGGGCAATATTAACATATGTAGAATATGTGGGCAAAAGGTGAAGCATGGGCAGGGTGCCAATGTTGTCACCATCGCCCTGTGTCAACATATGCAGCATTCCCATATAGTGGCCTGGGAGAACCGTGACTCTGATATGGTGGTCCAGCCTGCCACAGCTACCGATCCATCACCCAGTGGCACGCACCCAGTTTCAGTCAAACAAGGCTCCACTAACTCAGCCAAAAGGAGCTGTCTGTCAATCCCATCTTCTGCTGGCCCGATGCCCTTGCCCTTACTCCTCGTTAGTCATTCTGTCAGCAATCGATCACTGAAGTGATTGCCAAGAGACAACAGTATGCATGCAGACGTCCTACGGTGCAGAAGCTGAACATGCTCATGTCCAAGTTGCTGGTGCTTCAGTCCCTCCATTTCCAAGTGATGGACTCTACACCTTTCAGAGAACTGATGGCTTGTGCAAATACAAGGTGGAGAGTTCTATGCCATCATTTCGTTGAGAAAAAGGCAGTACCAGCCCTGAACACACATCTAGATCAGAAGGTGGGCAAGTCCTTGAGCCTGTCGGTGTCTGCCAAAGTGCATGGCAGCGCTGACGTGTGGAGCTTTAACTACGGTTAGGGACAATACATGGCCTTTACGGCCCACTAGGTGAATGTGGTTCCTGCACAGCCACACCAGCAACTTGAACAGGTCACTTCACTTCCGCCTCCATGTTATCACGCCATTAGTCCTGCAACAATGTCATCCTTTGTCTTCTCATCCTTCATCATGTCCTCAGCCTCCACTGCAGGGACAATAACAGTGCCCTCCAGCATACCACATGTGCAGGGCTTGGCGGTGTCACACTGTTCTTCACCTTGTTTGCCTTGGCGAACTGAGTCACACAGGGGAGGAACTGCTCCATGTGATGCATCAAGAAATCGAATCCTGGCTTTCTCCGCGACTAAGGATGAGCGAACCCGAACTGTATAGTTCGGGTTCGTACCAAATTTTGGGGTGTTCGGATCCGTTGTTCGGCGATTTCTTCCCGCCAGCAGCCAATCAGCTAGCGTTTTACTTCATGCCCTAAGAAGCCATCACAGCCATGCCTACTAGAGATGAGTGAATTTCTATTTTTAGTTCGGCTTCCAAAGATCGGGTTCGGGTTATCATAGCATCCCGTTATGGATTCCACTACCGCGGACCATAACGGCATTTGGAATCCATAAGGGGATGCTTCATTGAACCCGAACCGTGGACAACCCTAAGGACCTGGGATGATGTCACCATCATGTGATCAGTGCAGGGGGCGTGGCTCAGCACTGGATCACCTCTTATGCAATCCAGTGCTGAGCCACGCCCCCTGCACTGATCGCATGACGCTGACGTCACCCCAGGTCCTTAGGGTTGTCCACGGTTCGGGTTCAATGAAACATCCCCTTATGGATTCCAAATGACGTTATGGTCCGCGGAAGCGGAATCCATAACGGGATGCCCGAACCCGAACTTTGGACGCCGAACTAAAAATAGAAGTTCGCTCATCTCTAATGCCTACTAATGGCATGGCTGTGATTGGCCAAGTGCAGCATGTGACCCAGCCTCTATTTAAGCTGGAATCATGTAGTGCCGCACGTCACTCTGCTCTGATTAGTGAAGGGATAGGATGCAGCTCCTGTGAGGGCGAGATTTGGCAGGGAAAACTCAGCAAAAAAACCTAATGAAGTGAACGATCTACAGCTATGAATCATTCAACTTCTGCTAGTTAATTGCTCACTGGTTTTTTAGGCTGCACAGAGCGTTTTTCTGTCACTTTTTTCTGGGGTGATCGGCAGCGATTTTGTGTCTTGTGGTGCACCAGCACAAGCTGCCACCAAGTCCATCAATTCATCAATACTAGTTTTTTCTTTGCTATATCAGGTGATTGGGTGTTCTTCTTGTCACCCCTAGAAACTCAGGAAAGAAATTTCTATATTTTATTGAGGGGTTAAATTCAATTGCCAAAATAGCAATCCCCTAAATCTGGTGTCCCAGCAGTGGCTGGCCAAGATTCATAGTGTCCGGCAAAGGATATATTTTGTTCTGGAGTGAAATTCAATAGCCAAAATAGCAATCACCTAAATCTGATGTCCCAGCAGTGGCTGGCCAAGTTTAATAGTGTCCGGCAAAGGATATATTTTTTTCTGTGCTGAAATTTAATTGCCAAAATAGCAATCCCCTAAATCTGGTGTCCCAGCAGTGGCTGGCCAAGTTTAATAGTGTCCGGCAAAGGATAGATACTTTTCTGGGGTGAAATTCAATTGCCAAAATAGCAATCCCCTAAATCTGGTGTCCCAGCAGTGGCTGGCTAAGTTTAATAGTGTCCGGCAAAGGATATTTTTTTTTCTGGGGTGAAATTCAATTGCCAAAATAGCAATCCCTAAATATGGTGACCCAGCAGTGGCTGGCTAAGTTTAATAGTGTCCGGCAAAGGATATATTTTTTACTGGGGTGAAATTCATTTGCCAAAATAGCAATACCGTAAATCAGGTGTCCCAGCAGTGCCTGGCCAAGTTTAATAGTGTCCGTCAAAGGATAGATAATTTTCAGGGGTTAAATTCAATTGCTAAAATAGCAATCCCCTAAATCTGGTGTCCCAGCAGTGGCTGGCCAAGTTTAATAGTGTCCGGCAAAGGATATTTTTTTTTCTGTGGTGAAATTCAATTGCCAAAATAGCAATACCATAAATCAGTGGTTTCAGCTGTGGCTGGCCAAGTTTAATAGTGTCCGGCTGTCACGACTGTGACTGATCCAGATAAATCTGGGAAGAGAAGGTCGCAGCGACTTGCTACTCACGATAGCTTGTGAGTTTGCTCCGTGGTTCAGGGTATGTCATCCGGGTTTTGCCTTGTGAACCTTTTTGTCCTGACTGGGAGTTTGTAGGCATTCTTCTCAGGTGAGTGCTGTCTGCCACTCCCAGCTACTATATTAGTTTCAGTTTCACTTGCAGTCATTGCCAGATATAGTCCTTACTTCCAGTGCTATTCTGACCTTTGAAGGAGATCGTTTGACGGTATTGCTGTGGAGCTCTTGTCTGGCGTGGACTGTCGTTATTGGGATCATCTTCTCTGCTCGTGACTGGATAAGTCTATCTCTGCTGGAGATTGTTTGTTTGTTGCTGTCTTCCCCTGTCTTCCCCTGTTGTTCTCCTAGACATGAGTGATGGTGACTAGTGCTCCCATCTGCCTTTCCCCAGTCTAGTCTTCTGAGGGTGTCTCAGGGTTTAGGCATCCTGCTCGCCGCACGGGTTCACACCCCGTCTAGGGTATCAGGGCAGACAGGTGCCAGCTTAGGGTTTGTCAGGGGTGGCCGTTCTATTTCCCATCCGTAGATAAGGGTCCCCCTTCCCCTCCATCTGATGCGACACGACCGCTGCTGGGATAGCGGTCGTGACACCGGCAAAGGATAGATAATTTTCAGGGGTTAAATTCAATTGCTAAAATAGAAATCCCCTAAATCTGGTGTCCCAGCAGTGGCTGGCCAAGTTTAATAGTGTCCGGCAAAGGATATATTTTTTTCTGTGGTTAAATCCAATTGTCAAAATATCAATACCATAAATTAGTGGTTTCAGCTGTGGCTGGTCAAGTTTAATAGTGTCCGGCAATGGATATATTTTGTTCTGGGGTTAAATTCAATTGCCACAATAGCAATACCGTAAATCTGGTGTCCCAGCAGTGGCTGGACAAATTTCATAGTGTCCGTCAAAGGATATATTATTTTCTGGGGTGAAATTCAGTTGCAAAAATAGAAATACAGTAATTCTGGTGTTCTAGCTGTGGCTGGACAAGTAGTTTATTAGTATCCGTCAAAGAATATATTTTGTTCTGGGGTGAAATTCAATTGCCAAAATAGCAATACCCAAAATCTGGTGTTCCAGCTGTTGCAGGCCAATTGTAAATCTTTCCGTAAAAGGGTATATTACACTCAGCGTGCATCTCCAAGTGTATTTATTTCTGTTAAAGGGTGTATTACACAGTGTTAAAATACAAGTGCTGAAAGCATAATCTTATATTTTTTTTTACACGCTACTGTGCATCTCCAAGTGTAAATCTGACTGTTAAAGGATACCTTTCATCCAGGGCCTAAATACTAGGTCTACAATTGATATTCCCTTAAATCTGTGGTTACTGCTGTGCCTGGATTAGTGTAATATGGTACATGAATAGATAGCTAGATAGTGTTAGGTGCATGTAAAAAAAAGTCCTGAATTTAAATTCAACACATTGGGCCAAATCATTTTTTTCTTATTGTGTTGAACGGTAACAATGAGTAAAACATCTAGTAAGGGACGCGGACGCAGATATCGTCGTGGTGTTGTTAGTGGACCCTCTGTTGCTGGGAGAGGACGTGGCTGTTCTTCCACAGCAACACGTCCTAGTGAACCAACTACCTCAGGCTCCAGTACCCGCCAGTATTTACAGCGATATTTGGTGGGGCCCAATGCCGTTCTAAGGATGGTAAGGCCTGAGCAGGTACAGGTGCTAGTCAATCGGGTGGCCGACAGTGGATCCAGCACGTTCACAACATTATCTCCCACCCAGTCTTCTGCAGAAAGCTCACAGGTGGTGTCTGAAAACCAAGCCCATCAGTCTGTCACATCACCCCCATGCATATCAGGGAAACTGTCTGAGCCTCAAGTTATGCAGCAGTCTCTTGAGATATGCTGGCAGCATTTCCAGCATATTTCAAGGGAATCCACCTAGCCCTTCCCCAGTGGTGGAAGACATAGACGCATGACCAAGCACCCCGAAGGCAGCTTCAAGGAGTTCCCTGGCATGGCACTTCTTTAATCAATGTGCTGACAACAAGACCTGAGTGGTTTGCATGCTGTGCCATCAGAGCCTGAAGCGAGGCATTAACGTTCTGAACCTTTGCATAACCTGCATGACCAGGCATCTACATGCAAAGCATGAACTGCAGTGGAGTAAACACCTCAAACACAAGGAACTCACTCAGGCTCCCCCTGCTCCCTCTTCTGCTGCTGCAGCTGCCTCGGCCTCTTCCTTCGCCTCGGGAGGAATGTTGGCACCTGCCGCCCACCAAACAGAGGATGTGCCACCAACACCACCACCTCCGTCACCAAGCATCTCCACCATGTCACACGGCAGCGTTCAGCTCTCTATCTCACAAACCTTGGAGAGAAAGCGTAAATTCCCACCTACCCACCCTCGAGCCCTGGGCCTGAATGCCAGCATTTCTAAACTACTGGCCTTTGAAATGCTGTCATTTAGGCTGGTGGACACAGACAGCTTCAAACAGCTGATGGTGAAGGCTGTCCCACAGTATGTTGTTCCCAGCCGCCACTACTTCTCCAAGAGAGCCGTGCCTTTCCTGCACAACCAAGTATCCCATAAAATCAAGTGTGCACTGCCCAACGCCAACTGTGGCAAGGTCCACCTAACCACAGATACGTGGACCAGTAAGCACGGCCAGGGACGCTATATATCCCTAACTGCACACTTGGTAAATTTAGTGGCGGCTGGGCACCAGGCGGAGAGTTCTTTGGCGCACGTCCTTCCGCCACCAAGGATCGCAGGGCATCATTATTTGCCTCCTGTAGCCTCCTCTTCTTCCACCTGCTCATCCAAACAAAATAATAGCTTATCTCAAGGAGACTAGCTACAGAAAACACCATGGAGCCTCATTTAAGAGTCTCAACACAGCAATCCAAAGTGCAAAGCTCCCTGGGAAACAGTAATATGCTAAATAAATGTGGAGCCCCAGTATTGGGTCTACAACTCAATGAAAGCCAGATATCCCTCAAAGGAAGGAAAACCGAGCAAAGGGGTGTCTCCATTACAGAGATCACCAAATCCAACATATTAAGTGGCCCCTATGTCAAGATCCCGCTTTTTTTACAAGCTTTAAGAATATGACGGGGAAAACCTAAGCCAGTTATCTATCTACAGATGGCTGTTTCAGGGTGTTGCCCCTCATCAGTGTGGAGTAGGATTCGGGCTTACCGGGAGCAATGCCTTGGAGATTACTCAAACAAAATAATAGCTTATCTCAAGGAGACTAGCTACAGAAAAGACAGTGGAGCCTCATTTAAGAGTCTCAACACAGCAATCCAAAGTGCAGAGCTCCCTGGGAAACAGTAATATGCAAAACAAATGTGGAGCCCCAGTATTGGGTCTACAACACAATGAAAGCCATCCAGTCAGCCACACACCTTCACCACCAACTTCAGCACAGCCCGGGGTAAACGTCAGCAGGCCATTCTGAAACTCATATGTTTGGGGGACAGGCCCCACACCGCCAGGAGTTGTGGCGGGTATTAAACAACAGACCGACGAGTGGTTGCTGACGGTGGGCCTCAAGCCTGGCTTGGTGGTGTGTGATAATGGGCGAAATCTCGTTGCAGCTCTGGGACTAGCCGGTTTGACGCACATCCCTTGCCTGGCGCATGTGCTGAATTTGGTGGTGCAGAAGTTTCTTCACAACAACCCCGACATGTCAGAGCTGCTGCATAAAGTGCGGGCCATCTGTGTGCGCTTCCGGCGTTCACATCCTGCCCCTGCTCGCCTATCTGCACTACAGCGTAACTTCGGCCTTCCCGCTCACCGCCTCATATGCGACGTGCCCACCAGGTGGAACTCCACCTTGCACAAGGCTGGAGAGACTGTGACGAGCTAACGTTCATAAAAATGAACCAGGTATGGATCCCAAAGGACCTGTCCAGCCCTTGTGCAGAATAGACATTTATAACTACCTCCCATTACCATATATTCTTGTACTCCAGGGCACTTCTTTATTGCATCCTCTTTTTTTAATTTTACCATTATTTTGCTGGGCAACACAAAGTTGAATGAACCTCTCCACCGTCTGGGTGCCATGGGCCTGAGTCTGTAAATGAGGCCTGTGGCACTGCAGGCAGACATGAATCCTTTTTGGCTGTGATGAGAACATCAACTCCCATAGCATTCCCACCTGATGCCTCCCCAACCTCCTATTCCACCTCCTCCTCCTCCAAGTTGCCAATTGATATTTGTTAATTTTTATTTATTTATTTTAAGTCATTTCCCTATCCACATTTGTTTGCAGGGAATTTACCTACATTTTGCTGCCCTCTAGCCCTTTCCTGGGCTATTTTACAGCCTTTTTAGTGCCCAAAATTTCGGGACCTCATTGACTTCAATGGGGTTCGGGGTGAAGTTCGGGTCGAGTTCGGATCCCGAACCCGAACATTTTCGGGAAGTTCGGCCGAACTTCTCGAACCCGAACATCCAGGTGTTCGCTCAACTCTATATACTAGACATTATGCCTGTTACAATAACGGGCGCTAGAACATTAGTGCTGGCACCGTCATGGGGGGGGAGGGGAGATTTGTGGATGGCACTGTTATGGGGGATCTGAAAAAAACTATATATATGGCTATTGGAATGCAGTGAGGAAAAAACAAAAATGCAAAAACGAAAATGGGCCCAGTCCTTAAGGGGTTAATCTGCAGTACTGCACTCCATTTAATGATGACAATCCTGCATAGGAGTCCAAAGTATTTGTCACATGCATTTATTACTTTACCTTCCTGCTGCACCTTTTCTAAGGGTACTTTCGCACTTGCGGCAGAGTGATCTGGCAAGCAGTTCCGTCGCTGGAACTGAATGCCGGATCCGTCAATCTGCATGCAAACTGAAAGCATTTGAAGATCGATCCTTCTTACATGCGGAGAGACGGATCCGTTATATATATTTTTCACATTTTTACCGGTCTGCGCATGAGCAGACCGGAAGGACGGATGCGGCATTGCGATATTTTAAATGCCGGATCTGACACTAATACATTCAAATAGGAAAAAATGCCGCCCGGCATGTGTTCCGGAATTTTGGACGGAGATAATACCGCAGCATGCTGCGGTATTATCTTCGTCCTGAAATGTCAAAAAGACTGAACTGATGACATCATGATGCATCCGAAATGGATTTCTCTCCATTCAGAATGAACGGGGATGTGACTGAAGCGTTTTTTTCCGGCATAGAGCCCCGACGACGGAACTCTATGCCGGAAAAGAATAACGCTAGTGTGAAAGTACTGTAATATTGACAGTAGAGTTGAGCGAACCTGCCTTTTGGCAGGTTCGAGTTCGGGTTCGAGCTTTAAGTGAATTACGCAATGGATTCCGTTCTCACAGAATCCATCATGTAATTAAATGCCGACATGCCGCATAGTACAAGGGTATGTCCAGCTCCAAGAGTTCCGTTCTGCTGGCCATACGCTTGTATATATATATATATATATATATATATATATATATATACAGAAAAAAAGGGGGGATGGGGCAGCACTAACCAACGATATTGGGTGCACGCTCAAAATACGGATAAGCAGCCTAAGAAAGCCTTGAGAAAGTCTCATGTTTGCGAGCCGAAACGTCACCAGTCACCACACCTTATGGGTAAATAAAACCTATATATTTTTGCATAATTAATGGAGTGCTGCTTTTCCCTTTTTCAATATATATATATATATATATATATATATATATATATATATATATACTCATATACTCACCTAAAGAATTATTAGGAACACCATACTAATACGGTGTTGGACCCCCTTTTGCCTTCAGAACTGCCCTAATTCTATGTGGCATTGATTCAACAAGGTGCTGATAGCATTCTTTAGATATGTTCGCCCACATTGATAGGATAGCATCTTGCAGTTGATGGAGATTTGAGGAATGCACATCCAGGGCACGAAGCTCCCGTTCCACCACATCCCAAAGATGCTCTATTGGGTTGCGATCTGGTGACTGTGGGAGCCATTTTAGTACAGTGAACTCATTGTCATGTTCAAGAAACCAATTTGAAAAGATTCTCGCTTTGTGACATGGTGCATTATCCTGCTGGAAGTAGCCATCAGAGGATGGGTACATGGTGGTCATGAAGGGATGAACATGGTCAGAAACAATGCTCAGGTAGCCCATGGCATTTAAACGATGGCCAATTGGCACTAAGGGGCCTAAAGTGTGCCCAGAAAACATCCCCCACACCATTACACCACCACAACCAGCCTGCACAGTGGTAACAAGGCATGATGGATGCATGTTCTCATTCTGTTTACGCCAAATTCGGACTCTACCATTTGAATGTCTCAACAGAAATCGAGACTCATCAGACCAGGCTACATTTTTCCAGTCTTCAACAGTCCAATATTGGTGAGCTCGTGCAAATTGTAGCCTCTTTTTCCTATTTGTAGTGGAGATGAGTGGTACCCGGTGGGGTCTTCTGCTGTTGTAGCCCATCAGCCTCAAGGTTGTGCATGTTGTGGCTTCACAAATGCTTTGCTGCATACCTCGGTTGTAACGAGTGGTTATTTCAGTCAACGTTGCTCTTCTATCAGCTTGAATCAGTCAGCCGATTATCCTCTGACCTCTAGCATCAACAAGGCATTTTCGCCCACAGGACTGCCGCATACTGGATGTTTTTCCCTTTTCACACCATTCATTGTAAACCTTAGAAATGGTTGTGCGTGAAAATCCCAGTAACTGAGCAGATTGTGAAATACTCAGACCGGCCCGTCTGGCACCAACAACCATGCCACGCTCAAAATTGCTTAAATCACCTTTCTTTCCCATTCTGACATTCAGTTTGGAGTTCAGGAGATTGTCTTGACCAGGACCACACCCCTAAATGCATTGAAGCAACTGCCATGTGATTGGTTGACTAGATAATTGCATTAATGAGTAATAAAACAGGTGTTCCTAATTCTTTAGGTGAGTGTATATATATACATATATGTACTAATAAAATCCCTATGTGCATGGTGTCCGTGCGTGTGTGCCGATTTGTCAAGTGCGCATGCACGGCACACAGACCAATCGGCACACACTCCAAGGATACTACATGGGTGGCATATTATTCAGTGGCGTAGGGATCACCATAGCAATGGCTATAGTACCCTACAGCACTGGGGGCCCGGGCCGCCAGCTCTGCTCCTCCCTGCCCAGCGCTGCCTCCTAGCTAATTTATTTACTGCACTTGCCTCTTAAATTGAAGAGAAGCGCCGTAATCTCGCACAGGCGCACTGACATATGCATCGAAGTGCGCATGTGCCGTCTTCCTGGCCTCTGCCAGTACGCCTGTGCGAGATTATGGTGCTTCTCTTCATTTTCAGAGGCAAGTGCAGTAAATAAATTAGCTAGGAGGCGGCGTTGGGCGGGGAGGAGATCTGTGGATGACACTGAGGGGGGGATCTCTGGAAGACATTGAGGGGGGGGGGAATCTGTGGGTGACACTGAGGGGGGGATCTGTGTATGACACTGAGGTGGGATCTGTGTATGACACTGAGGGGGATCTGTGGATGACACTGTTATGGGGGGATCTGCGGATGGCACTGAGAGGGGATCTGTGGGTGGCACTGTTATATATGTGTCATCCACAGACCCCTCACCCCATAACAGTGCCATCCACAGATCCCCCCTCACGGTCATCCACAGATCCCCCCCCCCTCACTGCCATCTACAGATTCCCCCTCAGTGTTATCCACAGATCCCCCTCAGTGTCATCCACAGATCCCCCCCTCAGTGTCATCCACAGATCCCCCTCAGTGTCATCCACAGATCCCCCCTCAGTGTCATCCACAGATCCCCCCCTCAGTGTCATCCACAGATCCCCCCCTCAGTGTCATCCACAGATCTCCTCCCTGCCCAGCGCCGCCTCCTAGCCAATTTATTCACTGCACCTGCCTCTGAAATTGAAGCGAAGCACCTTAATCTCGCACAGGCACACTGGCAGAGGCCAGGAAGACAGTGCATGTGCACTTTGATGCCTCTGCCAGCGCGCCTGTGCGAGATTACGGCGCTTCTCTTCAATTTCAGAGGCAAGTGCAGTGAATAAATTAGCTAGGAGGCGGCGCTGAGCGGGGAGGAGTGGTGCCGGCGGCCCAGAAAACAGAATCCATTGCGTAATTCACTTAAAGCCCGAACCCAAACTCGAACCTACCAAAAGGCAGGTTCGCTCAACCCTACTGTCAATATTCACATAATTTCACATTAGCGTTTTTCCGGCATAGAGTTCCGTCGTCCGGGCTCTATGCTAGAAAAAAACACTTCAGTCACATCCCTATGCATTCTGAATGGAGAGAAATCCATTCTGGATGCACAATGATGTCATCAGTACAGTCTTTTTGACATTTTTGACAAAATTCCGGAACACATGCCAGGTGGCATTTTTTCCCATTGGAATGTTTTAGTGCCAGATCCGGCATTCAAAATATCACAATGCCAGATCCGTCCTTCCGGTCTGCTCATGCGCAGACCGTAAAAATGTGAAAAAAATATATAACGGATCCGTCTCTCCGCATGACAAGCAGATAGACGGATCTGTTCTTGCAATTCATTTGTAAGATGGATCCGTCTTCAAATGCTTTCAGTTTGCATGCAGATTGACAGATCCGGCAGGCAGTTCCAGCAATAGAACTGCTTGCCGGATCACTCTGCCGCAAGTGCGAAAGTACCCTTAGGAAAGGAGCAGCAGGAAGGAAAAGTAATCAATGCATGTGACAAATACTTTAGACTCCTATGCAGGATTGCCAGCATTAAATACAGTGCAGCGCTGCAGATTAACCCCTTAAGGACTGGGCCCATTTTAGTTTTTGCATTTTTGTTTTTTCCTCCCTGCATTCCAATAGCCATATATATATATTTTTTAAATGTTCATTTTATATATGAGGGCTAATATTTTGCAGGATAATTTGCATTTTTTTAATGGTGCAATTTAATTTACTTTGTCTTGTATTAGAAAATGGGGAAAAACTGTGTGTGGGTGAAATTGAAAAAAACCCACACAATTCGGTTTTTGATTTTACAGTGTTCATTGTGCGCTTAAATTGACATGATGTCCTAATTCTTTGGTTCAATCTGATTATGGCAATGTCAAATTTGGATATTTTTGTTTACTACTTTAAAAAAAAAAAACTTTTGGAAAAAAAATCTACATTTTCTTTGCATTGCTATTTTCTGATAGCCATAACCTTTTTTATATATATTGTGACAGGACCATGGGGAAAGTGATAGAAGGAGTCTACATTTCACCTAGGTTCCTGTCTTATACGTTCTAAAAGCAGCCAGGGAATTGACAGCAAGGAAAATCGTTAATTTCTAACGATAATTTGTTTTCCCTTAGTCCTAACAGCAGCACAGATGGGGTTAACCACCCCCCGTGGACTGGCAGGACCGGCGGAATGTTTAATGAGCCCAAGACTAATAACTCAATTTAACAATTAAGTATCTCCTTAAAAGGAGGAAGTCAACCCCCAGCCCACTGTGTTTATAGCAAGAAAAAAACTAGACTTACTAGGGTGGGAAATTTGTGTGCTGCTGTTAGGACTAAGGGAAAACAAATTATCGTTAGAAATTAACGATTCCCTTACGTCCTACCAGCAGCACAGATGGGGAGATAGCAAGAAGAAACCCCTAGGGAGGGCCTTCCTGCCTGGCAGAACTAAGAAAAGTCTGCCCAAAGGCCGAAAACTCAGCTAGACTGGCATCTAGTCTATAATGGGAGATGAATGTCGATTCAGAGCTCCAGGAGGCAGCTTTGCAAATCATGTTGAGAGGCAGAAGACTCCTCTCGGCAAAAGAAGTAGCCACAACTCTAGTAGAGTGGGCCTTCACGAATCCCGGAGGGTCCAGAGATTGTGGAAACAAAGGATTCCTTAATAGCCTCCTCAATCCACCGACTGATGGAAGGTTTGAATGCCTTATAGCCTTTAAAATTACCGGCAAAAGGATTAGCAGATTCTCATCTTTCCTGAACTCCTTGATCTATCCACATAGATCCGGAGACATCTCGAGACGTCCAGAGGATGTCTAGCAGGTTCCTAGGAGGAGGTGGTAGATGTCGACAGAACCGGGAGGAATATCACCTGGTTGATGTTCTGGAAGGAAGGAACTTTAGGCCTACAATACGGGAGGAATCTAAGAAGGTCCCGGTCATGTAAGAAAATGGTATAGGGCTCATGTGCTGAGAGAGCTTGAAGCTCAGAGACCCTCTTGGCCAAAGTCACTGCAAGGAGAAACACAAACTTCCAAGTGACGAACTTGATGTCCACCTCCTCTCACGGTTCAAAGGGGGGAGATGCTAACCCCTGAGAACTACTGAAAAACCCATTGAAAAAAAGGGGTCTCAGTACTGTAGGCTTTAATCTTTCAGCTCCTTTAAGGAACCGTTTGATCAGCGGGTCCTGAGAAAAAGCCTGTTAAGGCAAGCTGAGATGGCTGAAACTTGAACCTTCAGAGTAGAAGGGCAAGGCCTCTATCAAGGCCGTCTTGCAGGAACTGAAGGATAGCGGAGAGGGGCGGATCTGCAGACGCCACCTCAGTTGAGGTACAACAGGATGAGAATATCCTCATAATACAAGAGTAGGCTCTCTTGGTAGAGTCCGCTTTAGAATGAGACAGCGTTCTCAGGACCGACTCTGAAAGCCCTTCTATTCTGGGAAGGGACTGATCAACCTCCAGGCTGTCAGGTTGAATCTGTGCAGATCTGAGCAGAGGTGAGTGTCCCACGACACCAGGGTCTGCTGTGGGGGGAGCCTCCAATATTGTCCTCAGTCAAATGTTGTGAATGTGACACACCTTTTAGGATCAAGCTGCAGTTTCCTTCAAGAGAGTAGGTCCACACTCCCAACAAAACCAACAAAACAAATTGAATCCGGAAAACCGCGCTGGAGTTAACTTCAGAAAAAAGTCTTAAACAATGTTTTCCCCTCGGCTGTCAGAGGTACCGCAGTTAATTGCAATCACTCATGCAGTATCCCGAGGCAACGGTATTACTCATTCGATGTTGTAGTATGTATGTATTCCTGGAATGCTACGTCCACCTTGCCGCAACAACTGAACAGGATCTTCACACTAATCGGCCATCTTCAGGGAAATGGAACAAAGCATAGTGCAGCACCACTTGATACAAAGAAACAAGCGCTCTTTATTATACTTACAAGATTCGTATCTTGTCACAATTGCACGTAAAATACACAGTTTCAACCCGACCTAGGTTTCGCGTGAGCTTCGTCAGGGGCTGACGCTAATCCATAGCAAACATGCTAAAATCCCTCCTATTCCGGATGTGAGCTAGAAATCACGTCACTGTTACAAAAAAATTTTTTAAAACCACTAAAATTCAAAGCATGATAAAAAATATAAAAAGGTGTAGAAAACTTTCATATCATACAGACAGCCTTTATATCCCATTCAATGTTCATACCTTGTGGATATAAAGTATCAATCTTATGAATCCACTCGGCTTCTCTTTTATTTATCTGTTTGACGGGATCCCCGCCTCGCCAGTGTTTAATCACTTTTTCCACAGCACAAAATTTTAACCCCTTAGGGTCTTTCTGATGAAATTTTTTAAAATGTGCCGAGACTCCATGAGTTTCCAACCCCTTTCTGATATTACGTATATGTTCTCCTATGCGTGTTTTAAGCTTTCGTAAGGTTCTTCCAATATATTGAATCTTGCAGGGGCACTCTAATAAATAAATCACCCCCTCTGTTTCGCAAGATAAATTCCCTTTTATTTTATATGAATTTTTGATATTTGGGATTGAACCTCATTTAATTTGTGGATTTTCTTCTCGTCCCGGGTTCTATTTTTACAACCCGGACAGAAGCCACACCATGAGAAGACATTGGTTTCCACTTTACAGGGGTGAAGGTTGTTACATCCATGGACTATATGATCCCGCAACGTGGGTGCACGCTTGAAAATAAAAGACGGTTTGTCTGGTAAAACTACCCCAATGACGTTATCGCCCTTCAAAGTATTCCAATTCTTTTTTATGATTTGTTTAATCGCAGGGCACTGAATTGAAAACGTGGTATTAAAGGCAAATCTGTACTTATTACTATCTGCTTTTTTGTTTTCTGTCACTCCTTTCTCTTTCTGTTCATCTTTTTGTTCTATTAATGTTTCTTGCTTTTTATGTTTTATAGTATTTTTTTGTTCCAAAAGGATCTCCTCTTCATAGCCTTTTTCTACAAATCTCTTCACTATAATACTAGGAGGGAGGCCTATTGTTTCTGGACTGGATTCAATAACCAGCAGAATTTCGGAATATGTAGATTTATTTTTGCAGAAATATGTCCCGACGGTACCACTATATCTTAAGGATACCAGGCATGTTCTTAGTATTTTGAATAATTTAGAACATCTACCAGCTGATACCATTTTATTTACGCTCGATGTAACATCTCTATATACTATTATACCCAATCAAATAGGAAGAGAGGCTGTTGAATATTTTCTGAATCAAGATAGTACACTAAGTGATGAACATAAGACCTTTATTGTTGAATGTATTGAATATTGCCTCCATCACAATTATTTTTGGTACAACAATGATTACTACCTCCAAGTCTCCGGAGTTTCCATGGGTGCGAAATTCGCACCAAGTTTTGCCAATCTTTTTATGGCATATTGGGAAAAGACTAATATTACACCACTTCTGGGCAAAGAGAGCATGCATGGCTCCCTGAGACTTTGGAGGCGTTTCATAGATGATTGTGTAGGAATATGGAGGGGAACGGAAGAGGATTTGAACAAATTTATAGGTGTGCTCAATGAGAATGTGTGGAATATAAAACTGACTGGAGAAATAAGTAAAACTAGTATTCACTTCCTAGATCTTGCAATTGAGGTGGATGAGGGGAAGATAGTCACAAAGACTTTCTTCAAGCCCACAGATAGAAATGGATATATTGATAGGTCCAGCTGCCACTATGATCCATGGCTGTGCAATATTCCAGCAAGTCAGCTACAGCGCATTAGAAGAAATTGCACCAAGGATAGCGACTATGAAGAACAAAGTAGTATTATAGTGAAGAGATTTGTAGAAAAGGATATGAAGAGGAGATCCTTTTGGAACAAAAAAATACTATAAAACATAAAAAGCAAGAAACATTAATAGAACAAAAAGATGAACAGAAAGAGAAAGGAGTGACAGAAAACAAAAAAGCAGATAGTTATAAGTACAGATTTGCCTTTAATACCACGTTTTCAATTCAGTGCCCTGCGATTAAACAAATCATAAAAAAGAATTGGAATACTTTGAAGGGCGATAACGTCATTGGGGTAGTTTTACCAGACAAACCGTCTTTTATTTTCAAGCGTGCACCCACGTTGCGGGATCATATAGTCCATGGATGTAACAACCTTCACCCCTGTAAAGTGGAAACCAATGTCTTCTCATGGTGTGGCTTCTGTCCGGGTTGTAAAAATAGAACCCGGGACGAGAAGAAAATCCACAAATTAAATGAGGTTCAATCCCAAATATCAAAAATTCATATAAAATAAAAGGGAATTTATCTTGCGAAACAGAGGGGTGATTTATTTATTAGAGTGCCCCTGCAAGATTCAATATATTGGAAGAACCTTGCGAAAGCTTAAAACACGCATAGGAGAACATATACGTAATATCAGAAAGGGGTTGGAAACTCATGGAGTCTCGGCACATTTTAAAAAATTTCATCAGAAAGACCCTAAGGGGTTAAAATTTTGTGCTGTGGAAAAGTGATTAAACACTGGCGAGGCGGGGATCCCGTCAAACAGATAAATAAAAGAGAAGCCGAGTGGATTCATAAGATTGATACTTTATATCCACAAGGTATGAACATTGAATGGGATATAAAGGCTGTCTGTATGATATGAAAGTTTTCTACACCTTTTTATATTTTTTATCATGCTTTGAATTTTAGTGGTTTTAAAAAAATTTTGTAACAGTGACGTGATTTCTAGCTCACATCCGGAATAGGAGGGATTTTAGCATGTTTGCTATGGATTAGCGTCAGCCCCTGACGAAGCTCAAGCGAAACCTAGGTCGGGTTGAAACTGTGTATTTTACGTGCAATTGTGACAAGATACGAATCTTGTAAGTATAATAAAGAGCGCTTGTTTCTTTGTATCAAGTGGTGCTGCACTATGCTTTGTTCCATTTCCCTGAAGGTGGCCGATTAGTGTGAAGATCCTGTTCAGTTGTTGCGGCAAGGTGGACGTAGCATTCCAGGAATACATACATACTACAACATCGAATGAGTAATACCGTTGCCTCGGGATACTGCATGAGTGATTGCAATTAACTGCGGTACCTCTGACAGCCGAGGGGAAAACATTGTTTAAGATTTTTTTCTGAAGTTAACTCCAGCGCGGTTTTCCGGATTCAATTTGTTTTGTCCAATATTGTCCTCGACTCAACTGGGTGAGCTAAGTAAACCAGGATCTCTTCGGCCAAAACAGTATGATGGCTATCACCAAGGCCTGATCCTGACGGATTTTCATCAATACCCTCGGTATCATGGAAAAGGGAGGGAAGATGTAAGCCAGCCTGAACCTCCAGGATATTGACAGAGCGTCTAACGCCAGGGGGTTGTCCTCCCTGTAAAGGGAGCAGAACCTCTCCACCTTGGCATTGAACCTTGTTGCCATGAGATCCACCTCTGGCATACCCAACTGCTTGATTCTCCGGATGTAAAGACCACTCCACCGACGGAAGACCGCGGCTCAGCCGCTATCATATTGAGGGAGCCTTGGATGTGGATCGCAGATAAGTGGGAAGGTACAACTCTGCCTAATCCAGAATCACCCCGATCTCTGACAGGAGGGGAAGTGATCTCGTGCCTCCCTGCTGGTTGATGTAAAGTACCGCAGTCACATTGTCTGACTGGACTTTCACCGCTTTGCCCCGGATCTGCGGGGCTAAGTGAAGGAGGGCTAACCGGATAGCTTGAATCTCGCGGAGATTGGATGAAAGAAGCCACTCCTGAGGAAACCAGGTCCCGTGAACTGGAGAGTCGCCTAGGTGAGCGTCCCAGCCTACTCAGGACGCATCCGTAGTCAATATGACCCAGACTGGCTGGGTCATAGACTTCCCGTCTAAAAGATGGCACCACCATCTGAGGGAATACCGAGTTTGCCAAGTCAGGGAGCACAGGGAGTTTAGCCCAGCAGGGCTGCCATTCCATTAGGAGAGGACCTCCGACTGTAGAGGGCGGAGGTGCCATAGAGCCCAAAGGACTGCTTCCGCAGACGCTGACATGAGCCCCAACATCTTCATGAGAGTCTGGATTGGAACTCGCCGGGGAAAGGAACTTGCCGTGTTCTGAACCCAGAATCTTCTTTCTGGAGTCAACTGGAGCGACATCCCAGTGGAGTCGGTTATGAAGCCTAGATATCTTACTGAAGTCGACGGGCTCACGTTCGACTTCTACCAGCTGATGATCCAACCTAGGTGGAACAGAAAGGAGATTGTTACCTGAAGAAGTTGGGTTAGGACCGCTAGAGCAGAGGCTTTCAAAAGCCAGTCGTCCAGATAAGGAATGATGGTCAGTCCTTGAAGCCTCAAAGCCGCCACCACAGAACCACCACCTTGGTAAAAGTGTGAGGGGCAGAAGAAATGCCAAAGGGAAGGGCAACAAAAAGAAGATGCCTGACGACACCGGACACCTGGACCGTGATCCTGATATGCTTCCTGGAACCAGGATGGATCGGGATGTGCAGATATGCATTCTTGAGGTCCAGCGTTGCCATCACGTCTCCAGGATTGACGACGTGAACTACTGACCTGATGGTTTCTACACCTTCCTTATAAATCGATTGAAATATCTCAGATCGATAATCATCCGGAGATCTCCTGAAGCCTTGGGAACCAGAAAAACTGGTGAATAGATCCCTAGGCCCCGTTCTCCTGCCGGAACCTCCTCCAGAGCCCCTTTGCAAATGTAGTCCTGAATGTAAGCCTCTAGGATCGCCTCCTTGGTAGCTTGTAGAAGGTTGATCTTGACAAACCTGTCCAGAGGAATAGAGGTGTTGTTGACTAAATAACCGTTGGAAATGATATTCAGGACCCAGGGATCCGAGATCTCTTGGATCCATTCTTCTCAGAAGTGGGAGAGACGACTCCCGACGGGTACATGTAGCTTAGGAATGGGGAAGCTTATTGGCAGGAGTAACGGGAATTAACCAAGAGCCTTGAAGAGGCCCGTAGTCAGGAGGTGGATTTTCCATCTCAGGCTCCTCCCATTTAAGCCGTATTTTGAGGAATTGTCAGCGACCCAAGGCTCAAGCCAAAATGGAATATAGGCCCCGCTATATATAGGCCCCTGACATTATTTGATAGTATTGTTACATGGTGCCAAAGGAGCACTTGGTCTCCCATGAGCCACAGACCTGCTGCTTAGCTTCAAGAGCAAGGATCTGTGTTTGGCCTCGTTCCCAGGACTTGCTTTGCTAGCGGGAAGCTCCCTCGCTAGCTTCAACTGGAGCTGTGCGGTATCGCACAAGAAGTCCGTAGCCAGGTTGATGGTCTTGAAAACAGCCAGTATGTCGTCCTGGAAAAAACCTCTGGTTCACATCAACTTGAATTTGATCCAGGTGAGATCGGAGGAACGTAGAGACTTCAAAAGCCGCAGCTGCCGTAACACCCCGTCTTAGTGTGCACTCTGCAAGGGGGTCCTGCAGCTAGACCCATCTCTGCCGGAACCAGAGTGCGCTTGGACAACTTGGCAATAGCCATGTCCACCTTGGGAATGGATCCCCACGAATCCACCAAGGGTTAAGCCATCGGGAACATGGATTTAAACTTCTTTGTTAAAACCGGACCTTTTCCAGGTTTTTTCCACTCTATATCATGATAGAGAGGAGGGTCTCATCCGCTCTGAAGACACGATGTGCCCGAGTAGCGGGAACGGGAGGCTCCCCACAGTCAACATCATGGTCCCCCGACCTGATGGACTTGAGCAACTTCTGTGTCTTTCCAGGGGAGAAAACACAAAGTCAGCTCCTCCTCATCCGAGGAGGAAGAAACTAAGGAGACCAAGAAGGTCTCTCTACCGGGACAGAGGTCCCCATATGGGGCCTGGGCACGAATAGGAAGCCTTTCCATCCAGCAGGCCTATGACTCCTTTAATAGAGCCATTGATACATATCCTGCAACATAGGTTCACTAGAGGTCAGAAACCTCTAACAGCAGCTGTAACACCTGGTGTAGGTTAAGTCAACAGACCCAGGGATTCCCAACCGGTCTCCCAAGCTGGTCTTAGCCCAGCCATAAGCTGTTTAGCTTCTGCAATCTCACAAGTGCAGGTATGATCAGCTTACAATAACCGTTGACTGCTGCAATGGTAGCAGGATAGATGCTTCCTCTTGGAATCCACTTTCCTGCCTTCCGAATCCTGCGGAGAAGACATCACTGCGGGAAAAAAAGGGACAAATAAAACATTTGTAAACCACCTAACTACGCAGGAGAGGAAGAAAAAACAGACCGGAGGCAGCTGAGGAAAAAAACACCACAAGTGGAACAACACCAATTTTAGGACTCTGGGATCTAGCTGAAAAGCATATGTAGCCAGAGACTGAACTGGAGCACACAGCCTCCCAAAATAGGGGAAGGGAGGGATAGCCAATCCACCCTTCCACCAGTAAATCCTCCACAGGAAGATGCATAAAAAAATAGCATCTATGAAAAAAATCGTGCCCGTGAAAAAATCACGGCCGGATTACCCGGAGTTGATGCAAAGGGAGAGTCCCCGCGTCACCTCCGGAAGATGGCGGCACACAAGGACCGGGAATCCTGGACCAAGGACGCCGCGAAAATACCCCAGCCAGGCGCAACTGCGCGGGGCCGGCAGCAAATAAGCTGTCGGCCAAACTGACAAGGTACCTAGGAAAAAAGGGCAACGCCGTTACCCAAACGAAAAAAAGGCTCCCCGCACTTTCATAAGAAAGGGGGGAACAAACCGCCTAGTCCACCTGTCCAGGAGGACAGAAAAAAACACAGTGGGCTGGGGGTTGACTTCCTCCTTTTAAGGAGATACTTAATTGTTAAATTGAGTTATTAGTCTTGGGCTCATTAAACATTCCGCCGGTCCTGCCAGTCCACGGGGGGTGGTTAACCCCATCTGTGCTGCTGGTAGGACGTAAGGGAACTAGGTTTTCCCAGTGCAAGCGTTTTGTTAAAAAACCTGGTTAGAAGGGCCTGGCTGCTTGGAGCAGGGAGAGTTGGGTGGGTCCCTGCTCCAATTAGCCACTCCAGGTATTCAGGGTAACTGTGGCTAATCACCTGGAACCTGGGTGAGCTATATAAGGGCAGACAGCTCACTAGCTGTGGTGTCTGCTCCTGGGAACAACTCTGGTGTGAGTAAAACAAACTGTGTGTTTTGTTGATGGAGCTGGGCACAAGGCTCAGTCTCATGTAGTGAGGAACTACTTCTTGTTTAGACGTAGCGGCCAGACGGCCAGGTATTTCATTTATTCTTGAACTGTTTTTGTTTTATATTTTGACCTGCAAACATCAATAAAACTGGCTGAGGCCAGTTGCATCAAACTTGAGTGAACTGGACTGTGATTTATGTGCCTATAGCGCCCGACTATCCCAGGAGACGGCGATCCCGGAAGCTAATCCCGTTACAATATATATATATATATTTCTATGTACAGAGTTATATGAGGGCTTGTTTTTTGATGGACAAGCTTTAATTTTTATTGGTACGGTTTTTGGGGTTCACTTTTTACATACTAACTTTTAGGAAGCTAAAACTTCAGCTCTTTTGATCTCTTGTCCCATAGACCACAATAGAGAACTATTATTGTGAATGAGATTCTGACCCTCTGCCTGCTAAGCCATGCCTCATGCGTAG
The DNA here is from genome assembly GCA_033119425.1 of Bufotes viridis. Lineage (NCBI taxonomy): Eukaryota > Metazoa > Chordata > Amphibia > Anura > Bufonidae > Bufotes > Bufotes viridis. The sequence continues at coordinate 104,509,651 of CM065589.1, forward strand.
ATTTACAGGCAGTTTACCGTGACAAGCCTGGGAACCTTAAGCATGCCCCATGCTGTCATGGTAACTGATCATAACCCAGCAATTTTACTGCGGGGGCTTCAATCAGAAGACAGAGCGAGGCCCCTCTCTCTGCTTGACTGCACAGATGCTGTGATCGCTATTGACAGTGGCATCTGAGGGGTTAAATGACCGGCATCATCGCCAATCCCAGTAATTATAGGCAGGTACCTTCTTGTAATAGAGACCCATCACCCGCCATGTAAGGAACAAGCTCAGCGCAGCTGCCTATTCCATATAGTCCCTCAGCCACTATGGCTTACAGGTATGTCATGCTGGCTGAAGATGTTAATGAAATGACTTTAAGATACAGGATTAACTCAAATCATGAATGATGATATCCCTACACTCAGCATAGCAAGAGCTATAGAATTGTATGGCAAAGGATACCTATTATTTTCACAAGCTTCTGTTATGCCATAGTTAGATATTAGATGTTTTGATTAATGAGTGCTGAGACTCTTACCGATTGTTAAAAATAAAGTAGCAGAGATGGTGAGCACTTTGCATTTTTACTTCTGTTTCTGCTCATCTCTCAAAAAGACATGCAGGCAATGTATGCTTTCATATTTGAGGAGAACCAAGCAGAAATCAAGGGATAAAGTGCTCAGCTCAGTTCTAATTTGAAGCTTCGCTTCAGTAGTGGTTATTATGGCCATGGTTATATCAATTTCTCATAATCTGAAATGTCTGCAGCGCAAAGGCTATTTCAGTATAGAACTCTATCATATTGCTCCATTGTAAATTTTCTTTAGGGTGATTGTCTTGCCAATTAATTAATTCACAGCCTGATAGAACGTTAAAACAAAAAAAATATACATATTTTATTAAGAAATAGTGATGAGCGGCAGGGGCAATATCGAATTTGCGATATTTGGGGAATATTCGTCATATATTTGTGAATTTGAGAATTCGCAATCTCCATTTATTTTCTTCATTGCAAAAATCGGCAATGTAATATTCACGTATCGCGCACGCGCAAAACGGGCGTTGTCTAGTTTAGCAACTGTTTTCAAACTACCCTAAGTTTGATGAGATTATAAAAACTGGTTGGCAGCAATTTTCGCGACCATGAGAATGAACTCCTGATCACTGTAAGTAATTTGACATTACAGCACTGTATTTGATTACATTTCACATGCATGTCAGAACAATCGCTTTATATGCAGTTAGAGTGTTTTAAAATATTCGCGATTGCGAAAATCGTCACTAATGATGCAAATTTTTTTTCGCAATACATACAACTACACATTTTATCAGGTCTCAGTAGATATTACTGATTGGTGCACTAAGTATTGTTGTGACATCAAAGCACTATGTCTGTAGCATCTATGTATGGACAGCAGCGAAATATCTCACATGCACATTGCACATCCATTTTCCTGCCGCACACTATATACCACACACATACACACACACACACACAGTCTATAGATTAGAGTTTGTGTCCTGTTGGTCAGGACTCAGGAGCAGCTTTCTTAGTCTGACCGCCAGTTTTTGTTGGTTTATTTAGAGTTACCCAGGGTGCTCCATGGAAGGCGAACCAGCTTTACACCATATACCGTACTGTCACTTCACTAGTCAGGTACATCTCTGCTCAGCTGGCCAATATCCGATTGCTCAGACCCCACACACATACAATCGCAATACAATCCGATATTATAACGGTAACATTAAATCTAATATTTCCCCTTTAAAGACTTAACTACTTTTTGCTGTTTTGTTATTTTCAATAATTGTATTACAATTTTTTTTTTATTATATGCTTGCACCTTTATCCTGCAGCGCATGTTGGAACAGGGCTATGGCAGGATCCGGGTCCAGTCTGACAAGCAGAGGATCTTGAGGGGGATCCGTTTCGAGCTATGGTGGAAGTTTAATGGCAGGCAGACGAAGATGGCCATACTCAAGAAATGGTCCGATTTGAAGAGGAGGAACTCGGAGCGGATCAGAGAGATCCGTGACAAAATATGCCCAGGTACAATGCTTACATTACTTTTGTATCTCTCGCCAACACTCGAATAAGTATTCCATCCCTGTACAAATGATTATTTAGTACCTGGTGTGACATGTATCAAATCAGCAGGTTACATCATACATCTCTTCCTCGCCATGAGTATATATATATATATATATATATATATATATATATATATATATAATGTATTCCAGTAAAAGGCCCCATCCATCATTACATTAGATACATCCCCCACTTAATTAGCATTTGTAATGAGTTCTGAGTTGTTTGTCTAAATTCTGAACATTGTGTAATTACAGGTGTTCTCATTCCCTCCGTCTGCCGCAGGCCTTCGACAGAGGATCTGGAAGTGGTGGTGTTGTCCACCGAGCAGGAGGAGGGAGAGTAGGCCGGACCCCCCCAGCAGCAGCAGCATGAGGCACCACCCGCCCCTGATGTTGGCGAAGAGGTAGAGGTGGAAGAGGCTAGACCCTCCCAGCAGCCAGATCCCCCCCCCCCCAGCTCCTGATGGCGATGAAGGTTGTCACCAGCACCCGCCAGGAGGATAAATATGTGCACATAGCAATATAATTCTGTATTCATGCCTCTTAATCTGAATTGCAAGTAATTTTCATTTTTTTTTTAATCCTAACAGTACTGATTCATTTAATAAAAAATGAGGCAGATGCAGCAGGAGCATGAAGCCGGCATGCACGAGATGTGGAAGCAGATGTGCAAGCAGATGTGGAAGATGGAGGTGCTGCACTGCAAATGGATGCAGAAAATGTTATAACTTCATGACCAACTAAAAATGTTGCCTTAGAGGCATGTTTGTAAATAATTTTTTTTTTTTTCAGTTCTCACGTGTGCTTCCATTTTTGTATATTGTTTTTGTGTCATTTTCAACTATAAGGTTGCAGTAAGGCCCCTTTAGTCCAGGGTCAAACTCATCAGGATCAGGACAGACAGTAGCAGCAGCAGGTAAATGGTAACAGTCAAGTATAAGACCTACACATAGCTCGGCCAAAATCATCAGGACAGGCAGCAGCAGCATATAAATGGTAATGGGGTAGTATAAGGCCTACACATAACTCAGCGAAACTCATCAGGACAGACAGCAGCAGCATATAAATGGTAACGGGGTAGTATAAGGCCTACACATAGTTCGGCAAAAATCATCAGGACAGACAGCAGCAGGTAAATGGTAATGGTGTAGTTAAAGGCCTACACATAGCTGGGCCAAACTCAACCAGAACAGACAGGAGCCAGTTCTTTGTTTGTAACAGGAATATGTTATTATATATATATATATAGTGATGTCGCGAACATAACATTTTCCGTTCGCGAACGGCCAACTGGAACTTCCGCAAATGTTCGCAAACGGGCGAACCGTCATAGACTTCAATAGGCAGGCGAACTTTAACACCCACAGGGACTCTTTCTGGCCACAATAGTGATGGAAAAGTTGTTTCAAGGGGACTAACACCTGGACTGTGGCATGCCGTAGGGGAATCCATGGCAAAACTGTCATGGAAAATTACGTAGTCGACCCATAGTCGGGTTTTAATCCATAAAGGGCATAAATCAACTAACATTCCTAAATTGTTTGGAATAACATGCTTTAAAACATCCAGTGTGTGTATACGATCAGGTATGATGTTCTATCGATCAGGTAGTGTAAGGGTTACGCCCGCTTCACAGACATTGACAGACCAAACTCCCCTTTTAATGCACCGCAAACAACCGCAAACAGTCCATTTGCACATCGATTGATAAAAAGAAAAAGAAATTATTCTCCAAATTAATACATAAAGAAATGCATTAACAGAGAAAAGTATAAATAAAGTCATCAATAAATAAATACATAAATAAATTAATCAATACAGAAATATATTAAAAAGTCATCAATAAATACATATATAAAAAAAATTCATTACTAAATAAATTCGTCCAGAAAAACATACAGAAGTTTTAAAAACAACGATGTTTTCGAGGGAGAGGGATTGACAAGGGACCCTTAAGCACCCTGAACCGATGGCAGGGTCCAAGAAGTCGCCGCCGATCCAGGACTCATTAATTTTGATAAATGTCAGTCTGTCCACGGAGTCTGTGGACAGACGGGTCCGCTTATCGGTGACCACCCCACCTGCTGCGCTGAATGTCCGCCCAGACAGTGCGCTGGAGGGGGGGTCAAGACAGTACTTCCAGCGGATAATGATAGAGCTCACAGCAGGTGTCCAGCCTGGCAACCCAGTACTCCATGGGGTCGTCAGTGCTCATGCTGTCAGAAGCACTGATGGTCCCCATGTAGTCTGCCACCATGAGAGCCAGCCGCTGGAGGTGACTGTTGCTGCTGCTACTGGATTGCGCAGACTGATAGAACAACCTGATCTCACTCATAAGATCACCTGCTCGGCTGGAGCTGCTTGGGGCAGCCACCTGCTGGGTGAGATGATCGGGGAGAACTGGAGCGTGAGGCAGAGGGTTGGCCTGCTCCAGCCGAAGGAGCAGACAGGCCCGCAGGTTTTGCATATGGGCATCCCTCCGGCTGGCTGGGATGAACTGCTCCAGTTTCCCCTTGTAGCGAGGGTCTAAAAGGGAGGCCAAAAATCATCCCTCTCCTTAATTTTCCTGATCCGGGGGTACTTCCGGTGGCAGCGCAGCATGTGGGCAGCCATGGGGAAGAGCCCACTGTGACTCTTCTTGGCTGCCTGGGACCATGAAATCTTGGTCCTCCTGCTGCTGCTCCCTCTGGGAGCCGCCCAAACTCCAGACTAACGATGCCCCCCACACCGGCTCTCCCTCCTGACCAGGTCCAGACTCCTGGACATCAACAACCTACTCAAAAATGTTTTGCTCGTCCTGGTCTTGGTGGAGCAGTGTTGCCTCTTCTCGCTCCACCAAGGCCCTCTCCCCAGCATCGAGCAGGCATTCTAGTGTCCTGTCCAGCAGGAACACTATGGGGAGAACGTCATCGAGGCGGACATGCTCCCCGCTGACCATCTTGGTTGCCTACTCGAATGGGGCCAACACGTTTCAGACCTGGTGTATCTGCCCCCACTCCGCATTGGTGATGTAGGGTAGTGGGTCTGATGGCCCAGAAGTGCCTTGGTCCAGCAGGTACTCTTTCACCACCCATCGCTGCTCCCACAACCTCTCCATCATGTGGAGGGTGGAGTTCCATCACTTCACACTGTCCACAATCAGCCTGTGAGGTGGCAGGCTGTTGTCTTGCTGCAGTTTGGACAGGGACACAGTGGCGGTTAGGGAGCATCGGAAGTGGCTGGCAATCCTCCTTACCCTTTGCACAATGTCACTCGACATTGGGATAGTGCGAAGGAACTTCTGTACCACAAGGTTGAGGACATGTGCCATGCGGGGCATGTGTGTTAGACTGCCAGCATGGAGGGTGGTGAGGAAGTTGCTGTCGTTGTCACAGACAATTATACCTGCCTGGAGCCTTCGGGGTGTCATTTGTGAAACCTGACCTGAGCCTGGAGGGAGGGCAGAACATCTGGTCCATTGTGTCTCCATTCATCTAAGCTCACAAGCTGGAGCATGGCCTGGCAGCAGACCTGCCCCACACTTGTGTAGATACAGGGATGCTTACTGGAGGGCTCAGCAGTGGTGGAGACAGTGGCTTGAGGGAGAGCAGCTGTTCTGCCCTGTACATCCCGGGGCGGCACCACAAACTGAGATGCCGCCACATCTGATGATCCCTTCCTGGCAACTCAGAGGGACATCCAATGGGCTGTGAAGCTGATGTATCATCTCTGCCCATGTCTGCTGGTCCAGGCATCCATTGTCAGATGCACCCTGTCGCTGACAGCATTATCCAGCGACAGGAATACATTTTGCACAATGTGCTGGTGTAGGGCAGGGACGCCGGTCATGGCAAAGAAATGGTGGCTGGGGGCATGCCATCTGGGTTGGGCCTGCTCCAACATCTGCTGGAATGGATTGCAGTCCACAATATTGAAGGGCAGCAGATGTTGGGCGATAACCCTGGCCTGTATTCTATTGAGTGACTGCACCCGGGGACCCACGTGGTGAGTTAAAGTGACACTGCGACTGATGGCTGGCACCGGACAGCAGTGCAGGCGATAGAGGAGGGTGCAGAGGAGGCAGAGGTCTGGCTGCCATGAAGTACCTATAGGAGAAGGAGTGGGAGAGTGGGAATGCATTGTTGGAAGGGGTGGGGTAGCTGCAGCACAGTGGCAGAAGCTGCTGTCCTCTGGGCACTGCTGCTGGCACTGCTGCGACCACCCTGCATCTGGTCTCACTCCCGCCAGTAATTGACTCTCAGGTGCTGGGTAAGGGCAGTGGTACCTAGCCGAGCAACAGACCTCCCTCTCCTCACCCTGGCATGGCACAGCTGACATATGGCAATTGTCTGATCGTCTTCTGCCAGGGTGAACTAAGCCCAAACAGGCGACTTACGCACAGACCTCCTGTCAGATGGGGTGGTGCTGGCTTGTGCCTGTTTGGGCTCAGTGCTCACAGGTGTAGGCGGCACCTGCTGCTCCCTCCTGCTGCTATTACCAGTGGAGCCTCTGCCACTGGGCTCCCTCGTGACCTGGCTCACTGTTTGCCTCGGGTGCCTACCTTCCTTATCAGTGCTGCTGTCACCTAACAAGGGAGGGGGAACCCATTCTTGGTCACCCTCCTCTTCGTCGCCTGCATTGTCAGACCCAAGGTTGACCAGTGGTTGACTGAGGGGAATAGCAGACGTGGAGCCCCTGACCTGGCTCCGCTTTCCCTCGGTTGACGCCTGGGTCTGACTAGGTGCAGGGGTTCTGTGGCTGAAACCACCCGCACTAGTTGGAAGGGATGTCACTGGGGTACTGATGGGCGGTAACCCCTCCTCCTCCTCCATCTCTTTTAAAAGGTCTTGAGCATCCGGACCAAGCTGCAGCTCACTCTCCTGCATTGCCTCCCCCAAGATGTCCCTCTCACTGTCGCTGTCAAACAGCAACAGGGACGAGTCTTGGGGGCTGGGGGCTGGTCCTGCAGGTGGCGGAGAGCTGCTGCTGCTTAGAGCCGGGGCAAAGGACTCCGTGCAACTGGCTTGTGTCATGAATGACGCAACTGCCTTGGCGTCCTGAGATGAAAAGGAGCGGCTGCCACGCCCAAATAAATCACTGATGAGGCAGACGCCCCTGCCAGCGGTGCAAATCCCTCCGTGGGTAGAGGAGTGGCCCCATGCTGGCAGCAGTCCAGCACTGGAACCAACTCCCCTACCATGACCACGGCTGTCGACATGCCCACGTCCACTCATGATCGATTCGGCACAAAATGTTTTTATACACCAAAAAATTATAGAAAGAAAATGAAGAGGGAATTTGGGCTAACTTTATTGGATTTGGGAAAATGGGGCAAAAAATTAAATAAAATACACACGAAACCCTAAGACAATGAAAGAAAACCAGACAGCAAAATACTTTTTTTCTGTTTTTTTCACAGACGAATGACGATGACAATAATCCCTCCCTAGCACACGAAGGCCTAATACAATGACACTAAAACAACAAGGAAAACTTTTTTTTCTACAGATGAACAAAGATGACAAGAATCCCTCTCTAGCACATGAAACCCTAAGACAATGACACTAAAACATCAAGCAAAAGACTTTGTATTTGATTTTATTTCACAGACGAATGACAATGACATTGATCCCTCCCTAGCACACAAAACCCTAAGACAATGACACTAAAACACGAAGCAAAAGACTTTTTGGGCTTAGAAGTTGCTCACAATTAGTGCTCATGGAGTGATGATATGCCTGTCTGATGATCTCTTGTGGATACCCCCGGTTGGTAAAGCGGGTCCTTAGATCACGAGCCACTATTTTAAAATCACTCAACTCTGAGCGAAATTGTTTGTTTACAAGACCTATCCTAGGGGATATAATTATTAAAGTCTAAAGTTTAAGGAAAATCATACAGAAGACTTCATATTCACCTATAAGAAATGTAATAACAAGAATGTCAATGCTTTCTGCACTATAACCTGTCGGGAACTACCTCCTTGAGTTGTATTCAAGCTTACCAAACTTTCAAAACAACAAAGTCCCTTTGTATAAAGTATAATAACTGTAACTTCTGTGCTAGCGTATAAATCAGACTTTATATGCTACAGCATGTGTGAAAAATGATACAAATATATAAATGTGGAAATATACCTGTTTTATTGAAAGCCACTATCCAGTATGAAAGCCACTTTTGATATAAAGTTAGTGCTAAATAGTTATATTCAGCTTCAACATTAGCAGTTTTTACCAAAGTCATCTTTTTGTAAATTATATCAGGAGAATTTATCAAGACTGACGAATCTTATGCCAGCCTTTTTCTAGTATGTACTAGAGTGAGATGCACCAAATTTATTAAGAGGCACAATACTCTTTGGTGCATGTCGAGAAATCTGTGCCCAAGAAACTGAAATATATTCCAGCTAGAGGTGTGTAGTAGACAATTTTCTGACATAAGTAATATTAAATCTGTCAGTCTGCATAGAATCTGCCCACTCCCCCCCAATCACGGTGTGACCACTTTTTAGACTGTGAGTGTGGTCTAAACAGGAAAAAAGTTGCACATTGTTGAGCAAAAAAGTGCTTGCACAAAGATTTGCAACTTTTTGGTTTCAATCTTCTTGTTCAGTATAGTCCCTTCTATGACTTTCAGACTATTACTTAGTGGACACCATTGGCAATATTGGAAAATTAATCCTTTAAAACTGTACTGAGGGGTGCAATAAATGTCTCAGTGAATTACATGGTGTCACTCACCTGCACCTGTATGTCTACTCTAGCCTGCAATAGTAGTAATAATGAGAAGTACTAGAGATGAGCAAACCAGTCAAGATTCGTTCCTGGTCTGGTTTGCCAAACTTTTGAAAAGTTTAGTTTGGACTCCTCTTAGAACTTGAATGTACAGCAATAATAAAGGAAGTTTGAGTGACACTGACATACATAGCTATAGGTAGACACACATTTGATGGAGTTAACATACAGCATGCTTAAAAACACACCACACACATGTCATGCTTTTTCATATTCCAAAGCTTCCAAAAATTGTCCCTTATCAGGGGCAGATGATGTTAAAAAAAAAAAAAATGGCTTGGGGGACCAAGCATCCAAAATTTATGTTTTGACAGGGTTGGAATGCCTGTCCTTATGGCATGCACAAGTGATTGTCAGAAGAACAAGGCTATACAGTAGGTCTATAGTCTATAGATAGTAGTGGCAATAGTAGTAGTAGTAGTAGTAAGGATGGTAGATGTTTTGCGTTAATGGTGGTGGCAGTAGGGGATAAACAGTGAGAGGCAGCAGCTGCTTAACCCATTATGGACCGGGCTCATTTTCACCTTAAGGACCAAGCCATTTTTTTGCAAATCTGACCAGTGTCATTTTATGTGTGAATAACTTTAAAATGCTTTTACTTATCCAGGCCATTCTGAGACTGTATTTTCGTCACATATTGTACTTTATGACAATGGTAAAATGGAGTAAAAAAATAATATTTTTATTTATAAAAAAATATCAGATTTACAAAAAATTTTGAAAAATTTGCAATTATCCAAGTTTCAATTTCTCTACTTCTACAATACATAGTAATCCCGCCAAAAAAAGTTATTAATTTACATTCCCCATATGTATACTTCATGTATGGATCATTTGGGGAATGCTATTTTATTTTTGGGGGACGTTACAAGGCTTTGAAGTTTCGAAGCAATTTCAAAAACCCACTTTTTAGGGACCAGTTCAGGTTTGAAGTCACTTTGTGAGGCTTACATAATAGAAACCACCCAAAAATGACCCCATTCTAGAAACTACACCCCTCAAGGTATTCAAAACTGATTTTTACAAATGTAGTTAACCCTTTATGTGTTTCACAAGAGTTAATAGGGAATGGGGCTAAAATTTCTAAATTTAGAATTTTTTGCAAATTTTCCATTTTAATCCTTTTTTTCCAGTATCTAAACAAAACCCAATTTTTATATCCCCGATTGTGTAGTTTGCAGAAACACCCCATATGTGGTCGTAAACTACTGTATGGCCACGCGGCAGGGCGTAGAGTGAAAGGAGCGCCGTGTGGTTTTTGGAGGGCAGATTTTGCTGGACTGGTTTATCTACACCATGTCCCACTTAAAGCTCCCCTGATGGCCCGCCCCGGAGTAGAAACTCCCTAAAAGTGACCCCATTTTGGAAACTACGGGATAAGGAGGCTGTTTTGTTGGGACTATTTTTAGGGTACATATCATTTTTGGTTGCTCTGTATTACATTCTTGTGACGCAAGGTTTCCAAAAATAGAAATTCTGAAATGTCATCTCCATTTGCCATAAACTCTTGAGCAACACCTAAGGGGTTAACAAAGTTTGTAAAATAAGTTTTGAATACCTTGAGGGGTGTAGTTTATTAGATGGGGTCATTTTTATGGAGTTTCTACTTTAGAGGTGCATCAGGGGTTTTTCAAATGGGACATAGTGCAAAAGAAAAAGGCCATCAAGATCTGCCTTCCAGGAACCATATGGCGTTCCTTTCATTCTGCGCCCTGCTGTGTGCCCGTACAGCAGTTTACCACCACATATGGGGTGTTTCTGTAAACTTCAGAATCAGGGCAATACATTTTAAGTTTTATTTGGCTGTTAACCCTTGCTTTGCTACTGGAAAAAATTGATTAAAATGGAAATATGCCAAAAAATAGCTCTTTTGGCACCGTTTGTATTTTATTTTTTTGACCGTGTTAATCTAAGGGGTTAGGTCATGGGGTATTTTTTATAGAGCAGATTATTATGGATGTGACGATACCTGATTTGTCTATTTTTTTTTAATATTTTTTTTAGGTTTAACACTATAATTTCCTATTTGAAAAAACTAAAAAAAATTAACTATCTACACAGTCTAAGGGTCAGTTTTTTTAATATTTTACCCGATTGTGTTAGGTAGGGGTTAATTTTTGCGGGATAAGAGGACAGTTTTATTGGCACTATTTTTGGGGGCATATCACTTTTTAATCGCTTGCTATTACACATTTTGTTAAAAAATTATTTTTTTTGCACCTTTTTTTTTTTACCGTGTTAATCTAAGAGGTTAGGTCATGGGGTATTTTTATAGGGCAGATATTACGGACGCAGCGATACCTAATTTGTCTACTTTTTACATATTTTTTTAATTATTTTAGATTTAGAAAATATCATTTTTTTAAATAAAAAATTGGTGTCTCAAGTCTGAGAACCATAGTTTTTATCCAATTGTCAGTGGCTACATGGAAAAGGGGACAATAAATTTAGCAGTCCATGGAAGTGTGGTACTCCCTGAAGCAACCAATAATGCAGAGACCCGGATAATCGGGGAACGTTTCACACTGAGTGGTGGTGTCCTTCCGTATCCCCCTCCTGTGACACACTCTGCACATTTTTTGGGTTCGTCCCTTCTTTCCAGTATGAGGGATCACACCTGGAAAGTGTTGGCCAGGGACGATCCAGTCGTCTCCAGTTCCCGAGGTACTCCGGCCTGCTCTTTCCCGTTCAGAAAAGATCAGGTCCTTGAGGACTGCTTCATAGAAGTGAAGGAATGTCCCTGTGTTGCCAGCGCTCCGGGACAGCACAAGAGTTGTACATGGCAATCTGCACCAAGTAAACTGCAACTTTTTTGTACCATGCCCGGGTTTTGCGCATGGCATGATATGGCTTGAGGACTTGATCAAAGAGATCAACTCCTCCCATATACCGATTGTAGTCGATGATACAATCGGGCTTGAGGGCCATTGCCACGGTACCTCGCACAGGGACAAGGGTGATCCCTCTTGTACTTATATCTGACCAGCAACAGGTTTCCACTGGTAAGGGCACGGGTTTCACCCCTGGGGATAGGTACCTAGAGGGGTTGGGTAGGGAGGCTGTGTTGATTTTTCCGCAACCGGACGTGGATCTGGAGGCGAGGGACTGGAACAAGGGGATACTAGTATGAAAGTTATCCACGTACAGGTGGTAACCCTTATCTAGCAGTGGGTGCATAAGGTCCCACACAAGTTTCCCGCTAACACCCAGAGTGGGGGGACATTCTGGGGGTTCAATACGGAATCTCGCCCCTCGTAGGTACAAAACTTGTAAGTGTACCCTGAGGTACTCTCACAAAGTTTGTACAGCTTCACGCCATACCTCGTCCGCTTAGAGGGAACATATTGGCGGAAAATGAGTCTCCCCTTGAAAGCAATGAGAGACTCATCAACCACAACCTCCCTTGCAGGTACATAGGCCTGCACAAATTTGGCCCCAAAGTGATCAATGACCGCCCTGATTTTGTACAGGCAGTCATAGGCAGGATCACCTTGAGGGGGACATGCTGCATTATCTGCATAATGCAGGAATTTCCGGATGGCCTCAAACCTTTAGCATATCATGGCCATACTGTAAAGTGAGGTCTGGTAGAGGACATCCCCACTCCAGTAATGCCTGACACTGGATTTCTAGACTAGTCCCATGTGCAGCACGAGGCCCCAAAACGTCCTCATCTTGGCTGCACTGACCGACATCCAGCCACTGGGCCTAGCCAAAAAGAAGCCCGGGTGTTGAGTAACAAACTGTTGGGCGTACAGGTTTGTTTGCTCCACCATCAGATTCACAAGGGGGTCACTGAAAAAAATACTTAAATAGTCGTATTCCTTGCATCTCACTTTGGGAATCTGGATTCCTGGTTGGCCTATAAAATCAGGAATCACGGGCTCAAAACACTCTGGGGTACACCATCCAAGTTCACCGGTAGGAGGCTCAGGTGAACTTATCTGGTGGGCTGGAAAACTAGTACGAGCCCCAGAGCTGCTCGTACTAGTGTGGGCCACAGGGTCCCTAGCATGGCGGTCCCCTTGCACCGCCTGGCGGCGTCTCCGCCGCCTTGGGGGCTCATCATCATCGCTAGATGATGAGGAGGACGCGGATGACAAAAGGAAAGTGGGGTCATCCTCGTCCTCACTGGGACTCTCCGACTCGGAGGCAAGCTTGGTGTATGCCTCCTCGGCCGACGTCTGGCAGGCCATAGGGGAGTGTGTGTGCGTGTGTGTGCGTGATAAACTTTATTTGGTGTGCGTGTGTGAGGGGGCACAGGTGTTCGCGAACTTACCCTAAACCTAACAGACGAAAAAAAATTAAAAAAAATAAAAAAAGGCCAAAAAATGTGTAAAAATAAAAACAAAAATTCAAACTCGCTGATCAACCGTCTGAAGTTGATCACTGGTGGGGTGTGCGATGCGCTAACAGTGGCCGGACGCTAAGAGCACCGGCCACAAATAGCGTATGCAGAAAGAAAAGAAAAACTGGTTGCCCCCAAAAAAGTTGTGATGTGTGTGTGTGGGGACGGGCAAGCTGGAGCACCCCTGGGGGGGTCTAGGGTCACACAGCTGTGCTGTGGACCCAAGACACCCGATTTTAGGATGATGCAACAAACACTTTTTTTTTCTTCCACTAACTCTCCCTATATATCCCTGCCTAACCTGTCCCTAACCTTTCCCTAAATACCTGGGTGGTGGTGGTGGTTCTAGGGCACAGATGGGGGTGCTGGGGCACAGATGGCGGTGCTGGCTGATGATCCCTGCAGCTCTGGACGTGCAGCGCTCCTCTCTCCTCGGCTCCTGGACACAAAAGTAGAATTAGAGGAGCGCTGCAGGATTTGAATCGCTCGCCCACACAGCCGACCAATGAGAGTGGTTCCTGAGAGGTGATGTCACCATCACCTCTCAGGATCGCAGGATGGTGATTGGTGGTGTATTATCACACCACTGATCACCATCCTGTTCCGGGTTATCGGGTCCCCACAGACCCGAATAACCAGGAAACGCAGCAAACCGCAGGTCTGAATTGACCTGCGGTTTGTTGCGATTGCCGGCACGGGGGGGGGGCGGGGGGGGCGCTCACAGGACCCCCCTGGGCATTGACCCAAGGTGCCTGCTCAATAATTCCCACACTGGGGAATTATGCAGAATATATAGGAGCTGCGGCATCATTATCATTTTTATCAAATTCGCCCTCCCCACTACAGATTGGTATAGTTTGCACCAGGCTTTAGATTTGTCCCTAAATTTATTCAACAGTGGAACTAGATTCATTTCTTCAAAATCTCTAATGTTGGGTGAGATATGTATACCCAGGTATTTAATCCTCTCCTCACAGGGAATCCGACTCTCAACTAGCATTCGCGATTTGGGTTGATTATCTATCAGCATTAATGCCAACTTATGCCAGTTAATTGTCAAACCGGAAAGTTGGCAAAACGTATCAATGATCTTCATCGCCGCGGACAAAGATTGTGCAGTGTCTCCCAAAAACAGCAGTGTGTCATCTGCATTTAGCGCCACCTTGTTATGTACTCCACCATATTTGAATCCTTGTATATCATGGGCTTTACGTATCGTGGCCGCAATTGGTTCTATCGCCAATGCAAACAGCAGCGGCGAAAGAGGTTATCCCTGACAAGTGCCTCTCTAGAGCTGGAATTTCGCAGACATACCACCATTCGCCCTGATACACGCTTTGACGTGTGGCAGTACGTGACTCAAGCTTATAAAGAGGCTGGGTCACATGCTGCACTCCCAATCACAGTAGCCATTAGTAGGCATGGCTATGATGGCTTCTTAAGACAAGAAGTAAAACACTTGCTGATTGGCTGCTGTGCAGCCCTTCAGAAAGCGGGAAGAAATCACAGAACAACGCACCGAACCCAAACTTTTTGGAAAATTCGGTACGAACCTGAACTATACAGTTCGGGTTCGCTCAACTCTAGCATTTGGGACATTAAAAAAAAAACTTAATTAAAAGTTTAGTTACTCTTTAAAGGTTCATAAAAGAAACAATCAGAATAAATGGCAATACGTTCCTTTAATGTCTTATACTTAAAAAAATATAAGCAATAATAATCAGATAACAATACATAAACCTACATATATAGCTATATTTATACCTACTACCTATACAGCACAATTGCTCCTGTATATATATATATATATATATATATATATATATACAGGAGCGTAGCTAATGGCTCATGGGCCTTGGTGCAAGAGTTCAGCTTGGGCCCCCTTCCCTCAGTGCTTTGTGTGTCTTCTTATGTAGCACAAGGGTCTTTGGGCCCCCTCAGGCTCCTGGGCCCAGTAGCGACTGCTACCTCTGCACCCCCTATAGCTACGCCCATGTATATATATATATATATATATATATATATATATATACTATATATGGTGGTGCCGTGGACTCTGCTTTTCTTCTATGTATTCAGAGAGTTGAAGTCCCTCTCTGCACCACAGGCACACCAAGCGATTTACAAGCAGTGCGGTTCACCAGTTTTTTCGTTTCTATATATATATATATATATATATATATATATATATTGTGGGGATTTGCTCCGGTAGACAGGTTAGCGGACTCAGTATAGAGGCAAGGAACCAGGTAGTAAATCAAACTTCAGTGTTTTATTTACACTCAGAAAAAAACATAACAGTCCTTGTGCTTGTTCACACAGCCAAACAAAACAGAGCTCACCTGAAATCCTAGGTGTTGCTTCACACCTGGCGGAAAGCTTAGCAACCCCCAAAGTTCACTGGCAGGCTTCCAGGCGGTCTGCACGCCTGTTTGCAGTCTTTCGTGTTCAGCCCAGAGGACTCCACAGCTTCACTGTCAGGATGGAAGACAATCCACACCACCTGACAGTGCTGCCTGAGCTTTATAGCCCAGCCAAAACCCGACCTGGAACATGGGGAGTAGTCACCCACCCAGCACTTTGACTACTCCCAGTAAAAGCCGTCCTGGATCAGCTATAGTAGCCATGCTACCTATCAAAAGTGTCAAACAGCTACTGCTGCTGACATGAAAAACGGCTCTTACTCCACTGAGGCCAGGAACCTCGGTGACACGTATCTATCATCCACAATTATTCCATGTACCTTCTTACATACCTCCCCCCTTTGTTCAACCCTGCGGGGTTGAACACACGTCAAACAGTGCACTCGGGACAGGGCATCCGCATTTCCCTGCAAGCGGCCTGCCCTGTGTTCTATGGAGAATTTAAAATTCTGTAAGGACAGGAACCACCGGGTGACTCGGGCATTTCTCTCTTTGGCCTGGCTCATCCCCAACAGATAATAGCAGAGAGACTCGAGTGCTCACTTGATAGCCAGGCACTCTCTCTCCACTATACTGTACCTAGTCTCAGCTGGGGTGAGCTTACGGCTGAGGAAGACAATGGGATGCTCCTCCCTGTTGACTTCCTGAGACAGTACAGCACCCAGGCACACCTCAGAGGCGTCGGTCTGAACTATGAACTCAGGTGTCACCAAAACCGGGGACCCACACAGGGCCGATTTCAAGGCGGAGAAAGACTTTTCTGCCTGCTCATTCCAACGGACCGTCACTGACTTAACCCTATTGAGCACTTCTTTGGGTTAGCGGTCAGTCCGGCCTTCCTAAGGGCATCCACTACAGCCTGCACTTTGGGTAGATGACTTTCCCAGTCGCCACTGTGGATGATGATGTCATCCAAGTAAGCCGATGCGTACCGACGATGTGGACGAAGTACAATGTCCATGAGTCGTTGGAACGTTGCGGGGGCACCATGCAGACCAAAGGGTAACACTTTATACTGATACAGCCCCTCAGGGGTGATGAAAGCAGTTTTCTCTTTGGCAGCCTCCATCAAGGGTACCTGCCAGTACCCTTTGGTGAGGTCCAAAACAGAAAAATACCTGGCTTGGCCTAGCCTTTCAATCAGCTCATCCACCCGCGGCATGGGATACGCATCAAATTTGGAAACTTCGTTTAGTTTGCGGAAATCGTTACAGAACCGTAGCGTCCCATCGGGCTTGGGTATTAAGACTATTGGACTAGCCCATTCACTTTTAGACTCCTCAATGATATTAAGTTTCAGCATTAGCTGCACTTCCTCCGAGATGGCTTGTCGCCGAGCCTCGGGTACCCGGTATGGTTTTAACCGGACTCTTGCCTGAGGCTCAGTGAGAATTTCATGCCGGATTAGGGAAGTGCGACCAGGGAGGTCCGAGAACACATCAGTGTTCCGACTAATGAATTCCCTGGCTTCCTGAGCCTGTTTAGATGAGAGGGTGTCAGCAATTCTTACTGTGACAACCGCTTCTTTTGTATCATATATAGGGGCTGGAACTTCTCCTAGAATACTCAGCCGTGGGCTATCATCTGAACAGGTCTCCCTAGCTTTCCAAGGTTTAAGTAAATTCACATGGTACACCTGCTCCGGCTTTCGCCACCCTGGCTGGTGTACCTTGTAGTTTACTTCCCCAACTTTTTAGAGTACTTCGTAGGGTCCCTGCCACCTAGCCAGGAACTTATTGTCCACCGTCAGAACCAGAACCAAAACCCGATCTCCCGGGTTAAAGTTCCGGACCCGAGCCTGCTTATTATAGACCCGACTCTGAGCTTGCTGCGCTGCCTCCATATGTTCTTTTACCAGCGGTAACACCGCTTCCATGCGTTCCTGCATCTGGGTGACATATTCCACAACACTTTTATAGGGTGTGGGTTGCTGCTCCCATGCCTCTTTGGCTATGTCCAACAGCCCGCGAGGATGCCTGCCATATAGCAGTTCGAAGGGCGAGAACCCAGTAGAGGCCTGGGGCACTTCTCGCACTGCAAACATCAGATAGGGGAGAAGGAGGTCCCAGTCCTTCCCATCCTTAGCCACCACTCGTTTTAGCATATTTTATAATGTTTTATTAAACCTTTCAACCAGGCCGTCAGTTTGCGGATGATAAACGGACGTCCGTAGCTGTTTAATGTGCAGCAACTTACAGAGTTCCCTCATGACCTTGGACATAAAAGGAGTCCCCTGGTCAGTCAGAACCTCTTCAGGTAGGCCCACGCGGGAGAACATCTCCATCAACTCCTTCGCTATCAGTTTGGCCGATGTATGTCGCAAGGGCACCGCCTCAGGGTACCGAGTGGCATAGTCTAGGACGACCAAGATATGTTGGTGCCCTCTAGCGGACTTCGGTACTAGGCCTATAAGATCCATAGCTATTCTCTCGAACGGAACCTCGATAATCGGGAGAGGCACCAGGTGACTACGGAAATGTGGCTGGGGGCTAGTTATCTGGCAGGTTGGGCAAGACTTACAAAATAGTTCTACTTCTTTGAACACACTGGGCCAGTAAAACCTCTGTAATATCCTGTCCTGCGTCTTCTGCCATCCCAGGTGTCCCCCAAGAACATGTTGGTGGGCTAGCTCCAACACGAGTTTGCGGTACGCTTTGGGCACCACCAGCTGTTCAATATGCTCACCCCGCAGCTGGTTTACCCGATACAGCATTCCCTGGTGAACAACAAACCCGGGAAACACCGACTCAGCCCATGGTTTTTGTGCTTCACCATCAATTATTATCACATTCTCCCAAGCACGGGATAGGGTGGGATCCCGGTGTTGTGCGGTACCGAAATTTTAACCAGAGACGTTGAGGTCTGCCAACTCAGGTCCCGGTGGCAAATCCTCCACGTCTCCCACCATTACATTCAGTGGGGTTGTCTCCCCCTCTTCCACCGAAGTGGCGGTCACCCCTACCGCTGGCCCTTTGGTCTCGGGTTCCCAGGGTTCTGGTCTCCCCCCTGAGCCAGGCCACTCTGCTAGGGTTCCATCTGCCTCCCGGGTAGTGGTGACTTTCGTATCCGGCCAGAGTGCTGGGAAACCAGGGAAGTCTCTCCCAATTATAAGTTCATACTGTAATTTTGCAGCGACGGCCACCTCATGAACCCACCTGCCAGCCACAGTTGATAGAGAGACCAGGGCGGTGGGATAGTCCTTTAAGTCTCCATGAATACACACCACCCCGACCTTTCGGCCAGTATACTCCGTGGGCTGCATGAGGGCAGCTCTTACCAGAGACACCAGACTCCCTGAATCCAGCAGTGCCACCGCCAGAGTGTCCCCCACTTCCACCTGACACAGGTGGCTATTGTCTATAGTCTCAGAGATACCTGTAGCACACAGCTTCCGGGCATACAATGAATGGCGGTAACCATAGTTCATATCCATGGGTTCACCCCGATGGGGACAGTTGGCCCTTATGTGTCCAGGCTCCCGACACTGCCAGCAGACCACTGGGGCTGGGTCTGCAAGGGGTACATCCTGGGCGGGTTTAGCTGGCCGCCGGGTCTGGGGTGGAGATTTCCGGGGTTTGACTGGCCCCCTCCCAAAAGAACCCCCCTGCAGGTTTCTGGTGGCCTCATAGCGCTCCAACAGGTCGACCATCTCTAAGGCATTCCCAGGAGACACCTGGCCGATCCAGTGCTGGAGAGGGTATGGCAAAGCCCTCCAGAATACATCTGCTAACAGACGGTCTAGCATAGCAGTAGGAGTCAGTATGTCTGGCTGCAGCCATTTTTGTAACCGATGTAGCAAGTCATAGTATTGTGGTCTGGCGGGTTCAGCCGGGTTAAACTCCCACTGATGCACCCGCTGGGTCCGGACCAAAACATTCACCCCTAGTCTTGCCAGGATCTCACCTTTCACGGTCGGGTAGTCAGCTGCTTGATCATCTGGGAGATCAAAAAATACTTGCTGGGCTCCAGACGCCAGGAACGGAGCGACGACCTCAGCCCACTGTTCTCGGGGTAATTTCTTCCTCACGGCCACCTTCTCGAACACCGCCAGATAGGTCTCAACATCATCCGAGGGGGTCATCTTAGGGATCGCTGCACGGACAGCTTTCCGGGCATCGTGGACGTTCTGGGACGCTCCTGCCGCTTGTAAGGCCATCACCTGCTGAAGTAGTAGCTGGTTGGTCTCCTGCTGCTGCTTGTTGGCCTCCCGCTGCTGCAAGTTAGCCTCCACAAGGGCTTTTGCAACCGCCTCCATTTTGTCAGGGAACACAGGCTGCAACTTTGCCGGCTTGATAAAGGACATATGTTTAGAAAAACAAAAATATTTCGGCCTTCACGCCAGCCTCACTGCTCTTTGCCCGCATCCGACACCAAATGTGGGGATTTGCTCCGGTAGACAGGTTAGCGGACGCAGTATAGAGGCAAGGAACCAGGTAGTAAATCAAACTTCAGTGTTTTATTTACACTCAGAAAAAAACATAACAGTCCTTGTGCTTGTTCACACAGCCAAACAAAACAGAGTTCACCTGAAATCCTAGGTGTTGCTTCACACCTTGCGGAAAGCTCAGCAACCCCCAAAGTTCACTGGCAGGCTTCCAGGCGGCCTGCACGCCTGTTTGCAGTCTTTCGTGATCAGCCCAGAGGACTCCACAGCTTCACTGTCAGGATGGAAGACAATCCACACCACCTGACAGTGCTGCCTGAGCTTTATAGCCCAGCCAAAACCCGGCCTGGAACATGGGGAGTAGTCACCCACCCAGCACTTTGACTACTCCCAGTAAAAGCTGTCCCGGATCAGCTATAGTAGCCATGCTACCTATCAAAAGTGTCAAACAGCTACTGCTGCTGACATGAAAAACGGCTCTTACTCCACCTCGGTGACACGTATCTATCATCCACAATTATTCCATGTACCTTCTTACAATACATATATATATATATATATATATATATATATATATATATATATATATGAAATGATATCACATTCACACCCACAGACAACCAAAATTCCAACCCTTACTCGGATATCCTCCGGCCTTCTTTACAATAGTCCGTCCAATCAGTTTCCGTTAATGTGTTAGGGGTCATTTCTAGTGTTGAGCGAATTGAAGCTGACAAAGATCAATTCAATCCAAAGTTTTGGAAAAATTTGATTCGCACCCATGAAGAATTTCTTGGCGCTTCGTGGTAACAAATCAATTTTTACAATGTTACAATTTTTTGTTACAAAGTAAAAGTAAGAAGCCCAGGAATGCAACAATCACCCATAATGCCATGCAGACAGCCAGTTAGAAGCTAGCCAGCCCCTGTGATGTCATGGCCCTATAAAACCCTCATCCCGCCTGGTCTCTGCAATTTCCCTGTGAACAGAGTATAAGGATAGACGTGACAAGCACTAGGGACAGTGATTAAGAAAGACTTTATTTGTAAAATATTAGATAGGAACAGTGTAGGGAGATTGAAGGGACATATTTTAAACAGTATAGGGAGTGTGCACGGACTAATTTAACAGTTCCGTTCTTAGTTAATAGATAAGCTATTCTATTACACCTTGATTCACTAATTGGGGTTGAAAAGAGGTCCAATACTACCGCAATTGGCGTGTCTACATTGTGTTATAGATAAGAAATTCTATAACGCCTTGAATCTCTAATTGGGGTGAAAAATCTGTCTAATAGTACTGCTATCAAGGTGTACACATTGCTTTATAGAAAAGTCATTCTATAAAATAACGCCTTAATTTTGTAATTGGGGTTAAAAATACACTCATTCAACGACACAGAACCTGAACGTGCTCCTGGCCAAGTTGCTGGTAGTAGAGTCCCTCCCTTTCCATGTGCTTGACTCTGCACCTTTTCATAAAACTGATAGCTTGTGCCCAGCCACGGTGGCTATTCCCAAGCAATCATTACTTCTCCAAAAAGGCTGTACCAGTCCTGCACACGTTTGGTTAACAGAAGTTGGGCCAGTCCTTGACCCTGTCAGTGTCTGGTACAGTTAACAGCATCACGATGTGTGGAGCTATAACTATGGTCAAGGAAAATATCTGTCCTTTACAGCCCATTGGGTAAATGTGTTTTCTGCCCAGGCACACCAGCACCTTAGTCAGGAGATGGCAATGCCACCTCTGCGTTCTCAAGCTGTAATTCCAGCACTGATGTCCTCCTCTGCTTCCTGATCCTCAACTTTGTCCTCAGCTTCCACTGAGGCACAGTTCTGAGGGATCCTTCAGCATACCACCTATGCAGACCATGATGATGTCAAGCTGTTCTGCACCTGACCTGCCACACTGGGGATGAACTGCTCTGCATTCCTCAACAAGAAATCCTGGCAACCTCTTTACCAACTGAAGATCAGAACCAAGGTCACCAATAACAGGAAGAACATTCAGCCTGCGTTGCGTCAAGAAGGGATGACCCATGCGCCCTGCATGGTGCACATCTTTAATTTGGTTTCAAAGTGGTTCCTAAAGTCTTTCACCCAACTGCAAGACATCTTGACAATGGCTAGGAAACTGTTCATGCGCTTCAACAAATTTTACCCTGCAAAACATACACGTCTTGAGCTCCTCAGGGCAGTCCAAATGTTGAAGGCTCCCACATAAGTCGCCAGAAGGGATTCTCTCTTGACTATCTGCCATAGGGCATAGTGTGGTTTTCTTGCCACTTCTTAGGAAAATTTAAGGTACCCTTTCAGGAAGAGAAGGTGGACACTAAGAGGCCTCCACTGAAAGCTTTATTTAGGGATGCAAGGAGGAGGAGCAGGAGGAATACTGTGACCCCTGGCTTCATGGCAGGGTGTTGGACTCTGAAGTCACCTAACTGCCAGTTGCGGTCATTAAACCCATGTGCTTCTTAGCAACATACTCTGCGACTAATGAGTATGTCAGCAGGTGGCAGGCCAACATAAGAAATTAACAATTCTAGTAGCATTATGGATCTATATGAAACTTTAAGAAAAAATTAAGAAATTGGGAGTCTTGTATCCTCAAACACGAGCAACAAAACTATAAAAAAGTCACCCCCTTTACCTAGAATAAAAAAAATAAATACATAAATAACAAAAAATATAAATATCATGGGCATTACTGTGTCCGAAAATGCCAGTACTATTAAAATATTAAAATATTTTTCTAATACGGAAATTTTTCATTACTTCTATTACCCCAAAAAAGTGATCAAAAAGTTACACACAGTCCAAAATGGTATCAATAAAAACTACAGATCATTCCTCAAAAAAGAGCCCCCACACAGCTCAGTCAATAAAACTGTAAATAATAAAAAGGAAAAAGTTATGGGGGTCAGAATATGGTCATGTAAAAAAAATTTTTTTTTCAAAGTTTTCATTTATTTTTACACTATTTAGACATAAAAACCCTATACATATGTGGTATTGTTGTAATCGTACTGACCCAGAGAATAAAGGGCATGGCTCAGTGTTGCCACAAAGGGAACGCCATAGTGACAAAACCCATAAAACGGTGGAGGAATTGCTTTTTTTTTCCAATTCCGCCCCATTTGGAATTTTTTCCCGCCTTCAACTACATTGTATGCCATATTAAATGGTGGCATTATAGAGTACAACTTGTCCCACAAAAAATAAGCATGACCAATTCAAATGTTAATGGCCCATATGTCTCCTTGGAGAAGGAGAATGTAGACAAGTACTAAGACTGGAGAATATTGATGAATGACCCAAAAGAACAAATTATATATGCATGACGTGTTATGAAAAGAAACTTGTCCAATTGAAAGTTGTTGGAGGCGTAACTTATGTACGTCAATGTATAAGAAGAGTAAAATATTTGTAATAACTCATACATACGGTAGTATCATAGTAACATAGTTATTAAGGCTGAAAAAAGATATCTGTCCATCTAGTTCAGCCTGTTACCATGCAAGTTGATCCAGTGGAAGGCAAAAAAAAAAAAAAAAGTGAGATAGAAGAAATTTTCCCCACCTTAGCGGAAAAAAAAATTCCTTCCCGACTCCAATCAGTCAATCAGAATAACTCCCTGGATCAACAACACCTCTATACTAGCTAACTTGTAATATTATTAAGAAAAAAAGGTGGGGGGCTAAGTCAGCACAACCCTATATGCAGGTTCACATTGCTACGGCGAAATACACACACAAATGCAAAAACAAAAATGCAATGGCACTCTGCAACCAGCACTCTGCCCTGCCTCCATGCTGGATGTTGAATGAGGCATTAGTGTACATTTTGGACAAAGCGTAATAAGCCACTCACCACGTCAAGGTCGCCTCTATGAGTGGGCCCTAACAATAGTTCCTACCTGTTATGGGCCATGACAGCCACACAAAATCCATGGAGTACAGGTGCAGCATGCATGCCAGACACACTCTGCTTGTAACCCCGTCTGGTACCATAACAGCTTCCATCAGATCCAGGGATGCAAGTACCAACATGCATGCTGAGCCCACTATATACTTCTCCTGGAACCAAATGGCTACTGGTAGGCGCTATAAAAGCAGACTCAGTTTAATAATGACTTTAAAACCAGCCTCCAGGGCAGACTAACTAGTCAGGTGTGCACGACTGCATGGAGATCGCCAAGCCTCCAGTCCAGACTATTTACCATCCTGGATATTTGGCCTTTTTGTTTTTATTATACCAGCATTTTTTATTTATTTATATATCCGTTTTGGCTAAGTGTCCCCCGACTGGACTTTCAGGTTCCACTCTACTCTCACCAATATGATGATGTTGATTAAATTATATTCACATTTTACCCCTATTTAGGGTTATGAATTGCTATCATCAATTTTCTCTACATCCTATATTGATTATGTACACATATTGCCCCTAGTTTGGGCTTCTATATAGTATTTATGTATAGCCATTCATAAGTGTGGTGCATTCCAGGTCTGGAACGCACATCCATGATGTAGGTGCGTGCGTCCTATGTATGCGCCTTACCTGTTGAGCGCACTCCCAAGATGTGGAAGATCGCTCTGCAGGACGGTGGGTGGGGTGTGTCGGCCAAACTGCTGTTGGTACACATGCCTTAAGCTGTAGGAGGTGGCATGCGTTCCATGACATATGGGGAGGAAGCGTGTCGGCGGAAGAGGCGTGGCTCCGTTTGATAACATCGCAGGAGTTTTATCTTCAGCCTGTACGTGTGACTCATTGAAAGTAAGGCTTGTCACGCATATTGTTTGAAGGGGTGGGCTTTTTAAAGTCTTTGCCCTATGGTTTGCCTGGATGATGAGCTACCTACCTATGGCTCTGCAGGACCGGACGCCACGCCCCCCAAATATTTGATTTAAATCAAGTCCAGTATGTGACACTTTGGAGCTATCATCTGGCCCCAGGAATCATATCCATAGGCCCACATTACGGCGGTTTGTGAGTATAAGGTCTAGGTCTATCATTCAAAAGAACGGTATGTAAACCTCTGAAAAAAGCCTCTTAACATTGTAAGCTCATTATGGCCATTTTCTCTGTTCCACTGCTTGCTAAGTGGTGGCAATAAGTATTGTGTGTTTTATGGCACTTTAATGATTCCCTCTTACTGAGTCAAGCACTACTAGATGTGCCCTGGAATCTTAGGGGAGGGGTTTACATTAATTGATCTTATGCAGTTCATTGCTGTGCTCGTGTGTGATTGCTCTTATGTCAGCTGAGCTACTGTGATCCTCACTTACCGCTGTTTAGAGCTACTAAGTTAGTCCTATGTGGACCTGGTTCTACTGTGCTTATTTTGATGCCATCTTAATAGATCTATCTTGTGTGAATCCCCTGATGAACCTTCTGTATATCAGGAGGGAGAAACGCGTTGGAATTGGTCGTAATCTGGGATTGGTTTAATTGTAGATATAGTGGGTTGTCCGAGTATAGGTTAAGGACATACTAAGGAAAGCCTAGATTTAGGCACGAGGACGAGGAGCATGCACCACTCAGGTGTGTCTCCGGGCTGAGCAGTTGGAGAGAGAGAGAATAGGGACAGAGCTGTATTTACCATCCTGGATATTCTCCCATAGCAATTGCCCCACTGCTTCAGCATTATTTACCACAGGCAAAAGCTTTGGTGGTTTTGTTTTAGGACCCTTTCAGATCAAATATATATGGTTTTATATGATATGAATTAAAAGTTATGTTTTAGATTCTTGCCCTCAGTGATTATACTATAGTGTCTTAGCAAGACTCTTTGGATTCCTAGTTTATTCAGTGATTTGTGACCTAAACTTTACCCGAACCCCATTGAAGTCAATGGGGACCCAAACTTTTGGGCACTAATCCCCCCTCAGTGTCATCCACAGATCCCCCTCAGTGTCACCCACAGATCCCCCCTCAGTGTCACCCACAGATCCCCCTCAGTGTCACCCACAGATCCCCCAGCAGTGTCACCCACAGATCCCCCAGCAGTGTCATCCACAGATCTCCTTCCCGCCCACAGCCGCCTCCTAGCTAATTTATTCATTGCACTTGCCTCTGGAATTGAAGAGAAGCGCAGTTGTTCCTCCTCCAGCTGATTCCTGTGCGGCCGCATCACTTCTGGTTCTGCTGAGGTATATAAATCTGGCAGAACACCGTAATCTCGCACAGGCACATTGGCAGAGGCCAGGAAGATGGCACATGCACACTTCAATGCCTCTGCCAGTGCGCCTGTGCGAGATTACAGTGATTCTCCTCAATTTCAGAGGCAAGTGCAGTGAATAAATTAGCTAGGAGGCGGCATTGGGCGGGGAGGAGCGGCGCCAGCAGCCCTGGGCCCCCAGTGGAGTAGGGCCCCATAGCCATTGCTATTGCTGCTATGGCAATCCATACGCCACTGGCCCCTGGCATCCAGGCAGAAGAGGGGTTTATTCACGGCAAAACGGGGTTAATTTCACCCACCAATAGAACAGGCGATTTTTAGAAATGTAGGCCCCTGGAACCCAGGCAGAGGAGTGGTTTATTCACGGCAAAACAGGTTTCATGTCACCCACCAATGGAACAGGCGATTTTTAAATATGTAGGCCCCTGGCATCCAGGCAGAGCAGGGGTTTATGCACGGCAAAAATGGTAATATTGCACCCAACAATTTAAAAGAAGATTTTCCTAATTTTCGGTCCCTGTCACCTATGCAGAGCAGGGGTTTGTACCCGGCAAAAATGGGAATATCGCACCCAACAATTTAAAAGATTTTTCAAATTTTTGATCCCTGTCACCTGCAGGGCAGGGGTTTATTCACAGCAAACTGGGTTAATGTCACCCACCAATGGAACAGGTGATTTTTAAAAATGTAGGCCCCTGGCATCCAGGCAGAGGAGGGGTTTATTCACGACAAAACCGGGATCATGTCAACCACCAATGGAACAGGCGATTTTTAGAAATGTAGGCCCCTGGCACCCAGGCAGAGCAGGGATTTTTCACTGGCAAAACAGGGTTCATGTCACCCACCAATGGAACAGGCGATTTTTAAATATGTAGGCCCCTGGCATTCAGGCAGAGCAGGGCTTTAAGCATGGCAAAAATGGTAATATTGCACTCAACAATTTAAAAGAAGAATTTTCTAAGTTTCGGTCCCTGTCACCTATGCAGAGCAGGGGATTGTAACCGGCAAAAATGGTAATATTGTACCCAACAATGTAATAGAAGATTTTTCAAATTTTCAGTCCCTACCACCTATGCAGAGCAGGGGTTTATTCACTGCAAAACTGGGTTAATGTCACGGACCGATGGAATAGGCAAATTTTTAAAATGTAGGCCCCTGGCATCCAGGCAGAGGAGGGGTTTATTCAAGGCAAAACGGGGTTCATGTCACCCACCAATGGAACAAGCGATTTTTTAAAATGTAGGCCCCTGGCATGATTTTTTTCACCACCCATGAAAAACATGGATTTAAGTGGTATATTTTGGGGTGTAGGACCTCATCGTTCTCAACATTATCTTCCACCCAGTTTTCACCCCTGCCCTCTTTGTCGGTCTGCACACGGCAGAAATCCACAGTGGTTTGCACTTGTGTTTCGTCATCATCAGAGACGTGCTGCTGTGGTATTCCCATGTCCTCATCCTCAAACCTAAGTGGTTGGGCATCCGTGCACTCAATCTCTTCCACTTCTGGGGCAGGGCTATGGTTATGGCCCTGGGGAACCCTGCCAACAGAGTCATCGAAAAGCATAGGAGACTGCTGCATGACTTTGGGCTCAGATTGCTTGACTGATTTGCAAGGGGGTGAGGTGCAAGATAGATGACCATGGGCTGCAGGTGCCAACACTGTTTTCAGCAGGGGACAGGGTGGGAGACAACCTGAAGGAACTGGTGGCACTGTCAGCCACCCAATCTACTATCGCCTGTACTTGTTCTGGCCTTACCATCCGTAGAGCGGCATTCAGGCCTACCAAATAACGCTGCAGGTTCTGTCGCCTACTCGCACCTGAGGAAGGTGTTTCACTTGGATCTGTAGCTGGCGCAGAACGGCCATGTCCTCTCCCAGCAACAGGAGCTCCACCAACACCACCACGACCATGTCTATGTCCCTTATTTGATGTTCTCTTATTATTTGTGTTCACCCACCAAAGTAACAGATGGTTTATCTCAGATGTGAATTTAACTGCCAATAGTCAACAATTAAGTTCACTAACAGTAGGCAGTGCCAGTGTCATAAACAGAATACATTTCTTTAGGTCACACAACAGTGTAACGGAGCAATTCAAAACAACTACTTCACTATCGCCAAAAATTTGATTTTTCAAACCAACAATGATACAGCAGAAGTTAACAGTTTAACTTGACTAACAGAAATGCAGTGAACATGCAAATGTGCCATCTACCACAAAACCAGTGTGTTTGCAACCAACTATGTAAATGCAGAGTTCAAAGGGTTACTTAAAATGACTGAAATGCAGGGTAAGCCTTAAATCTGCTATGTACCACAAAACCAATGTTTATTGCAACAAACTACTGAAATGCAGTATGTCACTGCTAAAGTTTAAAATAGGTTTTTCAGCGTTGTATGCAAAACTGCTCTGTGGCACAACAGTACAGGTTTTTTCCCCCAACTACAGAAATGCAGTATGTCACAGCTAAATTTTAAAATAGGTTTTTCAGCGTTGTATGCAAAACTGCTCTGTGGCACAACAGTACAGGTTTTTTCCCCCAACTACAGAAATGCAGTATGTCACTGCTAAATTTTAAAATAGTTTTTTTAGCATTGCATGCAAAACTGCTCTGTGGAACAACAGTACAGGTTTTTTCCCCCTACTACAGAAATGCAGTATTCCACTGCTAAATTATAAATTAGGTAATGTAAAGGGACTTGACCTGCCAGAAAAAAGGAATTTTTCCTGCACTGAGCTACCAGAAAATAACTACACTAATATCCCTGGCATACATGCAGGTCACATGCAGTTCCAAGGACATTGCAGTTGCTAAAATGGACTAAGGGTGGGTTCACACTAGCGTTATGCATTCCGTTATGGCCTTCTGTTATAACGTGGTTATAACGGAACATAATGGAATCCATAAGACGGACGGACGGATCCATTCTTTTGCCCATAGACTTTAATTATGACGGAATGCAAAACGGAAGCCTTTAAAAGGCATTCCGTTTGCTTTCCGTCATAATACAAGTCTATGGGAAAGCATAACGGATCCGTCTGGTTCCCGTTATGCAAGACGGAAAACAAAGTCCTAATTTAATCAGTTTCTATGAGGAAGAAAGTTCTAGACTTGACCGCGATGAATCAATGGATGTCGTATATCTGGACTTCTCCAAAGCATTTGACACAGTACCACATAAAAGGTTAGTATAAAAAACTAGAATGCTTGGACTGGGGGAAAATGTCTGTATGTGGGTAAGTAACTGGCTCAGTGATAGAAAACAGAGGGTGGTTATTGATGGTACACACTTAGATTGGGTCACTGTCACTAGTGGGGTACCACATGGGTCAGTATCGGGCCCTATTCTCTTCAATATATTTATTAATGATCTTGTAGAAGGCTTGCACAGTAAAATATCATTTTTTGCAGATGACACTAAACTTTGTAAAGTAATTAACATGGAAGAGGACAGTATACTGCTACAGATGGATCTGGATAAATTAAAAGCTTGGGCAGAGAAGTGGCAGGTGAGGTTTAACACTGACAAATGTAAGGGTGTACACATGGGAAGTAATAATGCAAGTCGCCAGTACATACTACATGAAAAAACACTGGGTAACACTGACAAGGAAAAGCACATAGGAATTTTACTGAACAGCAAACTAAGCTGTAGAAACCAGGGTCAGGCAGCTGCTGCCAAGGCCAATAAGAAAATGGGCTGCATCAAAAGAGGCATAGATGCCCTTGATGAGAACATAGTCCTGCCACTTTACAAATCAATAGTCAGACCACACATGGAGTACTGTGTACAGTTCCGAGCTCCTGTGAACTAGTGTTGAGCGCGAATATTCGAAAAGCGAATTTTTTTAGCGAATATCGGCACTTCGCTAATTCGCGAATATTTCGAATATAGCGCTATAAATTCGCTATTTCGAATATTCGTGTTTTTTTTTTTTTTTTTTTTTTAGTTATATTTTTTTCTTTCCTACTTCCCAAAAGTAGTTCTTACCTGTCCTGAGGATTCCTGGCTTCCTGGCTGCTCTAGTCAGTGCCCGTTGCCGCTTCTGCCGACTTCCGTGCTCATGTGGAGCGTCCCCATCCATGGGAGAATCTCCATATACTAAAATGTACTGTTGAATTTGAGGAATTACGTTGAAATCGCAATGCGATTAATTCAAGTTATATTAATCGCATTGCGATT
Source organism: Bufotes viridis (assembly GCA_033119425.1). Taxonomy (NCBI): domain Eukaryota; kingdom Metazoa; phylum Chordata; class Amphibia; order Anura; family Bufonidae; genus Bufotes; species Bufotes viridis. Next base: position 104,540,026 of record CM065589.1, read on the forward strand.
ACAACTTAGCACTGCTATCTTACATAGGCTAGAATTAACGAATATGGAGTATAGCTATGCACTAGCAGTGCTAAGTTGAAATCGCAATGCGAATACTTTAAGTTAAATTAATCGCATTGCGATTTAAACTTAGCACTGCTGCTATATTCCATATTCGTTAACTTCGTTAATTCTAGCAAGCTGACCCATTATAAACCCAGCTCTAAGTTGAAATCGCAATGCGATTAATATAACTTGAATTAATCGCATTGCGATTTCAACGTAATTCCTCAAATCCGACAGTACATTTTAGTATATGGAGACGTTCCCATGGTGATGGGGACGCTCCATGAGCACAGAAGTTATGGTTGGCTTGGTAGAATTAGCGAATAGCGAATATGACGAATGTATTCGTCATATTCCTCAAAACGAAGATAACGAAGTATTCTACATCTTCGTTTTAGCTACCTATTCGTCTCGTCATCGTCAACTTCGCTATTCGCTAATTCTAGCAATCAAATAGGAAGGTTGACTTACCAGACAGCTGTGTTAAATTCGCTATGCGATTTTTTTTTTTAATACAATAATTATATTACTTGATAAAATTATTATAAGTATTCTATTTATTAAAAAAAAAAAAAATCGCATAGCGAATTTAACACAGCTGTCTCTATAGTCAAACTTCCTATTTGATTGCTAGAATTAGCGAAGTTGACGAATAGGTAGCTAAAACGAAGATGTAGAATACTTCGTTATCTTCGTTTTGAGGAATAGACGAATACATTCGTCATATTCGTCATCCTCGCTAATTCTAGATATGAAACCAATAGGAAAGTAGCCTTAAGTACAAATCGCAATATGCGATTATTTAAATCGCATGTTAATCACGATAACTAGAAAAAATGACGAATATTCGATTTCGACGAATATGAAACGAATATTCATTCGAATATTCGCGAATTTCGTCGAAATCGAATATGGCACCTGCCGCTCATCACTACTGTGAACAAGGCAGACATAGCAGTGCTGGAGAGGGATCAGAGGAGGGCAACTAAAGTAATAACTGGAATGGGTGGACTACAGTACACTGAAAAATTATCAAAATTAGGGTTATTCACTTTAGAAAATAGATGACTGAGAGGAGATCTAATAACTATGTATAAATATATCAGGGGTCAGTGGAGAGAACTATACCATCATCTATTTATCTCCAGTACTGTGACGGTGACGAGGGGACATCCTCTGCGCCTGGAGAATAGAAGGTTTGTACACAAACATAGAAGAGGATTCTTTACTGTAATAGCAGTGAGACTATGGAACTCCTCAGGCACCGCCTCCTGCCTGAGAAGGTGGTGATGGTGAATTCACTAAAAGAGTTTGAGAGGGGCCTGGATGAATTTCTGGAGGGTAATAATATTACAGGTTACAGTTACTAGAGAGTGGTCCTTGATCCAGGGAGTTATTTTGCTTGCTTGAGTCGGGAAGGAATTTTTTTACCCTAAAGTGGGGAAAATGGCTTCTGCCTCACAGGATTTTTTTGCCTTCATCTGGATCAACTTGCAGGATAACAGGCTGAACTGGATGGGCAGATGTCTTTTTTCAGCCTTATAAACTATGTTACTATGTTACCTAGGTAGCCTGCTACTTTTGTGCTTCAAGCCATTTCATAGGGGGTTGATTATATATACTCTCTGATATAACATTTTATTATAAACTGTTTAAATCTAGTACATAGAAATCTATAATGGTAGGGAAATTAGAAAAAAACAAAAACAAATTCTCACCACATTGAGAACAAGGCATTGCACTCTCACACTAGGTTCTGTGCCAGGTTTGTCATGTTAGGAATCATTTGTCTTTATTAAACTAATAGCATAAACATCCTACATTTTAAGTATCCCTATATAGAATATTGTTCAGCATTGTCCAACAGACTGGTAAGTCCAAGCTGATGAACTGACAAATGTTAATTCTTTTGTCTAACCCAGTGTTTCTCAAATAGTGGGGCGCGCCCCCCAGGGGGACGCGAGGCTCTGTAAAGGGGGGCTCCAGTTCACAGGAGATGAACGCTTCCACTGTGGAAGCGTTCATCTCCATAGTGATCTGTATCGCCGTCCTCTGGACAGCGATACAGATCGCTGTGCTGTGCGGCAGTGGAGGGAGGCGTCTCCCTCCCTGCTCCTCTGATAGGCTGCGGGCCTTGTGCCGGCAGCCTATCAAGCTGTCAGCGCGCGATGACGTCATCGCGCCGCCTAGCGAGCAGAGCGGGACACAGGCCGGAAGAGGCCTGCATCAGCACTTCAGGAAGGTAAGTATATGGTGGGGAGGTTAATGGAGCCTGCACATGATTGGGGGAGGGGGTTAATGGAGCCTGCACATGATTGGGGGAGGGGGTTAATGGAGCCTGCACATGATTGGGGGAGGAGGGTTAATGGAGCCTGCACATGATTGGGGGAGGGGGTTAATGGAGCCTGCACATGATTGGGGGAGGGGGTTAATGGAGCCTGCACATGATTGGGGGAGGGGGTTAATGGAGCCTGCACATGATTGGGTGGAGGGGGTTAATGGAGCCTGCACATGATTTGGGGAGGGGGTTAATGGAGCCTGCACATGATTTTGGGGAGGGGGTTAATGGAGCCTGCACATGATTTTGGGCAGGGGGAGAGAGCCTGCACATGATTTGGGGGAGGGGGAAGCCTGCACATGATTTGGGGGAGGGGAAGCCTGGACCCTGCACATGATTGGGGAGGGGGTTAATGGAGCCTGCACATGATTGGGGAGGGGGTTAATGGAGCCTGCACATGATTGGGTGGAGGGGGTTAATGGAGCCTGCACATGATTTGGGGGGAGGGGGGAAGCCTGGACCCTGCACATGATTGGGGAGGGGGGTTAATGGAGCCTGCACATGATTTGGGGGGGGGGGTGTTAATGGCCCTCGCCTGTGGGGAGATTGGTGTACTTATAACTATTTACAGTCGTGCGGGGGGGCGCGAAATGTTTTCTTCTTCCTAGGGGGGGCATGACAGAAAATAATTGAGAAGCACTGGTCTAACCCAACATTCCTGTTATGCTGTTACACATTGTATCAGTGTATCAATTGTATGTCTATGTCAAAAAATTACAATCATTAATACATTAGTCATCATTAGTGTTGAGCGAACAGTTCGAGCATAGTTCGGGTTCGTACCGAATTTTGGGGTGTCCGGGACACGGACCCGAAACCAAACATTTTCAAAAAAGTTCGGGTTCGGGTTCGTTGTTCGGCGATTACTTTCTGCTTTCTCAAGGGCTGCACAGCAGCCAATCAGCTAGCGTTTTACTTCTTGCCCTAAAAGCCCATCACAGCCATGCCTAATAATGGCATGGCTGTGATTGGCCAAGTGCAGCATGTGACCCAGCCTCTATTTAAGCTGGAGTCACGTAGCGCCGCACGTCACACTGCTCTGATTAGTGTAGGAAGAGGACGCAGCTTCTGTGAGGGCGAGATTAGGCAGGGAAAAGTCAGCAACAGCACCTAATGAACTGATCGATCTACAGCTGTGAATGATTGAACTTCTGCTAGTTACTTGCTCACTGGTTTTTAGGCTGCACAGAGCGTTTTTCTGTCACTTATTTTCTGGGGTGATCGGTGGCCATTTTGTGACTTGTGGTGCACCAGAACAAGCTGCCACCAAGTCCATCAATCCATCAATACTAGTTTTTTTTTGGTATATCCTACATCAGGGGCTTGGCTGTGCTAATTGTCACCCCTAGAAACTCAGGATAGCAATTTCCATATTTTATTAAGGGGTTAAATACAATTGCCCAAATACCAATCCCCTAAATCTGGTGTTCTAACTTTGGCTAGCCATGTATAATACTGTCTGCTGTCTGGCAAAGGATAGATTATTTTCTGTGGTGAAATTCAATTGCCAAAATAGCAATACCCTTAATATGGTGTCACAGCTGTTGCAGGCCAAGTGATAATCTGTCCGTAAAAGGGTATATTTTGTTCTGCGGTGAAATTCAATTGCCAAAATAGCAATACCCTGAATCTGGTGTCCCAGCTGTTGCAGGCCAAGTGTTAATCTGTCTGTAAAAGGGTATATTTTGTTCTGGGGTGAAATTCAATTGCCAAAATAGCAATACCCTGAATCTGGTGTTCGAGCTGTTGCAGGCCAAGTGTTAATATGTCCGTAAAAGGGTATATTTTGTTCTGCGGTGAAATTCAATTGCAAAATAGCAATACCATAAATCAGTGGTTTCAGCTGTGGCTAGCCAAGTTTCATAGTGTTCTCAAAAACATATATTTTGTTCTGCGGTGAAATTCAACTTCTGGGTCTCCAAATTGTCCACGTGGCCAGAGTGAGCATTTTATGCCTTGGAGGTGCTGGCCTGCCCGGCGGCCAGCGTTTTGTCTGAACGTGTATTCAGCACCGCAGGGGGCGTCATTACTGACAAACGCAGCCGCCTGTCCACAGCCAATGTGGACAAGCTGACGTTCATAAAAATGAACCAGGCATGGATCCCACAGGACCTGTGCCTCCCTTGTGCAGAATAGACATTCATAACTGCCTCCCCCCTCAAACATGTATTCTTGTACTCTGGGGCACTTCTTTATTGAATCCTCATTTTTTTAACTTTACCATGATCTTGCGGTGCAACCCAAAGTTGAATGAACCTCTCCTCTGTCTGGATGCTGGGGCCGAAATAACTGAAAGTGGCCTTCTCCAGTGGTGGGTGATATGACGCATAATTCCTTGCTGTGGGACCTCTATCCTCTGTCTGGGTGCTGGGCCTAAATAACTGAAAGTGGCCTTCTCCAGTGGTGGGTGATATGACGCATGATTTCTTGCTGTGGGCCCTCTCTCCTCTGACTGGGTGCTGGGGCCAAAATAACTGAAAATGGCCTTCTCCAGTGGTGGGTGATATGACGCATAATTCCTTGCTGTGGGACCTCTCTCCTCTGTCTGGGTTCTGGGGCCGAAATAACTGAAAGTGGCCTTCTCCACTGGTGGGTAATATGAAGCATGATTCCTTGCTGTGGGACCTCTCTCCTCTGTCTGGGTGCTGGGGCCGAACTAACTGAGTGGCCTTCTCCAGTGGTGGGTGATATGACGCATGATTTCTTGGGACCCTCCTCTGTCTGGGACCAATATGAAAGTGGTCTTCCAGTGGTGATATGACGATACCTGCTGTGGACCTCTATCGTCTGGTGCTGGGCCTAAATAACTGAAAGTGGCCTTCTCCAGTGGTGGGTGATATGACGCATGATTCCTTGCTGTGGGACCTCTATCCTCTGATCTGGGTGCTGGGCCTAAATAACTGAAAGTGGCCTTCTCCAGTGGTGGGTGATATGACCTTGCTATGATTCCTTGTCTGTGGGACCATACTGAAAGTGCCTCCTACTGGTGACATGAGATGATTCCTGCTGGGACCTATATCCTCTGTCTAGGGCTGACAACTGAGTGGCCTTCTCCAGTGGTGGGTGATATGACGCATGATTTCTTGCTGTGGGACCTCTCTCCTCTGTCTGGGTGCTGGGACCGAAATAACTGAAAGTGGCCTTCTCCAGTGGTGGGTGATATGATGCATGATTTCCTGCTGTGGGACCTCTCTACTCTGTCTGGGTGCTGGGCCTAAATAACTGAAAGTGGCCTTCTCCAGTGGTGGGTGATATGAAGCATGATTCCTTGCTGTGGGACCTCTCTACTCTGACTGGGGGTGCTGGGGCCTAAATAACAGAAAATGGCCTTCTCCAGTGGTGGGTGATATGTCGCATGATTCCTTGCTGTGGGACCTCTCTCCTCTGTCTGGGTGCTGGGGCCTAAATAACTTAAAATGGCCTTCTCGAGTGGTGGGTGATATGATGCATGATTCCTTGCTGTGGGACCTCTCTCCTCTATCTGGGTGCTGGGGCCGAAATAACTGAAAGTGGCCTTCTCCAGTGGTGTGTGATATGACGCATGATTCCTTGCTGTGGGACCTGTATCCTCGGTCTGGGTGCTGGGCCGAAATTACTAAAAGTGGCCTTCTCCAGTGGTGGGTGATATGACACATGATTCCTTGCTGTGGGACCTTTATCCTCGGTCTGGGTGCTGGGCCGAAATAACTGAAAGTGGCCTTCTCCAGTGGTGGGTGATATGACGCATGATTCCTTGCTGTGGGACCTCGGTCTGGGTGCTGGGCCAAAATAACTGAAAGTGGCCTTCTCCAGTGGTGGGTGATATGACGCATGATTCCTTGCAGTGGGACCTGTATCCTCGGTCTGGGTGCTGGGCTGAAATAACTGAAAGTGGCCTTCTCCAGTGGTGGGTGATATGACGCATGATTCCTTGCAGTGGGACTTGTATCCTTGGTCTGGGTGCTGGGCCGAAATAACTGAAAGTCGCCTTCTCCAGTGGTGGATGATATGACGCATGATTCCTTGCTGTGGGACCTCTCTCCAATTGATATTGGTTGATTTTTATTTATTTTATTTTAATTCATTTCCCTATCCACATTTGTTTGCAGCGGATTTACCTACATTTTTCTGCCTTTTGCAGCCCTCTAGCCCTTTCCTCGACTATTTTACAGCCTTTTTAGTGCCTAAAAGTTTGGGTCCCCATTGACTTCCCGAACTTCCTGAACCCGAACTTCCAGGTGTTAGCTCATCTCTAGTCATCATTACTACAATCATTTTGCAATATATATATATATATATATATATATATATAGATATATATATATATATATATATATATATAGTGATAATTATTCCCCTGCCTATTACATGTGAAGGTAGCAGGTATAGGGGAATTACAACTTGTGAATGAATAATATATTATCAAAACATACCTACATTTTAAATTAAGCTATGAAGAGGTATTCTGAAGCATTTTCGGTGATTTAAATAGGTGATTTGTAGCTTTGTAACAAAATAGAACTCTAAACTCTGAGGGAATCAGATTATTGTTGCCCATAGTAATCTATGAAGTGGGAAGGAGAAATAAGCTAATGATCTGCATTACTCTCTAAAGGCATAGATTTCTAGTTTAGGAGGGGATGGTAAGAAACTGATATAGTGAATAAACAAGTATATCTGAGATATACTGCAGAGCTTTATATATTGATAAACAAAGTATATATTCATTAAATAAATCTATCAATAAATTCATGTTCATGTGAGCCCTTCTTCCTTTTCATTACAATGCACTTCATCTCGGAAGTGCAGTGTAATACAAGTACTTGCTCATTCAACTGAATGGACTGGGTACTTGTTATTACACTATGCCTCCGCTCCACAGGAGATAAGGCGTAGTGTAAAGACCAGACAGCAGTGCTTGCATGGAGCACCTAATCATGGAGGTTGCTGGGTGTATGATCCCTACCTATCAGATATTGATGACCTATCCTGATGATAGATACAAGGAAGGGAGGACAGCAAACCTAGTTTAGTGAGCAATGGGTGCACATCTCCAGGGGAGTGTAAGGCTTATTGCACATGACCGTATGGTTTTGCGGTCCGTTTTTTACGGATCCATTGTTCCGTTTTTGTTATCCGATGTGTTTCCGTTGTGTTTCCATTTCCGTTCCGTTTTTCCGTATGGCATATACAGTATACAGTAATTACATAGAAAAAATTGGGCTAAGCTTAAAATTTTCAATAGATGGTTCCGCAAAAACGGAACAGATACGGAAGACATATGGATGCATTTCCGTATGCGTTCCGTTTTGTTTGCGGACCCATTGACTTGAATGGAGCCACGGACTGTGATTTGCGGGCAATAATAGGACATGTTCTATCTTTTAACGGAATGGAAAAAACCGAAACACGGAAACGGAATGCACACGGAAACACTTCGTTTTTTTTTGCGGACCCATTGAAATGAATGGGTCCGTATACGGAACTCATAAAAACGTCCTGTACACCCGCAAAAAAAACGTTCGTGTGCATGAGGCCTTAAGCTTCCCACATGGATCAGATTATCTACTTTTTGCCAATCATCCTATCCTGATAATAGGTCATCAATATTACCAGCTGGACAACCCCTTTAATTGATTTTGTAACAGTAGCTAGGATTACCTTATTCCACTGAAGAGCACAGAGCATTTTGTCCAGGTATCTGATCTGGCTGTCCAATTCTGTTACACTGGGTTCAGACCTGGGCGTTCGTGCAGCGCGTTTAATTCGCGCGTTTTTAAAGTGCGAATTAAATTGCGCTGCACAAAATAGGAATCGCGCGTTTAACGGGCCAAAAAAAGCAAACATACTTGCTTTTGCGTCGGCCGTTTTTACACGCGTCCGAACGCGCATAAAAACGCGCAAGTGTGAACCAGGCCCATAGGAATGCATGGGTACTGTACAGTTGTGCGTTTTTATGCGCGTTCGAACGCGCGTAAAAACGCTAAAGTGTGAACTGAGGGTCACTGTTTATAGTATGACCAGTCTAAGATATTGTGTAGTTATATGAAGATTAGTGATGAGCGGCAGGGGCAATATTCGAATTTGCGATATTTCGCTAATATTTGGGCGAATATTCGCCATATATTCGAAAATTCGCGAATTCGTAATCTCCAGTCATTATTTTCTTGATTGTGAAAATACGCATGTCAAAAATCCGAATGTAAAAATTTGCATAAAAATTCGCATAAACTGGTATGTAACAAGTATCTTTTACATACCAGTTTATGCAAATTTTTATGCAAATTTTTACATGCGATCTGTTATGCAAATTTCATGCGAATTTGTATATGCGAATTTTTGCAATCAAGAAAATAATGACATTATTCTCTTGATTGCGAAAATTTACATATAAAAATTTCGCATAAAATTCGCATAAAAATTCGCATAAACTGGTATTTAAAAAAAAAGAATATTCGCGATTGCGAATATATTTCGTGATATTCTAAATATTCGCGAATTCTCGAAGTGCTGATATTTGCGATTAAAATTCGCAATTCGAAAATTCGTGATCAACACTATTGAAGATTGATTTAGCATTTTATTTTCCAGGATATGATGCTTAGATTTATAATATTTGTATTCTAAACAGAGCTAGATTTACTTACAGTCTTTTGTGCCTATAGCCAAAGAGAAAATTTAGCTACAGATGTGTCGTTTGTCCCCTTTCCTCTTGGCTTAAAAGGTGAGCGGCATGAGATTATCAGCTTTGAACAAAAACTTTTGTGTTACTCTGCCAGTTGTAAGTAGCTTGAAAGTTTTTTTTTTTTTTTTCCAAACCTGGTTGCTTTGCATTTTGGATATCTAAGGCTATGTGGAAAGGTGAACAAGGATTATATAGTTACATATAAATTAAATTACATATAAAATAAATTAGATGTTTTAATATGATGATTATCAGATGTGGGTGTGAGCGGACACCCTGGGAGGAACAAAAGGAAATTGTAAGATTAAGACTACGTGCACACGACGACATTTGTCACGCAACAAAAAGTCACGCGACAAATCGGGAACCACTACACTGCAACATTTGTAGCGCGACATTGATGTCACATTAATGTCGCGCGACAATTTTTATAATGGGAGTCTATGGTGGTGTCGCACGTGCAACATGCGACATGTTGCGACTGCGACACAACAGTTGCCAAAAATCCATCCCGGATGGATTTTTTCCGACTGTTGTGTCGCAGTCGCAGCATGTCGCATGTCGCAATGCGACTCCATAGACTCCCATTATAAAAATTGTCGCGCAACAATAGTGCGATTTTTTTGTCATGCGACAATTGTCGTCGTGTGAACGTAGCCTAAGAGTTTGATATGAAATGGACCTATAGGCCCCTTTCACACGGGCGAGTTTTCCGCGCGGGTTCAATGCGTGAGGAGGACGCATTGCACCCGCACTGAATCCGGACCCATTCATTTCTATGGGGCTGTGCGCATGAGCGGTGATTTTCACGCATCACTTCTGCGTTGCGTGAAAATCGCAGCATGCTCTATATTGTGCGTTTTTCACGCAACGCAGGCCCTATAGAAGTGAATGGGGCTGTGGGAAAATCGCAAGCATCCGCAAGCAAGTGCGGATGCAGTGCGATTTTCCCGCATGGTTGCTTAGCAACGGGACCAGATCTTTATTATTTTCCCTTATAACATGGTTATAAGGGGAAATAATAGCATTCTTAATAAAGAATGCATAGTGAAATGAAGTGGAAGGGGTTAAAAATAATAAAAGTTAACTTACCTTAGCCACTTGATCGCGTAGTTGATGAAGTCCGGCTTTTTCTTACACGCGTGCAAAACGCATCACAAACGTTTGCACCCGCACGGGAAAATCACGCATATTCCCGCAACGCACCCGCCTCTTATCCGGGCATCAAACATGACGCCCGTGTGAAAGAGGCCATAGGGTATGTGCACATGATCCTGTTGATTTCACCATGGACACTATACAGATTTCACCATGCGTTTAGATGTGGATTTGACATCGATTTCACCTCCTGCATTGAAAAAGGGGAAATCTACAACATAACACTCAGTTCACACTTTCGCGTAAAACGCCGCGTTCGAACGTGCAAAAAAACGCACAACAGTACAGGAACCATGCATTCCAATGGGGGTGGTTCACACTTGCGCATTTTTATGCGCGTTCGAATGCGCCTAAAAACGTCCGACGCATAAGCAAGTATGTTCGCGTTAATTCGGGCGTTTTTCGAGCGTTTGGTGCCAATATACTTCAATGGGAAACGCGATACGCGTGTTGTTCGGGCGTTTGTGCAGCATAAAACGCGCCTATGGACGTGCAAATTATTCAAAGTTTGCAACATGCTGGATCAGCCACCATGGAATTTCACACCTCTAAAGCACTCAGATTGGCCAAACTATATCATTCGTCATTGGCCAACTATGCAGTCAATCACATAAACGCGCGTCAAACGCGCCTACACTATTTACCAAAACGCTAGAAAAAAACTCGCGTTAACGCCCGTCTTGAACGCTCAGAAAACGCTAGGCTTCAAAACGCTCAGGTCTGAACCCAGTGTAATTGATTTAATATTAACATTGCATGCCAAGTTAAGCTTGCAGATAAGATTTTTTAAACAAGCTCATCCACTTTGCTGCTATTGTAAAAGGCTGTGGATTTTCTACATGGAAAGCTGCTGTGCATATTGACCAGCATTACAGCCACGTGAAGCATACACATACAGTCACATGTGTATTACATTTCCTAATAATGCACAGTTTTCTTTAGGCTACTTTTCTAGTTTATGAAGCAGCTATAAACACTTTACAAAATTATAAGTTGAACTATTCTTATTAAAGATCTTCAGCACAAGAAAGATCCAGTTATTTCCCCAAGTGTAAAATAAAATTGTCTTCTAAATCCTTAAATTGATTATTTGTATTTCTTTTACTTTTCTTGTCTCCCCTACATTTTATTTCTGTATATTCTTAAATATTAATGTTTTGTTCTAAAGTTTTCATAGCTTTTTTTTTTCTCCAGTACAATAAAAAGCCTTTGTTCTCACCTCATATATGATTGCTCAAATATCATGCATTATTAATTTTTGGAACCGCAACTTCTTATATGTTAACAATTGGTAGTTATTTGAAGCTGTAGAAAGTCTTAATAGCATTATAAACTTCAGCATGTATCCTATTTTATACCTTACCTGTAAATATTGACCAAAATATTTCATATCAATCCCATTATCTAAGTTAATGGCTGTGATTTTGCATGTTATTTTTACAGATAATAACCAGAACATGCATTCAAATATACCATTTTTGTATTGCCAGTCAGTTTCCAGATAAAAAAGCTTTTTTTTTTTACAACATAAAACATGATAAGTAGAAAAATAACAATATAAATGATTATTTCACTATTTCTGTGTTTAGAGGCTTTATATTTGCTGAGTCCATGCTGCGTTTCATTTTTCATGCTGCTATTTTATTTTTATGCCAATATGTTTTAATGCCAAACAAATGTTCAGGCAATAACATATTTTGTGTCCTACGGAACTGTGTAGAGAATGCTCCTGTAGGACTATTGCACATTATTTTTTTATACATCACATTACATATCTGCAACCTATATTTTAATCACACACAGCAATTATTTAGATTTAAAAGTACATTTTATTTTTGTAACTTTATCGTAACTGAAATCTGCAAAAGATGGTGTGGTTTATATCATATTCTGCATTTGCACTTAAATTTAAGATTTGTCACCAAAAAATGCAGTGTAATATGCAGGGAGCATGTTATAGAGAAGGACAAGCTGACCAGATTGATATATGGTTTAGAGAGAAAAGAATCATTAAACTTGTAATTTTTACATTTAAATCTCTGCTCTTTCTGACTTTAGTTGCACATGTGGGAAGGTGTTGTAAGTGATTGATAGCAATGTGTAAGTGTGTATATAGATAGCAACACAATCCAATGATGAGATCACTACTGAGGGTCTAAAATGATATAGTGTGAATCCCTCTCTACCCACCACTAGAGATGTCACGAACATAAAATTTTCTGTTCGCAAACGGCGAACACGAATTTCCTCAAATGTTCGCGAATGGGCGAACCGCTATAGACTTCAATAGGCAGGCAAATTTTAAAACTCACAGGGACTCTTTCTAGCCACAGTAGTGATGGAAGAGTTGTTTCAAGGGGACTAACACCTGGACTGTGGCATGCTGGAGGGGGATCCATGGCAAAACTCCAATGGAAAATTACAAAGTTGACGCAGAGTTGGGTTTTAATCCATAAAAGGCATAAATCACCTAACAATCCTAAATTTTTTTGAACAACGTGGTTTAAAACATCCAGTGTGTGTATACGATCAGGTATGATGTTGTATCGATCAGGTAGTGTAAGGGTTACGCCCGCTTCACAGACATTGACAGACCAAACTCCCCTTTTAATGCACCGCAAACAACCGCAAACAGTCCATTTGCACAACCGCAAGCTCCCCATTTGCACAAGGTTGGATACCAAGCTAGCCATGTCGCGGTGATGTCATTGAAGGTTTCTTCCTCCACCCAGCCACGTACAACACCAAGGGTCCCCGAAAGGTCAATTGAATTGATTTTTTGAACGGGGAGATGGTTAAAAAAACGCTGGCTCCCTCCCCTTTGTTTTAATCCACGGTCACTGCATCTGCGCCGTGCAATTTACTGTCACACCCGATATGAGTGGTAATTTCAGTAGTACTATTCTCATCAGTTTAATCCCTGTTACGTTCCCTATCAGGACGTGTATTGAATGGATTTTAGATAAGTGGTACTACGCGTGCTAGGTACTGTGCCACCCGGTATGAGTGTTGGGCACTAGCAGAGGGCACACTACAGTCTGTGGGCCTGACTCACACACTGGCAGGCAGGCAACTGAAATTAGATTATAGTGTACAGATAAAGTGCCTTATTTTAAGCAACGTCCAGTGCAGCACGGTATGACTGATGGGCAGCACTGGCAGAGGGCACACTACAGTCTGTGGGCCTGATATACACACACTGGCCTGCAGGCAACTGAAATTAGATTAAAGTGTACAGATAAAGTGCCTTATTTTAGGCAACGTCCTGTGCCGCACGGTATGATTGATGGGCAGCACTGGCAGAGGGCACACTACAGTCTGTGGGCCTGACACACACCCACTGGCCGGCAGGCAATTGAAATTAGATTAAAGTGTACAGATAAAGTGCCATATTTTAGGCAAATTCCTGTGCCGCACGGTATGATTGATGGGCAGAACTGGCAGAGGGCACACTACAGTCTGTGGGACTTACACACACTGGCAGGCAACTAACCTTAGATTAAAGGGTAAAAATTAAATGCCTTTTTTTAATGCAAAGTCCTGTGCCACCCGGTATGAGTGGTGGGCACTGGGAGTGGGCACACTACAGTCAGTGGAAGTGGGCCTGACACACACTGGAAGCAGGCAGGCAACTGAAATTAGATTAAAGTGTAAAAATGAAATGCCTTATATACCGGCACGCTACTGTGCCACCCGGTATGAGTGGTGGGCACTGGCAGTGGGCACACTACAGTCAGTGGAAGTCGGCCTCACACACACTGGCAGGCAACTAACCTTAGATTAAAGGGTAAAAATTAAATGCCTTTTTTTATGCAAAGTCCTGTGCCACCCGATACAAGTGGTGGGCACTGGCAGTGGGCACACTACAGTCAGTGGAAGTGGGCCTGACACACACTGGCAGGCAACTAACCTTAGTTTAAAGGGTAAAAATTAAATGACTTTTTTTGATGCAAAGTCCTGTGCCACACGGTATGAGTGGTGGGCACTGGCAGTGGGCACACTACAGTCTGTGGGCCTGCAGCTCCTCACACACGGGCAGGCCAGGCAACTGCAATATATATATATAGAAAACAAAATAAAAGCAGACTAATGTAGCAGCCCATAAAAGGGCTTTTTGGGGTGCTGTGATGCTGTCTTTACAGAAGATGAGTGTGTGGACACAGAGCACTGGCCTAGCTAACGTTTTCCCTATGAATTCAGAATCATCAGCGCAGCAGCAGCTGCAGTCTCCCTGCTCTCACTAACATGCAGCTTCAGACAGAATCTAAAATGGCTGCCTTTTTTTATAGGAGGTGGTTAGGTGTGGGAGGGAGGGTTCTGATTGCCTGGAATGTGTCTGCTGACTGTGAGGTAAAGGGTCAAAGTTTGCTCAATGATGATGTATAGGGGGTGGACCAAACATCGCATATGTTCGCCCGCCGAGGCGAACGCGAACAAGCTATGTTCGCCGGCGAATCTTTCGGTACATCTCTACCCACCACTTAATTAATAGTAAAATAAAACATTGTGGAAAGATATGGATTATAACTTAGGTTAAGCAAAATGATTCATAACAATCTGTATTAGTTAAATTTCACAACAATTCATCTGCCAAATGAATTGAAAGCTTTTCAGGTTTTCTCTCTTTACTGCAAACATGTTCACATACCGAAGTCCTTTGAAGAGGGCACCAGATTTGTCAGTAGGGACAACTGCAGCATCAATGATGACATCTCCCTGATATCTATCTTAGAGCAGGTGTACCCTAGTGCAACAAGGGATGGCAGAGGAAGAGTAGCTTACAGATTTTTGCTGGCTTTACTGTAGCTTTTTAGAACCAAAGAGTCCCAAAGAGAACAAGTATGAGGAGTAATCAGTAATTATGTCAGTAGATCGGAGCTGGAAAGAACTGTGTCCTCTCCCAGAATGGCAAGCTATATGCTTCCTTGCTTCAGAAATGACAGGCATATGCTTACCATCAAACAGTCCAATCATTACTGGATAGTCATGCTTTTACAACCTCGCTATCAAAGTACAGGGTGGGCCATTTATATGGATACACCTTAATAAAATGGGAATGGTTGGTGATATTAACTTCCTGTTTGTGGCACATTAGTATATGTGAGGGGGGAAACTTTTCAAGATGAGTCGTGACCATGGCGGCCATTTTGAAGTCAGCCATTTTGAATTAAACTTTAGTTTTTTCAATAGGAATAGGGTCATGTGACACATCAAACTTATTGGGAATTTCACAAGAAAAACAATGGTGTGCTTGTTTTAACATAACTTTATTCTTTCATGAGTTATTTAAAAGTTTCTCTTTGTTTACAGCCATTGACATGTCGCTGAGGTTAACATGTGAGGAGCGGATAGAAATTGTGTTGATGTCTGGTGAACTCAGTAACCGGGTCATTGCAGCAGATTTCAATGCAAGACACCCTACAAGACCACCCATCTCCCATGCTACAGTTAGCAAACTGCTTGCTAAGTTTCGTGAAACTGGTTCAGTGTTGGATTTGCCAAAATGTGGACGCATCAAATCTGTCACTAATGAAAAAACATCAGTGGCTTTCCTAGCTTCATTCAGCAAAAGCCCACAGCGTAGCACTCGCCGCATATCACTGGAGAGTGGCATTAGTCGAACATCCCTTCAGCGGATATTAGCTACTCACAAATGGCACCCTTACAAACTCCAGCTACTGCAGCATCTCAACGAGGATGACCCAGATCGGCGCACTGAATTTGCAGAATGGGCAAAACAAAAATTGGAACAGGACCCTCAGTTTATGCAGAAGATTTTGTTCAGTGATGAGGCAAACTTTTATGTGAATGGTGAAGTTAACAAACAAAACCACCGCTATTGGTCTGACACTAACCAACATTGGATAGATCCCTCCAAGACTGTTGGAACAGAAAAATTGATGGTATGGTGTGGTATATGGGGTACAAAGATAGTGGGGCCATTCTTCATCAATGGAAACCTCAAGGCCACTGGATATGAGAAATTACTACATGATGATGTGTTTCCCTCCTTATGCACTGAAGCTGGCACGTTCCCTGAGTTTTTCCAGCAAGATGGTGCACCACCACATTATGGGTGTCAGGTCCGAGCATTCCTAGATGAACAGTTTCCTGGAAAGTGGATTGGTCGTCGTGGGCCAGTTGAATGGCCCCCAAGGTCTCCCGATCTGACCCCTTTAGACCTTTATCTTTGGGGTCATCTGAAGGCAATTGTCTATGCTGTTAAGATACGAGATGTGCAGCACCTGAAACTACGTATACTGGAAGCCTGTGCTAGCATTTCTCCTGCTGTGTTGCTATCAGTGTGTGAAGAGTGGGAGAAGAGGGTTGCATTGACAATCCAACACAATGGACAGCACATTGAGCACATTTTATAAGTGGTCAGAAACTTGTAAATAACTTAAGAAAGAATAAAATTACGTTAAAACCAAGCACATCATTGTTTTTCTTGTGAAATTCCCAATACGTTTGATGTGTCACATGACCCTCTTCCTATTAACAAAAGTTGGATTCAAAATGGCCGACTTCAAAATGGCCGCCATGGTCACCACCCATCTTGAAAAGTTTCCCCCCTCACATATACTAATGTGTCACAAACAGGAAGTTAATATCACCAACTATTCCCATTTTATTAAGGTGTATTCATATAAATGGCCCACCCTGTACAATATTGCCATGTTTTCCTTTTGCTAAATCGCCTTATTAATAGAAAATAGTGTGTATGCAGCTTGTCACAGCTTTCAACTTTCGGTGAGAAGACAACTGCCACCCCTGTGTCTGACTGGGTGCCCCTTCTCCACTCCCCTGCCGAGACACCGATCTCCCACTGTCCATAAGCAGCAGAAGCCACAGCAGCAGCAGCCAGTTCAGTATCATCAACATGATAGAATTTTGTTATGTGCTGTGCCAGGCTCATGCAAATCAGCAAATTGAGATGTACCCCTAATGATGAGCGAGCATCAAAGTGTCCGGGTGTTTGGCTACTCGGTCCGAACACATAGCAATATTCGTGTGCTCGGCCGAGCACCCGAGTATAATGGAAGATAATGGGAGACAACCAGACACCCCCTGCTCAGATGAGGGGAGGCTGCCTGGTTCATAGGGAAAGGTCAGAAAGTGACAGAAACACCACCAAAATAGATCAGGAACAGCATTGAGAACATGTCTGCTGGGTAAACCATGTTGTCCCAGTTGTCCGCCATTTTTACAGACCGACAAAATTACGCCCAAAATCCCACCCCCTCAAAGACATTTTTTCCTGTATATTCATTTGTATATATAGTGCAAGTGCTGCCAAAAATTACAAGGAAGAAGCACTCCGATACAGCCTGTATATCACATAAAGGAGGGCCTCATTCACATGGTGCTACAATTGTTCAGGTACACTGCTACTCTCATAAAGCCTATGCAGTATGCACTAAGTGAAAGGGCTGCTAAAAATTACAAGGAACCGGCACTCCAATAAACCCTTTATTGCACATAAAGGAGGGTATCATACACACCCTTGAAAAATTATGATTGATGGCCTGCTGGTGACCTTCAAAAACATTTGGAGCAAGGGCCTGCTGGTTACCCTGTAAAACATTATGGGTGAGGGCCTGCTGCTGAGCTGACACTCTAAAACATTATTGTTGAGGGCCTGAAGGTGAGCAAACCCCAAAAAACATTAGAGATGAGGGCCTGCAGGTGACCAGACCATATAAAACATTGGGGGTGAGGGACTGAAGATGAGCGAACTGCATAAAACATTGCAGTAATAGCCTACAAGTGAGCAGACCATATAAAACATTGAAGGTGAGGGCCTGAAGGTGAGAAAACCCCATAATACATCGCAGTGATGGCCTACAGGTGAGCAGACTGTAGGCATGTAGACTGTAGACATTGGAGGTGAGGGCCTGAAGGTGAGCAGACCGTATAAACCATTGGAGTTGAGGGCCTTAAGGTGATCGAACCCCATAAAACATTGCAAGGATGGCCTACAGATGAGCAGACCGTATAAAACATTAAAGGTGAGGGCCTGAAGGTGAGTGGACCCTACAGAACATTGTAGTAAGGGCATATATACTGTATGGAAGAGGAGGATGAGAAAACAAGATTAAAACATATACCTTTTTTTGTTGTGAAAAGGGTGCATCTGAATCTTGTGGATTGAGTACATTATAAAGCATACAGTTAAATTGTTCATTAGCTCAGCTTTCCTCTGGTGAAGTTTAGACGTCAGGGGCAATCCAGGCCTTGTTCATTTTTATCTGAATCAACCTGTTAGCATTGTTAGTGGACAAGCGCATACGATTATCTGTTATTATGCCACCAGCAGCACTAAATACACGCTCAGACAATACGCTGGCGGCAGGGCAGGCCAGCTCCTCCAAGGCGTAGAGTGCAAGCTTGTGCCACGGGTCCAGCTTGGACATGCAGTAGTTGTAAGGCACTAAGGGATCATTTAGGATGCTGACACGGTCTGCAATGTATTCCTTCACTATCTTCCAAAACTTTTCCCTCCTTGTAGCACTAGGGCACACTTCAGGGTGAGGTTGTTGGCGGGGTGTCATAAAAGTGTCCCATGCCTTGGAAAGTGTTGCCCTGCCTCTTTTGGAACTGCTTTATGTTCCCCTTGTCTCCCTTGCTCGGTTGTCTAAGGAAGTAAGGACTCTGGCGGCCACATTGTCAGATGGAAAATTTTGGAGCAATCTCTCAACAAGTACCTTCTGGTGCTGCACCATTTTACTCGTCCTCTCCACCACAGGAATGAGAGATGAGAAGTTCTCTTTGTAGCGGGGGTCGAGAAGGGTGAACAATCTGTGTTATCTAAAATGCACATAACGTGAGGGTCGCAAGAAAGGCAGCCTAACATGAAGTCAGCCATGTGGGCCAGAGTACCAACGGGCAAGACGTCAATGTCAAGATCAGGATGACTCTTCATCTCCTCCTCCTTTTCTGCCAATCCACGCTAACAGATGGAATTAAAGTTCCATGGGTACTAGCCTCTGTAGCAGAGGCAAGTGTATCCAGCTCATCCTCCTCTTCATGGCCCAATTCGCGCTGAGAAGACGAACTGTGGGTGGTATGGCTATCACCCTGTGTAATATTCTCCCCCATTTCCTCGTCTGCCACATTCAGAGTGTCCGACTTAATTGTGAGCAGTGATCGTTTGAGTAGACACAGCAGTGGGATGGTTACGCTTATAATAGCCTTATCACCACTAACCATCTGTGTGGATTCATCAAAGTTTTTTAAAACCTCACATAGGTCTGACATCAATGCCCACTCCTCGCTTGAAACTTGAATGTTGCAGCTGGTATTCAAACACCGGCCCTCTACTGCTCACAAAGCCTGGCCAACATGTAGAAGGTAGAGTTCCAGCACGTGCTCACGTCGCACAACAGTCAGTGAGCTGGAAGCCGCAAGCGCTGCTGCAGCGTTGACAGACTAACCGAAGCTAGTAGCTCCTGCAAATTGGAGTAGGTTTTAATAAACCGCTGAACCACTAAGTTTAAGACATGGGCTAGGCATGGGATGTGTGTCAGGTTGCTGAGCTGTGCTGAGAGCCAAAGCTCTGTCTGTTCCCTTATACCCTGCCACAGCTCTGTGGCAGTGTGCTGTTTGTCCCCTAAGCAGATCAGCTTCAGCACAGCCTGTTGAGGCTTACCCACAGCAGTGCTACACTGCTTCCAGCTATTGACTGCTGTTTGAGGTGGAAGTGGAGGAGGAGGCGGCACAGGAGGAGAGGTGGGAGTTGGAGACAGTCACATAGCCAGCACTTGTCCATTTGTCCGTGGTGAGGTGGACCTTCCCAGTAAGTGCATTGGTCAGGGCATGGGTGATGTTCTGGGACACATGCTGGTGTAAGGCGGGCACGGCACACCGTGAAAAATAGTGGAGGCTGAGGACTGCATACCGAGGGACGGCTGCCAACATCAGGCTGCGGAAGGCCTAAGTGTCCACAAGCCTAAATGGCAATATTTCAAGGCATTTAGTCTAATGACTTTGCGCATTTAGTGCTATGACTTTTGGGTGGGTGGGTATTTGCGTTTGCGATCAAATGCCTGTGTTATCGACACTTGGATGCTGCACTGGGACAGGGAAGTGGATGTTGTTGCTGACGGTTCATGCGAAAATCCAGGTTCAGGGTGATGGGCATCCGGGCCTCCTCTTCTCGACAGGGGATTTGCCAGCAGTGCGTAACACAGGGGAAGAGGAGCCCGATTGTAGACCAAGGTGTTCGGCCCACTAATTAGGTGCTTGGATGCCATGTGGCAGATCATGCTGGTGGTGGTGAGGTTGCTAGTGTTCATGCCTTGGCTCATTTTTGTACGGCACAGGTTGCAAGCTACCATTCTTTTGTTGTCTGCGCTTTCCTCAAAAAACAGCATGCTGCTGAACACCTACCCCTTGGCAAGGTAGATTTATGCATGGGGGTGCTCGGTGTAATGGTTGCGGGCCTGTCTGGTGGGGGCCGACGTCTCCTTTTTGCAACCCCACTGCCTCTTCCAGACTGTTGCGGTGCTGCGGATCCCTCCCCCTCTGTACTGCTTTTGTCTACTTTTCACCTTCCCATGTTGGGTCAGTGACCTCATCATCCACCACCTCCTCTTCCACTTCCTCACTCTGCTCATCCTCCTGACTTGACCAAACTGCAACTTGAGTGTTTGGCAACCTTGTCTCATCATAATCCTCCTCGTGAACAAATGATTGCCGATCCCCACCGTCATCTTCTTGCAACTGCGAAGGCTCAAGAGCTTGGGAATCGGAGCACATTCTCTTAGGTCCCTCTTCAAGTGTTCTGGACGAGAGAGCCAAGTCTAATAGTGGTGCTGGAAAGAGCTCCTCAGAATATCCGAGTGTAGGGTCACTTGTTTAGCAAGCCTCTCCATAGTGGGAGGAAGGATAATCAGAGTGAGGATTTGGTTGACCACACTCTTGGCTACAGAGACTGGACCTGGAAGAATAGAGGGTGGTGCTTAACCGGCTGGAAGCATTATCTTCAGCAATCCAACCGACCAACTGTTCGCACTGGTCCGATTTTATTAGTGTGGTACTGCGCCGCCCAGCTAATTTGGACAGCAGGCACAGTTTAATGGCGCCCAGGGCCACTGCCTCTGCGTGCACCATCAGCATCACGCCCACTTCTCTGTCCCTTTGTGCTCGCATTCTTAATATTAATAGTTTTGTCTGTAGATGTGGCGTAGATTGTTTTACTGGCCACTAAAGACACAGTTTTCTGATGCAGTACAGTATTGGATGCAAAATGCAACAGATTTTGGCCAGCATAATAGGCCCAAAAAAATTGAATTTGTAATATACACACTGTATTCGGATGTAGTTCGGCATTGGAAGCAAAATGCAACAGATATGGGCCAGTATACTAGGCCTAAGATAATGGAATTTGTAATATACCCACTGTATTCAGATGTAGTTCGGTATTGGAAGCAAAATACAACAGATGTCGGCCAGTATACTAGGCCCAAGATAATAGAATTTGTAATATACACACTGTATTCAGATTTAGTTCAGTATTGCAAGCAAAATACAACAGATTTCGGCCAGAAAACTAGGCCCAAGATAATGGAATTTGTAATATAAACACTGTATTCAGATGTCGTTCAGTATTGGAAGCAAAATAAAACAGATGTCAGCCAGTATACTAGGCCAAAGGTAATAGAATTTGTAATATACACACTGTATTCATATGTAGTCCAGTATTGGAAGCAAGATACAACAGATTTCGGAGAGTAAACTAGGCCCAAGATAATGGAATTTGTAATATACACACTGTATTTAGAAGTCGTACAGTATTGGAAGCAAAATGCAACAGATGTCGGCCAGTAAACTAGGCCCAAGATAATGGAATTTGCAATAATACACTCTGTATTCAGATATAGTTCATATTTGAAGCAAAATACAACAGATGTTGGCCAGTATACTAGGCCCAAAATAGTGGAATTTGTAATATACACACTGTATTGAGATGTAGTTCGGTATTTGAAGCAAAATACAACAGATTTCGGCCAGTAACCTAGGCCCAAGATAATAGAATTTGTAATATACACACTGTATTCAGATTTAGTTCAGTATTGGAAGCAAAATACAACAGATTTCGGCCAGAAAACTAGGCCCAAGATAATGGAATTTGTAATATAAACACTGTATTCAGATGTCGTTCAGTATTGGAAACAAAATCAACAGATTTCGGCCAATAAACTAGGCCCAAGATAATGGAATTTGTAATATACACACTGTATTAAGGGTCCTTTCACACTGGCGTTTTTGTTTTCCGGCATAGAGATCCGTCGTCGGGTCTCTATGCCGGAAAAATCCTGATCAGGATCATCCCCATGCATTCTGAATGGAGTGAAATCCGTTCAGGATGCATCAGGATGTCTTCAGTTCAGGACCGGAACGTTTTTTGGACGCAGCAAATACCGCAGCATGCTGCGCTTTTTGCTCCGGCCAAAAATCCGGAACACTTGCCGCAACGACGGATCCGGAATAATTGCCCATTGAAATGCATTATTCCGGATCCGTCTTCTAATCTTCAGTTGTTACGACGCAGCGACGGATCCGGAAGTGTCTTCTGCGCCTGCGCCAGGAAGTAGGATGGGCTTGGCTGGCGCGAAAACTTCCATTAGACGTCCTGCGCGGGAGAAGACAGGGCGTGGAAGAGGCTCCAGGAGGTGAGTATTGTGTGTGTCTGTCCATATATATAAAAATATTAACTACATGCATCTACTATGTCCCAGACATAGTAGATGTATGTAGGAGGCATAAAAGGATGCTGGGGGTAGTAGTCCCCTGGGGAATGCCACCCCAGCAGCCTCCATGCATTCACCCCAGCTGCAGTCCCAAGTGCTTTTGCTTTGGGACTGCAGTTGGGGTGACTGCATGGAGGATGTTGAGGGTAGTAGTCCCTGGGAATGCCACCCCAGCATCCTCCATGCATTCACCCCAGCTGCAGTCCCAAGTGCTTTTGCTTTGGGACTGCAGTTGGGGTGACTGCATGGAGGATGTTGGGGTAGTAGTCCCCTGGGAATGCCACCCCAGCAACCTCCATGCATTCACCCCAGCTGCAGTCCCAAGTGCTTTTGCTTTGGGACTGCAGTTGGGGTGACTGCATGGAGGATGTTGAGGGTAGTAGTCCCCTGGGAATGCCACTCCAGCATCCTCCATGCATTCACCCCAGCTGCAGTCCCAAGTGCTTTTGCTTTGGGACTGCAGTTGGGGTGACTGCATGGAGGATGTTGGGGTAGTAGTCCCCTGGGGAATGCCACCTCAGCAACCTCCATGCATTCACTCCAGCTGCAGTCCCAAGTGCTTTTGCTTTGGGACTGCAGTTGGGGTGACTGCATGGAGGATGTTGAGGGTAGTAGTCCCCTGGGAATGCCACCTCAGCATCCTCCATGCATTCATCCCAGCTGCAGTCCCAAGTGCTTTTGCTTTGGGACTGCAGTTGGGGTGACTGCATGGAGGATGTTGAGGGTAGTAGTCCCCTGGGAATGCCACCCCAGCACCTCCATGCATTCACTCCAGCTGCAGTCCCAAGTGCTTTTGCTTTGGGACTGCAGTTGGGGTGACTGCATGGAGGATGTTGAGGGTAGTAGTCCCCTGGGAATGCCACCCCAGCAACCTCCATGCATTCACCCCAGCTGCAGTCCCAAGTGCTTTTGCTTTGGGACTGCAGTTGAGGTGACTGCATGGAGGATGTTGGGAGTATTAGTCCCTGGTTAAGGTATAATGTGCTTTAATACTATTTTTTAATTTTTTTCTTTTTCTCATTGTTTAGTTTACCGATTTTTGGAGAGAGAAAAATAAATAAATAAAAATATTCCTTCCACAGAGGATTTTAAAAAAGGCCAGTCAGCTGGTGAGTATATGCAAGAATATTGAAGTCTGAGTTCTGTGGATGCTGGGGTAAAAGTCCCCTGTGGAATGCTACCCCCTGCACCCACCGTGCGGTCACCCCAGCTCCAGTCCCAAGTCCCATTTCCTTTGGACTGCAGCTGTGGTGACTGCGTGGTGTATGCTGGGGGTAGTAGTGCCCTGGTTAGTACTCTTTACAAATTTTCTTTTTCTTTTTTTTTTTTTGTCTCAGTGTTTAGGTTTTTCGGGCTATCCCCAAAAGGAAATTGTTCTATTGAAAAATGTCCAGTAAGTATTATTTTCAAAGGAATATTGGAAATTTTTAAAAGTCAATGCTTTAATATTATAATTTTTTTCAATAGGCTCTTCAAGTGAGGCCGGGACTCCCTCCACGTCAACGGGTGCGCTTGGATACGGTATGTAATTTTTTATTTATGTATGTAATTTTTTATTTATGTAAAATTGTTTTACAACTTTTCAAAATTTTAATTGGTTAAATTTTTCCATTCACAGCAATCGTCAACTGAGGAGAGGGGTTCCGGCCGTGCAGCTACTGCGGGGAGGAGGAAGTCGAGGGTGGAACCCAGGAAGCGGTAAATATATTTTTATAAAAATAAAATTTTTTTAATAAGTATTTATTTAATTGTAATTAATATACGTTTATTATCCTTTATTTTTCTAGTCTGCTCCTCCTGTGGCCTCAAGAGGTCGTCAGCAACCATCCACAAGGCGCCGGGGAGCACGCGGCGGTCGGGGACGTGTGAGTATATCTTGAAATTGTATCTTGTTAGATCATATTTTACATCAATTTGTTTTTTTAAATATATGATTTTCTCATTTTATAGGGTTCAAGGGCCTCTTCCAGAACTGATGAGGAGGAAGTTTCTGGCTTCTACATTGATAATGATCTCCTCATCAGTCTGGTGGAGGAACGCGTCCCACTCTGGGACCCTACCGACCGCCGACATGCAGATCATCACCTGACCCGGACCTTGTGGATGGAGATATGCTCGAAAATTGTACCAAATTGGGACGACCTCAGTGAAGGCCAACATGAGGAATGCAGTAAGTAGCCTAAAAGAATTGTAATTTTTTTAATTTCAGTCCTATTCAAACTGCAGCCAACTGTTCAAAAATTAAAACTCTCAACATAGATTATCCTGCCATGTCGTGAGTTTTGGTTTAGCAACAGCTTGGAAGTAGTTTGGTAATGTCAGTAATTTTTGATTAATCTTATTATTTATATTTTTCAGAGACGACAGTCATGGTGCGGTGGCGCTCAATAAGGGACCGCTATAAGAAGGACTATAACGAGGAGGTCAATCGCCCGAGTGGGTCTGGCGGAAGCCGACGGCAGCCGTACCGCTATTCGGCTGCCCTAGGGTTCCTACGTAGAACCCTAGAGCTGCGAAGGTAATTAACAAAATGCCATTAAAAAATGTCATGATGTTTACTAGATTGTATAAAAATACTAATTTTTTTTTTTTTTTTGGCAGAACAACAAGCAGTACTCGGGCGCCTGAACCTCCTCGTGATAGAGAACAGGAGGCGGTCCCTGCTGAGCTGCCCCCGCGGATCCCTCTCCACCTTGCCCTGCACCTGGTCAGGATCCTAACCGTCCTCTACTCGTGCCCTCTGGTGACGCAACAATGGCCGTTATGTCGCCACTTTTTGAGGCATTGATGCGTCGCCAGAGGGCCGGTAGAAGCCGCCAAGCTGATTATGAAGACCTCACAAGGCTCTTGTATGAGACCTTGTGTGGTTACAGCCAGAGGATTGTAGCCATGGAGGCCGAGCTGCGAAGTCTGCGGGAGTGGGCGGCGCAGTTTTCTCAGCCCGGCCCTCTACAAACCTACTGGCCGTCAGTGAATCAGCTGGTGGCGGACTTCACGCCTGACCAGGTGTTGGAGTTCAGACGAAGGGTGGAGGAAACGGTGTGGGATTTGAGACACCGCCCAACTTCCTTTCACCAACCAACTACCTATCCCACGTCCCATTCCTATCCCCACCACAACCTCCTCACCACTACCAACCTCCTCGCCACTACCAACCTCCTCGCCACTACCAACCTCCTCACCCCTTCCAAGCTCCACAAACTCCAACCCGTCCACCTCCCCAGTCTCACACCCCTGAGCCTTTTCAACTCTCTTCTCCATCTCCTCCTCACTATTTTCCACCTACCACTTTCACCACTCCTTCTTCTCTGGCTCGGGCAACTCCATCACCCCTTCCCCCGTCCCGTCTGAATACTCCCTCTGTCTCTCCTCCCACATCGCATCATTCAGGCCCCACCAGAACATCTCAAGGTGGAGAGGGATCAAGCCATGGACTGCCTGCCCCCCCCCAACCTGCTCCCCAATATCCTCATTTTAAGGATTTATGATGTTTTATTATTTTTATATTTAATATTTATCTTGAAAAAATTTTATTTTTATTTTGGTTTTAATGTTTGAATTAAAATTATTTGTAAAGTTTTTGGTGTCCAGGTGTTTTTTAATTAAAAAATTAACAAACCAAACACCTTCTCCCACCCCTTGGGGAGCGATAGTGGAACCTTGTTGCTCTCCAGGCGGTGGGAGAGGGAGTGCTGGATGAAGGCCTGGCACCCTCTCCCACCCCTTGGGGAGCGATAGTGGAACCTTGCCGCTCTCCAGGCGGTGGGAGAGGGAGTGCTGGATGAAGGCCTGGCACCCTCTCCCACCCCTTGGGGAGCGATAGTGGAACCTTGTCGCTCTCCAGGCGGTGGCAGAGGGAGTGCTGGATGAAGGCCTGGCACCCTCTCCCACCCCTTGGGGAGCGATAGTGGAACCTTGTCGCTCTCCAGGCGGTGGCAGAGGGAGTGCTGGATGAAGGCCTGGCACCCTCTCCCACCCCTTGGGGAGCGATAGTGGAACCTTGTCGCTCTCCAGGCGGTGGGAGAGGGAGTGCTGGATGAAGGCCTGGCACCCTCTCCCACCCCTTGGGGAGCGATAGTGGAACCTTGTCGCTCTCCAGGCGGTGGGAGAGGAGTGCTGGATGAAGGCCTGGCACCCTCTCCCACCCCTTGGGGAGCGATAGTGGAACCTTGTCGCTCTCCAGGCGGTGGCAGAGGGAGTGCTGGATGAAGGCCTGGCACCCTCTCCCACCCCTTGGGGAGCGATAGTGGAACCTTGTCGCTCTCCAGGCGGTGGGAGAGGGAGTGCTGGATGAAGGCCTGGCACCCTCTCCCACCCCTTGGGGAGCGATAGTGGAACCTTGTCGCTCTCCAGGCGGTGGGAGAGGGAGTGCTGGATGAAGGCCTGGCACCCTCTCCCACCCCTTGGGGAGCGATAGTGGAACCTTGTCGCTCTCCAGGCGGTGGGAGAGGGAGTGCTGGATGAAGGCCTGGCACCCTCTCCCACCCCTTGGGGAGCGATAGTGGAACCTTGTCGCTCTCCAGGCGGTGGCAGAGGGAGTGCTGGATGAAGGCCTGGCACCCTCTCCCACCCCTTGGGGAGCGATAGTGGAACCTTGTCGCTCTCCAGGCGGTGGGAGAGGGAGTGCTGGATGAAGGCCTGGCACCCTCTCCCACCCCTTGGGGAGCGACAGTATCATTGTGGCTACTAAAGAGGTGATAAGAGTATTTATACAATAATACATATTATAATAAGGAAAAATAAACACCATAGAACAAAAATTTTAGCAAAAATTTATTAACCATTTAAAATTTTTATAAAATAAACAACTTTGTACATAAAACATTATGCTTCTGCCACCAGCATGTTAGCTAATAGGCATGCTGAAAATATTTTATACATTTCAGTCCGGCCACTGGAAACGTCCCGCATCCGAGCAGAAGTAGTCGGCAAAGGCATCACGCATGGCGGACACTGCCACACTACCACGTGGTCCAAAGGTGGAAATACTAGTCAATTCACTGTCCTCTGTCAAGCGCTCTATAGTGGGTTCTTTTGTCCTTAGAAAATTGTGAAGTACCACACCACACTTCACCACTTCATCCACAGTTTCTATTTTCAATTGAATCGGTTTTGCAAAAACTCTCCACTTTGAAACAAGGATACCAAAAGTGCACTCAACCATTCGTCGTGCCCTTGTCAATCGATAATTAAAATTTTGTTTTTGCCATCCAATCCACGGCTGGCGTAAGGTTTGATTAGGTTCCCAGCCATTTGGAAAGCCTCATCTCCCACCAATACATATGGCAGTTGTGGACCGTTGGTACCAGGCATTGGTTCAGGAGGTGGAAAATCAAACCTCCTATTATACACACTGCGACCCATGAACGAGTTCTTAAAAATCATTGAATCGTTGGTGCGGCCATAAGCACCAATATCAACTGCTACAAAACGGTACTCAGCGTCAGCTATGGCCATGAGAACAATAGAAAAATATTTTTTGTAGTTGAAAAATTCCGATCCTGTACCTGGCGGCTTTATTATGCGGATATGTTTTCCATCAACTGCGCCAACACAATGCGGAAATTGACACACCTCTCGGAATTTTTCTTCAATTTGTAGCCATCTCTGGCGATTTGGGGTCGGTATGAACTCATCGTGTAGTTCGTCCCATAAAACCTTACAGGTTTCTTTGACAATGCTGGAAATTGTAGAAATTCCAAGGCGGAAGTTATAGTGCAACGACGTGAAGCTATCACCTGTAGCCAGAAAACTGAAGAAAAAAAATAAAAAATTATATGTTTGATAAATAACCATTACATATTATGGAATTTAAATCTTTTCATAAGTATCCTATTTCTTTAAAAAATGTATATATAGTTTAAAGATCTAGTAGAAATACATTTTTGATGGCTAATTATAGGTGCTAGAAAATTTGAAATTGAAATATGAATAATTAACAACACATATAAAAAAATATATATATATAAGCTATATATCAGTTTCTTACCGGATGGTCACCATAAGTCGTTCGGTGGGTGAGACACACCGGCGGAAAGACGTGTCCATTCGAGTTAGTTTTGGTGATACTCGCTCTAGTAGATCATCGAAGGTATCCATAGTCATCCGAAAATAATTATAAAATTTTTCGGGATATAGACGTAATTCGGGTAAAGCAGTTCAAATGCACCTTCGGTCATACGTGCAGAGGATATCGGATGCACCCAATAACGACGTAGCTGACGCCGACGTCTTTCTCTCTCTTGTTTCCTCCATCTAGAAATCAATATAAGGGCTTTCCACGCAAAAGCTTGATCAGGCATCATCCTGGCGACAATCCAAATCTCAGTCTGAGGTGTAGTCTGCAATTTTTACTCTTTATATCCCAAAAAAATTTGCATATCTGATTGGTTTTTTAAAATGCAAATATACATTGTCTGATAAAGATAAGATTAAATGACTGATCCGCTTAATTTTTCAGGTAATTCCGTTGTTACGACGGATCCGGACGACGGATCCGTATACAGCACGGATCCGGACGACGGATCCGGCTACAAGACGCTTGAGGTGCATTCCGGTTTTCCGGATCCGTATATCAGGAAATAATCCTGAAAGACGGATCCGGATTGCAATTATGATGCGTTTATATGCGTTTTTCCGGATCCGTCGTGTAATTCCGTTATGTGTAGTACACGACGGATCCGGACGACGCAAGTGTGAAGGAGCCCTAAGATGTAGTTCTATATTGAACACAAATTTGTCCCAAATAAAACGTATGCTGGAATACTGTATATACAATTGCGGCCTAAACGTACAAACAGATATGCCCAAAACTAGATAACTATGGCCAAAATTTGAATCACTCTCTGCTGCAGTAATTAATATAATAGTTGCGGATTGAATGCACACACAGATGTGGCACAAATTAGGTTAATTTCCCCCAAAAAAATTATTTCTATGATGGTGCTGTGTATATCTCACTGGCAGGCACACTGTAGTGAATAATCCCCTTTTTATAATGTCTGCCCAACACACTGCTTTCTAATAGTGCAGTGTATATATCACTAGCAGGCACACTGTAGTGAATAAGCAATTTTTAAGCCCTGCTATATATGTCCCTTACTGAAGACGCCTGTCCCCGATAGTGCTGAATTAAACCCCTTCTTCAAAAAAAAACGTGCTGCACTGCTGTCAAACACACACTGTAGTCCTTAAATGGACTGTTTGGTCTTTCGATAAGGTTTTTGGAGTAAAATCAATAAGTTTACAGCAAAACGCTATCTGTCCATGCCTACTGTCTGCTCTTCCCGGACGCTGAATGACGCCGGACCTCAGCTCCTATATCAACTTGTATCACGTGTTCTGGCCAGCCAATCAGTGGAAGGCTTACAGCTAACATGGCTATGGCCTGACACTGAAGGGACCTGGACCTTGATTGGCTGCTTAGGAGGTGCAAAACGTGCGGGGAGAAGACTCAAGAAATGTGTTGAAAACACATGGTGCTCGGCTGAGTTAAGTTGAGCGCCGAGCATAGCGATGCTCGAACTAGTATTCAGCCGAGCATGCTCGTTCATCACAATGTACCACCCAAACACCCAGGTTTAGTCCTACTTGGACTATAGCCTTTATTCAACGCATACCATGTTCCCTGAACCTATGGATTTATGGGCAGTCAGAGTAGAACAATGGCTCAAACTGGCCCAATATGTTCTCTCTATTCTGTCTTGTCCAGTCTCCAGTGTCATCTCAGAGAGGGTATTCAGTGTGGCACCCAAACAAAAGAAGTTGTCCTCCACCAGTGTCCAAAACATCACTTTTGTCAAAATGAACAAGGCATAGATCCATGAATCTTTTTAAAATTCTCCAGCTGAAGACCATGAACAGATCTGCCATTGCAGATGTTGCCCCATGCCATTGCTACTCTCTGAACACCTACCATTGTGTTCTGTACCATGTGGCTGCTGCTACCTCCCTTACGCCATTGCCACTGTCTGCCTTCTTACCATAATGTTCCATACCATATGGCTGCTGCTGTCTTCATTGCCGCAGCTGCCACTGTTTGCTGTTAATTCCTCTTCTGGCACTCCATTGCCCCTACTGCCACTACCACTACCTCTACAATGCTGCCACTGATACTTTTACTACTACTTACATCTACTGCCTTGTCTGGTCCATGCAATGCTGATACTGCAAAAAAAAAGCCCTCATACAGCTACATCAACAGAAATTTTTTTAAAAGTCGAAGAAAAAATGAAAAATGATCAGAAAAAAAATCACTTGGTCATTAAGGACCAAAACAGGCTGGTCACTAAGGGGTTAATCAAAATAATTAAATATCATCAGAGCTAACTTGTCTTTCAGCTCTCCTATTAATTCTGTATATAACATTTATGTCTAAAACAAAAGTATTAAACATCATGTTATAAATTGCTTTATTTCTTTGAAATAAATGCAAACTTCAGAAGTGGAAGAACAATAATCCTGTGTCAAATGCTTTAGCAAATGAAGGTCTATCAATGAGATGTGAGAACTACATAATAGAGACATTAAACAAAGGTGAAATGTGTTTCAGCATGCTTCAGTAACTAAATATATTACTAAATAAATGAGCTTCTCTCATTTCACTTTCTAGAGAAATTATATAAACACGTTTATCTCAGTGAAGATGTGCCAAAGAAAAGACACACAAGTGCCAAACGCCTTTGAATGGGGGCAATTACAGACCCACAGAACACCATGAAAACAATTGAACAATGCTAAAAATCCATAATATTAAAGAGAGTCTGTCACTACCAATACATGTTTAAGGCCTCTTTCACACTAGCGTTTTAGCTTTCCGTCCTAGAGATCCGTCCTCGGGTCTCTAGGACGGAAAGCTACTGATCAGGATTATCCCCATGCATCCTGAATGGAGAGAAATCCGTTCAGGATGCATCAGGATGTCTTCCGTTCAGTATGTCAAAGTTTTTTGGACGTTGACAAAAGCGCAGCATGCTGCGGATTTGTCTCCGTCCAAAAATCCGGAAGACATGCCGTAACGCCGGATCCGGAATTAATGCCCATTGAAGGGCATTAGTCCGGATCCGGCCTTTAGCTAAACGTCGTTTCCGCGCATCGCCGGATCCGACGTTTAGCTTTTTGTCAATGGTTACTATGGCAGCCAGGCAGCTAAAGTCCTGGTTGCCATAGTAAAGAGTAGGGGGAGCGGGGGAGCGGCATACTTACATTCCGTGCGGCTCCCGGGACGCTTCAGGATGACGTCAGGGCGCCCCAGTGCATAGATCACGTGATTGCATGGATCACGTGATCCATGCGCGCGAGGGCGCT
The DNA here is from genome assembly GCA_033119425.1 of Bufotes viridis. Taxonomy (NCBI): domain Eukaryota; kingdom Metazoa; phylum Chordata; class Amphibia; order Anura; family Bufonidae; genus Bufotes; species Bufotes viridis. The sequence continues at coordinate 104,572,289 of CM065589.1, forward strand.
CTGACGTCATTCAGGAGCGCCCCGGGAGCCGCACGGAATGTAAGTATGCCGCTCCCCCGCTCCCCACTGCTACTATGGCAACTGGCTGCCATAGTAACACTGAAAGCATTTTGAAGACTGATCAGTCTTCAAATGCTTTCAGTTCACTTGCGTTGTGCCGGATCCGGCGTGCATTCCGGCGACGGAAGTGCACGCCGGATCCTAACAACGCAAGTGTGAAAGAGGCCTAAACTGTTCCTGGTGCCCTATAGCAGACATACACCCAATGAAAAAGTAAATACAGCACCCATCCCATTTTTTTACATACCCCTATCCCAGACATATTTTCCTTTTTTAAGGTCTTTATATTGGTATGAAAATAAACATAAAAGAGCCCAAGAGACAGTACCTAATCACAATGGAGAGAACATGTATTGGAGAGAAAACAATAGCCACTTGTTAAACAGTTTCCATATCATAAAATTAATTCCATATAGTATACTCATAATAGGGTCTCTTTAGGTAAACTACATATTAGTGTCAAACAATCCATGTGTTCTTATTAGCATGGTGATGGGGAATTGCCAGGTAACATGATTGATAGAAATGACATATGGAGCGTCACATAATCATTAATATTATGCTCTAAGGACAGCGTCACAGCACCCCAAAAAACCTTTTTTAGGGCTGCTACGATAGTCTGCTTTTATTTTTTTTTCTCCATATATATATATTGCAGTTGCCTGGCCTGCCCGTGTGTGACAGGCTGCAGGCCCAAAGACTGTAGTGTGCCCACAGCCAGTGCCCACCACACATACCGTGTGGCACAGGACTTTGCATTAAAAAAGGCATTTAATTTTTATACTTTAATCTAATTTCAGTTGCCTCCCTGCTGCCAGTGTGTGTCAGGCCCACTTCCACTGACTGTAGTGTGCCCACTGCCAGTGCCCACCACTCATACCGTGTGGCACAGGACTTTGCATAAAAAAAAGGCATTTCATTTTTACACTTTAATCTAATTTCAGTTGCCTGCCTGCTGCCAGTGTGTGTCAGGCCCACTTCCACTGACTGTAGTGTGCCCACTGCCAGTGCCCACCAATCATACCGTGTGGCACAGAACTTTGCATAAAAAAAAGGCATTTCATTTTTACACTTTAATCTAATTTCAGTTGCCTGCCTGCTGCCAGTGTGTGTCAGGCCCACTTCCACTGACTGTAGTGTGCCCACTGCCAGTGCCCACCAATCATACCGTGTGGCACAGAACTTTGCATAAAAAAAGGCATTTCATGTTTACACTTTAATCTAATTTCAGTTGCCTGCCTGCTGCTAGTCTGGGTCAGGCCCACTTCCACTGACTGTAGTGTGCCCACTGCCAGTCCCCACCACTCATACCGTGTGGCAAAGGACTTTCCATAAAAAAGGCATTTAATTTTTACACTTTAATCTAATTTCAGTTGCCTGCCTGCTGCCAGTTTGTGTCAGGCCCACTTCCACTGACTGTAGTGTGCCCACTGCCAGTCCCCACCACTCATACTGTGTGGCACAGAACTTTGCATAAAAAAAGGCATTTCATGTTTACACTTTAGTCTAATTTCAGTTGCTTGCCTGCTGCCATGTATGTCAGGCTGACTTCCACAGACTGTAGTGTGCCCACTGCCAGTGCCCACCACTCATACCGGGTGGCACATTAGCTTGCCGATAAATAAGGCATTACATTTTTATCCTTTAATCTAAGGTTAGTTGCCTTCCAGTGTGTGTCAGGCCCACTTCTACAGACTGTAGTGTGCCCACTGCCAGTGCCCACCACTCATACCGTGTGGCACAGGACTTTGCATAAAAAAAAGGCATTTCATTTTACACTTTAATCTAATTTCAGTTGCCTGTCTGCTGCCAGTGTGTGTCAGGCCCACTTCCACTGACTGTAGTGTGCCCACTGCCAGTGCCCACCAATCATACCGTGTGGCACAGAACTTTGCATAAAAAAAAGGCATTTCATGTTTACACTTTAATCTAATTTCAGTTGCCTGCCTGCTGCCAGTTTGTGTCAGGCCCACTTCCACTGACTGTAGTGTGCCCACTGCCAGTCCCCACCACTCATACCGTGTGGCACAGAACTTTGCATAAAAAAAGGCATTTCATGTTTACACTTTAGTCTAATTTCAGTTGCTTGCCTGCTGCCATGTGTGTCAGGCTGACTTCCACAGACTGTAGTGTGCCCACTGCCAGTGCCCACCACTCATACCGGGTGGCACATTAGCTTGCCGATAAATTAGGCATTACATTTTTATCCTTTAATCTAAGGTTAGTTGCCTGCCAGTGTGTGTCAGGCCCACTTCCACTGACTGTAGTGTGCCCACTGCCATTGCCCACCACTCATACCAGGTGGCACAGTAGCTTGCCAATAAATAAGGCATTTAACTTTTACCCTTTAATCTAAGGTTAGTTGCCTGCCAGTGTGTGTCAGGCCCATTTCTACAGACTGTAGTGTGCCCACTGCCAGTGCCCACCAGTCATACCGTGTGGCACAGGACTTTGCATAAAAAAGGCATTTCATTTTTACCCTTTAATCTAAGGTTAGTTGCCTGCCAGTGTGTGTCAGGCCCACTTCTACAGACTGTAGTGTGCCCACTGCCAGTGCCCACCACTCATACCGGGTGGCACAGTAGCTTGCCGATAAAAAGGCATTTAATTTTTACACTTTAATCTAAGGTTAGTTGCCTGCCAGTGTGTGTCAGGCCCACTTCTACAGACTGTAGTGTGCCCACTGCCAGTGCCCACCACTCATACCGGCTGGCACAGTAGCTTGCCGATAAATAAGGCATTTAATTTTTACACTTTAATCTAAGGTTAGTTGCCTTCCAGTGTGTGTCAGGCCCACTTCTACAGACTGTAGTGTGCCCACTGCCAGTGCCCACCACTCATACCCTGTGGCACAGGACTTTGTATAGAAAAAGGCATTTCATTTTTACACTTTAATCTAAATTCAGTTGCCTCCCTGCTGCCAGTGTGTGTCAGGCCCACTTCCACAGACTGTAGTGTGCCCACTGCCAGTGCCCACCCCTCATACCGTGTGGCACAGGACTTTGCATTAAAAAAAGACATTTAATTTTTACACTTTAATCTAATTTCAGTTGCCTGCCTGCTGCCAGTGTGTGTCAGGCCCACTTCCACTGACTGTAGTGTGCCCACTGCCAGTGCCCACCACTCATACCGTGAGGCACAGTACCTTGCACGCATAGTACCACTAATCAAAAGAAAAATGACAGGTAGAGGCAGGCCACCCCGCAGAGGCCGTTGTGGTGCTGTGATTTCCCTTGGCCCTAGAAAAATGCCCAGTGTTCAGAGGCCACATACCCTGAACTCGCAAAATTCTGAGGACATAGTTGACTGGCTTACACAGGACACCCAATCTTCTACAGCTTCCGCTCGGAACCTTGACACACCATCCTACTCCAGCTCAGCTTCAGGCACCTCTCAAGTTACCTCTCTCCCGCCCGCCGCCACCACCAACACTAGCACCACAGCCGCTTAATTTGATCTGTCAGAAGATTTATTTACACATCAGCTGGAAGAAATGAGTGATGCGCAACCATTATTGCCAGAGAATGTAGATAACAGGGATATGTCTCAGTCAGGCAGCATTACACATGTACGTACAGTGTGATGATGATGTTGTACCCGCTACTGCTTCCTTTGCTGAGTTGTAAGATACAAGTGAAGCGGTTGATGATGACAATGTGTTCGTGGATGTCACATGGGTGCCCACTCGAAGAGAAGAAGAACAGGGGGAAAGTTCAGATGGGGAGACAGAGAGGAGGAGGAGACGAGTTGGAAGCAGGGGAAAGTTGTCGCAAGGAGCTAGTGGCACAGTCAGTGAGGGCGACCATATGCCGCGCGAGCTCCGCTGGATCCATGGGGGTTCCACTAATATGTACCGCACCAAATTGATCAGTTAGGATCTCAACTGCGGTGTCCTTTGACATCCACTTTTGGCACACTGATTGAGTGTTGGTGGTGTCTTTGCGGCTGCTCAGTGTGTACCCCAGGCGGCTCTCTCAGTCTTAAGCGGAGAGTATGGGGTTAACAAAATCATGTACCGCGTACTAAAGATAGAGTGTAAAACTAATAGTGAGGAAAGTTCGTTTTAGGAATGAGAGTTCAGATTAAAGTTCAAGTGAATAACAGCTCTTGGCAACGTTCAGGAATCCCAGGCCTGCAGTACTAATAACCACCAGCACGAGTCCCTTCCTTTCAGTGAGCAATGTTAGTGAAACAAAATGACAGGCTTGATACTTGCTGTTGGAAGTCATGCAGGGATCCTGCAGTGGTGGAGCCGGGTAAGGTAGGTGAGGGTTTCTCCTGGAGGTTCAGAGTTGCAGGTAGTTAGGATCTTGAGTCCTCGTGGTGAATGGAGCAGGCAGGGTGCGCACTCCATTAGTGGAACCCCCTGTGCAGCACCTGGCTCCTATTTATTGACCAAGTGTGGGTGGGCGGAGCCACCTTAGACGGCCCAGCGGCCACTGCTTCCAGCCTGGGAGGCAAACAGCGATCGTTGTCATGGTTACACAGGGCATGATCCAGGCTGGAGCGCAAACCACCGTATCCTTACAATGGGGCACTTACTATTATATCTGTGAGGGGCCCCGTTCGCCCGCTCTGGCCCCCGTTACATGGTGGGAACACCAGGGAGGAGATATCAGCCTCTCTCCCTGGGCGTTCCTTCTCCCTGTCTGCAGCACTGTCCAATAACAGCGCAGAACGTCACAGGCAGGGAGAAGGAACGCCCAGGGACAGAGGCTGATATCTCCTCCCTGATGTTCCCACCATGTAACGGGGGCCAGAGCGGGCGAACAGGGCCCCTCACAGATATAATAGTAAGTGCCCCATATATGCCCTATGTGCCGCTACTTAATTAATACAGTTCAAACTAATGAAAGGTCCTATACGACTGCCCCCGATCATTGGTGGCAGTGATCGGAGCCCCAGCAGTGTAAGCTGGGGCTCTGATCGGTTACCATGGCAACCAGGACGCTACTGATGTCCTGGCTGCCATAGTCGGCTCCCTGCTGCTGTGTGCCAAGAGCACAGGGCAGCAGGGACAGTGTGAGGTCCTATTCACCCTCATAGATCTCTATTAGGGTGCATAGGACAAGGGTTCTAGCCCCTAAGGGGGCTAATAGTTAGTAAATAAAAAGTTGGAAAAAAAAAAAGTTTAACCCCTCCCCCCATATAGAAAATATATATTGCATATCGCACATGATTCATAATATATCGCAATATGAATTTTAGGCCATATCGCCAACCCCTAGCCCGCACCCGTTCAGCACAATTGCGGAAAGGATGCGGACACATTCTGCGGACGCGTGAATGAAGCCTAATACAGCGGGGGCCATTATAATATTAAGAATAATAATAACACAGCGGGGCCATTATATATTATAATTTTACAGAGGGGCCAGGGCATTATACTTATGGGCACTACGGAGGGAGGGGAGGTCTGTTATCTGAGGATAATAGTATAGTGATGAATCTAAGAAAAATTCTGTGAAACTCTGCAGAGACGTGGCTGAAAGAAGGATTTGGCCCACACTGCCGAAGCATGGCCCCAGACTTCAAATCACACTGTGTGTTCTGAATTCTGGGGCCTCACACCCCTCTACTACATTATCTGTACTCAGAGAGTTATCTGTGGTGTTACATAGGACTGCAGGTGACATCTACTACATTATCTGTACTCAGAGAGTTATCACTGTGTTATCTGAGGTGTTACATAGGACTGCAGGTGACATCTACTACATTATCTGTACTCAGAGAGATATCACTGTGTTATCTGTGGTGTTACATAGGACTGCAGGTGACATCTAGTACACTATCTGTACTCAGAGAGTTATCACTGTGATATCTGTGGTGTTACATAGGACTGCAGGTGACATCTACTACATTATCTGTACTCAGAGAGTTATCACTGTGTTATCTGAGGTGTTACATAGTACTGCAGGTGACATCTACTACATTATCTGTACTCAGAGAGATATCACTGTGTTATCTGTGGTGTTACATAGGACTGCAGGTGACATCTACTACATTATCTGTACTCAGAGAGTTATCACTGTGTTATCTCTGGTGTTACATAGGACTGCAGGTGACATCTACTACATTATCTGCACTCAGAGAGTTATCACTGTGTTATCTCTGGTGTTACATAGGACTGCAGGGGACATCTACTACATTATCTGCACTCAGAGAGTCATCACTGTGTTATCTGTGGTGTTACATAGGACTGCAGGTGACATGTACTGCATTATTTGCAATATCTGGCTTGCCCCGGGTGCTGGCGACCCATGCTACACCACTGGAACTCTGCCCTGGCTGAGAGTCACCCCCCATATAAGTTAGTTATATAACGTTAAGTTAATGCATAAAGTATGTTCCCTGCTGCTTGCTTCCTCATTTATACCCCTGTATAATGTACCCTGATACCCCTCAGTTATATGATACCGTCAGTGGCGTACCACCCATAGAGGCAGACCACGCCACTGCTATGGGGCCCACAGCACTGGGGGGCCCGGAGCGCAGAGAAGGCCCTGCCCACATTATTTGGCCCCACCCACCCATGACACGCGGCGGGCCCCGGCCCGGCACTTTTCTTTCTGCAGCCGACTCTTCTTCCTGGCCTGAACTTCCTGAATGCTGGCATGCTGCCGTGCCTGGCCCTGGCTGCCTGAGACGGAAAGAGCAGACTCAGCAGAGACTGGTATGTCAGATTGTCAGATACTGACAGTCTGACACTCAGGTGAGGGTGGAATTTGGCCAGGCAGCAAGAGAGAGGAGGGGTAGGGAGGGGGACAGTGTGGGACATGCTTCAATCTGCCCCCCAAAATGCCCATGGGGGAGAAGTAGGAAGAAAGCACACTGTCCTGAGAATTTTGGGGGGCATTAGGGGTTGGGGGGGCTCATAGAGGACAGTGTGCTTTCCTCCTACACCTTCTCCTTCCTAACACCCCCCTGGCATTTTGGAGGGCATTAGTGGTTGGATATTAAAGAGTTTCTGTCATCAGGTTTACACATTATAAGCTGTCTGACATTAGCTATGTGCTAATGTCAGAGCAGCTTGATAATGTGTTTTTATGTAAATCCGAGTTATATTTATGCTAAAAAAACGTATTTTTATAATATGTAAATTAGCCTCTAGGAGCAGGGGGGGGGGCGTTGACCTGCTCCTAGAGGCTCCGTGCGCCAACCTGCTGCCATGCCCCTTCTTTCCTTGATTGACAGTGCCGGGCAGCGATCCCCTGCTGCCTCTGGCACTGTCTCCTTGTGAAATCCCGAGCCTGCGACGCCGCTCTGTATTCGGCGCAGGCGCGGTGAGTTGAGGACGCTGGTGCCTGCTGTCCTCAGCTCACCGCGCCTGCGCCCGAATACAGAATGGCGTATTCGGCGCAGGCGCGGTGAGTTGAGGCGCTGGTGCCTGCTGTCCTCAGCTCACCGCGCCTGCGCCGAGTACAGAATGGCGCGGGATTTCGCAGGAGACAGTGCCGGAGGCAGCAGAGGATCGCTGCCCGGCACTGTCAATCAAGGAAAGAAGAGGCGTGGCAGCAGGTTGGTACGCGAGCCTCTAGGAGCAGGGCAACGCCCCTGCTCCTAGAGGCTAATTTACATATTATAAAAATACATTTTTTTAGCATAAATATAACTCGGATTTACATAAAAAACATATTATCAAGCTGCTCTGACATTAGCACATAGCTAATGTCAGACAGCTTATAATGTGTAAACCTGATGACAGAAACCCTTTAACCCCTCTAACTCCTTGCTGCTAATGCTGAGTGTGCACAAAATGATATTCCACCAACCAGCATGGGGGTGTGGCAGGGGAGGAGCCATGGTGGGTAGTAGGCGGGGTTAAGGGGGCCCAATTCAGATTTTTGCTATGGGGCCCAGTGATTTCTATGTACGCCCCTGGATACCGTGTAACTGAGGGGTATCAGGGTAAATTACAGGGGGTAATATAACTGAGCAGGGCTATTGGGTACATTATTATACAGGGGTAATATAACTGAGGAGGGCTATCTCAGGGGACATGATAAAGGGGTAATATAACTAATATAATATAAGTTATCTTACCCCTGTATAATGTCCCTGATAGCCCTCCTCAGTTATATTAGGCCTCTTTCACACTTGCATTCTGAGGATCCGGCAGGCACTTCTGTCCCGCCGGATCCGTCAGAACGCAAGTCGCCTGAAAGCATTAGAAGACTGATCAGGATCCTGATCAGTCTTCAATATGCTTTCAGCATTACTATGGCAGCCAGGACACTATTAAAGTCCTGGTTGCCATAGTAGTAGTGGGGAGCGGGGGAGCGGTATACTTACAGTCCATGCGGCTCCCGGGGCGCTCCAGAATGACGTCAGAGCGCCCCATGCGCATGGATCACGTGATCCATGCGTGTAGGGCGTCCTGACGTCACTCTGGAGCGCCCCGGGAGCCGCATGTTTGGTAAGTATACTGCTCCCCACTACACTTTACCATGGCAACCAGGACTTTAGCGTCCTGGCTGCCATGGAAACCATTGAGAAAAAGCTAAACGTCGGATCTGGCGATGCGCAGAAACGACGTTTTGCTTAAGGCCGGATCCGGATTAATGCCTTTCAATGGGCATTAATTCCGGATCCGGCCTTGCAGCAAATGTTCAGGATTTTTGGCCGGAGCAAAAAGCGCAGCATGCTGCGGTATTTTCTCCGACCAAACAACGTTCTGGTCCTGTACTGAAGACATCCTGATGCATCCTCAACGGATTTCTCTCCATTCAGAATGCATGGGGATCATCCTGATCAGGAGTTTTCCGGCATAGAGACCCGACGACGGAACTCTATGCCGGAAAACAAATACCCAAGTGTGAAAGAGCCCTTACTCCTGTATAATTTACCCTGATACCCCTTAGTTATATTACCCCTGTATAATAATGTACCCTGATACCCCTTAGTGTATTTGTGTATATATATGTGTATATAATATATATACATACGCGCGTGCGTGTGTTTTTTTTGCTTTAGGGTGCACACCCTAATGCAATTGGCTGCGCACGCCTATGCATGGAATGCGTGGCTCTGCAGCGGCGTTGGTGACACTGCCACAACTTGTAGACAGGCCTGCTGCCACCTCCTCTACTCCTCCTACTCCATCCTCTTTGCCAACCTCCTCGGCTGAGTCCTCTTCTGCTTTCTGTGTCTTGCTCCACATCATCAACTGCACCCCCCCAGATCCCCAGGGGCTATTCCACATCCCGGATATCCTGGAACCCCAAGATGGCATGACATGCCTGAAAGCAGAGAGTCACACCGGACCAGCACTCCTGTCTGCCCTGAACGCACAGGTGGATCAGTGGCTAACCCTGCACCAACTGGAGATCGGCAAAGTGGTGTGTGACAACGGAAGCAATCTGTTGGCAGCATTGAATTTGGGCAAGTTGACACATGTGCCGTGCATGGCACATGTGTTAAATCTGATTGTACAATGCCTTTTGCCATTTCAGGCATTCCTACACGGCCATGGCGCACTTTTCCGACATTCAGCGGCGAAACAACATGCCAGTGATTTATTTACAAAAAGGTCACATAGACCTACTAAATCCTTTTAGGGGTTACAACATAGATATTAAAACGTAACCTTTATTATATTGTAAGTCAGTGTTGCAACAATGTGATTGTATAATAGAGCAGATTTCAATTTGCTCCTAATGCACTTATATTATGGCGCTGGAACCACTTGACTAATTCCTATGTTAAATGTGTAGTATCCTGAGAGTACAACGTGGGCATTGGTGTGGTTTGTAACATGCCAGTGAGGCGCTTGATTTGCGACAGCCCGACATGTTGGAATTCAACACTCCTAATGTTCGACCGCCTGCTCCAACAAGAAAAAGCTGTCAGTGAGTATTTGTATGACCGGGGTGCTAGGACAGCCTTTGCGGAGCTGGGTATTTTTTTGCCACGTTACTGGACGCTCATGCGCAATGCCTGTAGGCTCATGCATCCTTTTGAGGAGGTGACAAACCTAGTCAGTCGCACCGAAGGCACCATCAGCGACCTCATCCAATTTGTTTTCTTCCTGGAGTGTGCCCTGCGAAGTGTGCTGGTTTAGGCCGTAGATGAGTGTGAAGAGGAAGAGTTGTGGTCACCATCACCACCAGAAACAGCCTTATCATCATCGCTTGATGGACCTGCAGCAACGCTGGAAGAGGAGTCTGAGGAGTCAGAGGAGGAATGTGGCTTTGAGGAGGAGGAAGACCAACCACAGCAGGCATCCCAGGGTGCTCGTTGTTGTCACCTATCTGGGACCCGTGGTGTTGTACGTTGCTGGGGGGAAGAACAGTCCTTCAATGACATCAGTGAGGACGAGGAACGGGAGATGAGTAGCTCACCATCCAACCTTGTGCAAATGGGGTCTTTCATGCTGTCATGCCAGTTGAGGGACCCTCGTATAAAAAGGCTCAAGGAGAACGACCTGTACTGGGTGGCCACGCTACTAGACCCCCGGTATAAGCAGAAAGTGGCTGAAAAGTTGCCGAATTAACAGAAGTCGGAAAGGATGCAGCGGTTCCTAAAGCTATTCGATACACGTCCCCTAATAGGGGACGTAACAGGGATTAAACTGATAAGAATAGTACTAAGTTTCACACCACTTATATAGGGTTTCTCAGTACATTGCACGGCGCACACGTAGTGCCCAAAATTGGAAGTAAGAGGACCGACCAAGTTTTTTTTTCCATCTCCCGGTTCCTAAAATCTATTAGATACACATCCCCTGATAGGGGACGTAACAGGGATTAAACTGATAAAAATAGTACTACTGATTACTGAACACACCACTCATATAGGGTGGCACAGTACATTGTGCGAGAAAGAGACCTTCAATGAAGTCACTGAGGACAAGGAACGGGACATGGCTAGCTTGGTATCCAACCTTGTGCAAATGGGGAGTTTGCGGTTGTGCAAATGGAGTGTTTGCAGTTGTTTGCGGTGCGTTAAATGGGGAGTTTGGTCTGTCACAGTTAGGTCTGTCACTGTGAAGCGTGCGTAACCCTTACACTACCTGATCGATACAACATCATTCCTAATCGTATACACACACTGGAGGTTTTAAAGCACGTTATTCCAAACAATTTAGGAATGTTAGGTGATTTATGCCCTTTTTGGATTAAAACCCGACTCTGCGTCCACAACGTAATTTTCCATGGGAGTTTTGCTATTGATTCCCCTCCGGCATGCCACAGTCCAGGTGTTAGTCCCCTTGAAACAACTTTTCCATCACTACTGTGGCCAGAAAGAGTCCCTGTGGGTTTTAAAATTCGCCTGCCTATTGAAGTCTATGGCGGTTTACCCGGTTCGCCCGTTCGTGAACATTTGCGGAAGTTCGCGTTCGCGAATGGAAAATTTTATGTTCGCGACATATCTAATGTGCAGTATTGTAGGCAAAGCAATGCCCCTCTGAGTTGCTGGGAAAGATATTCAAATTAGCTTTTCTAAAACTATCCGATGCCGGCAGATGTTAGACATGATCATTTGCATATATTTTACCTAGAAATCCAGATTTGTGTTGCCTAGCCTACAATAGTTGTCATATATACCAACTGGTCTCTATACTAGAAATGGGAGGTTCCTCCTACGGCCTTGCAACTTGAAATGTTGCCTTGCAACTCTTCATCTGCTAAAGAGCTTGCTAAACATGTGAGGCTGACTTAGCTATTTTTTTTTTTTTAGCTTTGCTACTCAAGCATGCTTAAAAGCCAGAAACTTATCTTAATTGGTTGACTTGAAAGGCATCTAATGTGTGAAAATATTGTAATATTCATTTTGCTGTTGTGCAGCAGCAAGTAGACATAATTATAGCTCCTTTCTATTCAACTGAGCAAACATCACCTGTATAGCAAAAACAGAAAACACCTTCAGCAATTTTATTTTACCATTTTAGATCACTATCAAATGAACCAGAGTGGCCTCCATAGTATCATTCAACTGAAAGGAACACAAGAGAACTACAACTGCCTCAAAACATATACATCTTTGAATAAAACATTCAGGCTAGCACTCTTTCTAGAAGTACAAAAGAACCAGAATGCTTCAAGAGAAACTTGTCATACTTGGGTGACTTGTCTTGTGGGGCTCTCTTTGGGAGTGCTCTTTATCATTAGGCAAACTAAAAAATATGCATGGGAATTGTATGCCAGGCGACATTCCTCTTGTTTTCTAGGAATAATAAATTTGTGGAAGCACGCACAGATACCAATTTACGGGAGGAGGAGGGGTTGCACACACAGGGTGATTGGTATTGTGTCCACTTTTTGACCCCCATGCCGGCAGGCAGTAGAGATGTCACGAACAGAAAATTTTCTGTTGGAGAACAAGGAACCCGAACTTACTCAAATGTTCGCGAACAGGGCAAACCGCAATAGACCTCTATTGGCAGGCCAATATTAAAACCCACAGTGACTCATTCTAGCTAACCTATTTTATGACATCTAAATCTACCCTAACATTTTATTTTCTAACCTACTTTTAAATGCTAATTTAGTTATTTAACATATTTTAATTACTTGTAAAATAAAAAAAATCACTCTACACCATGTCAAAAGCCAGGTATGTGCAGGCTGACTATCTATCCATAAGACAGGGTGTCAGCATACCTTACAATGACAGGGTTGAGCAATTTAGACAAACAAACATAAGTTCTCAATCCAAAAGGAGAGAAATTGGTTAGCATTGGTTGGCTATCTAGAGGGCCTGGACCCTAGACCATTATCATTAGGGCGACAAAAATTGTAATTTTGTATGCCAGCCTAACTCCTCTCTCACTGCCTAAGAGAGCTGCATAAACATTTCCCAACATTTAAATCTCATTTGCATACACATGACCAAGAAATGCTAATGAGCAATATAGCAGTATCTGCCTTGTTTGTAAACTGAAACACGATTTGCATAGCTTTCCCATAGTCCCATGTTATGCAAATGAGTTTATATGACAAAACAGAATAGAAAGATTATAAAGTTAGTCTTTAAAAAATTGCAAAATCAAAAAAAACTAGGCAGCCTTCTAATCATTGAGATGAGAGCTAGGTGGCATATAAAAAAAAAAAAAAAAAATGTTGTCACCCTAATGATAATCATCTATGTGCACAGGTCCCCCTAGATACCTAACACTAAACAGACAATTTCCTTCTGGGAAATTTCCTTCTGGGAAAACTGGTTAAACCCCAGGCTGCCTTGCTAAGGTATGCTGATGATCTGTCTGTCTGATGGATTGTTGGTCCTGCATATACCTGGTGCTTGGCGGCCATAGGGGAGAACTGTTCTGTGTTGTCCATTGAATGTTTTATGTAATAATACAAATAATAATAAGATTTTATGATAGGCAGGCTAGGGTAAATGTCTGTAAGTCTGTCTTTGTCTGTTTTATAAAATACAAAGATTAGTTTCTTTAGTCAGCTACCTTACTGTATGTTAAAACTAATTTGCATACACATGGCCAAGAAATGCTAATGAGCAATATAGCAGTATCTGCCTTGTTTGTAAACTGAAACACAATTTGCATAGCTGTCCCATGTTATGCAAATGAGTTTATATGACAAAACAGAATAGAAAGATTATAAAATTAGTCTTTAAACAATTGCAAAATAAAAAAAAACTATGCAGCCTTCCTAATCATTGAGATGAGAGCTAGGTGGCATATTAAAAAAAAATAAAAAAATGTTGTCACCCTAATGATGATCATCTATGCGCACAGGTCCCCCTAGATACCTAACCCTAAATAGACAATTTTCCTTTTGGAAAAACTGGTTAAAACCCAGGTTGCCTTGTTAAGGTATGCTGATGACCTGTCTGTCTGATGGATTGTTGGTCCTGCATATACCTGGTGCTTGGTGGCCATAGGGGAGAACTGTTCTGTATTGGTAATTGGATGTTTTATGTAATAATACAAACAACAACAATAATAACTAGAAAGTGCTGTTTCTGAAGAAACCACAGGATGTTGGCTTGGAATATGATTGCCTGTTTGTGGCTCCACCTACTTTCTTGAATTTTAATGCCAGTCCTCAAGTGACCAATTGTGCCAAGTTTGAAGACTGTGCAAATAACAGGCTACGAGCTGCGGCAGTTTTACATTTTCCCATTTAAACCAATTGCTAAAATTTGATTGGCTGATATAGACTCCGCCCACTTTTAATAATTTTGACCCCAATGACCCACGGTGCCAAGTTTGGGTATTCTCATTTAAATACTGTGAAAATGGCAGCTTTTTAAAGTTTTCCCATTGAAGTCAATAGGGAAAATCTGATTGGTTGTAGATTGCCCCGCCCACTTTTTCCAATTTTGAATTGGACATAACCTACCACCTGATTTCTGAAATTTGAAGCCCCTGACATAAAAAATTTGAGAATTGCAGCATTTTTGGAAGTTAAAATTTTTCACATTTTCACATTTTTCACACTCAAAGAAATCTGATTGGTTGATTTTGGCCCCGCCCACTTTTCAGAATTCTAATCCCAGTCCTCCAATGACCAACTGTGCCAAGTTTGAAGACTGTGCCAATAACCGTCTACGAGCAGCGGCAGTTTAAAATTTTCCCATTTAAACCAATTGCTGAAATTTGATTGGCCGATTTAGACTCCGCCCACTTATAAAATTTTTGACCCCAGTCACCCAATGACCCACGGTGCCAAGTTTGGGTATTCTCGTTTAAATGCTGTGAGAATGGTAGCTTTTTAAAGTTTCCCTATTGAAGTCAATAGGGAAAATCTGATTGGTTGTAGCTCCGCCCACTTTTTAATGTCCCCAAAATGTGACATAAATTTTCAGGTTGACCCCATGACTAAGTGACCCAAGTTTGGTGAGTTTCACTCCGAAGCTGTATGAGTGACAAACGTTTGCATTTTTCCAATAAAACTCTATGGGAAAAAAAGAGGTTTTCGTGGGCCCGTCCCAGGGGCCCGGAGGGTGGGATCGGTTAAAAAGCACAAGCAACCTATTCGGGTATGTGCCGAACAAGTGTGCAAAGTTTGGTAATCCTAAAACTGTGGGAGGAGTAGCGTATAGAAATTTGCTAAATTTTCATTGGCCGTTGGTAGCTCCGCCCACTTTGGGGTGTCCCCTCAAATTTACCCATTTATTCGGGTTGACACCAACAATATGTGATCCAAGTTTGGGGAGCGTAGCTTCAAAATTGTGCGAGTGGGAGCGATTTGAAAATTTTCCCTGTCAAAGTAAAAGGAAAAAGTGGGTGTTCGGGGCCCGCCCCAGGGGCCCCGAGGTTGGGATCAGCTAATAAAGCACAAGCAACGTACTTCGCTATAGGCCGAAAAAGTGTGGAAAGTTTGGGGTCTGTAGCAATAAAAACGTTTTATAGACATTATGCAAAGACAGTGTTTGATGATAATAGCATAGTTTTTCTGAGATCAAGGATCCTAATATAGGACTATATATATTTATATAGATATATTTCTATAGGGTAAAACAGCCTGTCCCTTTAAGGTGTAATACTCAATCAAACATTCAGTAAGGTAGCTGACTAAAGAAACTAATCTTTGTATTTTATAAAACAGACAAAGACAGACTTACAGACATTTACCCTAGCCTGCCTATCATAAAATCTTATTATTATTTGTATTATTACATAAAACATTCAATGGACAACACAGAACAGTTCTCCCCTATGGCCGCCAAGCACCAGGTATATGCAGGGCCAACAATCCATCAGACAGACAGATCATCAGCATACCTTAGCAAGGCAGCCTGGGGTTTTCCCAGAAGGGAGTTTTCCCAGAAGGGAAATTGTCTGTTTAGTGTTAGGTATCTAGGGGGACCTGTGCACATAGATGATTATCATTAGGGTGACATTTTTTTTTTTTTTTTTTTTTTTTATATGCCACCTAGCTCTCATCTCAATGATTAGGAAGGCTGCCTAGTTTTTTTTTGATTTTGCAATTTTTTAAAGACTAACTTTATAATCTTTCTATTCTGTTTTGTCATATAAACTCATTTGCATAACATGGGACTATGGGAAAGCCATGCAAATCGTGTTTCAGTTTACAAACAAGGCAGATACTGCTATATTGCTCATTAGCATTTCTTGGTCATGTGTATGCAAATGAGATTTAAATGTTGGGAAATGTTTATGCAGCTCTCTTAGGCAGTGAGAGAGGAGTTAGGCTGGCATATAAAATTACAATTTTTGTCGCCCTAATGATAATGGTCTAGGGTCCAGGCCCCTCTAGATAGCCAACCAATACTAACCAATTTCTCTCCTTTTGGATTGAGATCTTATGTTTGAAAGCTCATGATTGTTATTGTAAGGTATGCTGACGCCCTGTCTTATGGATAGATAGTCAGCCTGCACATACCTGGCTTTTGGCATGAATTGAGTGGTTTAAGTTAAATGTGATAGAAAATGATTATTAATGATATATCATTTTCAGAAAGGACTTTTTTTTGGTTTGAGGGTTGGGGTGGACAGAGAACATTAAGTAATACTCTCCCTGCTTTAACATTGTAGCTTTAGATTGAATTTACTATGCCTGGCTTTGGTAGGAAGGTAAGCTGAATGTAAGAATGCAGGGCGAATCGAACTGGCAGAAGCGAAGGCAAATCGCAGGGAACTGTTAGCAGTCCAACAGTTCGGGACATCTCTAGCAGGCAGCAGCATCGACATCTTCCATAAACGAGATATTAGAGCCTTAGTATATCCTGAAGTGCATGAGAATTTAACCACTGGTGAGAAAACGGCTCTTAAGTGGCTCAGTGATTTGGAGCATGTGGTGGTGAAGCCGGCCAACAAGGGGGGCAATGTGGTGTTACTCACCAAAGAATATTATTTACAGGAGGCTAATAGGCAACTGGGGGATAACAGTACATATGAAAAGTTGAGAAGTGATCCCACAGCAGAGGTGTTGTTGCGACTTTAGGATTTAATCTCTAATTATATCGCAGCTGATTTTTTATCCTCTAATATGTTTAATAAATTGGTACCCCAGTTCCCTAATAAGCCTACCTGGTATTTTGTTCCTAAAGTCCACAAATTTGTAACTTCACCCCCAGGCCGCCCAATTGTGGCGGGCATAGGCTCGGCTACCGAGCCTCTTTCCAAATACATTAATTGGTTGTTGAGACCTCTCTTGACTAGCGCCCCTACATATCTCAACGACACTAGTGATTTCCTCCACGCAAATTAAGTGTTTTGAGTGGCGGGAGGGACTCAGTCTTGTGTCGTTGGATGTGGAAAACCTCTACACCCGCATTTCTCACAAGGCGGGTGTAGAGGCAGCAAGTGAAGTATTAATGAAAACAGAAAAAAACATGATATACTGCCAGTTCATTGTAGATGCGCTCACCTTTGTCCTTGCCAACAATATCTTTAGATTTGGTGAACATTGGTTCAGACAAAGACTTGGAACTGCAATGGGTACTCCGTTATCCTGTACATATGCAAATTTATTTCTAGCGGTCTTTGAGAATGTGTATGTCTTCTCTGTTGATAACCCATATGTACAGTATATACAGACTTCTTTACGGTATGTCGATGACGTCTTTCTGGAGTGGTCTGGTACTGAGATGCAGTGCAGGGCCTTTTAGCTTATTTGAATAGCAATCACATTCTCCCTCAATTATGGGGGCAGTTCTCTGGAGTTCCTAGATGCTAAATTATTTGTAAAAGAAGGTCGACTCTACACCACAAGCTATCGTAAACCTATTGCCACTAACTCCCTTCTGCATCACAGTAGCTTCCACCTGGTTAGCATAAAAAAATCTGTGCCATACGGTCAGTTTATACGACTTAAGAGAATTAACAGCACAGGAGAGGGGTATGTCAAACAATCAGGGGAGTTAAAGGAGAGGTTGATTTGTAGAGGATATCAAGAAAATGATGTAGACCTGGCAAGGAGGAAGGTAGGATAATTCACCCAAGACTATTTAGTACATGGTAAGAAACATGCCATTCAAAATAAAAAAGAAAGGTTTGTCTTAACTTTTAGGTATAGTCCAGCGGCGGAACTGGTTAAACATGTTGTCTGTGACAATTGGGATATTCTGAAAGATGAGGCTAGTCTGAAAGATATAACTAAGCAAAGACCACTTATAGCTTTTAAAAAATTCCATACTATTAGGGATCGATTGGTGAGGAGTAGATTTCGGGCGAAGAAAGCTAGTAATTGGCTCACAGTTTATAGATTGAAGGGCAATTATAAATGTGGACATTGCTCCTTCTGTAGATATAATAGTTAGTCCAAATACCTGAATCTTGGTGGCGTCTCACACGTAGTCACACAATTTATCACATGTAGGAGCAACTATGTAGTCTAACTTGTGCAGTGCCAATGTGGAATTTTTTACATAGGTAAGATTATCCATCCGCTATTCGAGCGATTTAGAGAACATCTAAATTCCTTGAAAACCGGTAAAGGTTGTACAAGACTAATTCAACACGTCCACGACATGCATGGAGGAAAATCCGCATTGCCTTACCTTTGCTGGAATTGAGTTAGTGCCGAATATGCCCCAAGGGGGTGACAGACACCGCTCGCTCCTGAAAAGAGAAGCCAGGTGGATAATTAGAACCGCAGCTATGGCTCCCCTGGGACTCAACGACAAAAATAATCTAAGTGTGATTTTTTAATTGTATTATATGTAACTATTCCAAGTTATTTTAATTTGGTTTGCTAGATGCTATATGTATCAATGTATGCGCTTTATCTAAAGAGAGTATTCTGTGGCGTTTGAGTTGCTATGCCAAACAGACGCTACCCTTATATAAGTCTGTGCCTAATAGCACAGTGATGTCAGTGGTTAGACGAAGCGCAAATCAACGCGAAATGGCCGTCGCCGCTTATTTTCAGCTGTGAAGATTCTTATCGCATGTCTCCGAGCCTAAGCTTGTATGGATGAATAAAGGAATGTTTTAACCAGCAGTGGTGAGTGCCGCTCTTCACTATTTTTCTCATTCATGTACAAACGAAAATTAATCTTTTCTGGTTTGCTCAACTCTAGAGCAAGTCACAGAAAAGGGAAAGGGATGCAGTGTACTGCACATTGGAGTCTGTGAATATTAGGGGCACTTTGATTAAGACTGGCGTTTTACAGACCGGTCTTAATAGTGTCTGAGAGGCAAAGTTATGTGGAGCCGCAGACATCTACACAACTTTGACGCTTCACCCAGCAGGATGTGCAACAATTTAGATGGTTCGCCAAATTTCCCAAAAAGATTTGTGATGAATCAAGTTAAAAAACAGCTATTTCCTGGCTGCTGTATAGTAGTGTAGAACACTGTGCTTTGAAGTAACATCCATAGGGAGCAAGCTGTGCTAGTGAAACAGTACTGTGAGTCAGAATGACAGGCATAATTTTTAGAATCATTTCACACTTCACTCATTTGGTCAGTTACCGACCAAATCACTCAAGTGTGATTTCAACCCTTCAGGTCAATGTTAGAGTCAGGTATAAAAAACCTTGCAGTGGCCCAAGATTGTGCTATAGAGTAAAAAGTACACTCCTTTTACACTGCCGTCAGCTGATTCCACATAGATTTATACAGAACCTGTTCTGTCTCATGATGAGACAAGTAGTGTCCACTGACAGAGTGGAGAGGATGTCAGGAGTAAGTTTGTGTTGACGTCACTGTTTATTTTGAACCTCTTTTCATCCGTCATAAGAACAACCCCCAAAAAATGGATACTGTCTTTTTAGTATCCCCCTTCAAATAGCTCAGTAATCCATCAGTATTGCAAAGGCCAAAAAAAAAAAACTGGCGTGGATCCAAAACATAGTTGACACTTAAATGGAATATTTGCATGTCTTCTGTGTTTGGTACCCACTTCTGCTTTTGGCTTCCAAATCATGATCCAATCCTGATGTAAAATAAGGACCGTGTGATACAGACCTTTCCAGCCTTCTGACAGATTAGAAGAAGGGTAAAATAAATTGTGATGTCATCAAGGCCAAAAAGGGACAATAGCGGGCCAGTGACAGAGTGAGGTGGTAACAGCATGAGGAGTCAACACAGTGGCCAAGTCAAAGAGTGGTGAGTGTGGCAACAGCATAAGGAGTCAACACCGTGGCCTAGTGACAGAGTGGTGAGGTTGCAACAGCATAAAGACTTAATGGCCCAGTGGCAGTGGCAAGGGTGGCAACAGCCTGAGGAGTCAGCGCAGTGGCTCAATAACAGAGTGGTGAGGTGGCAACAGCATAAGGAGTAAACACAGTGGCCCAGTGACAGAGTGGCAAGGGTGGCAACAGCATGAGAAGTCAACACAGTGGTCCAGTGCCAGAGTGGTGAGGTGGCAACAGTATCAGAAGTTAACACATTGGCTCAGTGATAGAGTGGTGAGATGGCAACAGCATGATGAGTAAACACAATGGCCCAGTGACAAAGTGGTGAGGTTGGGGGGGGGGGCAATGGTGGTAACAGCACAAGATGCAAGATGGTGGGTGGCAGTAGGAATAAATGACAGCAGGTATGTGGCATTAGGCTGATGGCAACATCCAAATAGTGGTTGAAGCAAGAGGAGAGGAGAAACAGGTCTCTTTTGACAACGTTTGGGTGTAGCACCCAGAATGATGTAGTCTGATGTATCAGGCACTGGCATGTGGAAATCCTGGCTTAATCATGCCTTCTCTTAATAAAGGTCGGTCTCTCCACATTTTGGGTGGAAAGGTGAATTCTCCGTGGGGTAACTATGCCCCCAGCCCCACTAAACACCCACTCTGATGCTACACTACTGGCTGGGCAGGAAAGCTTGTTCAGGGCAAACTCGGCCAGTTGCTGCCACAATTCAAGTTTGGCTGCCCAGTAGGCTGGGGATGTGGGATGGCAGGGTTCAGTCAAAGTATGCCACCAACTCCTAGTTAAGATTCTACTCCATGTCTTGCTGGTGCTGGTGGTGGGTGGTTTCTTCACTAGTGATGAGTGTCAGGGGCAATATTCGAATTTGCAATGTATTTGGGGGAATATTCATCATAAATTCGTGAATTCTCGAATTTGCGATTAATTTCTTGATTGCAAAAATCTGCAATGTAATATTCGCTTAATGCACACGCAATACAGGCGTGGGTCACTATTGCTACATTTTTCAAGCTGCTAGAAGTTTCCTGAGACTGGAGAAAATGGTTGGCACGGCAGAACATTACAATAGCTTATATATGCAGATAGAGTGCTCCGATATATTCGCGATTGCGCAAATCGGCAATTAATGGTGCGCATATTTTTGCGCAATACGTACAACTTTACATTTTAACAGGTCTGATTACATTTTAGTGATTGGTGCACTAAGTATTGTTGTGAACTTGCCTGTAGCATGTATGTATGGACAGCAGAACCTGACACCGGACACTTGGCACTAGAACCAGCTACACTACTGTATATCACAATCTAACATACACTGACCATCTCCCACTAACTATCTGTAATATATATATATATATATATATATATATATATATATATAGATAACTAAATATCTAATGTAATGTGACACAGTAAAACACAGAGCACAACAATGACACTGCTGTCTCTCAGAACTTGCAGAAAATGCAGAAAATGGCTGCTGGGGAGGTTCTTATATAATAAAATGGTAGGCAGCTTTCCTATTGGTTGCTAGGGATTAGAGATTGCCTTGCGGTTCGCCCAGCGGTCGTTTGGTGGCGAACTTTGCGCATTCGTGATTCGCCGAACATATGGCGATATTCACATGTGTCATATTCTTTTGCATTGCGCCGAACTTTTACCCATGACTAGAGTTCAGAAAACACCTGGAATTTCAGGTTCGCCTGGGTTCGGCCGAACTTAGCCGCAAAGTTCGAGTTCGAGACCCGAACTGGACCCGAATTTAACCCCGGACCCGAACCCCATTAAAGTCAATGGGGACCGAACTTTGGAGCACTAAATTGGCTCTAAAAAGTAATGGAGGAATTCTAGAGGGCTGCAAAAGGAAGCAAAATGGGGGGTAAGAGCTGTACAATTGCCCTGCAAACAAATGTGGATAGGGAAATGACTTAAAATAACATAAAATACATAAAAATAATAACCTTGAACTAGGAGGAGGAGGTCCATATGGAGTAGGAGGTTGAGGAGGAGCTCGACGTGAAGGTTGAAGCGGTGGTGGAGGAGGTAATCGCCAACAACACTGTTTTTTGTTTTTTCAACTTTTTCATGTATTTTTTATTTTTTTTGGTAGACCCCAAAACATTGGGAAATATAGAATAGAAAACAAAGAGAAAGTGTGCTGGAGTATAACAAAGGCTGGGTGAGGCCGGTATACATGTCTATTCTGCACAAGGTACGGCAAGTCTTGTGGGATCCATGTCTGGTTCATTTTAATGAACGTGAGCTTGTCCACATTGACTGTGGAGAGGCGGCTGCGCCTGTCTGTGATAACGCCCCCTGCGATACTAAACACATGTTCAGACAATACACTGGCTGCAGGGCAGGCCAGCACCTCCAAGGCGTAAAGGGCAAGCTCAGGCAATGTGCCCAATTTAGAGACCCAGAAGTTGAATGGGGCAGACCCATCAGTCAGTATGTGTAGGCGTGTGCACACATACTGTTCCACCATATTGCTGAAATGCTGCCTCCTGCTAAGATGTTCAATATAAGCTGGTGGTGCAAGTTCTTGTGCTGACAAAGCTTTTTCACATTTTGGCAATGTTAACCCTGCCTTCTGAGGTGCTGGCGGTGTCCCAGCTGCGTTGGCGACTTCTTTCTCCTCCTCTGCCTTCACCTTGTGCTTCCACTGAGGCCCCGGTGTCAGGTGGGGATGCCGTCAGCAGCGCGTCTACCAGCATGCGCTTGTAAGGGGTATAGATCACCCAACAATGTAAACGCCGCCAAAATTACAGAATATATTTCCAGGTCAGGTATGCAGTAGAGATGCACTTTGGATTGCTGTGTTGAGACTCTTAACTGAGGCTCCGCTGTGTTTTTGTGGCTGGTCTCCCTGAGATCAGCTATGGTGTTGTTTGAGTAGTCTCCAAGGCATTGCTCTCGGTTAACCAGAATCCTACTCCACACTGATGAGGGGCAACACCCTGAAACAGCTGTCTGTGGATGGATAACTGGCTTAGGTTTTCCCCGTCACATCATTAAAGCTTGTAAAAAAAAGCGGGATCTTGACATAGGGGCCACTTAATATGGTGGATTTGGTGATCTCTGTAATGGAGACACCCCTTTGCACCGGTTTTCCTTCCTTTGAGGGATATCTGGCTTTCATTGTGTTGTAGACCCAATACTGGGGCTACACATTTATTTTGCATATTACTGTTTTCCAGGGAGCTTTTCACTTTGGATTTCTGTGTTGAGACTCTTAACTGAGGCTCCGCGGTGTTTTTGTGGCTGGTCTCCCTGAGATCAGCTATTGTTTTGTTTATGCAGTAGAGATGTCCTGAACTATTAGCCGGCAATCAGGTCCCGGCGAACATCGCATGTATGCGCTCGCCGCGGCGGGCGAACCTATGCGATGTTCAGTCCACCCCCTATACATCATCAATGAGCAAACTTTGACCCTGTACCTCACGGTCAGCAGACACATTCCAGCCAATGAGCATACCCTCACTCCCAGACCCTCCCACCTCCTATCAAAAAGCAAGGACAGCATCCATCTTAGATTCATTCTGAAGCTGCAGTGTTAGTTAGAGCAGGGAGAGTGCTGCTGCTGCTGAGTTAATAGGGAAAGCATTAGCTAGGTCACTGTTCTGTGTCCACACCAGTCCTCAAAGACTCATATGCTGTAAGGACAGCGTCCTGACAGCACCCCAAAAATCCCTTTTTAGGGCTGGTACATCAGTCTGCTTTTATTTTTTTCTTTCTATATATATATTGCAGTTGCCTGCCCGTGTGTGAGAGGCCGCAGGCCACAGACTGTACTGTATGCACACCACTTATATAGGGTGGCACAGTACCTTGCAGATAAAAAAGTCATTTAATTTTTACCCTTTAATATAATTGCAGTTGCCTGCCAGTGTGTGTCAGGCCCACAGACTGTACTGTGCCCACTGCCAGTGCCCACCACTCATATCAGGTGGCACAGTACCTTGCAGATAAAAAAGTAATTTAATTTTTACCCTTTAATATAATTGCAGTTGCCTGACAGTGTGTGTCAGGCCCACTGACTGTACTGTGCCCAGTGCCAGTGCCCACCACTCATATTGGGTGGCACAGTACCTTGCAGATAAAAAATTCATTTAATTTGTAGCCTTTAATATAATTGCAGTTGCCTGCCAGTGTGTGTCAGGCCCACAGACTGTACTGTGCCCAGTGCCAGTGCCCACCACTCATATCGGGTGGCACAGTACCTTGTAGATAAAAAGTAATTTAATTTTTAGCCTTTAATATAATTGCAGTTGTCTGCCAGTGTGTGTCAGGCCCACTGACTGTACTGTGCCAACTGCCAGTGCCCAACACTCCTTGCAGATAAAAAAGTTTTTATACTTTTTACCCTTTAACCACCTCAGCCCCCCTAGCTTAAACACCCTTAATGAACAGACCGCTTTTTACAATTCTGCACTACACTACTTTCACGTTTTTTTGCTCAGTCATGCAACTTACCACCCAAATTAATTTTACCTCCTTTTCTTCTAACTAATAGAGCTTTCATTTGGTGGTTTTTCATTGTTGCTGATATTTTTACTTTATTTGATATTAATAAAAAATTACCGAAATTTTTGCAAAAAAATGACATTTTTCGCTTTCTGTTGTAATTTTTTTTTTAAAAAACTACATTTCTATATAAATTTTTCTCTAAATGTATTGTTCTACATGTCTTTGATAAAAAAAAAATCCAATAAGTGTATATTTATTGGTTTGGGTAAAAGTTATAGTGTTTACAAACTATGGTGCAAAAAAGTGAATTTCCGCATTTTGAAGTAGCTCTGATTTTCTGAGCACCTGTCATGTTTCTTCAGGTGCTAGAATGCCAGGATAGTATAAATACCCCTAAATGACACCATTTTAGAAAGAAGACACCCCAAAGTATTCGCTGAGGGGCATGGTGAGTTCATGTATGATTTCATTTTTTTTCACAAGTTAGCTGAAAATGACACTTTCTGAGGAAAAAATAATAATAATAAAGTTCAGCTAATTTCTTGGAAAAAAAATAAAAATCTCTCACGGACTCACTATGCCCCTCAGTGAATACCTTTGGGTGTCTACTTTCCGAAATGAGGTCATTTGTGGGGTGTGTTTACTGTTCTGGCATTTTGGGCGGGGCTAAATTGTGAGCAACCCTGTAAAACCTAAAGGTACTCGTTGGACTTTACACCCCTTTACGCACCTAGGCTGCAAAAAAGTGGCACACATGTAGGGCAATGTGTTTTGGGATGTACTTTTACATATACCCATGCTGGGTGAAAGAAATATCTCTGTAAATTGTCAACTTTGTATAAAAAAATTTAAAAAGTTGTCATTTACAGAGATATTTCTCTCACCCAGCATGGGTATATGTAAAAATACACCCCAAAACACATTGCCCTACTTCTCCTGAGAACGGCGATACCACATGTGTGACACTTTTTTGCAGCCTGGGTGCGCAATGGGGCCCAAATTCCAATGGGTACTTTTTAGGAGGGTATTTTTACTCATTTGGATTCCAGACTTCTTCTCACGCATTAGGGGCCCCTAAAATGCCAGGGAAGTATAAATACCCCACAAGTGACCCCATTTTAGAAAGAAGACACCCCAAGATATTCCGTGAGGGGTATGGTGAGTTCAGGTATAATTTTATTTTTTGTCACAAGTTAGTGGAATATGAGACTTTGTAAGAAAAAAAAATAATAATAATTTCCGCCAACTTGTGCCAAAAAAAAAATCTTCTATGAACTCGCCATGCCCCTCACGGAATACCTTGGGGTGTCTTCTTTCCAAAATGGCGTCACTTGTGGGATATTTATACTGCCCTGGCATTTTAGGGGCCCTAAAGCGTGAGAAGAAGTCTGCAATCCAAATGCATAAAAATACCCTCCTAAAAGGTACTCATTGGAATTTGGGCCCCTTTGCGCATCTTGGCTGCAAAAAAGTGTCACACATGTGGTATCGCCGTACTCAGGAGAAGTAAGGCAATGTGTTTTGCGGTGTATTCTTAAATATACCCATGCTATGTGTGAGAAATATCTCTGTAAATGACAACTTTTTAACAAATTTTATACCCTAAAATGCCAGGGCAGTATAAATACCCCATATGTCAAGGAGGAACATCCCGGCCGCCCGCAGGACGCATCCCTGCGTTAAGCGGTCGGGAGTTGGTTAATATAGTTGCAGTTGCCTGCCAGTGTGTGAGGCCCACAGACTGTACTGTGCCCACTTGCAGTGCCCACCACTCATATCGGGTGTCACAGTACATTGCACGGCGCACGTGCAGTGACCTAAAATTCAAAAAAAGCGGACCGAGCATGGATCTTTTTCCATCTCCCGGTTCCAAAAAATCTATTCACTACACCGTCCCTGGCCCTGATAAGGGACAAAACAGAGAATAAACTGACAGGAATAGGAGTTAGTTAACACTAGTTTCATTGGTGGCAAATCCCATTGCAAGTGCCCAAAATTAGAAGGAAACGGACAGAGCAAGCTTTTTTCTCTATCTCTCCATGCAAGGATTCAATTCAATACACGTCCCCTGATAGGGGATTTAACAAATATTAAAATGGTAAGAATAGTAGTTCACACTATTTGTATTGGTGGCACAGTACATTGCACGGAGCACACGCAGTGCCCCAAATTGGAAGTAAGAGGACCGACCAATCATCTTTTTCCATCTCCCGGTTCCTAAAATCTATTCGATACACATCCCCTGATAGGGGACATAACAGGGATAAAACTGATAGGAATAGTACTACTTAACACACCACTCATATAGGGTGTCACAGTACATTGCACGGCACATGCGCAGTGCCCCAAATTGGAAGGAAGAGGACAGACCAACCATCTTTTTCCATCTCCCGGTTCCTAAAATCTATTCTATACACTGGCCCCTGATAGAGGACAAAACAGAGATTAAACTGTTAAGAACAGATTTTTTTTAATTTAAAAAAAAAGAGGACAGCCTCTGCGGAGCTGGGTATTTTTTGGCCGCGTTCTGAGATACCACAATACATGAAGTCAAGGTAGTGCTGCCCCACACTTATATATTGAACCGCGTTACAGAACGCTCATGCTCAATGGCTGTAGGCTCATGTGTCCTTTTGCAGAGGTGACAAACCTGTGGTCAGTCAAACCCAAGGCAACATCATCAACCTTATCCCATATGCGTTTTTTATGGAGCGTGCCCTGCGAAGAGTGCTGTATCAGGCCGTAGATGAGCATGAAGAGGAAGAGTTGACAGGAGGAGGAAGGTGGCTTTGAGGAGGTGGAAGACCCAGGCGTCCCAGAGGGCTTGTTGTCACCTTTCGGGGACCCTTGGTGTTGTACGTGGCTGGGTGGAGGAAGAGACCTTCAATGACGTCAGTGAGGACAAGGAACGGGACATGGCAAGCTTGGTATCCAACCTTGCGCAAATGGGGAGTTTGCGGATGTGCAAATGGACTGTTTGCGGTTGTTTGCGGTGCGTTAACCGGGGAGTTTGGTCTGTCAGAATTTGGTCTGTCACTGTAAAGCGGGCGTAACCCTTACACTACCTGATCAATACAACATCATACCTGATCGTATACACACACTGGATGTTTTAAAGCACATTATTCCAAACAATTTAGGAATGTTAGGTGATTTATGCCCTTTATGGATTAAAACCCGACTCTGCATCAACTACGCAATTTTCCATGGGAGCTTTGCCATTGATTCCCCTCCGGCATGCCACAGTCCAGGTGTTAGTCCCCTTGAAACAACTTTTCCATTACTATTGTGGCCAGAAAGAGTCCCTGTGGGTTTTAAAATTCGCCTGCCTATTGAAGTCTATGGCGGTTCACCTTGTTCGCCCGTTCGTGAACATTTGCGGAAATTCGCCTTTCGCGAACGGAAAAATTTATGTTCGCGACATCTCTAGTATAAAGTGCAGGGGTAGCTTGAAAGAAAAAAGGGGTCATGGAGCGTCCCCGTCATCCGACATCTATTCGCACCGCTGAAGGATTAATTTGAAAGTGTGTAGTAGCCACACGGGTCCCCCACGCTGCAGAGTTATCATGGAGACATCATGGAGATTTTACAGAGTAAAACTACAGCACCCAACAATGTAAACACCGCCGAATTTACAGAATATATTTCCCAGTCAGGTATGCAGGGCAGTAGTGGTGTGAAAGAAAAAAGGGGTACAGATCACCTAACAATCTAAACGCTGCTGAATTTACAGAATATGTTTCCCTGTCAGGTATGCAGTGCAGCAGGAACACACCCTCCAAGCCAACCGTAGAAATGTCCACCAACAATCTAAGAGCTGGATTTACTGATTATATTTCACTCTCAGAAATGCATTGCAGGCCTCCACTGTACTTTATGGCAAAAAATAGGTGATTTTTTTTTACCACTAATGTCAAAGTAGTATTTACTGGTTATATTTCACTCTTAGAAATGCAGTGCAGGCCTCCACTGTACTTTATTGCAAATAATAGTTGTTGTTGTTGTTTTTTTTCACCAACAATGTCACAGTTGTATTTACTGGTTATATTTCACTCTCATAAATACAGTGCAGGCCGCAAATAAATAAATAAATAAATACATTTGTCCCCCCCAGAATCTAACAGATGCATTTACTGAATTGCTTACACTGTCACATATGCAGCACAGTGGTACTTTACAGAAAAATTTTTTAAATATGTCACCCCCTGGGTCTTTGAACTCACAGACGGATTACCTATATTATTTTCCCTTTCCCTGGCACATATGCAGTGCAGGTGCACTTAAAAAATTAGTATATGTCGCCCACTAAACTACAAGAACAGGATTAAATTATTGTCCCTGTCACATATGCAGGTGCACAAAATGGCCGCCGACATCCACCTAACTAACATATAGATCAAAACTTATTTTTCTGTGTCACTGGGCTCAGGGCAGGGTACAAAAATGTTTCATTGCATCCACAAAAAAAAAAAAAACTGTAGATCGCAGACTTAATGCCGAGCTCTGATATCAGATTATTTCCTAATCTCTCCCTCACAGCAGCAGCATTCTATCCCTACACTACTAAGAGCTGACGTGACGTGCGGCGCTACGTGACTCCAGCTTGTATAGAGGCTGGGTCATATGCTGCACTGGCCAATCACAGCCATGCAATTAATCGGCATGGCAGTGATGGCTTCTAAGGGCGCACATCTTAAACACTTGTTGAATGACTTCCCTGCAGCCTTTCAACAAGCTATATTAAACGGCCGAACACCGGGTACGAAAAACCCTAAAGTCCGGTACGAACCCGAACTTTACAGTTCGGGTTCGCTCAACACTATCCATGAGACATCCATCAGGTGGGACAGGAAAGCCAATTGAGAAGTTTCAGCACATGGATACACCCCCACCCTATAAATGAACCAGATCTGGCAGCCATTTTATGTTCTGTCTTTAGTCAGTGTAGTTAGAGGTTGATTTGTGAAGCAGGGACATACTGTTAGGGACACAAAACGCTAGCTAATAGGGCCACAAAAGTCCTTTTAAGGACTGGTATAGGTGTGCTATTGATGAGTGTTCAGCCGAACTTCACAAAAAAGTTCGGGTTCGGGACCCGAACTTGACCCAGAACCCAAACCACATTGAAGTCAATGGGGATCCGAACTTTGAGGCACTAAAATGGCTCTAAAAAAGTCCTGGAAAGGGCTAGAGGGCTGGTAATTGAAGCAAAATTGGGGAAATAGTAGGACAAGTGCCCTGCAAACAAATTTGGATAGGGAAATAACTTAAAATAACATAAAATACATAAAAATTAAAAATAAACATTCTAAACCTAAGCACAAGTGAGTTACAGTGGCACCTGCCACCCTGCAAACAGAGGATCTGGCAGCAACGCCACCACATCTTTCACCGCCACCAAACATCTCCACAGTATCCCATGGAAGTGTTCAGCTATCATCTTCCAAATTGAAAAAGAAATAGAAAGAGGAAGTACCCCCCTACCCATTTACGATCTCTGGCCCTGAATGCCAGGATTTCAAAATTCCTGGTCCTTTGAAATGCTGTCATTCTGTCTGGTAGAGATGGATGGAGACTTTAAAAAAACTTATGGCGGTGGCTGTCCCACAGTACGTGGTTCCCAGCCACCACTACTTTTCCAGGCGAGCCATTCCTTCGCTGCACAAACAAGTGGCGGACAAAATCAGGTGTGCACTGTGCAGCGCCATCTGTGGCAAGGTTCACATAAGTACCAATACTTGAACCGTTAAGCACGGGCATTTCTATTTGCCTCCTGTTGCCTTCTCCTCCTACTCCGCTTCCTCCTCCTCTACCACATCCTCATCAGCATAACAGCTTCACCACCAACATCAGCACAGCCAGGGGAAAACGACAGCAGGCTGTTCTGAAACTCATCTGTTTGGGGGACAAACCCCACACTGCGTAAGAGCTGTGGACGGGCATGGTACAATAGACCGATGAGTGGTTGGTGTCACTGAGCCTCAATCCCGGCCTGGTGGTGTGCGATAATGGGCGAAATCTTGTAGCAGCTCTGGGCCTAGCCGGTTTGACACACATCCCTAGCATGTGCTGAATTTGGTGGTGCAGAAATTCCTGGACACCTGACAGTGAAAATCAATTCAGTTAATCCAGCACTTAGATTCTGGTGGGACAAATTCACTTTTATTGGTGCTCAAGGAACCCTGTGGCCTGAGCCGCAGATGTGACAGGCAAATAATTTTGTTAAATTTGTCGCTTAGATTGTTGGGTAACATTTCCATGGTTATCAGGACTTTTTATTATAAATCGTAACAAAACTATACAAGGAACATTTCAAAAAGAGAAAATTAACCCGACCAGACTCCCTCACTACACCCCCCCCCCCTTTCACTCAAACCACTCATTAATGCCCATTCACAAACTTTTCACAAATTTACTTATAAACATATTTAAATAACAACAGTTGTGTTCAAAATTATTCAACCCCCAATGCTGTAAAGGGTTTTAGGGAATTTAGTGTACATTTGTAATTGTGTTCAGAATGAAATCTTACAAGGACTTTTTAAAGAACCAAATGCAACTAAAATGACATCAATTGTTTTTGTAATACAGTATTAAATGTTTTTTTTTGTGATTTCTTCATTGAATTATTCAACCCCTTAAAGACTACCACTCATATGAACAGAGGTTCATTCAAGTGTTTTCGATCAGGTATTGAAAACACCTGTGGATGTCAAGGAGCAGCAATCAAGCATAATAAGCCCCGATTAAGCAGATTTAAAATGACTGTGATACTCAGCTCCTTCTAGACATTTACTGGTGTGTTTACAGACATGGTGAAGTCAAGAGAATGGTCCAGGAAGACAAGAGAAGAGGTGATTTCTCTTCACAGGAAGGGCAAAGGCTATGAGAAGATTGCAAAGATGTTAAACATACCAAGAGACACCATAGAAAGCATCATTCACAAATTCAAGGCAAAGGGCACTGTTGAAACGCTACCTGGTCGAGGCAGAAAGAAGATGCTGACTTCGACTGCTGTGCGCTACCTGAAGCTCAAACTGGAGAAAAGTCCCTGTGTGACTGCTAAGGAACTGAAAAAAGATTTGTCAGATGCGGGTACTGAAGTTTCAGCTCAGACAATAAGGCGCACATCCATGCCAGAACTCCCAGGCACATCCCCTTGCTGCCTCGAAAGAATAAGAAGAGTCAACTGCAGTATGCCAAAAGTTATGTGGACAAACCACAAAAGTTTTGGGATAGTGTTCTGTGGACTGATGAAACAAAATTAGAACTGTTTGGGCCCATGGATCAACGCTATGTTTGGAGGAGGAAAAACAAGGCCTATGAAGAAAAGAACACCTTGCCCACTGTGAAGCATGGAGGGCGGTCAATCATGCTTTGGGGCTGTTTTGCTTCTACAGGTACAGGGAAGCTTTAGCGTGTGCAAGGTACCATGAATTCTCTTCAGTACCAGGAGATATTGGATTAAAATGTGATGCAGTCCGTCACAAACCTGAGGCTTGGGAGACGTTGGACCTTTCAACAGGACAATGATCCCAAGCATACCTCCAAGTCCACTAGAACATGGTTGCAGATTAAAGGCTGGAACATTTTGAAGTGGCCATTGCAGTCACCAGACTTAAATCCGATTGAGAACCTTTGGTGGGACTTAAAGAAAGCAGTTGCAGCGCGCAAGCCTAAGAATGTGACTGAACTGGAGGCTTTTGCCCATGAAGAATGGGCAAAGATACCCGTAGATCGCTGCAAGACACTTGTGCCAAGCTATGCTTCACGTTTAAAAGCTGTTATAACTGGAAAAGGATGTTGCACTAAGTACTAAGATTGAATGTCACTTGGGGGCTGATAAAACTGATAATGATGTGAGCATAGAAAAGACATTTGTGGTTTTTTCATTATAAATGTTATGTTATATTTGTCTGACTTACAAGTGCCTCTTTGATTTAATTGTAAACAAGATGACTGAAATGATCAAAATCAATGTAAAACTGGCCAAAACACTCAATTTCAGTGGGGGTTAAATAATTTTGAACACAACTGTACAATGAAATTATATACAGTGGAAGTATAGACAGTGTTGAAAACGGATGGAACAGCTGCCTGGTCTGAGAGAGTGATCTTTAGTAGCCACAGGAATGGACTCAGCATGAAAGGAAGGGGTTGCGAAAAAATTACTGGGGGAGTGGGGCCCCATTCAAAAATTTGCTGTTGAGCCCAGTCATTTCTAGCTACGCCATTGGGTCTGCCGCATTCAACTTCTGGGTCTCCAAATTGGGGACATGGCCTCAGCTTCACCTTTACGCCTTGGAGGTGCTGGCCTGCCCATCAGCAGGTGTATTGTCTGAACGTGTGTTTAGCACAGCTTGGGGCGTTATCACAGACAAGCGCAGCTGCCTGTCCACAGCCAACATGGACAATCTCACGTTCATTAAAAAGAAACAGGCATGGATCCCACAAGACTTGTTTGTACCTTATGCAGAATAGACATGGATTCTGGCCTCAACCAACCATTGTTATACTACTACTACTACTACTACTACTACTACTGCACTTACTCTTTGTTTTCTTTTTTATATTTCCCAATGCTGTGGAGTCTACCCCAATTTATTCAAAATAAAAGAAAACAAAACACATTGTTGTTGGCGACTACCTTTGGCATCATAGCCAAAAAAGGCTTAATGTCAGGCAACAATGCAATCGCCTATTGTAATGAACTAAGTTCCCTGTCTGTTATGCAGTGCAGGGGTACTTTGAAAGACAGAAGGGGTACAGATCAGCCAATAATCTGAACGCCACCTATTTTACAGCATATATTTCCCAGTCAGGTATGCAGGGCAGGGGAAGTTTGAAAGAAAAAGGGGGTCATGGATCGTCCCCGTCATCAGGCATCTATTTGCCCCGCTAAAGGATTATTTTAAAAGTGTATAGAAGCCACAAGGGGTCGCAAGCTGCAGATTTATCATGGAGACATCATGGAGATTTTACAGCATATTACTACAGCACCCAACAATGTAAACGCTGCAGAATTTACAGAATATAATTCCCAGTCAGGTATGCAGTGCAGGGGGACTCTGAAAGAAAGAAGGTGTACAGATCACCTAACAATCTGAAGGCCCCTAATTTACTACTGAATATATTTCCAAGTCAGGTATGCAGTGCAGGGGTACTTTATGGCCCAAGAATGTAACATACGATTTTTAGAAATTTACCTCCCTGTCACCTATGCAGAGCTGGGGTTTGTATACGGCAAAACTGGCAAAATGTCACCCACCAATGTAACAGATTATTTTTAGAGATTTAGTATATAATCAAATTCCTACCTGCACTGCTGTCCATAAAACCTCCTTAAGAGAGGGAGGTTCCGCTGCTTGGTATCCGTTCAGGGTCCTGTTGCTGCCCTTGTTTGGGTTAATAAAACATAGAGGGTAAATATCGCTATTAGCGATATATGGCGCTAGATGATGGATTTAGAGTATTATGGATGTGAACCTTAGACTTCTCCTTAAATATCAGAGGTTGCAAATAATATATGCAAATAATTTGCTTATTGTATGATTTAGAAGATGGAAGTGTCTCACTCTCTTATTAATAGTATTTAGCTATCAGGGTAATATAATTAGTCCATAAGATTTGTAATTGCTGTTTAAAAGTTGTGTATTGTATCCTTTACACTGGTGTCTATAGCTTAGCGGTTTCAACGATACATGTATCCTAATTAGTTTATGTGAGATTTACCTCCCTGTCACCTATGCAGAGCAGGGGTTTGTATGCGGCAAAACTGTCAAAATGTCACCCACCAATGTAACAGATGATTTTTTGAAATTTACAGCTCTGTCACATATGCAAAGCAAGGGTTGTATATGGCAAAACTGGCAAAATGCCACCCACTAAAGTAACAGATGATTTTTTGAAATTTACCGCCCTGTCACTTATGCAGAGTAGGGGTTAGTATATGGCAAAACTGGTAAAAAAAAAAAACATTTTTTTCAGCTTTGCATGCAAAAGTGCTCTGTGGCACAAGAGTACAGGTTTATTCCCCCCAATTACAGAAATGCACTATGTCACCGCAAAATTTTAAAATAGGTTTTTCAGCGGTGTATGCAAACGTGATCTGTGGTACGAAAGTACGGGTTTATTCCACCAACTACATAAATGCAACATGTCACTGCAAAATTTTAAAATAGGTTTTTCAGCGGTGTATGCAAACGTGATCTATGGTATGAAAGTACGGGTTTATTCCACCAACTACAGAAATGCACTATGCCACGGCAAAATGTTAAAATAGTTTTTTCAGCGGTGTATGCAAACGTGCTCTGTGGTACGACAGTACGGGTTTCTATCCCCAACTACAGAAATGTCACCCCAAAATTATAAAATAGGTAATGTAGGGGGACCTGCCAGAAAAAAGGAATTTTTCCTCCACTGAGCTACCAAGAAATAATTAGACTGATGTCCCTGGCAGGCTGGCACACATGCATGTCACATGCAGTTCCTAGGACACTGCAGTTGCTAAAATGGCTGCTGACTTCCACCTCAGTAACAGATGGATAAAAAATTATTTTGCAGTATCACTGGGCTCAGGGCTGGGTACAAATATGTAGCATAGCACCCTCTATAATTGCTGTAGTTTGAAGATTTAACACCACCAAGTTCAACAGGTTTTTTTCCCTAATCTCTCCCTGAGAGCACCAGCAGCAACCTGTCCCTACACTTATAGCAGCAGAGTGACGTGCGGCGCTACGCGACTCCAGCTTAAATTGAGGCTGGGTCACATGCTGTGATTGGCTAAGTAGTGAAATGCTTGTTGATTGGCTGCCCTGAAATGTTTGGGTTCGGGTGTGGAAAACCATAAAGTTCGGTACGCTGAACTCTATTCAGTGGCCCAAATATTCCAAAAAAATTTATGGCGCCGCATAACCCTCTTGCCCAACGGCTTGTCGGAACTGCTAGCCCACCAACTACTGCCATATAAACTGGTGGACTTGGAGGCCTTTAGAAAATTTGTACCCATTGGCACACCGCAATGGAAGGTCCCCAGAAGAAAATATTTCTCCCAGAAGGGCTTCCAAGAGCTATATGGCACCGTTCAGCGGCAAGTGAATATATCTCTGGCACACAGTGTCAGTGCCAAGATACATCTGACCATAGACACGTGGTCTACCAAACACGGGCAGGGAAGGTACATAACTTTTACTGCCCACTGGGTGAACTTTCTGATGGCCGTCTATTATGTAATCCGTGGCTCCCGTGTGGATTTGGTGTTACCTCCATGGATTGCATGCAGGCCTTTCACTTCTTCTCTTCCTCCTACTTCATCCTCTGTCTCCTCCTCGGCTTTCTCCTCCTGTTCCACTGCTACCGCCTCTTCCGCTGCTCCCCCTAAGCTCACCCAGAACCTATTTGATGTGCCAGGTGAGACTTTGCCATGCTGTGCTGCGGCTGTTGTGCCTGGAAGCCAAGAGCCACACTAGTTCTGGCTGTGCTTTCAGCTCTGCGGTCACAGGCCAACCAGTGGCTAACCCCGCTCAATTTGACAGTTGATAAAGTGTTGTGCGACAACGGTGCCATTCTGCTAAGCAAGCTAAAACAGGGGAAAATGACACACGTGCTGAACTTAGTTGTGCAGCGATTCGTTGCTAAATACCCCAGGGTCCAGGACGTCTTGCGGCAGGCCAGGAAAATCTTTGGCTATTTTAAAAGATCTTATACGGCTATGGCTCTCCTTGCTGACGTTCAGTGGCGACACCACCTGCCCATCAGATGTCTGATTTGTGACAGCCCGACACGCTGGAACCCCACCTTGCATATGCTTGATAGGCTACTCCAGCAGCAACGTTCCGTTAACAACTACCTGTATGAACTCTGCAGCAGGACAGGTTCTGGCGAGCTTGGTTTCTTTTCACCCGCCAGTATCTGCTCATGCACGATGCATGCAGACTTCTGCGGCCATTTGATGAGATCACCAAACTGGTCAGTCACAGCCAGGGTGCCATCAGTGACATCGTACCTTACGCCTTCTTTCTGGAGCGTGCATTGCATCGTGTCATTGGTTAAGCTGTCGAGGAGCAGGAGCTATAAGATGAGGAAGTCGCAATGCTGAATGAATTCCCAGGGGGAGCTACTCCATCTGAGTCAAGTCAGCAGGAGTCTGAAGAGGAGTCAGAGGAGGATGGTGGCTGGGGGGAGGAGAAGGAGGAAGAGCAAGAAGAGCAGGCTTTGAGGGGGACTTTGAACTTTTCGGAGATCCCAGGTGTTGTCCGTGGCTGGGGAGAGGAAAATGAGGACGACATTCTCCTGGGCGATGAGAACCGAGGCCAATTTAGTGCGAATGGGGGCCTTCATGCTCCAGTGTTTGAAGAGGGACCCCCGTATAAAAAGCATAAGGGGCAAGGGTGAGTACTGGGTGGCAACATACTTAGACCCCCCGTACAAACACAAAATGGCAGACATGTTACCAGCATCACAGAGGGCTGCCAAAATGCAGCATTTCCAGGCCTTGCTGCGAGAGATGCTGCATTCTGCTGTTGCGGGCACTGGCAGAGGAATTTCCACCTACACGAAACAGGTGCAGGTACCAATCCTACAGCGCCTGCAAGAAGAGGGTGGTTTGAAGATGTGTTGGTCACTTCATATATGAGATCATTCTTGCAGCCCTCCGGATCCAGCCTCAGGGAACGCCTAGATCGACAGGTGTCCGACTACATCGGGTTAACAGGCGATGTGAACGCTCTGAGAAGCAAGGAACCCCTGGACTACTGTGTGTGCAGGC
Source organism: Bufotes viridis (assembly GCA_033119425.1). NCBI lineage: Eukaryota > Metazoa > Chordata > Amphibia > Anura > Bufonidae > Bufotes > Bufotes viridis. The sequence goes on from CM065589.1 coordinate 104,609,611, forward strand.
TTGATCTGTGGCCAGAGCTCGCACAATTTGTGATGGATTCTTGCCTTGCCCCTCGTCAAATGTCCTGTCCGATAGGACGTTCAGCGCAGCAGGGGGGTTTGTGACCGATAAGTGCACTCGCCTAGCTCACGACAGTGTGGACTACCTCACATTTCTAAAAATGAATGAGGCATGGATCTTGCAGGAATTCAACACCTGTGACGACCATGTTTAATTGAATTTCCTTATGCCAGCCCACGCATATCCACCACCACCCAGAATAAAAAATGGTCGTTGTCTTATGTATATACAGCAGCATAAAAAGCCTTTTCTGCCCGGTGAATAACTAATGTTTGGGACCTGTACTCCATTGCCCTACAGTAAAATTGTTATCAATTGACTGCCTAATATACCTCCAGCCAGATAATCACTTGTTCTTTTCTGTCCGGTGAATGCCTAATGTTTGGGGCCTGTACTCCACTGGCCTACAGTAAAATTGTAATCCACTGACTGTCTAATATACCTCCAGCCACATAATCACTTGTTCTTTTCTGTCAGGTGAATGCCTAATTTTTGGGGCCCGTGGCCTAAAATACAATTTTTCTATGCTCCAGCATTGCAAATTTTTGAGAGTTTCTCTTTAAGACGTATAAAAATGGCCCCTTATTAAAATACATATTTTTTGTGGGAATTTTTGCCATTGATATCCTTCTGGTATGTCACTGTCCATGTTGTGGGACTATTTGTGCACTTCTAGTAAGTATTTGGTGGCTGCAAATATGACCTGAAGGCTTTTCAGGTTTGCCTTCCTACGCAAGCAACCGAGCATGCATCGGCCATATTCGCAAGGGACTCGGAGGTACTCCCTGCCTCCATCTCCACTGCATACTGCCACTGTGTCTCGGGGTCATCTGCCTGGTCTTCCTCATAACTTTCTACTTTCACCTGCTCCTCAACCATTTCTGTATACATTGCTTGTGCGTGAATGTCCTCCACCTAAGGTAGCCGTGAGATTTAGGTGCTATATCTCCTGTCCCCTGGCCAGACCGATTTAGCAGCATATGTTCCAAGAAATAAAACAGTGGAATACAGTGGAATGATGTTGTTCATCCCATAGTCCTGGCGACTGACAAATAAAGTGGCCTCCCAAAGGGCCTGAGCAAACGGCAGGTGTAATGTATGAGTTGCCACTGGATAACATCAAAGTTACACAGGGGAGTGCTCCTGTCTGCCTGCATCTGTTGGGGAATGCCTTTGCAGCTCAAGAAGGGTGTGCTTTGCAGTGTAAGAGTGACTGAAGTAAATGCAAAGTTTCCTGGCCATCTTTAGTATGTCTTGCAGATGGGTGGAAGACTTCAGGAACCACTTTACAACCAGATTAACCGCGGGCGCCATGCAGGGCGCATGGCTCAGCCCTCCTTGACACAGCACCAACACAATGTTCTTCCCATTGTCAGTGACCATGGTTCCGATCTTAAAGGGCTTCTGTCACCCCCAAAATGCATTTTTCATCAGCTGACATTAGCTATTTGCTAACATTCTTCAATCGGCGCAGGCTTACTGAGTGAAGAACACCAGCTCTGTCCTCAGTGCGCCTGCGCCGATTACGTCACAGTACACCCATGATCATAATTGGCGCAGGCTCACCGAGGATGGAGCTGGCGTCCTTCACTTAGTACGCCTGCGCCGATTGAAGAATGTTACAGCGCAGGCGCGGGTCTTAATGAGAGGACAGGGCCAGCGGCAGGATAGCGCTCGCTGGCCCTGTCTATCAAGAGGAGAGGGGGCGTGTCGGCAACTGGAGGATGCGACGGCTACCAGCAAGTTACCGCCCAACTTGCTGGTAGTGAAGATATTTGCATATAATTAAAGTAAGAATTTTAAAAGAACGAAATCACAGGGGAATGTAAGAAAAGTATTTTTGAGATCAGCTGACAATAAATAATGTCAGCTAATGAAAAATGCATTTTGGGGGTGACAGAAGCCCTTTAAATTGATGAGTAGACAGCCAGGATTCGATTTCTTGATGGAGGACATGGAGCAGTTCTTCCCTTGTGTGACTCCGTTTGCCCAGGCAAACTAGGTGCAGAACAGCGTGACACCGCTGTGCCCTGTACCTGTGGTATGCTGGAGGAGCACTCCAAATTGTGCAGGTAGTGAAGGCTTAGAACATGGTGGAGAAGGCAGCGGAGCACATTGGCGCAGGACCCACAACTTGAGACCGTAGAGGCTGCAGTGCCATCAACTGGCCAAGTTGCTGGTGTGGCTGGGCAAGAACCACATTTACCCAATGAGCCGTAAAGGACATATATTGTCCTTGACCGAAGTTCCACACGTCAGCACTGCAGTGAACTTTAGCAGACACCGACAAGCACTGGGCCACCCTCTGTTCAACATACGTGTGCAGGCAGTGCTTATTTTTTAAGAATAATGATGGCTTGGGATTCTCCACCTTGTCTGGGCACAAGGCATCAGTTCTCTTAAAGGTGCAGAGCCCACCACATGGAGAGGGAGGGACTGTAGTACCAGCAACTTGGCCAGGAGCACGTTCAGCTTCTGTGCTGTTGGATGAGTGTATGCATACTGTTGTCAATTTGCAATCGCCTCAGGGATCATTTGCTGACGAAATGACTGATGGGAAATAGGAGGAGCAGGAGCATCAGGAGCAGTAAATTTGGGAAGGAAACACACCTCCCTTCTGCTGAGGTGGTGGAGCCTTGGCTTAAGGAAAAGGGGTGCGGGCCGTTGGGTGATGCAGCAGTTGCTGACTCAGGCTGTACCACTACTTTGTGGTGTTGAAGCAGGGCCGTGGTTCCAACATTGGCACCCTGGCGACTCTTCACCTTATAGCTACAGATTCTGCAAATGGCATCCTCCAGCAGCTTGATGAAAAATTGTCACACCGCTGAGTATTGCATGTCCTCACCACCACTCCATGCTGGCTGCCTGCTACTGCTGCCTCCATCAATCCCTGCAACGCTACTTCTTGCCATACAGGTAGGCTCCTGCGTAGTGGGCGGTCTACCCCGGGAACGTTTAGCTTCCGACTTCCCACTGCTGCCACCCTGCTGACTCATGGCCATGCTAGCACCCTGCTGGCTCAGCCGCTGCCTCACGCGCAAGTTGCCACCCTCTTCTCCTGATAATGATGAAGCCCCCCTCTTTGCCCGGCTCCCATGTGCGATCGGCCACATCATCGTCCACTACTGTCTGCACATCACTGATGTCACTCTCACCAGTCCCAGGGCCATCTGCCTGACCGTTCACAATACCAGCTCCTCATCATCACTACTTGCCCGCATATTGGAGGAAACTGAGGATCACTCCTCCAGATCTTGGCTGGGCAGTAGCTAATGACTGTACTTTTTGAGCTGAGGGAACTGAAAATGACAGAGGCAGGTGGAGGACAGGTAGAGACAACGAGCTTGTTCCCGGGCCATGCCAACTAAGGGTTGTGCCAGAGGACCCAACCAACTCCTGGTTGGGAGTGTCCTATGTCACTTGAGATGAAGTAGAAGACAGAGTCAACCATTCAAGGACCGCTGGGTTGCTGGTCAAAACACGACTGCTAGATGACACTGGCAGCTCAGGCCTGTTGCTACGACTGCTGCTGCCACTACCCCCCCCCCCCTCACCTTCTTCTGCTGCTACTTCTACCTGCTCCATAAACATTTTGGGCACTGCCCATTCCCTTAGAAGGGCCTGTCACATGTCTGTCCGACATACTGTAAATTAAAAGAAACTGCAGGGGGAAAAGAGCAATACTATCAGACTGCAATTTCACCCCAGAAGCTAGGATGAATGGAAGTACTTTTATATATGAAATAAGCACACCCCAAAATGGTTTGTTTCAGACCACAAATTCATACCAAATACAAGGATGCATGAATGTACTTTTATATATTTAAAATTAACAGACCCCGAAACTGTTTCTATCAGACCGCAAATTCACCCCGTAAGCAAAGATGAATGGAATTACTTTTATATATGAAATAAACACCCCATAACTGTTTGTATCAGACCGCAAATTCACCCCAAAAGCAAGGATGAATGGACGCAATTTTATATATTTAAAATTAACAGACCCGAAAACGTTTTGTATCAGACTGCAAATCCACCCCCAAAAGTAAGGATAAATTGAAGTACTTTTATATATATATATATATATATATATATATATATATATATATATATATATATATATATATATTTATATATATAAAATAAACCCACCCCAAAACTGTTTGTATCAGGCTGCAAATTCACCCCAAAAGCAAGGATGAATGGACATACGTTTATATATTTAAAATTAACAGACCCTAAAACTGTTTGTATCAGACTTCAAATTGACCCCAAAAGCTAATATGAATGGAAGTACTTTTATATATGAAATAAACATACTCTAAAACTGTTTGGATCAGGCCGCAAATTCACCCCAAATGCAAGGATGAATGGACGTAATTTTATATTTAAAATTAACATAACAACAGTCTCCTGGACTTTGCCAGCACTTTGAGCAAGCCAATGTTCTTATTCAGAAAGCACTGCTTAACGTCTGCCATGTAGGGAGCATATGTTATTTTGCCCAGATTCAGGGCGAATTTCCATTCATCCATATCAGACTGCAAATTAACCCCAAAAACATGGATGAATGGAAATTCGCCCTGAACCTTGGCAAAATAACATATGCTCCCTACATGGCAGACGTCATCAATGCAGTGCTTTTTGAATAAGAACACTGGCTTGCTCAAGGTGCTGGCAAAGTCCAGGAGACTGTCCAAGCACTTCAGCCACTCTTATGTCGCGAGGAACACTGTCCTGGACCTGCAGCAACAGAACATTCTACCGCTACACCGCTTAATTCGTGACGTGCCAACGTGCCAACTGGAATTCGATATTACAAATGCTTGAGTTTCTGAAAGACCAGCGGAATGCCGTAAATTATTTTGTCATGCACCAGACAGCATTAGCAGCAGGGAGCATGTGTTACTTCGAGTTCAGGCAGTAGCAGCTCATTCGAGACGCCTGTCGGGTGCTGACGATGTTTGAAGAGGCCATGAAGTTTGTAAGCAGGGACAACTGCGGCATGAACTACGTCATTCCTCTCATATTTATCTTAGAACTGACACTCATGCTAATGCAGCAGGAGACCATGGTGGAAGAAGAGCAGCTGAGAATCTGATGCATCTTGCTGTCTGTCCTATAGTTGGGGACACACAAAAGGAGTCTGCCATGGAGGAGGAGGAGGATGAAGATGAGGAAGATGAGCATGAGAAGCTACCACTGTAAGAGGAGGAAGAGTTAGAGGTGGAGGAACAAGAGGTCAGTGATGAGGGTGGCACCAGCCAAGACACCTCATCGTCTCAGTGGTGGGTGGAGCCAGACATAACTGGCTCCTCAGGCACGCTGGCCACAATGGCTACCTGTATGCTCGCTTGCTTAAGCAGTGACAGGTATATCGTTGACATTGAGCAGTCTCATGATTACTGGATAGCCATGATTTTAGACCCTTGCTACCAAAGCAAAATGAGAAGACAAGCAGAAAGAGTTAGGTTATTACCAGAAAACACTGTAAATGTAGCTTGCCACACCCTGCTGCCAGGGTGTCTGAAAGGGAGGCCTCCCTCTGCACCCCCTCCTCCCATGTCACCCCTCCAGTCACCATGAAGAGCAGTAGCAGCAGAAGCCATTTCAGTCTCTTCAACATGTTGGAGCATTTTTTCCACACACTGCGCTCTGCTGAAGCCAGTTAGTATACCCTGACAGCTCCTGCCTCAACACCCAGGTTCAGGCCTACCTAAACTATAGCCAATCTTTGTTGCATACCCTATTCCTTGACCTCATGGATTTCTGGGCAGGCAGACTGGAAAAATTACCTGGACTGGCCCATCACACTATCCATCTTCTTTCTTGCCCAGCAATCAGTGTCATCTTGGAGAGGATTTTCAGCACTGCGGGATGCATGGTGACTAGAGATGAGCAAATCGAAGCTGATAAAGTGGAATTCATTTACAAAAATGTTGCATTGCACCCAAAAAAATAATAAATAAATAAAAATAAAAAAATCACTGTAGATCGCAGACTGAACACCAAGCTCTGGTATCAGATTCTTTCCTAATCTCTCCCTCACAGCAGCAGCAGTCTATCCCTACTTCAGAAGCCTATGAGATCCAACCCCTTAGGCTGGGTCTCACAGGCAGGCTGTCAGCATAAAAGCTCACAGTCACTGAATTACAATGCAGGATGTATTGTAATGCATTGCAGAGGGGATAAGACCCCAGAATTTGAAGTACCAGAGTGGGACAAAAATAAAAAGTTAAAAAAAAGTTAAAAAAGTGTTTTTCATAATAAAAAAAAGAAAGTAAAAAAAGAAAGAAAAATTCCCAAGATAAAACACATAAAATTGAAAAAGAAAACCAAACATATTGGATATTGCTGCGTCCGTAACTACTGACTCAATAAATATATCACATCATCCACCCCCTCACCTGAACACCATAGAAAAAATAAAATAAAATAAAAACTGTGCTAAAACAATCATTACATCACAAAAAGTGTAACACCAAGCGAAAAAAAGGCATATGCCCCCCAAAATAGTACCAATCAAACTGTTACCTCATCCCTCAAAAAATTAGCCTCTACATAAAACAATCAGGCAAAAAATAAAAAAACTATGGCTCTCATAATATAGAGACACTAAAACATGATTTTTTTGTTTCAAAAATGCTTTTATTGTGTAAAACTTAAATAAATAAAAAAGTATACTTATTAGGTATCGCCACATCCTTAACGACCTGCTGTATAAAAGTATCACCGCTCAGGTGAACACCGTAAAATAAACTAAATATAAATGGTGTAAAAAAAAGCTATTTTTTTTCACCGTAAATCACAAAAAGTGTAATACCAAGCGATCAAATAGTCATACGCACCCCAAAATAGTACCAATCAAACCGTCATCTCATCCCGCAAAAAATGAGATCCTATCTAAGACAACCGCCCAAAAAATTAAAAAACTATGCCTCTCTCTGTTTTTTTCAAAATGTTTTTATTGTGTAAAACTTAAATAAATAAAAAATAAGTATACATATTAGGTATTGCCGCATCCATAACAACCTTCTGTATAAAAATATAGCATGAGCTAACCCTTCAGATAGACACCGTAAAAAATAAAACTGTCAAAAAAGCCATTTTTTGTCACCTTACATCACAATAAGTAAAATACTAAGCGATGCACCTTGCATGCAGTCACATGCACCTTCAAATAGTACCAATCAAACCATCATCTCATCCCCCAAAAAATTAGCCTCTATATAAGACAGTCGCCAAAAAATAAAAAATAAAAAATAAAAAAAAACTATGGCTTTCAGAATATGGAAACACAAACAAATAATTTTTTTCAAAAATGCTTTATTATGTAAAACTGAATCAACTGAAACAACCTAAAAAGGTTGTCATATTTGGTATTGTCGCATCCGTGACAACCTGCTCTATAAAAATAGCATATGATCTAAACTGAACATTGTAAATAATAAAAAATAAAATAAAAGTGTAATAAAGAGCAACCAAAAATCGTATGTACCCTAAAATAGCACCAACAAAACTGCCACCTTTTCCTGTAGTTTACAAAATGGGGTCACATCTTTGGAGTTTCTACACTAGGGGTGCATCAGGGGGTCTTCAAATGTGACAACTGCCGTGTGCCAGTACAGCAGTTTATGATGACAAATGGGGTGTTTCTATAAAGTACAGAATCAGGGTAATAAATCTTGAGTTTTGTTTGGCTGTTAACCCTTACTTTGTTTCTGGCAAAAAATGGATAATCTACCAAAAAAGTGAAATTCTGAAATGTCATCTACATTTTCTAGTAATTATTTTGGACCCCTAACCCTGGGAACACACCTGAGCGTTTTTCAGCGCGTTCAAACGCGCTGAAAAACGCTCAACATGTGAAAAGCCATGCATCCCTATGGGCATGGTTCACATTTGGGCGTTTTACAGCGCGTTTGAATGCGCTGTAAAACGCCCAACGCCCAAACAAGTACATGAGCTTCTTTTGGGCGTTTTAACACGCCTATGGACAATGTTGCCATAGGGGAGAATCACTGAATCGCGCGCATGATGCGCGGTTTTTAGTTACAAAAACGCGCATCCAAACGCGCGATTCAGAAACGCCTAGGTGTGTCCCCAGCCTAAAGGGTTAACAAAGTTTGTAAAATCAGTTTTGAATTTACTTCTAAGCCTTCTAAGGTCCCCAAAAAGTAAAATGGCACTCACAAAATGATCCAAACATAAAGTAGACATATGGGAAATGTAAAGTAATAACTATTATATGAGGTATCCTCACTATCTGTTTCCAAATTGAAATTTGGAAAGTTGCGAATTTAAAAAAAAAATGTAAATTTGGTATTTTTAAATAAAAAAAAAAATATTGACTGAAATTTTCCACTATCATGAAGAAAAATGTGTCATGAGAAAACTGTCTCAGGATGGCCTGGATAAGTAAAAGCATTCAAAAGTTACTACCACATAAAGTGACATGTCAAATTTCAAAAAACGGCCTGGTCCTTAAGGTGAAAAATGGCAGGGTCCTGATGGGGACATCACCTGCCTCCGATAAGGGACCATTTTTGGATGCTTTGGAATATGAAAAAGCATGAGACGTGCTGGTGCTGTGCTGTGTCTTTTTAAACACACTGAATGATAACACAGATAAATGTATGTAATTGTCACTCAGATATATACTATTGCTGTAATTGCATTCCAGAGCTTGAGGAGAGAGGAGAGGGGGGGAAAAATCATAAAGAATAAAAGAAAAGAGATAACAAGCTTTCTTAAATATTCAGAGCCCTAGGAGGCTAGTGGGGGTTATATACCACTTTTCAGGGCAACTGGAGCAACTTCAATTTGGCCCAAATCGATTCGGGTCTGAACCAAACTTTTTCAAAAATTTGGTGAAACGGACCTGAAAAGAATCTCGATTGATTCGCACATCTCTAATCCAGAGTTTGATTTAAAAAAATGTTAGTGTGCAGTAAAATGCTCATACCTGGCAGTTTGTTACATTTGTATCCAGTTTACACAATCCTCTGTGGGCTAAACAGTCTGGACTAGTGATGAGCGACAGGGGCAATATTTGAATTTGCGATATTTCGCTAATATTTGGGCGAATATTCGCCATATATTTGAAAATTCGCTAATTCATAATCTCCAGTCATTATTTTCTGATTGCGAAAATTCGCATAAACAATTCGCATAAATTTACAGATACCTTTAAAATACCAGTTATGCGAATTTTATGTAAATTTATGCAAATTTTACGCTAATTTTATGCGCATTTTTTGCGAATTTTCGCAATCAGAAAATAATGACATTATATATTTGCAAATGCGAATATATTTTGCGTTATTCTAAATATTCGCGAATTCTTGATCAACACTAGTCTGGACTCCAGGTTAATACAATAACCCACATTAGAATTTGTAGTGAACTATCAGGACTGGAAATATATCACTGGTGCTAATGTATTTAGTTTATGGAGATCAGATTTTTAACAAAAAAGATGAATAAATCTTTAAATATAATTTCCAGAAGAATAAAAGTACATTTTGAAAAAATAGAAAACCTATTAGACTGAAATAACTGACAGTGTGTTGGCACTGCTGCCATGAGAAGATTATAATTTGTACTGCCTTATAAAATTATCATTGTCTCTTTGTAATCACTTCAATTGTTGGTTTATTCGTATAAAAGAAATAAATTTCTTGAACAGATGCCAGTTTTTTTTTTGTGTGTGAGTGGCATTTTTTTTTAAATTAAAATGGTTTAGTGTTTATATTTAAAAATAGCCACTGCCCTAAAGTTTGATCATTCTGTCATTCAACATCAGGAATATGGCTGTATTGCATCCTCACAACTGAAATAAATTTGCTGTATCTAATTTCAGTAAGGGACAGGCTCTGTCTTGAATTACAAGTGTAATAAGATTAAGCAGGTTAACCATGTTTTTGTCACAAACTATTTGTTTACAGAATTTTTTTTCATTTTTCAGTAGCTGTTAAGGAAATGATGAAGGCAGCAGGAGTGGAAATACACAAATTAAATAAGTGGATAATAATTTATGAATTCTGACTCAATTTTGAATTTAGTTTTTCAGGCAGTTTGAAACTAATACATTGAAATAATATTGATTAGTGACAATTTATGCTCCTTCATTGTCATCTTTTCAGTCAGAAAAAAAGGAACATTAATCAAACTAAAAGAACCCCTTCAAAACCAATATCAGCAAAAACATAATCAACAATTCACTGATATAATACAGTGACAATAACCATGTAAGGTCTCTAGTGTGTGCTCTTTTGGTTGATCTCGTTTAACTTACAATGTACACTAAAAACACATACAATCATAATTCAAGGCAGGTAGAAGGTATTTATTGTATATATTACCTTGAATTCACAAATGTTCTTTATGTGATCATGCTGTCTATTTAACCTCTTAAGGACACAGGACGTACCTGTACGTGCTGTGTCCGGTCTTTAAAGATGGCCCCGCTCCTGCTCCATGCGGGTGCCTTAGCCGCGGGTGTCCGCATGGTTCTTATAGCAGACACCCGCGGCTAATGTCCGAGACCGGCAGCGATACCAATCGCGGACATTTGACCCCTCAGATGCCGTGGTCAATCCTGACCACGGCATCTGAGTGCGCACAAACCGAAAGTTTTACTTTCGGTTTGCGCTCCGGCTCCCCGCCGTGGCGATCGGAGGAGCCGGAGAGCGCCTGTAGTAGCCTGGGTTTCTATGAATGAAACCCAGGCTGCTGTATAGTATTTCCTATGAAGCCTGGCCTGTAATAGGCTTCATAGGAAATATGAGATTTTTTCATATATTCCAATGCTATTGCATTGGAATGTATGAAAATCGCAATAAGATGATTGTAAGTTATAGTTCCCTATGGGAACTATATAAAAGTGTAAAAAATAAAATAAAATTTAAAAGATAAAAAAATAAAAAAATATTAAAGTTCAAATCACCCCCCTTTTGCTAAAATAAAAATTAAAAAACAATTTTTTTTATTTTTAAAATACACATCATGGGTGTCTCAATGTGCGAAAACGCCCATAGTATAAAAATATAAAAAAATATTCCCCATACGTCAAACAGCAAAACGTAAAAAAGCGTCCAAATGGCGGATTCGCCATTTTTAGTCGCTTCATTTTCCACAAATAATTACATAAAAGGTGATCAAAAAATACACACTCCAAAATGGTATCAATAAAAAGATAAGATTATGACGCATAAAATGAGCCCCCATATAGCTTTGTACATATAATTTCAAAAAAGTTATAGGGGTCAAAACATGGTTACAAAAAACTGATTTTTTCCCACTTTTGAATTTTTTTTCACTATCAAAACGCAAGAAAACCTATACATATAGGGTATCACCGGATTTGTACTGACCTGTAGAGTAAAAGTAACCAGTCAGTTTTATCGCACATCGAACATCGGAATTTAAAAAGCCGCAAAACTGTGGTGGAATTGCTTTTTTTTTGCAATATCACCCCATTTGGAATTTTTTTCCCGCTTCGCACTACATCATATGCAATATTAAATGGTGGCGTTGGAAAGTACAACTTGTCCTGCAAAAAGCAAGCCCTTATATGGCTATGTGAACCGAAAAATAAAAAAGCTATGGCTATGGGAAGGCAGGGAGCGCAAAACAAAAACTCAAAAAGTAAAAAACGTCCGGTCCTTAAAGGGTTAAAACAGTCGGATAACATAGCGGCGTCCATTGGTCATTGTGTGACAGATCCAGCAATGTGTCTTGATTTTTGTTTATACAAAAACCACAATGCAAATGTAACCATAATCTAAAAATGTTCTTGTTGCCAAAAGCAATAAATGCAAGTAAATTTGCTGTTTAGAGCTAAATTCTGGTTGATCTGAAAAAATAAATAAATGAATAAATAAATCTCCAAAGCCAGTACATTTATCTTTATTCATGCCAGTTTTCTGGCTTGAATTAAGATAGAACTCTATGGCAGCTGGGAGGCTTCCATAGATTTTACTCTGACGCAAAGCCTGCTGGAACAAGACAATAGCTGATCTTAGGCAGACAAGCCTCAGAAAACACCATCGAGTCTCATTTAAGAGTCTCAACACAGCAATCCAAGTGCAAAGTCCCCTGGGAAACAGTAATATGCAAAATAACTGTGGAGCCCCAGTTACGGGTCTTCAACACAGTGAAAGCCAGATATCCCTCAAATGAAGGAAAAACAAGCAAAGGGGTGTCCCCATTAGGGTACTTTCACACTGGCGTTAGGTGCGGATCCGTCTGTTTATTTGCACAGACGGATCCGCACCTATAATGCAAACGTTTGTATCCGTTCAGAACGGATACGTTTGCATTAGGTTTAAAGAAAAATGACAAAGTCCAAAACGGATCCGTTTTGAATTACATTGAAAGTCAATGGGGAACGGATCCGTTTTCAAATGCACCATATTGTGTCATTGAAAACGGATCCGCCCCCATTGACTTACATTGTAAAAAAAAAACGGATCCGTTATGCTCCGCCTCTTCAGACGGACACAAAAATGCTGCATGCTGCGTTTTGGTGTCCGCCTCCAAAACGGAATAGAGGCGGAACAGAGCCTAACTGATGCATTCTGAACGGATCCTTATCCATTCAGAATGCATTGGGGCTCAACTGATCCGTTTTTGACCGTTTGTGAGAGAACTGAAACGGATCTCACAAACGGAATCCAAAACGCTTGTGTGAAAGTACCCTTACAGAGATCACCAGATCCCGCTCTTTTACAAGACTTAAAGATGTGACAGGGAAGACCTAAGCTAGTTATCTATCCACAGACAGCTGTTGCAGGAGTGTTACCCCCTCATCAGTGTGGAGTAGAATTCTGGCTAACTACGAGCAATGCCTTGGGGACTACTAAAACAAGACAATAGCTGATTTTAGGGAGACCAGCTACAGAACCGTGGAGCCTCATTTAAGAGCCTCAACACAGCAATCCAAAGTGCAAAGCCTGCTAGAGGATGTGCCAAATCTATGCCAAGGCCAACATCACAGCATAACTTTAGCACATACTCTGTCACTGACCCCTAGGATATACAGTATCTCAGACAAACACACACTTATATGCAGAGACTGACAGTGCAAGCACCAGCGGTCCACGCAAACATAAGGACTGGAACCCAGGCACATGAACTGGAACCCAAACATCCGCACAGGACACGGTTCAGACAAGATTAACGCAAACCAGAACAAGCAGACCGGAACGACACATGACGGTCACAGGCAGAGCTGCACACACAGACCAGATGTTCTCCCTTTAGAGGACCCTGAAACCCTCTCATTAAAGTCATAGACTCAGACTAGCAGATGCCTGTTCCCCATGTGGAGTTAGTTCATGGTCATGGGCAAACAGACAGAGCTGCACACAAGACACAGAACCAGACTAGCAGATGCCTGTTCCCTATGCAGACTTAGCCCATGGGCAAACAGACAGCTGCACCACAAAACACGGAACCAGGCAAGGTGATCTTAATGTCTCACTAGGTGACCACACAGACAGCATAGATACAATATCCCCAGGTCAGGCATAGCTCTTGCACCCAGCAAAGCTGGAGACAGACTGACCTCAAATTTATAGCTCACAGGATGTTATAACAGGGTAACAAGGTCAATTGGCCACCTAGCTAACACACCTAGAAAGAACAGGGAAAGTCAACCCCACCAGAACTGAGAAAACAGGGAGGGGAGTATGCAAACACAAGGAGCAGATCACACACAGGCTGCTACAACTACACGTAGGTCATAGCAACCAGTCTACATGGAACCGACTACAGCCAGTATGCCAGAGGGCTACTAAAGCGAGTACGTACGGCAACCCATGACAGTGAACTACGATGCACAGGGGGAATCAAGACTGACGATGAAAACACCTGTCTAGGCTAATATCCCCTTAAGTGTCAATTAAGCTTTAGCTACATCTAGGCATCTTCCATGGGAGAATTACTTCTTTAGTAGAGTTGAGCGAACACCTGGATGTTCGGGTTCGAAAATTCGGCCGAACTTCCCGAAAATGTTCGGGTTCGGGATCCGAACTCGACCCGAACTTCACCCCAAACCCCATTGAAGTCAATGGCGAACTGAACTTTTGAGCACTAAAAAGGCTGTAAAATAGCTCAGGAAAGGGCTAGAGGGCTGCAAAAGGCAGCGAAATGTAGGTAAATCCCCTGCAAACAAATGTGGATAGGGAAATGACTTAAAATAAAATAAATAAAAATTAACCAATATAAATTGGCAACTTGGAGGAGGAGGTGGAATAGGAGGTTGGGGTGGCGTCAGGTGGGAATGCTAATGGAGTTGAAGTTCTCATCACAGCCAAAAAGGATTAATGTCTGCCTGCAGTGCCACAGGCCTCATTCACAGACTCAGGGCCATGGCACCCACAAAGAGGAGAGAGGTCCCGTAAGAGTAACACAGGCCTCAGATCAACCTGCAATGGAACAGGCCATTATCATTTATGTAGGCCCCTGACACCCAGACAGAGTAGAGGTCATTTGACAATAAAAAGAGTTTAATGTCTCTCACCCAGACAGCAAGCAATTAAAAGAAATATAGGCCACTGACACCCAGACAATGGGGCGGTCATTAGACAGTAAAAAGAGTTTAATATCTCCCACCAAGACAACAAATGATTAAACGACATATAGGCCCCTGACACCCAGACAATGGGGCGGTCATTAGACAGTAAAAAGTGTTAAATGTCTGCCACCAAGTCAGCAAGCAAGTACGTGAAATTTAGGCCCCTGACACCCAGACAATGGGGCGGTCATGACAGTTTAAAGAGTTTAATATCTCCCACTAAGACAACAAATGAGTAAACGACATATAGGCCCTTGACACCCAGACAATAGGGCGGTCATTAGACAGTAAAAGAGTAAAATGTCTGCCACCAAGACAGCAAGCAAGTACATGAAAGTTAGGCCCCTGACACCCAGACAGAGGAGAAAGGTCCCATAGCAGCAAAAGAGGCATCATGTCACCCACCAACGGAGAAGGCCACTTTTAGTTATTTAGGCCCCAGAACCCAGACAGAGGAGAGAGGTCCCAAAGCAGAGAATCAGGCTTCATGTCACCCACCAATGGAGAAGGCCACTTTCAGATATTTAGGCCCCTGGCACCCAGATGGAGGAGCGGTTCATTCAACTTTGGGTTGCAACGCAAAATAATGGTAAAATAAAAAAAAAGAGGATTAAATAAAGAAGTGCCCTGGAGTACAAGAATATATAGTTAAGGGGAGGTAGTTATAAATGTCTATTCTGCACAAGGGATGGACAGGTCCTGTGGGATCCATGCCTGGTTCATTTTTATGAACGTCAATTTGTCCACATTGGCTGTGGACAGGAGGCTGCGTTTGTCAGTAATGACGCCACCTGCCGTGCTGAATACACGTTCAGACAAAACGCTGGCCGCCGGGCAGGCCAGCACCTCCAAGGCATAAAAGGCTAGCTCTGGCCACGTGGACAATTTGGAGGCCCAGAAGTTGAATGGGGCCGAACCATCAGTCAGTACGTGGAGGGTTGTGCACACGTACTGTTCTACCATGTTAGTGAAATGTTGCCTCCTGCTAACACGTTCCGTATCAGGTGGTGGTGCAGTTAGCTGTGGTGTGGTGACAAAACTTTTCCACATCTCTGACTTGCTGACACTGCCCTCAGAGGAGCTGGCCATGACACAGCTGCGTTGGAGACCTCTTCCTCCTCCACTGCCTTCTCCTTCGGCTTCCACTTGTTCCCCTGTGACATTTGGGAATGTTCTCAGGAGCGCATCTACCAACGTGCACTTGTACTCGCACATCTTCCTATCACGCTCCAGTGCAGAAAGTAAGGTGGGCACATTGTCTTTGTACTGGGGATCCAGCAGGGTGGCAACAAGTAGTACGCACACTTTAAAATGTGGGCAACTCTGCTGTCGTTGCGCAGGCACTGCAGCATGTAGTTGCTCATATGTGCCAGGCTGCACAGAGGTAAGGACAAGCTGTCCTCTGTGGGAGGCATATAGTCATTGTCCTCCGTTTCCCCCCAGCCACGCACCAGTGATGGGCCCGAGCTGCACTGGGTGCCATCCCGCTGTGAACATGCTTCATACTCATCCTCCTCATCCTCCAGTAGTGGGCCCTGGTTGGCCACATTTGTACCTGGCCTCTGCTTTTGCAAAAAACCTCCCTCTGAGCCACTTCTAAGAGACTGGCCTGAAAGTGCTAAAAATGACCCCTCTTCCTCCTCCTCCTCCTGGGCCACCTCCTCTTCCATCATCGCCCTAATTGTTTTCTCAAGGAGACATAGAAGTGGTATTGTAACGCTGAGAACGGCGTCATCGCCACTGGCCATGTTGGTGGAGTACTCGAAACAGCGCAACAGGGCACACAGGTCTATGCATGGAGGCCCAATCATTGGTGGTGAAGTGGTGCTGTTCCGCAGTGCGACTGACGCGTGCGTGCTGCAGCTGAAACTCCACTATGGCCTGCTGCTGCTCGCACAGTCTCTCCAGCATGTGCAAGGTGGAGTTCCACCTGGTGGGCACGTCGCATATGAGGCGGTGAGCGTGAAGGCCGAAGTTCCGCTGTAGCGCAGACAGGCGAGCAGCGGCAGGATATGAACGCTGGAAGCGCGCAAAGATGGCCCGCACTTTAGGCAGCAGCTCTGACATGTCGGGGTAGTTGTGAATGAACGTCTGCACCACTAAATTCAGCACATGCGCCAGGCAAGGGATGTGCGTCAAACCGGCTAGTCCCAGAGCTGGGACGAGATTTCGCCGATTATCGCACACCACCAGGCCGGGCTTGAGGCCCACCAGCAGCAACCACTCTTCGGTCTGTTGTTCAATACCCCACCACAACTCCTGCGCGGTGTGGGGCCTGTCCCCCAAACATATGAGTTTCAGAACTGCCTGCTGATGTTTACCCCGGGCTGTGCTAAAGTTGGTGGTGAAGGTGTGTGGCTGACTGGATGAGCAGGTGGAAGAAGAGGAGGAGGAAGTCGAGTAGGAGGAGGAGGAGGCTACAGGAGGCAAAAAATGATGCCCTGCGAAGGACGTGCGCCAAAGAACTCTCGGCCTGGGGCCCACCACGACCATGTCGACCACAGATTTACACTCGTAGATGCACAGTAGCATGTGAAAAAATATATAGGATTATGCTTTCAGCACTTGTATTTTAACACTTTGTGTAATATACCCTTTAACGGAAAGAAATACACTTGGAGATGCACGCTGAGTGTAATATACACTTTTACGGACAAATTTACATTTGGCCTGCAACAGCTGGAACACCAAATTTTGAGTATTGCTATTTTGGCAATTGAATTTCACCCCAGAAAATAATATATCCTTTGACGGACACTATGAAACTTGTCCAGTCACAGCTGGAACACTAGATTTGCAGTATTTCTATTTTTGCAACTGAATTTCACCCCAGAAAATAATATATCCTTTGACGGACACTATGAAACTTGTCCAGTCACAGCTGGAACACCAGATTTGCTGTATTTCTATTTTGGCAATTGAATTTCACCCTAGAAAAAAATATATCCTTTGCCAGACACTATTAAACTTGGCCAGCCACAGCTGAAACCACTGATTTACGGTATTGCTATTTTGGCAATTGAATTTCACCCCAGAAAAATATCTATCCTTTGTCGGACAGTATTAAACTTGGCCAGCCAGTGCTGGGACACCAGATTTAGGGGATTGCTATTTTGGCAATTGAATTTCACCACAGAAAAAAATCTATCCTTTGCCAGACAGCAGACAGTATTACACTTGGCTAGCCACAGCTGGAACACCAGATTTAGGGGATTGCTATTTTCGCAATTGAATTTCACCCCTCAATAAAATATCGAAATTTCTATCCTGTATTTCTAGGGGTGACAATAAGCACAGCCAAGCCCCTGATGTAGGATATAGCAAAAAAAATCTAGTATTGATGGATTGATGGTCTTAGTGGCAGCTTGTGCTGGTGCATCACAAGACACAAAATGGCCGCCGATCACCCCAGAAAAAAGTGACTGAAAAACGCTCTGTGCAGCCTAAAAAACAGTGAGCAATTAACTAGCAGAAGTTGAATGATTCACAGCTGTAGATCGATCACTTTATTAGGTGTTTTTGCTGAGTCTTCCCTGCCTAATCTCGCCCTCACAGCAGCTGCATCTTATCCCTACACTAATCAGAGCAGACTGACGTGTGGTGCTACGTGACTCCAGCTTAAATAGAGGCTGGGTCACATGCTGCACTTGGCCAATCACAGCCATGCCATTAGTAGGCATGGCTGTGATGGCTTCTTAGGGCAAGAAGTAAAACGCTAGCTGATTGGCTGCTGTGCAGCCCTTCAGAAAGCGGGAAGAAATCGCCGAACAATGGGCCCGAACCTGAACTTTTTTTAAATTGTTCGGGTCCGGGTCCATTTCCCGAACACCCCAAAATTCGGCACAAACACGAATTATACAGTTCCGGTTCGCTCAACTCTATTCTTTAGAAGATCAATTTTAATGCATGTTTGAGTGATAGTCTCAAGGAGGTCTTAAAGAGTTTAGAAAGATGTTTCTATAGTTTTTACATTTTTATTAATATGGTAGTGCCTATTTTGATTGACTTGATTGCTTGCTTTTTTCATATACACCTGCAAATGTTCCTGGGGGCTCATTACGTTACGTAACTTTTAGCTTAGACTTAGCTGTTTTGAGGCAAAACAAATGCAAGTAGATAGCAAGTAATTGTAAATGCCTCATTCAAAATCACTTAAATTTTTTTTTTTGCATTATGTGATACAGACAACAAATTATGTGTTATATCAAGACAAGTATTAAAAAAGGAGACAGTTTATAGAGTCAAATCAATTTGAATCAGCACTGCTCTAGAACACAATAAAATGAATTTTCCCATACAGCTTGAATTAATTGCAGTGTATTGGGTTCTAAAGTTGCAACATAAATTACCAAAATTGCTAAAAAAAAAAAAAAGAAATACAATATAATGATCATAATCAGAGTTTGTTTAATTCACCACTACATTGTTCTTTAAGAGGGGTTCCTTTTTTATTAAATTTGCATCATGCTGTCATTTGAAATGTTATGTAACTTTTGTAACTAGTGTTGAGCGAACAGTTCGAGAATAGTTCGGGTTCATACCGAATTTTGGGGTGTTCAGGACACGGACCCGAACTTTTTCAAAAAAGTTTGGGTTCGGGTTCGTTGTTCGGCGATTTCTTCCCGCTTTCTGAAGGGCTGCACAGCAGCCAATCAGCTAGCGTTTTACTTCTTGCCCTAAGAGACAATCACAGCCATGCCTACTAATGGCATGGCTGTGATTGGCCAAGTGCAGCATGTGACCCAGCCTCTATTTAAGCTGGAGTCACGTAGCGCCACACGTCACACTGCTCTGATTAGTGTAGGGAGAGGACGCAGCTGAGGGCGAGATTAGGCAGGGAAAAGTCAGCAAACGCACCTAATGAAGTGATCGATCTACAGCTGTGAATGATTGAACTTCTGCTAGTTACTTGCTCACTGGTTTTTAGGCTGCACAGAGCGTTTTTCTGTAACTTTTTTTCTGGGGTGATCGGCGGCCATTTTGTGACTTGTGGTGCACCAGAACAAGCTGCCACCAAGTCCATCAATCCATCAATACTAGTTTTTTTTGCTATATCCTACATCAGGGGCTTGGCTGTGCTAATTGTCACCCTTAGAATCTCAGGATAGCAATTTCTTTATTTTATTAAGAGGTTAAATACAATTGCCAAAATACCAATCCCCTAAATCTGGTGTTCCAGCTTTGGCTAGCCAAGTATAATACTATCTGCTGTCTGGCAAAGGATAGATTATTTTCTGTGGTGAAATTTAATTGCCAAAATAGCAATCCCATAAATCTGGTGTCCCAACACTGGCTGGCAAACTATAATAGTGTCCGCCAAAACATATATTTTGTTCTGGGGTGAAATTCAATTGCCAAAATAGCAATACCATAAATCTGGTGTCACAGCTGTGGCTGGCAAACTATAATAGTGTCCGCCAAAACATATATTTTGTTCTGTGGTGAAATTCAATTGCCAAAATAGCAATCCCCAAAATCTGGTGTCCCAGCACTGGCTGGCAAACTATATTAGTGTCCGCCAAAACATATATTTTGTTCTGGGGTGAAATTCACTTGCCAAAATAGCAATACCATAAATCAGTGGTTTCAGCTGTGGCTGGCAAACTATATTAGTGTCCGCCAAAACATATATTTTGTTCTGGGGTGAAATTCAATTGCCAAAATAGCAATACCCTGAATCTGGTGTCCCAGCTGTTGCAGGCCAAGTGTTAATCTGTCCGTAAAAGGGGATATTTTGTTCTGGGGTCAAATTCAATTGCCAAAATAGCAATACCCTGAATCTGGTGTCCCAGGTGTTGCAGGCCAAGTGTTAATCTATCCGTAAAAGGGTATATTACACAAAGTGTTAAAATACAATTGCTGAAGACATAATCCTACATATTTTTTCTCACGCTACTGTGCATCTCCAAGTGTCCATAAAAGGATACCTTTCATCCAGGGTTTAAATACTAGCCCTACAATAGATATTCCCCTAAATCAGTGGTTACTGCTGTGCCCGGATTAGTTTAATACGGTACATAAATAAATAGGCAGATAGTGTTAGGTGCCTGTAAAAAAAGGCCTGAATTTGAAATCAATACATTGGGCCAAATATTTTTTTTCTTATTGTGGTGCTTGGTGAACGGTAACAATGAGGAAAACATCTAGTAAGGGACGCGGACGCGGTCGTGGTGTTGTTAGTGGACCCTCTGGTGCTGGGAGAGGACGTGGCCATTCTGCCACAGCCACACATCCTAGTGAACCAACTACCTCTGCCACAGCCACCATCCTAGTAAACCAAGCCCATCAGTCTGTCACATCACCCCCATGCATATCAGGGAAACTGTCTGAGCCTCAAGTTATGCAGCAGTCTCTTATGCTGTTTGAAGACTCCGCTGGCAGGGTTTCCCAACGGAATCCACCTAGCCCTTCCCCAGTGGTGGAAGACATAGAATGCACTCATGCACAACCACTAATGTTTCCTGACGATGAGGACATGGGAAAACCACCTCATCGGAGTTCGCATGTCTCTGATGATGACGAAACACAGGTGCCAACTGCTGCGTCTTTCTGCACTGCGTAGACCGAACAGGAGGTCAGGGAGGAAGACTGTGTGGAAGAAGATGCAGGGGACGATGAGGTCCTAGACCCCACATGGAATGAAGGTCGTGCCACTGACTTTCATAGTTCAGAGGAAGAGGCAGTGGTGAGACCGAGCCAACAGAGTAGCAAAAGAGGGAGCAGGGGGCAAAAGCAGAACAGCCGCCGCCAAGAGAGTTCGCTACTGGCCACCGCCACCAGGGACCGAGCACCCCAAAGGCAGCTTCAAGGAGTTCCCTGGCATGGCACTTCTTTAAACAATGTGCTGAAGACAAGACCCGAGTGGTTTGCACGCTGTGCCATCAGAGACTGAAGCGAGGCATTAACGTTCTGAACCTTAGCACAACAACTACATGCAAAGCATGAACTGCATGTGGAGTAAACACCTTAAAAGCAAGGAACCCACTCTGGCTCCCCCTGATTCCTTTTCTGCTGCTGCCTCAGCCTCTTCCTCCGCCTCGGGAGGAACATTGGCACCTGCCGCCCACCAAACAGAGGATGTGCCACTGACACCACCACCTGCGTCTCCAATCATCTCCACCATGTCACACGGCAGCGTTCAGCTCTCCATCTCACAAACCTTGGATAGAAAGCTTAAATTCCCACCTAGCCACCCTCAAGCCCTGGGCCTGAATGCCAGCATTTTTAAACTACTGGCCTTTGAAATGCTGTCATTCAGGATGGTGGACACAGACAGCTTCAAACAGCTGATGTCCATGGCTGTCCCACAGTATGTTGTTCCCAGCCGCCACTACTTCTCAAAGACAGCCCTGCCTTCCCTGCACAACCAAGTATCCGATAAAATCAAGTGTGCACTGCGCAACGCCATCTGTGGCAAGGTCCACCTAACCACAGATACGTGGACCAGTAAGCACGGCCAGGGATGCTATATCTCTCTAACTGCACACTGGGTAAATGTAGTGGCGGCTGGACCCCAGGCGGGAGTTCCTTGGCGCACGTCCTTCCGCTGCCAAGGATCGCAGGGCATCATTCTTTGTCTCCTGTAGCCTCCTCTTCCTCCTACTCGGCTTCCTCCTCCTCTGCTTCCACCAGCTCATCCAGTCAGCCACACACCTTCACCACCAACTTCAGCACAGCCCGGGGTAAACCTCAGCAGGCCATTCTGAAACTCATATGTTTGGGGGACAGGCCCCACACCGCGCATGAGTTGTGGCGGGGTGTTGAACAACAGACCGACGAGTGGTTTGTGCCGGTGGGCATCAAGCCCGGCCTGGTGGTGTGCGATAATGGGCGAAATCTCGTCGCAGCTCTGGGACTAGCTGGTTTGACGCACATCCCTTGCCTGGCGCATGTGCTGAATTTGGTGGTGCAGAAGTTCATTCACAACTATCCCGACATGTCAGAGCTGCTGCATAAAGTGCGGGCCGTCTGTGCACGTTTCCGGCGTTCACATCCTGCCGCTGCTCGCCTGTCTGCGCTACAGCGTAACTTCGGCCTTCCCGCTCACCGCCTCATATGCGACGTGCCCACCAGGTGGAACTCCACCTTGCACATGTTGGAGAGACTGTGCGAGAAGCAGCAGGCCATAGTGGAGTTTCAGCTGCACGCACGCGTCAGTCACACTGCGGAACAGCTCCACTTCACCACCAATGATTGGGCCTCCATGCAAGACCTGTGTGCCCTGTTGCGCTGTTTCGAGTATTCCACCAACATGGCCAGTGGTGATGACATCGTTATCAGCGTTGCAATACCACTTCTATGGCTCATTGAGAAAACGCTTAGGGCGATGATGGAAGAGTAGGTGTCCCAGGAGGAGGAGGAGGATAAGGGGTCATTTTTAGCACTTTCAGGCCAGTCTGTTAGAAGTGTCTCAGAGGGAGGTTTTTTGCAACAGCAGAGGCCAGGTACAAATGTGGCCAGCCAGGGCCCACTATTGGAGGTCGAGGAGGATGAGGAGGAGGTGGAGGAGTAAGAAGCAGGTTCACAGCGGGGTGGCACCCGACACAGCTCAGGCCGATCACTGGTGCGTGGCTGGGGGGATACGGAGGACGATGACGATACGCCTCCCACAGAGGACAGCTTGTCCTTACCTCTGGGGAGCCTGGCACACATGAGTGACTACATGCTGCAGTGCTTGCGCAACGACAGCAGAGTTGCCCACATTTTACCGTGTGCGGACTACTGGGTTGCCACCCTGCTGGATCCCCGGTACAAAGATAATGTGCCCACCTTACTTCCTGCACTGGAGCGTGATAGGAAGATGTGCGAGTACAAGCACACGCTGGTAGACGCGCTCCTGAGTGCATTCCCAAATGTCACAGGGGAACAGGTGGAAGCCCATGGCGAAGGCAGAGGAGGAGCATGAGGTCGCCAACGCAGCTGTGTCACAGCCAGCTCCTCTGAGGGCAGGGTTAGAATGGCAGAAATGTGGAAAAGTTTTGTCTCCATGCTACAGCTAACTGCACCACCACCTGATACGGAACGTGTTAGCAGGAGGCAGTATTTCACTAACATGGTTGAACAGTACGTCTGCACACCCCTTCTCGTACTGACTGATGGTTCGGCCCCATTAAACTTCTGGGTCTCCAAATTGTCCACGTGGCCAGATTTAGCCTTTTATGCCTTGGATGTGCTGGCCTGCCTGTCGGCCAGCGTTTTGTCTAAACGTGTATTCAGCACGGCAGGGGGCGTCATTACTGACAAACGCAGCCGCCTATCCACAGCCAACGGCATGGATCCCTCAGGACCTGTCCCTCCCTTGTGCAGAATAGACATTTATAACTGCCTCCCCCTCAACCAAGTATTCTTGTACTCCGGGGCACTTCTTTATTGAATCCTCATTTTTTTAACTTTACCATGATCTTGCGGTGCAACCCAAAGTTGAATGAACCTCTCCTCAATCTGGGCGCAAGGGCCTAAATAAATGAAAGTGGCCTTCTCCAGTGGTGGGTGATATGACGCATGATTCCTTGCTGTGGGACCTCTCTCCTCTGTCTGGGTGCTGGGCCTAAATAACTGAAAGTGGCCTTCTCCAGTGGTGGATGATATGACGCATGATTCCTTGCTGTGGGACCTTTCTCCTCTGTCTGGGTGCTGGGCCTAAATAACTGAAAGTGGCCTTCTCCATTGGTGGGTCATATGACACCTTATTCCTTGCTGTGGGACCTCTCTCCTCTGTCTGGGTGCTTGGCCCCAAATTACTGAAAGTGGCCTTCTCCAGTGGTGGGTGATATAACGCCTTATTCCTAGCTGTGGGACCTCTCTCCTCTGTCTGGGTGCTGGGTCCGAAATAACTGAAAGTGGCCTTCTCCAGTGGTGGGTGATATGACGCATGATTCCTTGCTGTGGGACCTCTCTCCTCTGTCTGGGTGCTGGGGCCGAAATAACTGAAAGTGGCCTTCTCCAGTGGTGGGTGATATGACGCATGATTCCTTGCTGTGGGACCTCTCTCCTCTGTCTGGGTGCTGGGGCCAAAATAACTGAAAGTGGCCTGCTCCAGTGGTGGGTGATTTGACGCATGATTCCTAGCTGTGGGACCTCTCTCCTCTGTCTGGGTGCTGGGGCTGAAATAACTGAAAGTGGCCTTCTCCAGTGGTGGGTGATATGACGCATGATTCTCTGCTATGGGACCTCTCTCCAATTGATATTGGTTAATTTTTATTTATTTTATTATAATTCATTTCCTATCCACATTTGTTTGCAGGGCATTTACCTACATTTTGCTGCCTTTTGCAGCCCTCTAGTCCTTTCCTGGACTATTTTACAGCCTTTTTAGTGCCTAAAAGTTCGGGTCCCCATTGACTTCAATGGGGTTCCGTTTCTGGATAAAGTTCGGGTCGAGTTCGGATCCCAAACCCGAACATTTTCCAGGTGTTCAAACATCCAGGTGTTCGCTCAGCTCTATGTGTAACAGTTCTTGATCATGTAGTTAAATAACATGTAAGGTAAATAATATGATATACTGTATGTCCAGATTAATGAAAAGGGTATTCAACTAGACATAACAGGACTTGAGGTATTTGGGAGTGAGATTTCCCTAGGTTCACTCAATAAATGTATTGAAGAACCTAAAATCTACTCTGCTTAGTCTAAGATACAGTATCAGTTCTCTTCCTGACCCAGAATAGTAGGTGCAAGCCAGCAAGGTATCATCACACTCATAACTAATCTATTGGATACTACGTTAAAGGAGTTGGCCACCATAAGTATAAAAAAAACAATAAAGTGACCCAGACAACTAATGCCAAAAGTTATTTGTATCATGACAGATATACTGTGTACATATAATTTTTCTTCTGCATTCAGCATAGCATGCTCATGTTGATGAGATGCTGTGTGGTCGAGCAGCTGCAAAGTGAAAGTAAAAATCCCAGCATGCATCACAGCAAGCATTTTCAGAGGAGCAGTCACATGACATCTCTGCCTACTTCTGATGCCATAGTGACAACAGCACCTCAGGTGTTATCTCATCAGTCCTCCAGTCAAATAATTACATAGAGAAATCAACATAATGATAGCAATCCTACATTCCCAGCATTGACTCCAGGTTACTGATTTTCCCACAATGTGATATTCATAAAATACATACATTTGTGTGGATATGTACATAGGTGTACAGTGTGTGTCTGTGTATATATATATATATATATATATATATATATAATAATTCCAGCAGCACTCGCTTTTATGGTTTATCAGGTGCACGCGTCTCACCCTTGACATCAGGCATGTATATCCATGAAAAATCGATGCAGCACTCTTCTTGTGAAAAAAACCGTAGTGTCTTTATTCACACATGTGACACAAAAAGTGCCCTTCTCGCTTGAGAAGGATCCCGGAAGGGGATTGAAACATTGCTTATTTATTTTCACAGGTGTGAATAAAGACACTGCGGTTTTATTTCACAAGAAGAGTGCTGCGTTGATTTTTCATGGATATATATATACATATATATAATATTTGTGTGTGAAGATGGAGAGATATCTATCTATCATCATTTACCATATCTATTTACATCTCTATACACACACACACACAGACTATATATATACAGTTGTGTTCAAAATTATGCAACCCCCACTGAAATTGAGTGTTTTGGCCAGTTTGACATTGATTTTGATCATTTCAGTCATCTTGTTTACAATTAAATCAAAGAGGCACTTGTAAGTCAGACAAATATAATATAACATTTATAATGAAATAACCACAAATGTCTTTTCTGTGCTCACATCATTATCAGTTTTATTCAACCCCCAAGTGACATTCAATCTTATTACTTAGTACAACATCCTTTTCCAGTTATAACAGCTTTTAAACGTGAAGCATAGCTTGACACAAGTGACTTACAGCGATCTACGGGTATCTTCGCCCATTCTTCATGGTCAAAAGTCTCCAGTTCAGTCACATTCTTAGGCTTGCGCGCTGCAACTGCTTTCTTTAACTCCCACCAGAGGTTCTCAATCGGATTTAAGTCTGGTGACTGCGATGGCCACTTCAAAATGTTCCAGCCTTTAACCTCTTGCCGCCACGCTAACGCCGATGGGTGTCAGCGCGGCGGCTCTCTCAGGTCTCAGTCACGCCTATCGGCGTCATCTCGTGAGACCTGAGATTTCACATGAACGCGCGCGTCGTGCACGCGCGTTCATGTGATCGGAGCCGGGACAACTGAAACTACAGCCTGCCAGCGCTGATCATGCGCTGGCAGGCTGTAGATGCGGAAAAAAACGCATTTAAATCGCATATCAGACGCTGTTTTTAAACAGCGTCTGATATGCCTGCTATCTGCTCGTCTGGTGGTCCCTTTGTTTGGGACCACCAGAGGAAACTATAGAAAAAGTGCACCAATCACTACACACACACACCCCCACCCCCATCACTGATTAACCCCTGATCACCCATGTCACCCCCTGATCACCCCTGTCACCCCCCTGTCACTAATCACCCCCTACAGGCTCATTCAGACGTCCGTATGTGTTTTGCGGATCCATGGATCTGCGGATCCATGGATCTGCGGATCCATGGATTTACAGATCCGCAAAATACGGACACCGGCAATGCGCTTTCCGCATTTTGCAGATCCGCACAGAACTATATAGAAAATGCTTTTCTTGTCCGCAGTTGCGGACAAGAATAGAGACATGTTCTATATTTTTGCGGAACGGAAGTGCAGACCCGAAGCGCGGATCCGTAATTCCGGATCCGAGCGGGACAAAGTCTGTCCCCATAGAAATGAATGGGTCCGCAATTCCGTTCCGCAAACAGAATTTCGGACGTGTGAATGGGGCATAAGGGTCCCTTATCACCGCCAGTTAGTTAGCTACTTGTTGGGTAGTTAGCGCCCACCGCACCGCAGTCACTGATTTTGGCAGAGATTTTTTCATCCACATTGATCGATGCGAATGAAAAAATCTGTGCCGTTCATTTTTTTTTTTTCAGCGCAGAGGCTGAACGGAAAAAAATCTCATTACCCGTATGGTCAATATAAGGAGAATCGCAGAAACTCCTAATGCTGGCCATACGTGTAATGATTGCGGAGACCCTCAAATGCCAGGGCAGTACAAAAACCTCACATGTGACCCCATTTTAGAAAGAAGACACCCCAAGGTATTCCGTGAGGGTATGGGGAGTTCATGTAAAATTTTATTTTTGTCACAAGTTAGTGGAATATGAGACTTTGTAAAAAAAATATATATATATATATATATATATCAATTTCCGCTAACTTGTGTCAAAATTATTTTTTTATGTGAACTCGCCATGCCCCTCACAGAATACCTTGGGGTGTCTTCTTTCCACAATGGGGTCACTTGTGGGTATTTATACTGCCCTGGCATTTTAGGGGTCCTAAAGCGTGAGAATCCAAATACGTAAAAATGCCCTGTGAAATCCTAAAGGTACTCATTGGTTTTAGGGCCCCTTTGCGCATCTTGGCTGCAAAAAGTGTCACACATGTGGTATCGCCGTACTCAGGAGAAGTAGGGCAATGTGTTTTGGGGTGTATTTTTACATATACCCATACTTTGTGTGAGAAATATCACTGTAAATGACAACTTTTTAAATTTTTTATACAAAGTTGTCAATTTACAGAGATATTTCTCTCACCTAACTATGGGTATATGTAAAATACACCCAAAACATTGCCCTACTTCTCTGAGTACGGCGATACCACATGAGTGACACTTTTGCAGCCTGAATGCCAAAGGGCCCAAATTCAACGAGTACCTTTAGCTTTACATGGCTGCTCACAATTAGCCCGCCCAAAATGCCAGAACAGTACAAACACCCCACAAATGACCCCATTTTGGAAAGAATACACCCCAAGGTATTCGCTGAGGGGTTTGGTGAGTCCATGAAAATTGAACTTTTTGTCAAAAGTTAGCGGAAAGGGAGACTTTGTGAGAAAAACAATACAAAATCAATTTCCGCTAACTTGTGCCAAAAAAATCTTCTGTGAACTCGCCATGCCCCTCACGGAATACGAATGGGGTGTCTTCTTTCCAAAATGGGGTCACATGTGGGGTATTTCTACTGACCTGGCATTTTAGGGCCCTAAAGCGTGAGAAGAAAATGCGTAAAAATGCCCTCCTAAAAGGTACTCATTGGTTTTAGGGCCCCTTTGCGCATCTTGGCTGCAAAAAGTGTCACTCATGTGGTATCGCCGTACTCAGGAGAAGTAGGGCAATGTGTTTTGGGGTGTATTTTTACATATACCCATGCTGGGTGAGAGAAATATCTCTGTAAATTGACAACTTTGAATATTTTTTTTAAAAGTTGTCATTTACAGAGATATTTCTCACACAAAGTATGGGTATATATAAAAATACACCCCAAAACACGTTGCCCTACTTCTCCTGAGTACGGAGATACCACATGTGTGACACTTTTTGCAGCCTGAGTGCGTAAGGGCCCTAAAACCAATGAGTACCTTAGATTTCACAGGCCATTTTTCGCATTTGGATTCTCACGCTTTAGGGGCCCCTAAAATGCCAGGTCAGTATAAATACCCCACATGTGACCCCATTTTGGAAAGAAGACACCCCAAGGTATTCCGTGAGGGTCATGGCGAGTTCACAGAATGTTTTTTTTTGGCACAAGTTAGCGGAAATTGATATTTTTTATTTTTTTATTTTTTTACAAAGTCTCATATTCCACTAACTTGTGACAAAAATAAAATTTTACATGAACTCACCATACCCCTCACGGAATACCTTGGGGTGTCTTCTTTCCAAAATGGGGTCACTTGTGGGTATTTATACTGCCCTGGCATTTTAGGGGTCTCTAAAGCCTGAGAAGAAGTCTGGAATCCAAATGCGTAAAAATGTCCTATGAAATCCTAAAGGTACTCATTGGTTTTAGGGCCCTTTGCGCACTCAGGCTGCAAAAAGTGTCACTCATGTGGTATCGCCGTACTCAGGAGAAGTAGGGCAATGAGTTTTGGGGTGTATTTTTATATATACCCATGCTGGGTGTGAGAAATATCTCTGTAAACGACAACTTTTTAAAATTTTTTATACAAAGTTGACAATTTACAGAGATATTTCTCTAACCCAGCATGGGTATATGTAAAATACACCTCAAAACATATTGCCCTACTTCTCCTGAGTACGGCAATACTACGTGTGTGACACTTTTTGCTGCCTGGGTGCGCAAAGGTGCCCAAATTCAACGAGTACCTTTGGGTTTTACAGGGCTGCTCATAATTTAGCCCCGCCCAAAATGCCAGAACAGTAAACACACCCCACAAATGACCCCTTTCGGAAAGTAGACACCCCAAGGTATTCACTGAGGGGCATAGTGAGTCCGTCTGAGATTTTATATTTTTTTGCCAGAAGTTAGCAGAAATGGAAACTTTATTATTATTTTTTTCCTCAGAAAGTGTCATTTTCCGCTAACTTGTGAAAAAAATGAAATGATACATGAACTCACCATGCCCCTCCGTGAATACTTTGGGGTGTCTTCTATCTAAAATGGTGTCATTTGGGGGTATTTATACTATCCTGGCATTCTAGCACCTGAAGAAACATGACAGGTGCTCAGAAAGTCAGAGCTGCTTCAAAATGCCGAAATTCACTTTTTGCACCATAGTTTGTAAACGCTATAACTTTTACCCAAACCAATAAATATACACTTATTGGATTTTTTTATCAAAGACATGTAGAACAATAAATTTTGTGAAAAATTTATATAGAAATGTAGTTTTTTTAAAAAAAAAATTACAACAGAAAGTGAAAAATGTCATTTTTTTGCAAAAATGTCGTTACATTTTTATTAATAGCAAAACAAGTAAAAATGTCAGCAAGAATGAAATACCACCAAATGAAAGCTCTATTAGTGTGAAGAAAAGGAGGTAAAATTCATTTGGGTGGTAAGTTGTATGACCGAGCAATAAACGGTGAAAGTAGTGTAGTGCGGATTTGTAAAAAAGGGCCTGGTCACTAGGGGGTATAAACCTGTGGTCTTCAAGTGGTTAATCTGCAACCATGCTCTAGTGGACTTGGAGGTATGCTTGGGATCATTGTCCTGTTGAAAGGTCCAACATCTCTCAAGCCTCAGGTTTGTGACGGACTGCATCACATTTTCATCCAATATCTCCTGGAACTGAAGAGAATTCATCGTACCTTGCACACGCTAAAGCTTCCCTGTACCTGTAGAAGCAAAACAGCCACAAAGCATGATTGACCCCCCGCCATGCTTCACAGTAGGCAAGGTGTTCTTTTCTTGATAGGCCTTGTTCTTCCTCCTCCAAACATAGCGTTGATCCATGGGCCCAAACAGTTCTAATTTTGTTTCATGAGTCCAAAGAACACTATCCCAAAACTTTTGTGGTTTGTCCTGCATACTGCAGTCGACTCTTCTTATTCTTTGGAGACAGCAAGGGGGTGCGCCTGGGAGTTCAGGCATGGAGGCCTTCATTACGCAGTGTGCGCCTTATTGTCTGAGCTGAAACTTCAGTTCCCGCATCTGACAAATCTTTTTTCAGTTCCTTAGCAGTCACACAGGGACTTTTCTCCACTTTGCGCTTCAGGTAGCGCACAGCAGTCGAAGTCAGCATCTTCTTTCTGCCACGACCAGGTAGCGTTTCAACAGTGCCCTTTGCCTTGAATTTGCGAATGATGCTTCCTATGTTGTCTCTTGGTATGTTTAACATCTTTGCAATCTTCTTATAGCCATTGCCCTTCCTGTGAAGAGAAATCACCTCTTCTCTTGTCTTCCTGGACCATTCTCTTGACTTCACCATGTTTGTAAACACACCAGTAAATGTCTAGAAGGAGCTGAGTATCACAGTCATTTTACATCTGCCTAATTGGTGCTTATTATGCTTGATTGTTGCTCCTTGAAATCCATTTAAGAGTGGTAGTCTTTAAGGGGTTGAATAATTGTGTCAATGAAGAAATCACAAAAAAAAAAACATTTAATACTGTATTACAAAAACAATTTATGTCACTTTAGTTGCATTTGGTTCTTTAAAAAGTCCTTGTAAGATTTCATTCTGAACACAATTACAAATGTACACTAAATTCCCTAAAACCCTTTACAGCATTGGGGGTTGAATAATTTTGAACACAACTGTATATATATATATATATATATATATATATATATATATACACTCACTTAAAGAATTATTAGGAACACCTGTTCTATTTCTCATTAATTCAATTATCTAGTCAACCAATCACATGGCAGTTGATTCAATGCATTTAGGGGTGTGATCCTGGTCAAGACAATCTCCTGAACTCC
Source organism: Bufotes viridis (assembly GCA_033119425.1). NCBI lineage: Eukaryota > Metazoa > Chordata > Amphibia > Anura > Bufonidae > Bufotes > Bufotes viridis. The sequence goes on from CM065589.1 coordinate 104,641,532, forward strand.
AAACTGAATGTCAGAATGGGAAAGATAGGTGATTAAAGCAATTTTGAGCGTGGCATGGTTGTTGGTGCCAGACGGGCCGGTCTGAGTATTTCACAATCTGCTCAGTTACTGGGATTTTCATGCACAACCATTTCTAGGGTTTACAAAGAATGGTGTGAAAAGGGAAAAACATCCAGTATGCGGCAGTCCTGTGGGCGAAAATGCCTTGTTGATACTAGAGGTCAGAGTAGAATGGGCCGACTGATTCAAGCTGATAGAAGAGCAACGTTGACTGAAATAACCACTCGTTACAACAGAGGTATGCAGCAAAGCATTTGTGAAGCCACAACACGCACAACCTTGAGGCTGATGGGCTACAACAGCAGAGGCTGATGGGCTACAACAGCAGAAGACCCTACCGGGTACCACTCACCTCCACTCAGTGGCGTTGCTAGGGCTGGTGTCACCCGGTGCGGTAGAAAATGGCGTCACCCCCCCCAAGCACAACTGCCCCCCCCCTCCCCCATCGGCGGTGATCTCTCTGCTTAGCCCTGCCCCCACGTCAGCTGTCTGTTTACTATCTAAACCCCCATCCATGTTATCGCTTGGGGTCAAATTCTAGCACCCCCAACAGGCCCACAACCCCTGGTGATCTGTCTTCTGTCTGCTTAGAAACCCCCCCACACACACACAAACACACATATTTGCATACATATTATATTCTGTGATATCCAGAATACAGCACCACATACCTTACATCCAGTAACTTCTCTGATGCTGACCTTCTTTCCTCATCTTCTCCTTTCAGACCAGACCGCCATGATGATTTTTCACCCATCTCTCGTCTCTGTAGTTTGACAAAAGACATCTTAGGTTCCTACTTTTCCATCATCCTCCTACCTTATTAACAACTCACCTGCCACCTTCAGTAATAAAAATAATAATGTGCACTAATTCAAAAGTGCTCCCGTTCTGTGTGCCGGTGCAAAAAAACTCCCTCAGTGCCGCCAGTTGAGCTAATGTCCCCATAATGTGTGCAAGTATAAAATACCGCTATATAATGCCCCTAGTAAATGCCCACATAGTGCTCCTCTCCTCTTCCCCATAGTGCCCCCAGAATGTGGCAGTATAAGATTCCCCCATAGTGTCCCCCAGAATGTGCCAGTATTAAATGCCCCTTCTTAGTGCCCCCATTATGTGCCTATATAATATACCCTCATAGTATTCTTCTCCCATCCAACACCATAGTGTCCCCATAATGTGCCAGCAATGCCCCCATAGTGTCCCCCACGTGCTAGCAATGCCCCCATAGTGTCTCCCATGTGCCAGCCATGCCCCCATAGTGTCCCCCATGTGCCAGCCATGCCCCCATAGTGTCTCCCATGTGCCAGCAATGCCCCCATTGTATCCCCCATGTGCCAGCAATGCCCCCATTGTGTCCTCCATGTGCCAGCAATGCCCCCATTGTGGTCCCTATGTGCCAGCAATTCCCCCATAGTGTCCCCCATGTGCCAGCAATGCCCCCATAGTGTCCCCTATGTGCCAGCAATGCCACCATAGTGTCCCCATGTGCCAGCAATGCCCCCATAATGTCCCCCATGTGCCAGCAATGCCCCCATAGTGTCCCCCATGTGCCAGCAATTCCCCCATAGTGTCCCCCATGTGCCGGCAATGCCCCTATATTGTCCCCAATATGCCAGCAATGCTCCCATAGGGTTCCCCATGTGCCAGCCATTGCCCCAAAGTGTCCCTTTATGCCAGCAATGACCCCTCAGCGCAGCCCAGCACCTCACAGAAAAACAAAACAAAACACATACTTACCTCCATGGCAGTGATGCAGGCTTCTTCTGGCCTGTGTCCCGAGCAGTACAGCTCAGGCGGAGCGATGACGTAATCGCGCCGCCTGCACCGGCCTCTGATAGGCTGCTGGCCTTGTGCCGGCAGCCTATCAGAGGAACAGGGAAGAGAGACGCCTCTCCCTCCCCTGCTGCAGTGTTTATCTGTATCGCGATACAGATGAATGTAGGGAGATGAGTGCTTTCATAATGCAAGTGCTCATCTCCTGGTGGTGTCACCCAGGGGCGTAGCTAGAAATGACTGGGCCCCACAGCAAAAAATTTTATGCCCCTCCGCCTCCCACCCCATAGCTAAACTTTTTTATGGGCCCCCCCTCCCGGATCACCTACCCCCACCCCCACATACCTATCAGACCTCCCACCCCTTCCAGAGCTTCCACCCAAACACCCCTCCAGGACCTCCCATCCCAACATCCCCACACCCCTCCCTAGATCCCCCCCATCAGTGTCATTCACACATCCCCCCATCAGTGTCATCCACACATCCCCCATCAATATATTTTACACATCCCCCCATCAGTGTCCCCCACAGATCCCCCCATCAGTGTCCTCCACACATACCCCCATCAGTGTCCTCCATACATACCCCCCATCAGTGTCCTCCACACATCCCCCCTAAGTGTCATCCACACATTCCCCCATTAGTGTCCTGCACACATCCCCCATCAGTGTCCTCCACACATACCCACATCAGTGTCCTGCACACATCCCCCCATCAGTGTCCTGCACACATCCCCCCATCAGTGTCCTGCACACATCCCCCCATCAGTGTCCTCCACACATCCCCCATCAGTATCCTCCACACATCCCCCCATCAGTGTCCTCCACACACACCCTCATCAGTGTCCTCCACACATCCCCCCCATCAGCTTGCGAGCCGCTTGCTCCTACATTCCTGTGCGGCTGACGTCAGCTCCCCTACCTCACTTCTGGGTTCCGCCGCCCGGCGTCCAGGTTGCAGGGACAACGCTCGCCTCCTCGCATCTCGCGTCCCTTCCCCGGGTAAGTAGAGGAGGCTTCATGGCCGGCGCCGCGTCTCCCTCCAGCTCGGGCCGGTCTATCAGCCGGAGCATTCAGCGCGGGTCAAGCGGTCCTCTGCCGGCATTTCCCTTCCCACAGGGGTCAGCTACTGGAGTAGCTCTCTCTCACTCACCGCCACACTGCAGGTCAGGTGATCCATAGCGGTATGTGTGTTGGCATATGGGCGGCTCTGGGCATGAATGTAGCAGAGCTGAATTTGTTATTAAAATATTGGCAGCTGCTGCCCCCTCAAGAGTTGGGCCAGATGTCAGGTGTAGCTCGGCTGCGTTCATGACAGAAAGTTTATGGTTTGTTCATGTTTTATATAAATGATGACGCTGGAGGGCACATGAGTACCTGACACTGCTTATACCCACAGCTAGGGTACAGTTGGTGCAACACTGTTGGAGTGCAGCTGTGGTGGTCTCGCGGCACCTTCCCCGGCTGCATGCATTGATCGCAGCATTCTTGGCACCAGGTCTGCTTTTGCGCAGGGTCCGGTACGCCGGGCTTCAGAGCTCTTGGATCCGTTCCGTTCTATGCATGCCGCCGGGGGAAGCATATCCGCGGTCCGGCTAGGGTCAGGTTAGGTCTATGCACGCTCTGCCCCACGCTGCACTGGTTCGTCTGTCAGCACATCTCTATATATTTAAGTTCGGCCTTGCCCCGCACCACCGCATGGGCATTCCCATTCCCTCCGCAGATCAGCCAGTTCAGCGTTCGGGTCCGATTCCCCGGTACAGGGTTCCAAAAAAAAAAAAACTGCGTCCTCCTCCATATCAGCTTACCTGAACAGTTCTATTTTCCTGCACCGGGTTCCCGCTTCCACTTAGTCAGCCAGCAGGGTAAGGGTCCGGTCATTAATGTATCATGCCTGTTTTTGTCATAGTTAGCCACCCAGCTCGGATTTCTTATTTTCAGGTCCTTTTAGGCCACGGTCAGCTCAGATATATCTCCCAGGATCGGCAGGCCAGGCCACAGGTACGTCAGGTTACCTTTATCCTCACATGCCACTATTTTGAACCCACAAGGTCGGGAGGCTCCCGGCCCAGTGGCACTTGGGGTACACATTCACCTGGGGTGAAGCCTTGGTCACTCATCCCGGTGACTACCAATTTCATGCCAACAATCATGCCACGTCACCCACCCACGGGGCCCACCCCTCGTACCGTTCAGGGGCTAATTTTCGCTATCGGTTCTCAGTTCTATCGTGCTCAGCTTCTGAAACGTTCAGTCTATCTTCCTTCACTCAGGTCTGTTGTCTCCTGGATCACCCAGGTCCATCACCTCCTGGATCGCCCAGGTCTGTTGTCTCCTGGATTGCCCAGGTCTGTTGTCTCCTGGATCGCCCCGGTCTGTTGTCTCCTGGATCGCCCCGGTCTGTTGTCTCCTGGATCGCCCCGGTCTGTCGTCTCCTGGATCGCCCAGGTCTGTCGTCTCCTGGATCGCCCAGGTCTGTTGTCTCCTGGATCGCCCAGGTCTGTTGTCTCCTGGATCTCCCAGGGTCCAGTCCGTCACAGCATCTTCACTCATGCTTTCCACATACATTTTGTTCACTGGTTTATTCACCTGCGCTCACAATTAGTCGGTATCAAACCCTGGCTGAGTCAGCTACCGTCACTTCCCGCTCACGCTGGTCTTTCCCCTAAGCACTCTTCTTCAGCCCATCGGGGGGCACTCATCTTCCGCCCGAGTCTGTCATGTTTATTCCATGATTCTCATCCTCCAGATTCCAGCCCTGTTTCTCTGTCCTCCATTTTCTGTCAAGCCAGTGGTAGAATAATTCCAGGTAAGTCGGTTACTTTCGGTGCTCGGATTGGGGTGGTTGTTGTGCCTCTCGTGCTGAGGGTTTTGTTCTTCTAGCTTTGCCACGTCAAGTGCAGGATACAATTTCCGAATCCCCGCATCCATACTCCACAGGTGAAGATGTCTCACGTCTCGGACTCAGAGGATAATCTGTCGTTGCCCGGGTCATCCGCATCCGGCCACGCTAGCACGGCTTCATTGAGAAACTGGACTGTTCCCAGACTGATCGCGGAACTCAACCGTAGGGGGATCCGTCATCCCGCGTCCGCCCGCAAGGCAGAGTTGTACCGCCTGTTGATGATGGCTCCTAGCTCCGCGAAGGATCAGTCCAGCATGGCTTCTATCCATGAAGCACCAACACAAATCCAGACCTCTATTAGCGGCCTCGCCAGCTCGATGTCTGATATTCAGGCCAGGGTGGCAGTGTTGGAGACCAGGCCATCAGTGGCCCCCTCTTCTCCGGTCACCCCAGCCCCTCCGGTGTCCCCCCAGAAGTTGCAGGTAGGCCGGCTCCCAGTCCTCAAATCGCGCCCTCCCATTTTATTCCTGACCACATCAAAAAAGATATATTAGCAGGGAAGGATGTTAATCTAGCCTCCATTCTAATTGCTTCCCAAGACGTTTCAGAGAATCGGGTCATCAGCTGCGGAGAGGTCGCGGTGGTACTGAAGGCCAAGGACGCCCGGCTTAATCGGAAACTTTCCATTTCGGAATTCGTTCTGGCCTTCAGTCTCTACCGGGACATTGTCCGCTCGGCTCAGCCCAATCGCATGGAGGAGTTAGATACCTACCTGTATCGGGTTACAGATCTAGGTCATAAATACGGCGGCACCACCTTCTATGACTATCATAGATCCTTTTCAGCCAAGGCCGCGGCGGCTCTGGCACAATTCCAGTTTACCACCAACTGGGCTGAACTGGACATGGAGCTCTTCTGCCGCCATTTTGCGGGACTCCGCGCCCCGGCTTGCTCCACCCGCCATTCTATCTTTCATACATCAGAGTGGTGCCCCAACTTGGCCCATCCTCCCCAGCCAGGGACGACCCTGGGTCCTTCAGGAACCTCCAAGAGCGCAGCTTCAGTGGACAAATTGGGCAGGCCTATCGTATTTTTAGGCAGTAGTCAAATTTGCAACAATTTCAATGCTGGGGGTTGTTCATTCAATGCGTGTCGGGCCCTGCACATTTGTTCAGCCTGCTTCCGGGCTCATCCCCGCTCGGCCTGTCCCCGGAAGTCCAAGACCTCCTGACTAGCCGACATTAACATAGATTTGCTAGCGGCCCTCTTGTCAGACCATCCGGACCAGAATTTCGTGGCTTTTCTGTTGGCCAGCTTCAGGAAGGGCTTTCACACGGGCCTGGTCACTTTACCTCAGGTCTCGTGGGAAGGCTCTAACCTGCGCTCGGCCGACAGCGATCCCGAAGCAGTAACTGCTCTCATACAAGCCGAGGTCCAGAAGGGTTTTGTCATTGGCCCTTTCTCCAGCATACCATTTCACACTTGGAGAATTAACCCTATCGGCTTGGTTACCAAACAATCATCAAATAAAAAACTACTAATATACGATCTGTCAGCGCCTCATATGTGTGCTACCCCTAGCCTGAATTCCCTTATACCATCTGAGGAATATTCAATGCAGTATTCCTCGGTGGATGAGGCCGTTCAGCTTATTCTTTAGTCAGGGGTGGGGTCCTGGCTTGCCAAGGTCGACATTGCCGAGGCCTTCAAGTTACTCCCCGTGCACCCCCATCTCTGAAGGTTCTATGGCATCAGATGGTCAAACAACTTTTATTTTGCCAACCGGCTCACCTTCGGGTCCAAGAGCAGGCCCTGGTTGTTTGACCAGTTCGCCAGGGCCCTCCACTGGATCCTGGTGCAGCACGGCGGTCTCCCTATGGTAATCCACTATCTCGATGACTTCTTGCTCATTTCCCAACTTCAGGTTCCAGTAGCCACTAATAAAACCGAAGGGCCAGCCACCAAGGTTACCTTCTTAGGGATCACCCTGGATTCAAAGAAAATGGAGGCCAGCCTTCCACCAGAAAAGTTATTGAAAATTAGGCAGGCCATCTCCAAGGCGGCCACTTCTAGGCTGTTGACTAAGGCCGAGCTCCAGTCCCTGTTAGGTCTCCTTAATCACGCCACCAGGATCATGCCACAGGGCCGCTCCTTCCTCCACAGGTTGTTGCAACTCCTGCCAGCAGCTCAGGACCAGGATGCCGTCATCCATTTGGACAGCCACGCCATCGCGGACCTGGCTGTGTGGAATTCGTTTCTCACTGATTGGAATGGCATCTCTTTATTTGTTCCATGATGGGACTCCAATTCCCACATCGTCTTCTCTGATGCGGCCGTCTCCTCCTGGTTCGCGGCCATATTCAGGTCCCATTGGTTGGCTGCCCAATGGCCACCGGAAGTGATCTCAGACGCCTCGGCCGTTAGGTCATCACCGCTGCTAGAATTATACCCCATTGTAGCTGCCGCCTTGGTCTGGGGTGCCAGCTGGTCTAATGCGGCAGTCCTTTTTGTATCTGACAACCAATCACTGGTAGACATCATCAATGCAGGGAGGGCAAATTCCCATAAAATCATGGCACTCTTACGCAGGCTAGTATGGCTCTCCCTCACATTTAATTTCCACATACGCTGTGCCCACATCCTAATCTAACGTGGCTGCCGATGCCCTGTCCCGTTTTAACTTTCCGGTATTCTTCCAGGTGATGCCCGAGGCGGACCGCTCAGGCGCCCAGGTCCCAGCCTTCAACGCATTCACCCTGGATTAGCGGTTTTCGTGGCGCAAGCTAAAGGCCTGGTGGAGAAGTCACTGTCCCGTAACACCGCCAGTAATTATCAAGCCGGGGTGAAGGCCTTCAAGAAATTCAGGGCCAGGTTTCCAGAGGTTCAGATAGATGAAATAGAATACATCATGGCATTTATCGCATATTGCAACTCCCAGCTGGGTCTCTCACCCAATACCATCAAGCTTTACCTCGCAGGGCTGCAACACCAGCGCATGCTAGCTAATCCAGCGGGGGGCTCTATTCTCTCCATACGAATCGTTAAAGCAGCTCTCAGGGGCCTGGAGAAGGGAAAAAGGGGAGTTCGGGTCCGGAGGTTGCCAGTCTCCGGTGAACTGTTCCGGGCTCTCTCACTGGCCCTAGACAACTGTCCTTTTGGGCACTCTCTTAGTCTGGTTTTAAAAGCAGCCATGTACCTCGGGTTTTATGGCTTCCTCAGGCCGGGGAATTCTCAGTTGGGCCTGGGCAGAAGAATTTCCTTCAAAAACATCACCTGGAAGGGGTCAGCGAACATTTCATCCTCCACCTGCCTACTACCAAAACCAGTCAAACGGGTCCTCCAACGGAAGTTAGGTTCTACCCCACAGGTAACCAGTGGTGTCCAGTTCAGGTCCTCCGACAGTTACTGTCACTCCCTTCTGCTCTCCCGTCGGACAGCCCACTGCTCCCCTGTGGGGCAAGACCCCTTTCCACCTCCAAATTCATCGCATACATCCGTTCACTGGTTCAGGGCATGGGATCCGATCCTAAAGAAATTTCTGGCCACTCATTTCGAATAGGGGCAGCCTCCGCCACATCCCAGCATAATGTTCTGGCCCACATAATCCGGTCTATGGGGCGCTGGCGCTCCTCCTGTTTCGCCAGGTACGTGCCAAATCCCCAGGCAGAAATTTCGCAGGCGTTTTGTACTGTAGCTCTGTAATTAGATAATAAATATTTTGCATCTATTCTGAGTCTCTTGCCCCCTTTCTTGGCATACCCACGTATGTGGCTCCCGGCACACCTCAGCCACTATGGTCCGGGTTAGGGGCTCCACCCTCCGGTCTCCTGACCATAAATAGTTAGGGCTGATTTATCAGCCTGTATTTGTGGGAGGGGCCTCTTATTCTTAAGGTCACTCCCCTCCAGGCTCTCCACGCCACGAGCCGCTTGCCCCTCCCTCCCCTCTTTTTTTACTATTCATCATCAGGCACCATTCTGTGGGGTATGCCCCCTTTCTTGGCATACCCACGTACGTGGCTCCCGGCACACCTCAGCCACTATGGTCCGGGTTAGGGGCTCCACGCTCCGGTCTCCTAGCCCTGACCATAAATATATATATATATATATATATAAATATTTATATCAGAAGTATAAATATATATTATCATAATTCTGATATACATGAATGCATAATTTAGCCTCTATTTCTAAAAGGTTGCCACCAGGACTAGAACTCGCAACCATTCACATCAGAGTCAAAAACCTTAACCACTGAGCTATGAAGCTCAATGATAAAATATTTTGGAAAAACCTCTTAGTAGTGTATCATGTATTATGTGTACCTATGTATCTACTGCATAGGAATACCTAATACTTGATAAACTACTATGAGGTTTTTCTAATACAGTTTACCATTGAGTTCCATAGCTCAGTGGTTAGTGTTCTTGCCTCTGATATAAAAGGTTGTGAGTTTGAATCCTGGTGGCAACCTTTCAGAAATAGAAGTTAAATTAGATTAAAATACATTGTGTGTCCCCAAACATACTGACAATGCTTGGGGATACCACCTTCATGTTCATAGCACTGACTCCATATATGGACACAACCATATATGGAGTCAGAGCTCAGTCCCTCACAACGCCACTGCAAATTGGAAAAAGAGGCTACAATTTGCACAAGCTTGAAGACTGGAAAAATGTAGCCTGGTCTGATGAGTCTCGATTTCTGTTGAGACATTCAAATGGTAGAGTCCGAATTTGGCGTAAACAGAATGAGAACATGTATCCATCATGCTTTGTTACCACTGTGCAGGCTGGTGGTAGTGGTGTAATGGTGTGGGGGATGTTTTCTGGGCACACTTTAGGCCCCTTAGTGCCAATGGTGCATCGTTTAAATGCCACGGGCTACCTGAGCATTGTTTCTCCCTGACCATGTTCATCCCTTCATGACCACTATGTACCCATCCTCTGATGGCTACTTCCAGCAGGATAATGCACCATGTCACAAAGCGAGAATCATTTCAAATTGGTTTCTTGAACATGACAATGAGTTCACTGTACTAAAATAGCCACCACAGTCACCAGATCTCAACCCAATAGAGCATCTTTGGGATGTGGTGGAACGGGAGCTTCGTGCTCTGGATGTGCATCCCTCAAATCTCCATCGACTGCAAGATGCTATCCGATCAATATGGGCCAGCATTTCTAAAGAATGCTATCAGCACCTTCTTGAATCAATGCCACATAGCATTAAGGCAGTTCTGAAGGCAAAAGGGGGTCCAACACCATATTAGTATGGTGTTCCTAATAATTCTTTAGGTGAGTGTATGTATATATATAATATATATATATATATATAATCATATATAATCAAAAAAGTAGAGCAGCACACCAAAATAGTGCAAAAAAAGTGTTGGTCTTTATTCACACATGAGTGCAGGCGACGTTTCGGCTCTGAACATGAGCCTTTCTCAAGCTTATATATATATTTATATATATATTTGTGGACATGGCTCCGGCCATGGAGTGTTTTGGTTGACCTGATGAATGGCTGAGTTGTGCCCTTTGCTATTGCCGTGGGTAGGCCTGTAAGTGGGCATACCCTATGGAATTAGAATGAAAAAGGGGAGGGTGGTGCACCTGAGCACGCATGCCTGGGGGAGAGGCTGTGCCCTGGTTATGAAGGCCTCCTCCCCTCCCACAAATACAGGCTGACTCATCAGCCTTACTGCTTGTGTACATGGCTACGGCCACGGAGTGTCTTGGTTGACCTGATGAATGGCTGAAGTGTGCCCTTTGCCATTGCTGCGGGTAGGCCTGTAAGTGAGCAAAAACTGAGCCTTGTAGTGTAGGAAGAACTTAATTGGCTTCCAACTGGTGCACTGATCTGTGATGCTTTGGAGGACAGGAGATACATTGTGGAACTGACTCTGCATCAAACTACCTGGCCCTTGATTGCGCTTGGATTCTATCCGAAGAACTGTTAACTCCCCTAGCCTCGGGAAACTGAAGAACCGAGAAACATGGTCGCCTTTATAACTATGCTAGAAGGGGCTCAAATGATTATGATCTAGGGAGGAAGAGAGAATCCTAACTGGTTCCACTGATATCGGCTATCTCCTTGGGACAGACACTTTGTTGCTCTTCTGTACGCCCCTGAGGGCTGCTTTTATCGTTTGAGACATCCAGACCTGCCTTTGGACCGTGAACAGACTGAAATGCTGGAAGGGAAGACCCTATTCGTTCCGCCACCAGCCTGACCTGCGAAAAGCATGAGAAATTAAATAATACCAACGTCTGCGCAATATGTGTTTTTATTTTATTATTATCCTGAATGGAGAAGGGAAGGGGGAAACATTAGCGATTTGCCACGAAGCCTGAAATGTAACAGGCGGCAGACATTAGTGGTAGGAAATGTGAGCAGACGATCATTGGCAAACGTAGCGATCCAGGGAAAAACAGAGACAGACCGAACATGGGCGATCCAGGAAAACAGAGACAGACCAAGCGTGGGCAATCCAGGGAGACAGACAGACTGAGCCTGAGCGATGCAGGGAGACAGAGACAGACCAAGCCTTGTGCGATCCAGGGAGACAGAGACAGGCCAAGCCTGGGCAATCCAGGGAGACAGAGACAGACCAAGCCTGGGTGTGTCAGGGAGACAGAGATAGACCGAGCCTGGGCGTGCCAGGGAGACAGAGACAGACTGAGCCTGGGAGGCCAGGGAGACAGAGACAGACTGAGCCTAAGCTTGACAGGGAGACAGAGACAGACCAAGCCTGGGCGTGCCAGGGAGACAGAGACAGACTGAGCCTGGGAGGCCAGGGAGACAGAGACAGACTGAGCCTGAGCTTGACAGGGAGACAGACAGAGCCTGGGCGATCCAGGGAGACAGAGACAGACCAAGCCTGGGTGATCCAGGGAGACAGAGCAAGCCTGGGCGATACAGGGAGACAGACCGAGCCTGGGCGATACAGGGAGACAGAGACAGACCAAGCCTGGGCGATCCAGGGAGACAGAGACAGACCAAGCCTGTGCGATCCAGGGAGACAGAGACAGGCCAAGCCTGGGCAATCCAGGGAAACAGATACAGGCCAAGCCTGGGTGATCCAGGGAGACAGACCAAGCCTGGGCGATCCAGGGAGACAGATTCAAGCCAAGCCTGGGCGATCCAGGGAGACAGACCAAGCCTGGGCGATCCAGGGAGACAGATACAGGCCAAGCCTGAGCGATCCAGGGAGACAGACCTAGCCTGGGCGATCCAGGGAGACAGAGACAGACCAAGCCTGGCCGATCCAGAGAGACAGAAACAGACCAAGCCTGGGCGATCCAGGGAGACAGATACAGGCCAAGCCTGGGCGATCCAGGGAGACAGATACAGGCCAAGCCTGGGCGATCCGGGGAGACAGACCGAGCCTGGGCGATCCAGGGAGACAGATACAGGCCAAGCCTGGGCGATCCGGGGAGACAGACCGAGCCTGGGCGATCCAGGGAGGCAGAGACAGACAAAAGCCTGGGCGATCGATGGAGACAGACCGAGCCTGGGCGATCCAGGGAGACAAAGACAGACCGAGCCTGGGCGATCCAGGGAGACAGACCAAGCCTGGGCGATCCAGGGAGACAGAGACAGACCGAGCCTGGGCGATCCAGGGAGACAGAGACAGACCAAGCCTGGACGTGCCAGGGAGACAGACTGAGCCTGGGCGGCCAGGGAGACAGAGAGAGACCGAGCCTGGGCATGCCAGGAAGATAGAGACAGACCAAGCCTGAGCGTGATATGGAGACAGAGACAGACCGAGCCTGTGCGGCCAGGGAGACAGAGACAGACTGAGACTGGGCGTGACAGGGAGACAGAGACAGACCGAGCCTAAGCTTGACAGGGTGTGCCAGGGAGACAGAGACAGACCGAGCCTGAGCGTGACAGGGAGACAGAGACAGACCGAGCCTGAGCTTGACAGGGAGACAGAGACAGACCGAGCGTGGGCGATCCAGGGAGACAGACCGAGCCTGGGCGATCCAGGGAGACAGAGACAGACCAAGCCTGAACGTGCCAGGGAGACAGACTGAAACAGTAGCGAATGGCCACAAAGCCTGAAATGTAACAGGCGGCAGACATTAGTGGTAGGAAATGTGAGCAGACGACAGACATCATTGGCAAACGTAGAGATCCAGGGAAAAACAGAGACAGACCGAGCCTGGGCGATCCAGGGAGACAGACAGACCGAGCATAGGCGATTCAGGGAGTCAGAGACAGAAAGAGCCTGGGCGATCCAGGGAGACAGAGACAGACCAAGCCTTGTCGATCCAGGGAGACCGAGACAGACCGAGCCTGGGCGATCCAGGGAGACAGAGACAGACCAAGCCTGGGTGTGTCAGGGAGACAGAGATAGACCGAGCCTGGGCGTGCCAGGGAGACAGAGACAGACTGAGCCTAAGCTTGACAGGGAGACAGAGACAGACCAAGCCTGGGCGTGCCAGGGAGACAGAGACAGACTTAGCCTGGGAGGCCAGGGAGACAGAGACAGACTGAGCCTGAGCTTGACAGGGAGACAGACAGAGCCTGGGCGATCCAGGGAGACAGAGACAGACCAAGCCTGGGTGATCCAGGGAGACAGAGCAAGCCTGGGCGATACAGGGAGACAGACCGAGCCTGGGCGATACAGGGAGACAGAGACAGACCAAGCCTGGGCGATCCAGGGAGACAGAGACAGACCAAGCCTGGCCGATCCAGGGAGACAGAGACAGACCAAGCCTGGGCGATCCAGGGAGACAGATACAGGCCAAGCCTGGGTGATCCAGGGAGACAGACCAAGCCTGGGCGATCCAGGGAGACAGATTCAAGCCAAGCCTGGGCGATCCAGGGAGACAGACCAAGCCTGGGCGATGCAGGGAGACAGATACAGGCCAAGCCTGAGCGATCCAGGGAGACAGACCTAGCCTGGGCGATCCAGGGAGACAGAGACAGACCAAGCCTGGGTGATCCAGAGAGACAGAGACAGACCAAGCCTGGCCGATCCAGGGAGACAGAAACAGACCAAGCCTGGGCGATCCAGGGAGACAGATACAGGCCAAGCCTGGGCGATCCAGGGAGACAGATACAGGCCAAGCCTGGGCGATCCGGGGAGACAGACCAAGCCTGGGCGATCCAGGGAGGCAGAGACAGACAAAAGCCTGGGCGATCGATGGAGACAGACCGAGCCTGGGCGATCCAGGGAGACAGAGACAGACCGAGCCTGGGCGATCCAGGGAGACAGAGACAGACCGAGCCTGGGCGATCCAGGGAGACAGACCGAGCCTGGGCGATCCAGGGAGACAGAGACAGACCAAGCCTGGACGTGCCAGGGAGACAGACTGAGCCTGGGCGGCCAGGGAGACAGAGAGAGACCGAGCCTGGTCATGCCAGGAAGATAGAGACAGACCAAGCCTGAGCGTGATATGGAGACAGAGACAGACCGAGCCTGTGCGGCCAGGGAGACAGAGACAGACTGAGACTGGGCGTGACAGGGAGACAGAGACAGACCGAGCCTAAGCTTGACAGGGTGTGCCAGGGAGACAGAGACAGACCGAGCCTGAGCGTGACAGGGAGACAGAGACAGACCGAGCCTGAGCTTAACAGGGAGACAGAGACAGACCGAGCGTGGGCGATCCAGGGAGACAGACCGAGCCTGGGCGATCCAGGGAGACAGAGACAGACTGAGCCTGGGCGGCCAGGGAGACAGAGAGAGACCGAGCCTGGGCATGCCAGGAAGATAGAGACAGACCAAGCCTGAGCGTGATATGGAGACAGAGACAGACCGAGCCTGAGCTTGACAGGGAGACAGAGATAGACCGAGCCTGTGCGGCCAGGGAGACAAAGACAGACCGAGACTGGGCGTGCCAGGGAGACAGAGACAGACCGTGCCTGAGCTTGACAGGGAGATAGAGACAGACCAAGCCTGGGCAATCCCGGGAAACAGACCGAGCCTTGGCGATCCAGGGAGACAGAGACTGACCAAGCCTGGACTTGCCAGGGAGACAGAGACAGACTGAGCTCGGCCAGGGAGACAGAGAGAGACCGAGCCTGGGCATGCCAGGAAGATAGAGACAGACCAAGCCTGAGCGTGATATGGAGACAGAGACAGACCGAGCCTGAGCTTGAAAGGGAGACAGAGATAGACCAAGCCTGGGCGGCAAGGGAGACAAAGACAGACCGAGCCTGGGCATGCCAGGGAGACAGAGACAGGCCAAGCCTGAGAGATCCAGGGAGACAGATACAGGCCAAGCCTGGGCGATCCAGGGAGACAGATACAGGCCGAGCCTTGGCGATCCGGGGAGACAGACCAAGCCTGGCCGATCCAGGGAGACAGAGACAGACCAAGCCTGGGCGATCCAGGGAGACAGAGACAGACCGAGCCTGGGCGATCCAGGGAGACAGACCGAGCCTGGGCGATCCAGGAAGACAGAGACAGACCGAGCCTGGGAGATCCAGGGAGACAGAGACAGACCGAGCCTGAACGTGCCAGGGAGACAGACTGAGCCTGGGCGGCCAGGGAGACAGAGAGAGACCGAGCCTGGGCATGCCAGGAAGATAGAGACAGACCAAGCCTGAACGTGCCATGGAGACAGAGATAGACCAAGCCTGGGCATGCCAGGGAGACAGAGATAGACCGAGCTTGGGTGTGCCAGGGAGACAGAGACAGACCGAGCCTGAGCGTGACAGGGAGACAGAGACAGACCGAGCCTGAGCTTGACAGGGAGACAGAGACAGACCGAGCCTGAGCTTGACAGGGAGACAGAGACAGACCAAGCCTGGGCGATCCAGGGAGACAGACCGAGCCTGGGCGAACCAGGGAGACAGAGACAGACCAAGCCTGGACGTGCCACGGAGACAGACTGAGCCTGGGCGGCCAGGGAGACAGAGAGAGACCGAGCCTGGGCATGCCAGGAAGATAGAGACAGACCAAGCCTGAGTGTGATATGGAGACAGAGACAGACCGAGCCTGAGCTTGACAGGGAGACAGAGATAGACCGAGCCTGTGCGGCCAGGGAGACAAAGAGACCGAGACTGGGTGTGCTAGGGAGACAGAGACAGACCGAGCCTGAGCTTGACAGGGAGATAGAGACAGACCAAGCCTGGGCAATCCCGGGAAACAGACCGAGTCTGGGTGATCCAGGGAGACAGAGACCGACCAAGCCTGGACTTGCCAGGGAGACAGAGACAGACTGAGCCTGGGCGGCCAGGGAGACAGTGAGAGACTGAGTCTGGGCACGCCAGGAAGATAGAGACAGACCAAGCCTGAGCGTGATATGGAGACAGAGACAGACCGAGCCTGGGCGATCCAGGGAGACAGAGACAGGCCGAGCCTGGGTGATCCAGGGAGACAGACCGAGCCTGGGCGATCCAGGGAGACAGAGACAGACCAAGCCTGAACGTGCCATGGAGACAGAGATAGACCAAGCCTGGGCGTGCCAGGGAGACAGAGACAGACCGAGCCTGGGTGTGACAGGGAGACAGAGACATACCGAGCCTGAGCGTGACAGGGAGACAGAGACAGACCGAGCCTGAGCTTAACAGGGAGACAGAGACAGACCAAGCCTGAGCTTGACAGGGAGACAGAGACAGACCAAGCCTAGGCTATCCAGGGAGACAGACCGAGCCTGGGCGATCCAGGGAGACAGAGACAGACCAAGCCTGGACGTGCCAGGGAGACAGACTGAGCCTGGGCGGCCAGGGATACAGAGAGAGACCGAGTCTGGGCATGCCAGGAAGATAGAGACAGACCAAGCCTGAGCGTGATATGGAGACAGAGACAGACCGAGCCTGAGCTTGACAGGGAGACAGAGACAGACCAAGCCTGGGCGATCCAGGGAGACAGACCGAGCCTGGGCGAACCAGGGAGACAGAGACAGACCAAGCCTGGACGTGCCACGGAGACAGACTGAGCCTGGGCGGCCAGGGAGACAGAGAGAGACCGAGCCTGGGCATGCCAGGAAGATAGAGACAGACCAAGCCTGAGTGTGATATGGAGACAGAGACAGACCGAGCCTGAGCTTGACAGGGAGACAGAGATAGACCGAGCCTGTGCGGCCAGGGAGACAAAGAGACCGAGACTGGGTGTGCTAGGGAGACAGAGACAGACCGAGCCTGAGCTTGACAGGGAGATAGAGACAGACCAAGCCTGGGCAATCCCGGGAAACAGACCGAGTCTGGGTGATCCAGGGAGACAGAGACCGACCAAGCCTGGACTTGCCAGGAGACAGAGACAGACTGAGCCTGGGCGTGCCAGGGAGACAGTGAGAGACTGAGTCTGGGCACGCCAGGAAGATAGAGACAGACCAAGCCTGAGCGTGATATGGAGACAGAGACAGACCGAGCCTGGGCGATCCAGGGAGACAGAGACAGGCCGAGCCTGGGTGATCCAGGGAGACAGACAGAGCCTGGGCGATCCAGGGAGACAGAGACAGACCAAGCCTGAACGTGCCATGGAGACAGAGATAGACCAAGCCTGGGCGTGCCAGGGAGACAGAGACAGACCGAGCCTGGGTGTGACAGGGAGACAGAGACATACCGAGCCTGAGCGTGACAGGGAGACAGAGACAGACCGAGCCTGAGCTTAACAGGGAGACAGAGACAGACCAAGCCTGAGCTTGACAGGGAGACAGAGACAGACCAAGCCTAGGCGATCCAGGGAGACAGACCGAGCCTGGGCGATCCAGGGAGACAGAGACAGACCAAGCCTGGACGTGCCAGGGAGACAGACTGAGCCTGGGCGGCCAGGGATACAGAGAGAGACCGAGTCTGGGCATGCCAGGAAGATAGAGACAGACCAAGCCTGAGCGTGATATGGAGACAGAGACACACCGAGCCTGGGCAATCCCGGGAAACAGACCGAGCCTGAGCTTGACAGGGAGACAAAGACAGACCGAGCCTGTGCGGCCAGGGAGACAGAGACAGACCGAGGCTGGGTGGGGCAGGAAGACAGAGACAGACCGAGCCTGAGCTTGACAGGGAGACAGAGACAGACCAAGCCTGGGCAATCCCGGGAAACAGACCGAGCCTGGGCGATCCAGGGAGACAGAGACCGACCAAGCCTGGACTTGCCAGGGAGACAGTGACAGACTGAGCCTGGGCGGCCAGGGAGACAGAGAGAGACCGAGTCTGGGCATGCCAGGACGATAGAGACAGACCAAGCCTGAGCGTGATATGGAGACAGAGACAGACCGAGCCTGAGCTTGAAAGGGAGACAGAGATAGACCGAGCCTGGGCAGCAAGGGAGACAAAGACAGACCGAGCCTGGGCATGCCAGGGAGACAGAGACAGACCGAGCCTGAGCTTGACAGGGAGATAGAGACAGACCAAGCCTGGGCAATCCCGGGAAACAGACCGAGTCTGGGTGATCCAGGGAGACAGAGACCGACCAAGCCTGGACTTGCCAGGGAGACAGAGACAGACTGAGCCTGGGCGGCCAGGGAACAGAGAGAAACCGAGCCTGGGCATGCCAGGAAGATAGAGACAGACCAAGCCTGAGCGTGATATGGAGACAGATACAGACCGAGCCTGAGCTTGACAGGGAGACAGAGATAGACCGAGCCTGTTCGGCCAGGGAGACAAAGACAGACCGAGACTGGGCGTGCTAGGGAGACAGAGACAGACCGAGCCTGAGCTTGACAGGGAGATAGAGACAGACCAAGCCTGGGCAATCCCGGGAAACAGACCGAGCCTGGGCGATCCAGGGAGACAGAGACCGACCAAGCCTGGACTTGCCAGGGAGACAGAGACAGACTGAGCCTGGGCGGCCAGGGAGACAGAGAGACCTAGTCTGGGCATGCCAGGAAGATAGAGACAGACCAAGCCTGAGCGTGATATGGAGACAGACCGAGCCTGAGCTTGACAGGGAGACAAAGTCAGACCGAGCCTGGGCGTGCCAGGGAGACAGAGACAGACCGAGCCTGGGCGTGCCAGGGAGACAGAGACACACCGAGCCTGGGCATGCCAGGGAGACAGAGACAGACCGAGCCTGGGCATGCCAGGGAGACAGAGACAGACCGAGCCTGAGCGCGACAGGAAGACAGAGACAGACCGAGCCTGAGCTTGACAGGGAGACAGAGACAAACCGAGCCTTGCCATGCCAGGGAGACAGACCAAGCCTGAGCGTGACAGGGAGACAGAGACAGACCGATCCTGAGCGTGACAGGGAGACAGAAACAGATCGAGCCTGAGCGTGACAGGGAGACAGAGACAGACTGAGCCTGGGTGGCCAGGGAGACAGACCGCGCCTGAGCGTGACAGGGAGACAGAGACAGACCGAGCCTGAGCATAACAGGGAGACAGAGACAGACCAAGCCTGGCATTCCCGGGAGACAGAGACAGACTGAGATTGGCATTCCTGGGAGACAGACCGAGCCCGGCGTTCCCGGGAGACAGATTCAGACCGAGCCTGGGCGTGACAGGGAGACAGAGACAGACCGAGCCTAAACGTGACTGGGGGACAGAGACAGACCAAGCCTGGCATTCCCGGGAGACAGAGACAGACCGAGCCTGGAATTCCCGGCAGACAGAGTCAGACCGAGCCTGAGCGTAACAGGGAGACACAGACAGACCGAGCCTGAGCGTGACAGTAAGACAGAGACAGACTGAGCCTGAGCTTGACAGGGAGACAGAGACAGACCGAGCCTGAGCGTAACAGGGAGACACAGACAGACCGAGCCTGAGCGTGACAGGAAGACAGAGACAGACCGAGCCTGAGCTTGACAGGGAGACAGAGACAGACCAAGCCTGGGCAGCCAGGGAGACAGACCGAGCCTGGCATTCCCGGGAGACAGAGACAGACCGAGGCTGAGCGTGACAGGGAGACAGAGACAGACCGAGCCTGAGCGTGACAGGGAGACAGAGACAGACCGAGCCTGAGCGTGACAGGGAGACAGAGACAGACCGAGCCTGAGCGTGACAGGGAGACCAGGCCAGGGAGATAGACCGAGCCTACTTTATTCATCTTATTTGGATCCTCCTGGTCATTTGTTTTACAGTTTATAACCAAAGTGATCTTAGTTATATGAGGGAGGGCGGAGCTGGATCACTAACGTGCTCTACTTCCTCCGTATCTGGTATAGGACAGGTTACCAGAGGTTCACTTAGAACCGGACTTACATTGTTTTTGGAATTCTTATACTTCCTATGGTTTTTGTTATATTTATCTTTTTTTACTGTTATTCTGGCTGATGTAAAAAAAAAAATATGAACTCTTTCTTACTGCAGGTTATATTCTGAAATATATACTGTATTTTCCTACACCAGGGAATTAATATGCATTTTATTATTAATTATGCATTCACTAGTTTGCATTTACCATGGCGATAAACATAATAACTATCAACGTTAATGGACTTAATAGTCTGTTTAAAAGTTCCCTTTTCTGGAGGGAGGCCTTTAACCTGAAAGGTGATGTTATCTGTGTACAAGAGAGATGCATCTTAACTCAGCAGACTCATTTAGACTAAAAAACAATAATTTTTAACAAATATTTCCAGCCACATCTAGTGAAAAAAAAATGGAGTCTCTATAAAGGATGGCATTGCCTTTCAGTTACTAGACTCAACAATTGATGAAGAGGGCAGATATGTCATACTAATATCCTCGTTTAAGAATAACATTTATACATAACACTCGCTAATACCTATTTCTGAAAAATACTCTCAAATTAATTAACACAGTAAAAAAGGCTCCCTTAGGCTGAGTTCACACTTCAGTTATTTGGTCAATTATTTCTATCAGTTATTGTAAGCCAAAACCAGTAGTAGTGAAGCCTATTCAGAGACAAGGTACATTGGAAAGATTTGCACCTGATCTATTTTTTTGACCCTCATCTGATTTTGGTATGCAATAGAGAACAGGGTGCGGGCGGCACTACAAAGGCCCGTATATAGCGCGATACACACTTGCCTGTAGCCAATCCTCCGGTCCAGGTAACGATGCATACGGTGCTCAGCCCAAAGATAGACAGTCCATGAATACTTTGAAGAAGAGAGATGAGAAAAGGCGGCACTCGTCCACGTATGAAGAAAGGTATCTTTATTGCGGGCATCCAGTATCCATCCAGTCCATTAAGAGTGCGTGCTTCCACGCTTGGGCTTCAGGTGGCCTGACGAAGCGCATTGTTGCGTGAAACGGCCGTCGCCACTACACCTATTTGCTAGAGGTTGGAAAGCCGCCCCTACCCGGTTGTTGTTATACTGGATGCCCGCAATAAAGATACCTTTCTTCATACGTGGACGAGTGCCGCCTTTTCTCATCTCTCTTCTTCAAAGTACTCACCTGATTTTGGCTCATAATAACTGATGTAAATAACTGACCAAATAACTGAAGTGTGAACTCAGCCTTATATTTTGTAGAGATTTTAATACAGCCCCTACACAGCTCCTAGATAAATCCTTGCACTGTAGGAAACAACCAAAGCAGAATCTAACGAGTTCTTCATACATCAGAAAGAGAACATAAATGAAGCACAGCTGTCTTAAATCAGTTATTTTTTAAAAGAAGTCAAATAATCTGTTCATTTCTGAAAATTTATTTTTTCAATATTGTAACTGTTACATGCCTGATTCACCAGCAGGTGGCAGCGTATATGGCAGAAAGAGAGAGATATATACTTAGATAGAATGGAACTCACCATTCCATTCTCCCCCCTTTGGGCAGAAGTGGAGCAGTGCTGCTTCTTACCAGAAGGGAGGGGCAGCAGTGCTATTTTTTTCCAGCTCTAGGTCTAGGCTAGACAGTGAAGTGTAAGCCTGGGTATGGTCACAGGCAGACGTGCCTATAACAGCCAGAGCAGGCTAAGCTATGCTTGCTATGGAATCAGATGTATGGAAGATATAGCAACCAGAGGAAAGTGTTCTTCGGTTGCCAGAAGATATAGCAGCCAGTTCTTTGGGTGGAGCAGGAGTCACAAAAGGGAAGTAGCTTGTAGATCACCCAGACTCTGTGCCAATTTACTTTACTGAGTGTCAGGAGGGGGATAACAGTCAAAGGCACCCCAATCCAAGGATACCAGAAGTGACCGAAAGTCCTGTAACCAGACCCAAGCAGAGTTTAGCATAGCAGAGAGAAAGAAAGCAGAGTTATTAAGCAAGCCTGTCAGGCCAGCAGAGAAAGAGAGACAGAACAGTTAACAAGTTTACCTTACAGTTTATGCTAAAACTTACTGGAAACAAGAGAAAGCCTGAACATTGTCTGGATTCAAGTTTTTTCAAGTAAATCTGTTATCAAGGTCTGGACTTGATTTATTCTCCATCTCCACCATTACTATTCCCCTTTATTGATTCGGAGCCTAACCATGGGGATCGGCTATATCCAGGTAGGAGCACCGTGACACACACACAGACTATTATGGGCCACACCACTAGTCATTCCACTAGACCTAGAACGTGATAGAGCCCTGGGGGGTAGCATGTTGCAATTGCTCTCAGCATGTATCTAAGCACTATAAGACTTAAATCTCCTTGAAGCAGGGCTATGAAGTCTATAGGTCTTGATCAGAATTTCCACAGATGTCTCCATGCACCTCTCTGGCACCTGACATGCACCTCTTTTAGCAATAACACTGGAGCTGTACTCCATCTAGTGGGCTGGAGAATACAAACTGTGAGTACTTCACACTGGACTTTTATTTATTTGTATTTATTTTATGCACTTGTATAGCGCTGCTATATACCTTAGCACTTTACAGACATTAGCATCAAGCTATCTCCAATGGAGTTCACAATCTACGTTCCCAATCAGTATGTCTTTGGAGTTTGGGAGGAAACCAGAGTACCTGGAAGAAACCCACACTAACACGGGGAGAACATATAAACTCCATGTAGATATTGTCCTTTTCGGATTCGAACCTAGGACACACATAATACAACAATACAGGTAAAATGCACGTGAAACCCATGCCTTAGCAGTAGTATGCTCCATTATACTAAAGATCATAGTATTCCACTAGTCCTTCTTGGCACTGATATCGAGAAGGCCTTTGACAGAATATTGTAACTTTTGCCCATTGGCTGTGCATTGTAAATTGACTGCTATTGGAGTTATACTACTTTGAGAAAGGCTATTGTACATTTCAAACTACCTGGGAACATTATAACCTGAAGGACAACTAAAATCTGTAGGGGGCAGTTTAGGTTTTTAATACTAAAAATAAAAAAATAATGTAACATTTTTAAAATAAAATTAACCATACATCTCTAGATCTGTGTAAAATCTGCAATATAATCATGCAAGGGATAATAAGTAAATAGTGCATTACAGCTACTGAATTAGTCATGTCCTATTGTCAAACATTATTTTCGGAAATATATATCCACTTAATAATATGTTCAGTTAATTTTAATTAGCTTTGGGAAGCATTTTTTTACCTTTCAGAAGCAAATCACACTTTTGTGCTTTTGAACGGATGCTAATCTAATGAAATGCGTCCTTCAATGGCCCTTTATGACTTTAATGAAGGGTTTGGCATGACTCGGTGATTAAGTCTTTTGTACAATTACATCTCAAAGAAATGTCAGCTTTATAGTAAGTATTGTGTTATCATCACTTACAAAAGTTTATCCTGTTTAATAATAAATAATAGAAACTGTTCAAATAATAAAAGAGTGTATCATATTCCTTCACTTTAAATAATTATGAAAAAAATACATTTTCAGAAATTAACAGATTATTTGACTTCTTTTGAAAAATAACCGATTTAAGAGAGCTATGCTTCATTTATGTTTTCTAAAATAAAGTCAAAGGTTGAAAAGTCAGTTCTGTTTCATAAGCTGACTCTTTGCTATTGTGCTCTATACAGATATAGTCTTTTGAGTTTGTCCCTGTCCCTCACCTTATCGTTTTCTAGCCTTAGCAATCCTGATTTGCCTTCCTGATGCTCCTTACTCTTGATCTCTCTACTGTTAGCACTGTTGCTAGTTCAAGACTACTCCAGGGAATGTATCCCATGAGTTCTTGCAGTAGAGTCTAGATCCAATAAACTCAATTTTTCAGTTTAGGCAGTGCGAATCAGATCGTGACCTTGAGGATCACTGACACTACTCACCTTTATGTGAACTATAACAGCACCTTTAGACTTTATGACAATACTTTTAAAATGTGAGGTGGGCCTAGTGAGGAACCACCCAGTTCTTGATGAGGCACAGATTGCACCCTAACCTTCCTGTGCAGATTGGTAGAGGGACAAGGAGTTACAAGTTAACTTCCTGCTTCCTGCTATAGGCAAAATTTAAGAATTCTGGGGAATGTGCACAGTGGTTGGTACTAGTGGCCAAGTGGCTTACACTCTCTCTCTCTCTCTCTATATATTTATATATAGCTGAGCGAATATAAGCTGACGAAGTGGAATTCGATCCGAATTTCAGGAAAAATTTGATTTGCAACTAATGCGGATTTCCTCGCGCTTATCACGACCGACGCACCGATCAAAGAGGTGTGATGCAAAGGGAGGGAAAAGAGAAAGCCCTGTCCAAGGAGAGGAAAGGTGGTGACCCCTAACTGACCTAGAAGATGGCACCTGACTGCCCTGACGTCCCAAGACGTGTTCTTCACTCGTACGCCGATCACGTGACTAAACCCCGAATTTCCTTAACATGAGCCCTAAGTAGTGAATAGGACGGTGGGAGCACTAGTCCTCACCACTAATACTAAAGGAAAACACCAGGGAGAGGACAGACAATACAGACAAAACATAAAAACCAAGGTGGGCGACAACAGCGGACAACAAAAGCCCAACAGGGATCCTGAGGGTAACGCTCTGGTACGACAACCAGAAACAACAACTACACAGCTCCAGTGGGTCAGTAGAGAAGTCCAGGCAGGAAGCTCTATATCTGGCAACCAGAGAAGTGGGAAGGGGGAATATAAGGAGGTTGGGAGTGGCGGACAAGAAACAGCTGAGGAGAAGAAGCTATGGATCCCTGAGTGAGACAAAAAGGATTGCAAGGCAAACACAGAAAGCTACCATTAAGTAACAGCATGATCTTTAGACATAGTGAGCGCAGCCACCCGCTGCGACTTGCTGACCCCGGGTATAATGGAGTGAGACGTGGCTCCTGACACCCTCGTGACAGCGCTCCGTGGTAACGAATCACAATTTTTCCTAAAATGGCGGCCACGCGTGTGAGGGCTGAGGACATGGAGCAAGGAACTCTGGGAAGGAAGGTGCTAGGGACAGTGCTAGAAAAGCGATTCACAAGTACAGGTAAAGATAGTTTGGGGATCCAAATAGCCATTATACAGCTCTGTCATTACAGCGATTTGTTCTTGGGATGCAAGTGCTGTTTTGAAAAGCCTTTAGTGGGTTATATCTGTGGACAAATAAAATATGTACGCGGTTTACTTCTGCAGGTATATGTGGTGAAAGCGTTAAGTGGCGTATTTCAGTACTAAAAACATATATATGCAGTTCACTGTTGCCATTATTTGCAGTAAAAGCGTTTAGTGATCTATTTCATTACAAAAAGAAAAATATACACGCAGTTCACTTCTGCAGTTATTTGGAATTAAAAGCATATAGTGACGTATTTCTGTACTAGAAGAAAAATATATACGCAGGTCACTGTTGCAGTTATTTGGGGTTAAAAGCTTTTAGTGAAGTATTTCTGTACTACAAGAAAAATATATACACAGTTTACTTCTGCAGTTATATGTGGTGAAAGCGTTTAGTGGCCGATTTCATTACAAAAAGAAAAATATATACACAGTTCACTTCTGCAGTTACTTGGGGTTAAAAGGATTTAGTGACATATTTCTGTACTAGAAGAAAAATGCATACGCAGTTTACTTCTGCACCTATATGTGCTGAGAGCATTTAGTGACATAGTTTTGTACTACAAGAAAAATTTATATGCAGTTCACTGTTACCATTATTTGTGGTAAAAGCGTTTAGCAGCCGATTTCATTGCAAAAAGAAAAATATATAAGCAGTTTACTGTTGCAGTTATTTGGGCTTAAAAGCGTTTAGTGATGTATTTCTGTACTACAAAAAAAAAATATCTTCGTTGCTTTTAGGGGTGTTTTAATTTGCTTTAAATTTATTTTGCTAAAAGTATGTCTGACAGAGAAGTGCCAGGCCATGCACAGAGGAGTGGCAGAGGCCTTAATGTTTCTGGCGCAGGCAGAAGTCACAGCAGAGTAAGGGGGCGTGGCAGCAGAAGTCACAGCGTGAGGCCTGAGCTCCTGGTGTCATCTAGCGGTCATGTCTTGAGTCTTCATCAGCAACCCAGCACTTCTTGATTGTTTAACTCGGTCATCCACTTCATCCCAAGTGACACCAGACACCCCCAGTCAACAGTCAGTGGGTTAATCAGACACAACCCTTAGTTGGCATGGCCCGGGAGCAGGCCCTGTGCACTCACCTGTCCTCAACCTGTCTCTGTCCTTTTCTGTTCCCTCACCACGAGAAGTAGTATATGCTGTAGGCTCAGCTCCACTTTTTAGCGAGGATGAGCTACAGTACTAGAGAACAGTCAGCAGCTACTGCCCAGCCAAGATCTGGAGGAGACATCCGGTAGGTGTGCAAGTAGTGATGAGGAGAGTGGCGTGGGTGGGGGTGTTGAGAGAGGTTGATTGCACTTGGGAGCCGGGTGCAGAAAGGGCTTCATCATCTTCAGCACAAAAGGGTGGCAGAATGCCCGTGAGGCAGCGGCGGAGCCAGCAAGGTGGTAGCATGCCTGGGAGTCAGCAGGGTGGCAGCAGTGGGAGGTCAGGAGCCAAACGTGCCCCTAGTGGTGCAGGGGTTCAAGGAGGCAGTGGCGGTAGCAGTCAGTCAGTGCGGACTGTTGGGAGGAAAAAGATCACCAACTCGGTGGTGTGGCAGTTTTTTTTCAAAGTGCCGGAGGTGAACGTGGCCATATGTCACATCTGTGGGCAGAAGGTGAAGCGTGGCCAGGGTGACAATGTTGGCAATACAGCCCTGCGTCAACATGTGCAGCGTCGCATACAGTGGTCTGGGAGAACCGTGGCTCTGATGTGGTGATACAGCCTGCCGCAGCAACCGCTGCATCTACCAATGGCACGCACCAGGTTTCAGGCAGTCAAGGCTCCCCCACCTCAGCCGAAGGGTGCTGTCTTTCATTCCCATTTTCTGAGGGTCCAGATGCTCCTCCTACTCCTCGTTAGGTATTCCGTCAGCAATTGATTACCGAAGCAATTGCCAAGAGACAGCAGTATGCGTACACGCATCCAAAGGGCAGAAGCTGAACATGCTCCTGTCCAAGTTGCTGGTGCTGCTGTCCCTGCATGGCAGCGCCGACGCGTGGAGCTGTAACTATGGTCAGGGACAGTACATGTCCTTTATGGCCCACTGGGTTAATGTGGTTCCTGCAGAGCCACACCAGCAACTTGGCCAAGTCACGCTGCTTCTGCTTCCATGTTCTCACGCCATTGGTTCAGCGACAATGTCTGCCTCTGCCTCCTCATCCTCCACCACGTACTCAGCCTCCACTGCAGGGACAAGTCATGGTGCCCCTGCAGCATATCACATGTGCAGGGCACGGCGGTGTCAGGCTGTTCTGCACCTCGTTTCCCTGGGCAAACAGAGTCACACAGCGGAGGAAAGATCTGTTTGATTCATCAAGAAATCGAATCCTGGCTTTCTCTGCAACAACTGAAACAACCATGGTGACCGACAATGGGACGAACATTGTGTCAGCCCTGCATCAAGGAAAGCTAAGCCATGCACCCTGCATGGCACACGCATTCAATCTGGTTGTCAAGCGGTTCCTGAAGTATTCCACCCATCTGCAAGACATCCAAAAAATGGCCAGAAAACTTCAGCCACTCGTACACTGCAAAGCACACCCTCCTTGAGTTGCAGCAGAATAACAGCATCCCCCAACATAGGCTGATAGGCGATGTTTTCACCCACTGGAATTCCACCCACCATATGTTGGACCAACTATACAAACAGAGAAAAGCCATCAACGATTTCTTGAAGATGCAAGCGGATAGGAGTACTCCCCTGTGTAACTTCGATGTCAGCCAGTGGCAGCTCATGCGTGACACCTGCCATTTGCTCAAGCCCTTTGAGGATGCCATGTTATTTGTCAGTCGCCAGGACTACAGTATCAACGACGTCATTCCACTGCTTCATGTCCTGGAACAGATGGTGGTAACAATGGCTGGTCAGGGGACAGGAGGCGTGGGGTCTAGATCTCATGCCCACATGAGCCCTGTGGGGGCTGAACTGGAAGAGGATTAGTAGGGGGAGGAGGACATTGGAGCACAGGCAATGTGTAGCGAAATGGGTGGTTTTTCAATTCAGCTGACAGGAAAGGAAGAGCAGGAGCAGCCAGAGGAGCTACAGGGCGATGAGGAAAACGAGACAGAGAACCCAGACAGACTGTGGCAGTATGCAGTGGAGATGGAGGCAGGGAATCCCTCCAAATAACTTGAACAAATGGTCCGCTGCATGCTCACTTGCTTGCTCTTGTTGATCACGAATATTCTAAGCCTGAATTTCAATTGCGAATATAGGCACTTTGAGAATTCGCGAAGATCTAGATTATAGTGCTATGTCTTCGTAATTGTGAATATTCTAGATTTTTTTTCATCATTAACCTCACTGCTTCTTGCTTGTGGGCCAATGAGAAGGCTGCAATATCTTTGACTGAGCTTAGCAACATCCCTAGCAACCAATAGGAAAGTTGCCTTACTCCTTACTATATAGGAAACTCCCCAGCAGCCATTTTCTGCAGTTTTTTGCAGTTCTGAGAGAGACAGCAGTGTTATTGCTGTGCTCTTTGCTTTGCTTATTCAATTACATTAGATAGTTAGTTAGCTTAAATATATATATAATAATACAGAAATTTAGTGGGAGATAGTCAGTGTAGGTTAGATAGCCATATAGTGTAGCTGATAGATTCCAGTGCAGGGTGTTAGGTAGTATGATAGGAATTACTGTGCTGTGATAGGGATTAGTGTTGTCTTTGGAAAAAAAAATACAATGATCAGGAATTCTTCCTCACAGTCACGAAAGTTGCTGCCAACCATTTTCTCCAGTCTCAGGAAACTTCTAGCAGCTTAAAAAATGTAGCAAAAGTGAGCCATGCCTGTATTGGGTGTGCAATACGTGCATACTACATTGCCAATTTTCGCAATCAAGAAAATAATGACTGGAGATCACGAATTCTAGAATTTGCGAGTTTATATTTATATTACGCCAAAAATTAGTGAAATATCGTGAAAACAAATATTGCCTATGCTGCTCATCACTATTGCTTGCGAGGTGACAGCCAAATTATCACCATTGGGCAGTGCGATGACTTCTGGCTCTCCACCTTGTTGGACCCTCGCTACCGGTCCAGAATGGGGGCCTTTTTTTACACCCACTGAGAGGGAGGACAACCTGAACTACTACAGAGACATCCTATGCATTGGCGTGCCTAGGGTGTTTGCCACCCAGGCGGGTCCTTTCTCTGGCACCGCCCCCCCCCCATTCTTAAAAAAAATTGTATCCCCCTCACAGTAGTTTTGTACAGATGTGTGCCCCTTCACAGTTATGTCCACTTTGTGCCCTCTCATAGTAGTTATTCCCTGTATGTGCCCCTTTCACATTTGTAATGCCCTCTTTGTGCCCCTTCACAGTAATAATCCCCATTGTGCCCCCTTAATAGTAGTAATGCACACTGTGCTAGTAATGCCCTCTGTGCCCTTCCATAGTAAAAAATCTCCATTGTGTTCCTTCACTGTAATAATGCCCACTGTGCCTCCTTGTATGTAGTCAGATAGCCACTGCCACGGGGGCCCTTTGCACTCACTTTCCACTGCTATGGCTGCTGGGAAGGAATGGGGTAGCAGAGGAGAAGTACCAGCTTCATCAGCAGGAGCCTGAGTCTCAAGTCGCTGATTAGTAGCTTTCTTCACCCGCATAGTGAAGAAAGTAAACACAAGCATCATCAGCAGGTGGACCTGGAGCAGGACCTGAACCAACAGGTGGTGGCATATTTGGACAGCACTCTGCCAACCCACATTGAAGATCCGCTAGACTACTGGGCAGCCAAACTGGATTTGTGGCCGCAACTGGCAGAGTTTACCCTGGAAAAGCTGTCCTGCCTGGCCAGTAGTGTGGCAAGAGAGCGGGTGTTTAGTGCGGTGTGGGCAATAGGAGAAGGAGAACTCGCCTGTCCACAGAAAATGTGGAGAGACTGACCTTTGTCAAGATGAATCAGGCGTGGATCAGCCAGGATTTCCACCCATCAATTCCCGATGCATCTGATTAGATCATCCATGCCGCCTCACCCAATCCTTGAAAAAAGAGACCGGTTTATTCTGGTTACCTGCCTTAGCTACTACTCTGATGCTGCCAACCTCCTGATGCCACACACCTGATGCCAAGTGCTCCTTCTTTCACCCACTTTCGTCAGCTAGTACTAGTATTGACACCCCCCTCCCCACTCTGTCATCGGGTCACTTTGTGGTATCCTGATGCTGCTGCTGCCGCCTTCTCCACACTATGTCACCTTGCCTCTCTGTGGTATCCTGATGCTGCTGCCACCTCCAGACTCCGTCATTATGCCACTCTGTGGCCTACTCATGCTACTGCCACCTCTGCACTCTGTGATTGTGCCATTCTTTGGCTTCCTCATGCTGCTGTCACTTCCAGACTTTGTCGTTGTGCCACTCTGTGGCCTACTTATGCTCCTGCCACTCCACACTCTGATTGTGCCATTCTGTGGCTTCCTTATGCTGCTGTCACTTCCAGACTGTCGTTGTGCCACTCTGTGGCCTCCTGATTCTGCTTCTTCATCACCAATATGTCATAGGTCCACTCTGTGGACTATTCCTGCTGGTCCCACCCTCCCCACTTCATGACTGGTCCACTATTTTTTCTTTCGGCCTGGATGACATCATCATTTATTTGACACTTCTTCTGATCTGTCAGAAGGAAGGAAAAATGAGATGCACAATTAATCCTGTCTGTGTAGCAGCTTTAAGGCTGGTATGGTCCTGAAAGGGATTTTTAACCTTGCTATCAGATGTACATTAGATATATATTACATTTCTATCAGGCACTGTCCGTTGTATGGATTATACACATTTTAGAGACAATACAGTTCATTTCCTTTTGAGACAAATGTTCCAGAGGGCTCTTAATTAAAGTATGCGAGCCCACCCCACTACAATAGATGGCAGACAGTTATCACTTGGAAATACAATGGATAGCAGGATCCTCATGTACATGACAGCAAGCTGTAACGAGTTTAACTTGTTAGCATCTAGACTACCATTGTAATATGTAAAATACCCTTTCATGTATTGTATATGGCAGATACCAGTATTGTTTACCGACTTCTCAGAATTAACATGTCATCTGCTGAGCTAATTTTGGTGTTCCCACCCCCAATGTCCTATAAATATGTGCTGTGCAATAAAGACTTCAGATATTGGCTACCTAAGTTCAGTCTGGGAAGCTGGTATCTCCTGGCCAGTGCAACTAGGATATTCACTGCAAGGGGAAATATATATGGGTTGGAGGTTGGATGCCTCATTGTATAACCATCTCATAACCACCTCGAATTGGAAAGAGCTAACAGTTTGGTGTCAGAAGGTGGGATCCGCCAAAAACAGTATCAGGTAAGTAATTCTATATTTTTTTTTATATATAGTATTGCTACCCTATACTGTAAGAGTGGATTATTTGAACCCGGTAAGCGCTTCTGTAGCGATTCCCAGGAATCTGATATTCCTAAAGAAAATTAAAGGGGTCTGTAGTCCCCTAATCTGAAAAACAGTACTGTGTGCAGTGAATATCCAAGATTCAATTTTACTGTATAGATTGTGTATGTATAAACTGTGTCTAGACTGTGTAGAGATTGTATGCGAGTTCATGCTGAAATTGAAGGTATAACCTTGGCCATCCAGAATAGTTAAAAATCAACCATAAATTCAGGAGCAGTCATGAGCCTGGATTAGAAGAAATAGGATGCAAATACCCCCCCAGAATAGTTAAAAATCAAACATAAATTCAGTAGTTATGAGCCTGGATTAGAAGAAATAGGATGAAAAACATATAAACTGATAAGCATAAGGTTTGTCAGTAAGTATTTGCATTAAACACAAACATAATCATCCTTAGATAAACCTTCAAATTCAGCTGATCTCACTATATTTTTAGCTTAGTAAAATGGGAAATTCTTATGGTAAGAAGGATCCCAAAAAGAAACTGAATTTTAAATTTAGAACTGAAAATCATTTTCCTAAGTCTGCTGCAAATCACTGTATGGTAATACTGTCTCCTAAGAATAAATTGGGGGAAAGTCCAAAAATGTTTGTCCAGAGGTGTTTAGGTTGTAAAGGCCAACAGTTTACTGTAGAGGATTATAGATTGATTTTAGAGGGGGTCACAGGATATCAGGATCCAGCAGAAGGCGGTTTTAACTTTGAAGCATGTGACACCCTTACAATACCCAGTGCAGACATCACGCCTGCCAATTATCCCTTAAGGACTTCTGTCCAGATAGAGACAATGTGGACTCAGGTATTGGCACAATTGAAAAAGATGCATGGTGATAGGAAAGACATTGGGATAGCCACAGCGTGTAAACAGAAGCCTGGGGAAAGTGTGTCAGATTTTTCAAAGAGATTTAGACAAACTTGGATAGAGGAGGCAGGTTTGGCAACTGCAGATGATATGGGTTTAATGTATACACAGACATTTTTTGCAAATTTGCTGCCAGAAGTTGCTAAGACTTATAAAATGATTGTGGATAACTGGCCAACATTGACCCCTTTGCAGACCATGAGGCAAGCCATAGCAAAGGACTCGGTGGGATGTTTTAAGGTCCAACAGCAGACCAGCAAATCACCAGCTCGTGGCAAACATTTCTCCCAGCCTCGCCCTCACCATGACAATAGGGGTAGATTTACAGACAAGCGTGGTTTCCAGCAGCACACAGGGCCTAGACAAACCCCACGTGTATGTTTTAGGTGTAAACAACCAGGGCATTTTGTTAGAAATTGCTCTTACCCTCCCCCAGACCTGGCTCAGCCAATACCCACACAGACTCGACAAACACAGATTAAATATCCCATTTAGCAGGGAATGAATACAGCAAACCCACAATGAAGGTGCCCAAACTCCGTCACCGTGTATGATCTAACCTGCACTGCAGAAGAAAAACCCATGAGCAAACTAGAAAAAAAAAAAGGAATTAATGAATTAATGTAATATAAATCTATATATATATTGTGAGGCAGTGACAGGCCTCATGGCTGATAGGAGAGAGCAATGGCAGGTACGTGTCACCGAGGTTGCTGGCCTCGGTGGGGTGAGAGCCGGATTTTGTTGTCTGCAGCAGCTAGTGCTGTCAGACTCTGTTAGTTAGTTTGGCTGCAAAGCCAATCCGGGCCGGCTCTTACTGGGAGTAGGCAAAGAGCTGGGTGGGTGCCTACTCCCCACGGTCCAGTCCGGACTTTATCCGGCCCTTTAAAAAGGCAGCCTCCTTAGCAGCTGGGGGTGATTTTCCTGGAGCTGCTAATAGTGCTGGGAGCTGAGGGCTGTTGTTTGGGACCCACGGCTGGAGCCAAGCTGGAGGGCTCAGACCCCTGTGAAACCGAACAGGCTGCCTGGAAAAGCCGCACGGGTGCGGTGTGTGTGAACAGTGTTGTAGGTGAGTCAGGGACACACTGTGTTAAGTTAGAGCCCAGCCGGGCAGGTGTTTGTTTTGCATTTCATTTATTTATGTTGATGCTGAGACAATAAAGCGATGTTTGGCCCCTAAAGCTGCAGTGGACAACAGTCTGTATGTGAACGATCCTCGAGACCAGAGCTAAACCCCCACATTTGGTGTCGGATGCGGGCAAGTCGTCCCTGCTGGAAAAGGCAAAGTGTTGCTAGGGGCAACGACCTGACTGAGAAGAGCAGGTGCTGTGAAAGTTGCCAAGGAATTGCTGTTTTGCTATGCAGTGATTTAAAGGGCCGGAAGCCTGTTTGTCTAGTGAAGCAAGTGCCGCTCATGCGATTGTGGACTGTTTTTTTCCTGACACAATGGAGGCGGTTGTAAAAGCCCTTGTGGAGGCTAACTTGCAGCACCAGGAGACCAACCAGCTACTACTTCAGCACGTGTGGCGGAAGCTGCTTGTACCAATGGTGATACCAGAGGTGAGAAGTGGCCCGGTTTGGCGGAAAACCAAGGCCACTGAGGGTGTAATGGAGCAGCTGGTGCTGGAGACTGATCGGTTGGTGAGAAAGCCGAGTGCGGCACTTGGAGTGGCGGCTCTGAGTGCAGTGTTGGAGGAGAATATGCATGCCGTTGCCAAGGGCAACCGTCGGGAAGACAAAGAGCTGGAGAGTGGTGCGTTTCTCAGGAGTGCCTATTTTCCCTGCGACTGTGCACAGAATCTTAAAGGGTGCGGCTGGAATGTCCGTCCGGGAAAAGACAGGAGACAAGTCCAAGGCGTCTCCCATGGCTACTACTGCATTGAGGAGACGGGTGATGACCGTGCCGAGTCAGTGACGACAATCGGTAAGACTGTTCCGGTTGATTATTTTGTGGCAGACCCAGTGACAGTGAGCCGGGCGGCAGTTGCTACCTGCCGGGCCGGTGAGTGATAAAGCGCTGCAGCGTAAAAATGTCTCAAAAAAGAGTGACTATAGGAAAATGCTGTGTCTGAACAGGCGGGAAGGCCTGTTGCGGTTGCTCCATCGCAGGAACCTGCAGAGGAGAAGCTCAGGGTGTTGTCTAAAGTGCCTGTGACCAAGGCTAGATTTGGGATGGCGAAAATCAGAGATCCCATGCTAGCCTGGGTACGAGGTAGAATGATAACTGTCCGGGACAATTATGTGAATACTGTGGACTATCCGGTGGTCCTCACGGAGGGTGAGACCACGGTGGGAACAGGGACTGATGGAGTTGATGTTGCAAATGTGCTCATGCATGATGTAATGTGGGGCAATGGAGACACTTCTGTGGGAAGTAATGAAGCTCCTACAGAACCTGTACCTGTCCCTTTAAGTGAAGGTGTAAGGCAAATGCAAATAGAAAGCAATGGTTTAAGTGAAATGACCATTAGAAATAATGGTGCAGACACGGTGCCAAGGGAAGGTGCAAAGTTTGTTGAAATGTGTAATGATATGTGTGACGATGATATACCTGCTCCTTTAAAGGGTGTGATCAGGGAAGAAGCTCCCTGTTGGTAAAAATGTGGATGGTATAAAAATGCTAATTGATGTTGAGAGCTCACAACTGAGGGAAACCACTGTGAAAAATGTGCAAGTACATGGGGCAGGCCTAGAGGGTGTACCACACGTACTAGAAGTGGATATGCAGTCTCCACAGATCTCCATGGTTAATAAAATGTCCCAGGTGGGGATTAGCTCATCGGTGCCCCTAGAGGACAGGATTGAGAATGACACGAGCGGTATATATAACGCACGTTCTGTGACCGATAGCAACTCAGAGAGAGAAACTGCCATGTCGAGGTCTCGCCAAACTAAAGTGGTTACTAGTAGCGACCAGGTGACAGTTATATCTGACGAGACGAGAGTTCAGTCGGGTGACGTCAGCCTAGTGTCTGAAGCTCATATCCAGACAGTCTTAGATGACCTGACAGGACAGTACAGCTGCAAACAGGAGGCTGACCTCCCTCTCGCCCCATGGTCCCTAGATACGATAGAGAAGGGACTAGCTGTCGTCACAGAGTCACCGAAGAAGGCTGCAGAAGGGTCAAAAGAGGAGACCCCGAAAAGACGAGTGAACTGAAGGGTCTACCTCCTGGTGTCCTGGGGAGGGGAAAAGACTCCAGAAAGACACAAAAGTCTATAGTAGACCTCAACAATGGGTTTGAAGAGTCCCTGGGTGAAAATCCCACAGAGTGTCTAAAGAAGAATGGTGGTACTCCTACAACTGCTGTTACCCCAGAACAGAGTGAAGAGCAGCTGGACCAGAAGGCCCAAGAGCGGGGCGCTGCTAACAAGCTGGTGGGGAAAACTGAGAAGACGACCAAGGCCCTCTCCTTGGCTAGAGCCCTTGAAAAGCGCCTAAGGAGCGAGATGAATTGGAGTGGCTGAACAAGCAACTCAGAGCAGAGATGGAAGATCTCAGGAGCTCAAAAGATGACGTCTATGAGTTGGAGAGGCCTAGCTGTTCTCCTGCGCAGCAGGTGGAAGAAAATGAGATACCTGAAGAGGAAGCTCCTCTAAAAGATGCCAAGAAGTCAGAGCCTGTTAGGAATGGGTCTGGAGATGGTGGCGCCGTGGTGCCGGCCGAGGCAGAGAAGGTGAAAGATGTATCTGCTGAACCAGATGATGGTGCTGAGGTGGATGCAGAAGCCCAGAGACTCGTGGCAGTGTGTGGCCAGGACCTGGTCGTGAAAGACATTCCTCTGCTGTCAATGCCTTCCAGAAAGCCAGCAGTCTGCTGGGGAAGAAATACGGGGGACCGACGACCAGTATGAGGGTGCTGTCTACTCCGATGGGCTGACTCTCCTGAATCCTGCCCGAAAGGAGAACCATATCCTGGATAAACCTTGGCAGGGATTGCCAGAAGATGATGAGTCTGATACGGACTCTGATGTCCCAAGTACCTCCGTCCTTAAAGAGAAAGAGGAGGAGGCGGAGCTAAGAATGCAAGTATGTGATGCTGTGTCCGAGAAGGATGAAAAGCCTATCAAAGTGACTGAAGACTCCAAAAGAGACTCAAAGGCTGAAGAAGCTGATGCTGATGAGGTGGAGTGGGAGAAGTCCTCAGATGTTCCCAAGACCAAAGATAAGGCTAAAGAAGAGTCGGCCGAAGTGAGGGAACAGTTCAGTCGAGAGATGCAGCAGTCCAAGAAAGGATGTGAGGAACATGTGCTGATGCGAAATGTGGAGAGAAAAAGAAAACGAAAAGAGAGAGGCCACGGGTGCGAAAGCGCATCATCCTCATTCGTGAAAGAGAGCACCGGGTCATGAGATGGGCAAGAAAATCCCGTAGGTCTTATCTGCCCCGTACTAAACTCATGCGGGTGAGAAACCAAGCGCTGTTAGCCTGGGTCTGGCGGAATAAGGGGAAGACTGTAGGCCAGGTCAATGCCCTCTCACGAGCGCCTTGGTTGGGTGCTAGTGTTCACTCTACGGGGTTGAACAAAGGGGGGATATGTGAGGCAGTGACAGGCCTCATGGCTGATAGGAGAGAGCGATGGCAGGTACGTGTCACCGAGGTTGCTGGCCTCGGTGGGGTGAGAGCCGGATTTTGTTGTCTGCAGCAGCTAGTGCTGTCAGACTCTGTTAGTTAGTTTGGCTGCAAAGCCAATCCGGGCCGGCTCTTACTGGGAGTAGGCAAAGAGCTGGGTGGGTGCCTACTCCCCACGGTCCAGTCCGGACTTTATCCGGCCCTTTAAAAGGCAGCCTCCTTAGCAGCTGGGGGTGATTTTCCTGGAGCTGCTAATAGTGCTGGGAGCTGAGGGCTGTTGTTTGGGACCCACGGCTGGAGCCAAGCTGGAGGGCTCAGACCCCTGTGAAACCGAACAGGCTGCCTGGAAAAGCCGCACGGGTGCGGTGTGTGTGAACAGTGTTGTAGGTGAGTCAGGGACACACTGTGTTAAGTTAGAGCCCAGCCGGGCAGGTGTTTGTTTTGCATTTCATTTATTTATGTTGATGCTGAGACAATAAAGCGATGTTTGGCCCCTAAAGCTGCAGTGGACAACAGTCTGTATGTGAACGATCCTCGAGACCAGAGCTAAACCCCCACATTATATATATATATATATATATATATATATATATATATATATTCAATTAAGCATACTCTGTGTATAGTATCTGTTTTGGAGTAGGATTGGGACATACCTACAGCATTGTCCGAAACTTGATCCAATCCAGGGAGATCTATATGTACTGTTGAAACCACGGTATTCATCTCCACAAGAACTAAATTTCGTTCTAGGTAGTGTGGTGAATTGTGTGTATATATATATATATATATATATATAGATAAAAGAGAAAATATAGATTTAAGCATCTCTCTCCTATCAAACAAGGAAGATTATCGATTGACTGTGTAAATACTCTCACTTGTAAGTAGGAAATTGTTCCCAGTCCGACATCGCTTACTGGGAGCTCCAAGAGTTGACCAAAGACGCTAACGGTCTTTGGTCAAAGGGAGGAGTGGTAGATTTCAACTTGCAGTGGTAGGAATTCCCCAAATAGCAGTCCCCGTTCTTATAGTCCAAATACATGGTTTAGGCCACAAGGGATTCAAACAATGGAGGAGGAAATAAAAAGATTGTGTGTTGAAGTCAGAATGACTCCAGACCCAAGAACCAAGAAATCGCATTTTGAGATTTTTTTTATGGGAGAGCCTTCCTAGCTCCATGGACAATAAGTCCATTAATTATTATGCCTGGAGATTTGCAGCAGATACAAGATGAATATGTGCCAAAACAGTGATTATTGTGATACTTCGCTTTCGTTTGCTTTGCCAACAGGTGCACTAACCTATCCATTCAAGCCTGGAGACAGAGTCCTGATGAAGTCCCTCCATAAGTTGAAGTCGCTGGACCCACCCTATGGAACCCCTGTGACAGTCCAGGCCAGGACCAGAACTAAAGTGTCAACTGACAACTATCCTACTTGGATTCATGATGCATCCCAATTGAAGGAAGCCTCACCTCTGCCTGAGTGACCAGAACCAGACGAGTCCCAGTTGGATCCAATCATTAGGAAGATGCAAGCTTCAGTGCTCTGTACAATGACAATGTACACCCCTACCCCTGGAAGACCTCACATCTGTGCAGCAATGGCATTCTTTGTAGCAGACAACGCTAGCAGCCACTGTTTGGCTAGTGGCAATGTGTGCCCACCACTCTGAGAAGCTACCCTCGATATGCCCCTCATCACCCCAGGAAGCAAGAGACATTCATGTCTCCACTCTGCGATTGATGCCAAGCCTAGTAGACACAAAGGACACATGGTGCTACTCTCAGAACAACACTGATCCGCTTATTTTATGTTTGTTTATTTCATGTTTTGTGTTCTTTCTTACTTTTCTTTCTTCTTTCTTTTCCACTATGCAGGGGATTTTTTTCCTACTGTGCGCCAATTACACAGAAGGTTTTTTCAAATCTCCTTCATAGTTATTTCAACTTTCCTTCCTCTTTTTCCCCTTGTCCACCATGCAGGAGATTTTTTTTTCCTACTGTGCGCCAATTGCACAAGAAGTTTTTTTTTTTTAATCTCCCTTATGATTTCTACTTTTGTTTCATATGTTATGTACATATACACACAAGGTCTCTAGCTGGAGGAGGACACACAGTGCAGCTCTCAGAATAGAATAT
Source organism: Bufotes viridis (assembly GCA_033119425.1). NCBI lineage: Eukaryota > Metazoa > Chordata > Amphibia > Anura > Bufonidae > Bufotes > Bufotes viridis. Next base: position 104,680,462 of record CM065589.1, read on the forward strand.
GATAGATAGAAAATGATCCCGTTCTTTTTTGTATAAAAAGTTGGGATCAATGGTTGGGTTGAAAGGGATTTTTAACCTTGCTATCAGATGTACATTAGATATATATTACATTTCTATCAGGCACTGTCCGTTGTATGGATTATACACATTTTAGAGACAATACAGTTAATTTCCTTTTGAGACAAATGTTCCAGAGGGCTCTTAATTAAAGTATGCGAGCCCACCCCACTACAATAGATGGCAGACAGTTATCATTTGGAAATACAATGGATAGCAGGATCCTCATGTACATGACAAGCTGTAACGAGTTTAACTTGTTAGCATCTAGACTACCATTGTAATATGTAAAATACCCTTTCATGTATTGTATATGGCAGATACCAGTATTGTTTACCGACTTCCCAGAATTAACATGTCATCTGCTGAGCTAATTTTGGTGTTCCCACCCCCAATGTCCTATAAATATGTGCTGTGCAATAAAGACTTCAGATATTGGCTACCTAAGTTCAGTCTGGGAAGCTGGTATCTCCTGGCCAGTGCAACTAGGATATTCACTGCAAGGGGAAATATATATGGGTTGGAGGTCGGATGCCTCATTGTATAACCATCTCATAACCACCTCGAATTGGAAAGAGCTAACAGGTCCCATCAGAATTTGATTGTGATTTGGTAGCCAAAAGCAGGAGTGGGTGGAAAACACAGAAGACATGCAAATATTCCATTTATGTGTCATCTCTGTTTTAGATCCACACCTGTTTTTTTGTCTTTTGCAATACTGATGGATTATTGAGCAAATGCTGACCGAGTGAAGACGGATTCTCAACAGACAGGATCCATTTTTTGTGGGTTATTGTTCTGACGGATCAGAGAATGGGGAAAATTAATCAGTTACGTCAACACAAACTTACTGCTGACACCCTCTCCACTCTGTCAGGGGGCCTCTACTTGTATAAGCGTTTAATAGAACAGGTTCTGTAGACATCTATGTGGAATCAGCTGACGAGGGTGTAAAAGGAGTGCGCTTCTTGTTGACACTAACATGGACCTGTAAGGCTGAGTTCATACTTGTGTTATTTGGTCAGTTTTGGCCCCCGTGACTGCCCAAAAAGTTAAAGTGTGCAGTGATTCTAAGAGCGACGCCTGTCATCTGCATGTCATACCGACTCACAGTATTATTTCACTACCAAAGCTGACTCCCTATGCGTGTTATTGCAAGGCAAAGTGTTCTACACCACTATAAAGGCTCTCTGCAGCCCGGAAATAGTAGTTTTTATCGTGATTTGTCGCAAATAAATTTGGAACTATGCAAATTTTTCAGAAATATTCTGCGAACTGGCCGAAACAAATTTTTGAAAAATGCGCTCATCTCTAATGTTTATACATTGTAAGGGATCGTCTCTTTTCTGGGGGTCATTCTCACAGAATTATCGCTGACAACCATGTTGCATGTCCAAACAGTGCATTTATTGGACAGTCTTCAGACACAGCACGACACACTTGCCCGGCTGGGCTCTAACTAAACATAATGTGTCCCTACCCTCTCTTGTAGAGCACTGTTCACATGTGCCAGTCGGTCCGGCTTTACTCAACCAAATAGTCCTCCCAGGGAAGTAATCAGACTTTGCATAGCCTCGTGGCCCCTCAGTCCTCCTGACTGAGACCACTCACAGAGCCTCTGCTCCAGGATCACACACACTTCCCCCAGACTGACAGCCTGGGATTGGCTTTATGCCGCCTTGATTCGGGCAGGCTTCACCTGTGCTCAACCTCAGTTATGAGGGAATACCCGTGCTGGAAGGGTGTGGACCGGCAGCTCCCACTACCAAGCCTAACTGCCAGTCTAAATAAAATCTAGCCCAGAATACAACGTAAACAAAACTGTCTCAGGACCTGTGGGCTTGAATACTTGTAATAGCCTGACGCTCATGAGAGGGCATCCGCCACACATCTTTCCCTTTATTTTTCCACACCCATGTCAGCAGAACTTGGTTTATCACCAAAACGGACGTTCTGCCTAATGGACATTGTCTAAGAGACTCCAGTGTCCATCTAACGGCCAGACACTCTCGTTTTACTCTTCCACGAGCTACGATGATATGCTCTCGCACTCTCTGATCTCGTTCTCTTAGTCTCTCGCACATGCCCAGGTCCTTTCCTGGACTGCTGCAGCTCTTCTACTAGAGCATGCTTGTCGCCACTTGCTCCTTTTAAACTCCTCTGGCTCACTTCTTTTTTTTCTAGTTTTTCCAGCACTTCTGCTTCTCGCTTTGCTAGCTCTGGAACGACCATAAGTTTCATTTTCCACGCTCTTCCTTCTCTTTAGCAGTGGTTTTCTCAGGTTTGGGGGCAGTTTCAGAGACCTCTGCTTCTTCAGTGGCTTTTTCCACCTCGGCAGACTCTGCTTCAGCCTCTTCCTTGGGCTCTGCAGCAGCTGAGGATCTCTTCTACTCCAACCCATCGGCCTTACCTTAGCCTTTGTCTTCTTGGAGTCTCCATTCTCTTTAATATTTTTCTCACCCCTCTCAGATATGGTATCACATATCGGCAACTACCAATTTCTCCTTTTCTTTTTCATCAAGGTTGGAGGCACTGAGAATACTGGGGTCCTTATCAGACTCTTCATCTTTAGGCGTTAACACCAGAGGGTCACCCAGGATATCATTCTCCATTCGTGCAGGCTCTAGGAGAGTCACCTCACAGTAGTAGACATCTGCATGCTGGGCGTCTATCTCCTCGTATTTATTCCCCAGCAGACCGCTGGCTTTCTGGAAGACATTGACGGCAGAGGGAATGTCTTTCATGACCAGTTTATTGCTACTCACTACCACAAGTCTCTTGGATTCAGCCTCCATATCAGCCACATTAACTGGTTTCGCAGAACCATCTTCCTTCTCTGCTTTGGCCGGTACCACGGCGCCACCATCTCCTGACCCATTCTTAACAGGCTCTGGCTTAAACTTCTTAGCATCTTTCAAAGGACTCTCCTCTTCAGGTTTCTCATTTTCCTTTGATTGAGCCAACCTGTCATCTCGAAAAGCTCTTGCCTCTACAAGTTTAGTCCTCATTTCTTCCACCTGCTGCTCGAGAGCACGCTTAGACTTCTCCAGCTCATAGACATTCTTCCAGACGTCATCCTTTAAGCTCATGAGATCTTCCATCTCTGATCTGAGTTGCCTGTTTAGCCTCTCAAATTCATCTCGCTCTAAAGTGCTTCTACAAGGGCTCTAGCCAAGGAGAGAGCATTGGTCTCCTTCTCCCAAGCATCAGTCTCCACTAGGTCACGTTCTTAGGCATACCGGGCCAAGGTGTTTCTCTTCAGCCAGGAGCTGGTCAAACTTTTTCTGTTTCTTCTCCAACATGGACACAATTTGTCTCTGGTGGTTCAGGTCCATCATCTGATCACGCAACTCTCGATCAAGTTCAGCCATCCTGGCTTCCAAATGTCTTTTCTCCTCCAAGAGAGCATATTTTCCTGAGATGCTGTTTGAGACCTTATAAGTAGAATTGAGCGAACCTGAACTTGCGGTGTTTGGAACACGGACCCGAACCCGAACATTTTCAAAAAAGTTCGGGTCCGTTGTTTGGCGATTTCTTCCCGCTTTCTGAAGGGCTGCACAGAAGCCAATCAGCAATCGTTTTACTTCTTGCCCTAAAAGCCATCACAGCCATGCCTACTAATGGTATGGCTGTGATTGGCTGAGTGCAGCATGTGACCCAGCCTCTTTATAAGCTGGAGTCACGTACTGCCGCACGTCACACTGCTGATTTGAGCTTATGGAGAGGATGCTGGTGCTGCGATCAGGGACATAATAGGGCAGAAATCAGAAGAACCTGTGCTACTTTAATCCACAAGATACAGCAAATAGAGAGGGAGGGAGCTTCAGCAATCCAACATTTCTGTACCCAGCCACTGCCAGGGAAATCTTTTTTTGTAATCCATCTGTTACTGAGGTGGTGCTTGGTGGCCATTTTAGCCACTGCAGTGTACTGCATGTGTGCCAGCCAGCCAGGAACATCAGCCTAATCCTAGTTTGTAGCTCAGTGAAGGAAAAAAACCTTTTTATTCTGACTGCTCAAGTCCCCCATATTGACTTTTGTATGTTTAAGGGGTGACATAGTCCATTTGTCTAGTCTGGGATCTGTGGTGCCATTAGAGCACTTGTGTATACAATGCACTAAATCGTATATTCAATTTCAACTATCAAATAGTGCATCAGTATATTTTAGTAAAAAAAAAAAAAGAAGTGGTCATTTTGATCCACCAAGCCTATTTTGCACCGCCAAAATATATATTTGACATTTCTGCAGTGAAATAGAGAATCTGTGTAATTTTGGGGGACAAACCGTATTCCTTGTCCACAAAACAGTTCTGCGTACACTGTCCAACGACCTATTTTATATTTCTGCAGGGAAATAGTGCTTCTTTGTTTTTAATAGAAAAAAAAAACTTATTTAGGGTCCACCAAACAGTCTAAAATACCCATTCGACCCACCTATTTTACATTGCTGCTGTGAAATACAGCATAAGTGTATTTTGTTACAAAAAAGTGGAAATCCTGATCCACAATGCATTTTGAAATACACCGCTTAAATACCAATTTCACATTACAGCTGAGAAATAGTGCATTATTCTTTTTTTGTGGGGAAAAAAGCAATATTCTTGCTTCCCAAAGCAGCTGTCCATACATAGTATAAATATCTACTTTTAATTCACAGCAGTTAAAAAATGCATTTTGGGGTTTAATTGAAAAAAAGCCATGTTGTAGTCCGAAAAAACTGTTGCGCATGCGGCGTATAAATAATTAATTTCAATTTACAGCAGTGAAATACTGATATTCTGTATTTTATTACAAAAATACTTATTCTTGTCCCACAAACCACTTGTGCATACAGCGTACCCAAAAATGTTTTACATTTCTGCATATAAATTGAGAATCACATTATTCTTGGTCCACAGAGCATTTTTATGACACGGGAACTGCCTTAGTGAATGTAATTGTCTACTACTGGCAGGTAAATTGACACCAGAAAGAAACCAATCTTTCAGCTTGGCGGGTGAACGCACAAAATGAGGAGAACATCAAATAAGGGACGTGTGCATGGTCGTGGTGGTGTTGGTGGAGCTCCTGTTGCTGGGAGAGGACGTGGCTGTTCAGCGCCAACTACATGTCCAAGTGAAACACCTTCCTCTGCAGCGTTATTTGGTAGGCCTGAATGCCTCTCTATGGATGGTGAGGGAATTACTGGCCTTTGAAATGCTGTCAATCCGTCTGGGGAGATGGACTGTTTCAAACAGCTGATGGTGGTCGCTGTCCCACAGTACGTAGTTTTCAGCCGCCACTACTTTTCCAGGTGAGCCGTCCCTTCCCTGCACAACCAAGTGGAGGATAAAATCAAGTGTGCGCTGCGCAATGCCATCTGTGGCAAGGTCCACATAACCACAGATACATGGACCAGTAAGCACAGCCAGGGCCACTATATCTCCCTAACACTGGGTAAATGTAGTGGCGGCTAGGCCCGAGGCGGATAGCAGTTTAGCGCATGTCCATCCACTACCGAGGATCGCAGGGCATTGTTCTTTGCCTCCTCCTCCTACTTTGCAACCTTTTTTTTATATGCACCATTGTTTTGGGGGATACCCCAATTTGAATGAACCTCACCTCTGTCTGGATGCCAGGGGCCTACATTAATGATAATCACCTGCTGCATTGGTGGGTGACATGATGCCTGTTTTGCTGTTATGGGACCTCTCTCCTGTGTCTGGGTGCTAGGGCCTAAATTGCTAAAAGTGGCCTGTTCCATTTCTAGCAACAACAATTAGGAACTCAGCTCTAAGTTTCATTCGCATAGCGAACATATAATTGGATTGCGAATTGATCTTAGAGCTAAGTTCCTAATAGTTGTATTGCTAAAATATAACAAAGATGACGAATATCACGAATTCACGAATATAGCACTATATTCTCTATATTCGTTATATTCTAGCAACAACCATTAGGAACTCAGCTCTAAGTTGATTTCGCAATGCGAACATATACTCGCATTGCGAATTGAACTTAGAGCTGGGTTCCTAATGGTTGGCTTGCTATAATATAACGAAGATTGAGAATATAGTGCTATATTCGTGAATTCGTTATATTCTAGCAATACAACCATTAGGAACCCAGCTCTAAGTTGAATTCGCAATGCGAGTAATTTTGGTTATATTAATCGCATTGCTATTACAACTTAGTCAAATTTGTGAGATCGTGATTCTCACATCCGACAGTACATTTTAGCATGGAGGCGTTCCCAAGCACACGGGAAGTCGACAGAAGCGGCAACAGGCATTGACTGAAGCGGGTATGGAGCAAGAATCCTCTGGACAGGTAAGAACAGCTTTTGGGAAGTGGGAAGACAACCAGAGAACAACAAGGATTAACAACTTAAAAAAAAAAAAGAATATTCAAAATAGCGAATATATAGCGATATATTCGCAATATTCGTGAATTTGCGAAGTGCCGATATTCGCTAAAAAAATTTGCTATTCGAATATTCACGCTCAACACTACTCAAGAACCTCGTACATGCCACAATAAAAATAAAGTTTGGGAAGAGTCAAAAGACAAACTGAGATCTGAGCTGAGATAGGAATTTAAACCAGAAACAAGAGCAAAGAACATAACTGAGAATGACTGGTTTTAGATAAGTCACTATTTACAGAATGCAGAGCAAAACCTACAGTAAATGACTAATGATGAACTAGTGTCTCTACAATGCTAGAGGATTATCAATGAGAATATAAAGCAGATTCTTCTAAAGATCAGTTGTGTGTGAACATAGCCTTAGCCGTTAAACTAGTCATGTCTTTGTCAGCTGCATACAAGATCTCTGCAACACACTTGTAGGCAAGAAATGAATCAACATCTTGTACTTTTTGTGCTTTTTGTTTCTTGTTGGCTGAATAAACTTTTCTTCATTCTCTGGTCATACATTCATTGCTAACTTAAGTATGCTTTCACATTGTGTCTGGGAGTTTTCTGTATCTAATCTCCTCTATATTTTTTTTTAGCATTTTGTTCTTTATCCCGTTAGAATGCAATATTTTTTTTTTTTCATTAAATCTACTTCAGCTTATCCAATATATGTAATTGAGTCCTGAAATAATGTTTTGACCTACAGTGCTAATGTAGTTTTTACAAACAACCGCACAAAACGGAAATGAAAGCTGTTACATTTTGTAGATATAGATAATGTTAATAGCACTTACAGTAGCAAATTGAGTTTTATAATTTTATGTGTTGTTTTTTATTATATTAAATCATGATTTGTAAAGTTTGATGGAGAAAAGAAGGTGAATGACAGCAAATATATAAAATATATTGTATAATGTAACAGGCCTACTGTTGTCAGTTACCAAAACATAATTGAAAATAAAAAAGTAAAGAGCATAATTCCAATCTTCTATCTTTCCTCTTGGAGTTATGCTACCTTGCATGATATTTAAAGCATATTTCAGTATAGCAATAGGTGTTCGGCCTTAAACTTTATTCCAAAATGCACCAAAGATGACTCCAAGATTAAAAATGATTGGACTTTTTTAGGGTTGCATGCTAAGCAAGTAGCATAATATATATATATATATATATATATATTGTGGCAGTGGAGCTGCCAGAAGGCCATAGGAAGGCCATTGAAGTGGCATATCTCACCCAGAGAAAGCTGGGTGAAAACAAGAAGGGTTGGGAAAATAGTTTTTTCCCACTGTCTGCAGCAGTCAGGCTGGTAATGGGGATAATTATCAGCCAGCTGAGGAGCTTGGATTAATGTGGGTTGAGCTTCTCAATCAGGGCTCCCAGTCTGGGAAAGGAGCAGGCTGTGTCAAGGCCTGTGGGAGCCAGGACCCTCTAACCCTGTGTGTGGGGTAAGCACTGGTGATGTGTCTTGGGGAGCTGGGTGATAGACCCAGGTCCTGATAGAGAGGGAAAGACTGTTTAGTCAGTGGCCAGACGGCCGAGGATTTATTTTTATGATTTTGTTGTACTGCTGTGATGACAATAAAACTGGTCGTGGCCAGTTTGCACCCGAATCTACAGTGGTGGAGTGGCTTCTTGATGTGTGCCAACCGTCTAAGGTGATAAGACTGCGATCTGGAAGAGCTAAATGCCCCCGAGTTGTTACATATGGTGGAGGTATGCTATGGCATGAAAATGGCACACGAAGCTGGGTGCTGCAGAGCAAAAAAGGGCAAGACAACAGGGTGCTAAGGGCCCCAGGCAGCGTTGTCTGTGCTGAATGCTGCAGGATTGCTGGACGGAAAGTGTCCGTGCTGAAAAGTAAAAAAAACTGTTGGTTGCTAGGGGCAACGACGAAACAGCAGGTGATGCTGAAAGTTGTTTTTTGCTGTGTGTGAAGTTAAAGGGCCGGAAGCTTTGTTTGTCCAGTGGAGCAGGTGCTGCTCATAAGCGTGTGGACTATTTTGCTGTGGAGCAAGTAAAACTGCTGTAAATTAAAGGGCCAGTGCCCAGAAAAGGGGACTAGCTGCTGACAATTTTTCCTGCTACCATGGGTCTTATGGAAGAGTACGTCCGGCGGCGCTGGCGCATACAGCAGGGAGAAGAAATGGCCATAGCGATTGGCTATACTAAAAATGAATTGGCGAAATTTGATGCAGAGCGAGAGGCTCTGGAGGCACAGTTGCAGCTGGCCCTGAGGAAAGGGTTCTCAACGCTGTATGGTCACTGTGAAAAAGTACCAGAGGTCGGTGGTGTCCCGGGAGTTCCAGAGGACAAGCCAAGATATGCTGTTGCCAGGGGCAACCGTCGGGAAGATAAAGAGATGGCGAGCGGTGTGATTCTCAGGAGTTCCTATATTCCCTGCGACTGTGCACATGATTCTAAAGGGTGCGGCTGGAGTGTCCGTCCGGAAAAAGACAGGAGACAAGTCCAAGGCGTCTCCCGTGGCAACTACTGCATTGAGGAGAAGGGAGGTGACCGTGCTGGAGATATTCCTGGACTACCCTTATCTTCCGGGAGTGCTGAGTCAGTGACTACCATCGGTAAGACTGTTCCTGTTATTAATTATGTGGCAGACCCAGTGATGGTGAGCCGGCGGCAGTTGATACCTGCTGGACTGGTGAGCGATAAATTGCCGAGGCGAGGAACTGTCTCGGAAATATGTGACATTGGGAAAAACGCAGTGTCTGAACAAGCTGGTAAGCCTGTTGTGATTATTCCCCCACAGGGATCTGGAGGGGAGAAAGTTTTTGTGTCACGTAAGCTGCCCATGATCAAAGTAAAAAAAATAGGTGGCGCTATGAAAAATAGCAGTCCAGTCCAAACGTTGTTGGATGCAGGAAGCCAGGGATGCCTGGTACGTGCCAGCATGGTGGCTGGGGACTATGTGCTGGACAATTGTGCGGATAAGAAGGACTATCCGATGGTTTTCACTGAGCGTGAGGCTCTAGTGGGAACTGGGACTGATGAACTTGATATGGCAAATAAAATTATGCATGACATGATGTGGGGCAATAGGGACAGTTCTGTAGAAAGTGGTGATGCTCCTGCAGAACCTGTACCTGTCCCTTTAAGTAAAGGTGTAAGGGAAAGGACCATTGAAAACAGTTGTGTAGTTGAAGATGAAAATGTGATGTCATGTGCAAGACATGATGATGATGATGCCTTTTCTCTTGCAATTCCGTGTCTGAGAAGGCTAACAAAGTGGATGAAGACTCCAAAGGAGTCTCAAAGGCTGAAGAAACTAAGGCCGTTGAGTTGGAGTGGGGAAAAACCTTAGATGTTTCCCAACGTAGGAGCTTTGACCCTGGAGGGGGTTTAAGTAAGGTGAAAAGTCCTACGGCCTTTATCAGGGGGGGAGGATATGTGGCAGTGGAGCTGCCAGAAGGCCATAGGAAGGCCATTGAAGTGGCATATCTCACCCAGAGAAAGCTGGGTGAAAACAAGAAGGGTTGGGAAAATAGTTTTTTCCCACTGTCTGCAGCAGTCAGGCTGGTAATGGGGATAATTATCAGCCAGCTGAGGAGCTTGGATTAATGTGGGTTGAGCTTCTCAATCAGGGCTCCCAGTCTGGGAAAGGAGCAGGCTGTGTCAAGGCCTGTGGGAGCCGGGACCCTCTAACCCTGTGTGTGGGGTAAGCACTGGTGATGTGTATTGGGGAGCTGGGTGATAGACCCAGGTCCTGATAGAGAGGGAAAGACTGTTTAGTCAGTGGCCAGACGGCCGAGGATTTATTTTTATGATTTTGTTGTACTGCTGTGATGACAATAAAACTGGTCGTGGCCAGTTTGCACCCGAATCTACAGTGGTGGAGTGGCTTCTTGATGTGTGCCAACCGTCTAAGGTGATAAGACGGCGATCTGGAAGAGCTAAATGCCCCCGAGTTGTTATATATAATTTATTTATTTTTTTTCCCCACAAAACAAATAGAGAAGTGAACTAAAATCACCTATACAGTGTAAATATAGAACATATAAAATTAAGGACACTTAATTAAGGACAGCAAAAAGGATCAAACAAATTATGATGTTATAGAAGCACGCAACTCTTGTAGAGTTCAAATGATCAAGGCCAGTGTTTCCCAAGCTTCACTGGATTTATTGGAACCTGGTCAGAGGTTCCCCAAGATCAGTCAATTTTACAATAAAGTTCCAGTTCCAGTTCCAGTTGCTCAAATATGCTTGGAAAGCCAGTTAAAAGATGTAAGCCAAAACTAAGTTTCCTTGAGGTAAAAATGTTTTGGTGGTTCAGGTGTCCCCCATAGCGGCAAGGTTAGGAATGACTTGTCTATACGTAAGTAATTGTTACAGTATATCTGTATACAGCAATTGACTTTCAAATAAAGTACGGGTATAGCTTAAGGCTAGATTCACATCAACATTTCGTTTTCCGTTCTTCTGATCCATCAGAGGAAAATAAAACAAAAAAATAATACAAATAAAATAGATCCTTTATTTCGAGCATCCATTATACTCAATTATGCTCATGTTGCATCTGTTTTAGCAATTTCCATCTAAGATCCAATATTTTAGACAGGAGAAAGGAATTTTTATTCAATCTAAAATAACAGCTCTCAGATGGAAATAGTTAAAACTGGTGCAAAATGAGCATAACTGAGTATAATAGATTCTCAAAGTAAAGGATCAGTTTTTTTATTTTCTTTTCTGATGGATCAGAAGAACAGAAAACAAAATGGTAATGTGAACCAAGCTTTACACTGCTAGATAGAATAGACGATTGTCAAGAAGAAAGAGTTCCTTCCTGACGATCACCTTCTCGTCAGTGAAGGAGGCCGCTGCATTTACATGAAGCAATCTCCTCCACAGTATGTGGAGGAGTGATCGCTAATGCCATTGTTTGTCCCCTTGCAGAATCATTGTTTGCCGGCAACAGAGTGCTGTTTAGATGACACAATCTTCTACCGGAAAACAATGATTTAGGTGACCACACTACCTTATATCTCCCTTTCTCCATAATTAAAATAAATAATAAAAAAATCCTTAACATCACTTCATCGCTACATGCCCTAACTATTAAAATATAAACATATTTATCCAAAATGGTGAACACCGTAATGGAAAAAAATCTAAATAGCCAATTACAATTACAAATGGTGGTCTGTCCCTTTTAAACCCTGCAGTGTACCCAAACTGCAGTTTACTTCCACATTTATGGCATTTCAGTACCCAGTAGAACCGGCCTAACAATTTAAAGGGTTGACCCATCTCACATAAGTAACATAGTAACATAGTATATAAGACCGAAAAAAGACATTTGTCCATCCAGTTCGGCCTGTTTCCTACAAGTTGATCCAGAGGAAGGCAAATAACCCCTGTGAGGCAGAAGCCAATTTTCGCCACTTAACCCCTTAAGGACTCAGCCCTATTTCACCCTAAGGACCTGGCCATTTTTTGCAAATCTGACCAGTGTCACTTTATGTGGTGATAACTTTAAAACGCTTTTTCTTATCCAGGCCATTCTGAGATTGTTTTTTCGTCACATATTGTACTTCATAACAGTGGTAAAATAAAGTTGAAAAATTTCATTTTTATTTATAAAAAAGTACAAAATTTACCGAAAATATTGAAAAATTCGCAATTTTCCAAGTTTCAATTTTCTACTTCTATAATACATAGTAATAACACCAAAAAAAGTTATTGATTTACATTCCCCATATGTCTACTTCATGTATAGATCATTTTGGGAATGCTATTTCATTTTTTGGGGACGTTACAAGGCTTAGAAGTTTAGAAGAAAATCTTGAAATTTTTCAGAAATTTTCAAAAACCCACTTTTTAGGGACCAGTTCAGGTCTGAAGTCACTTTGTGAGGCTTACATAATAGAAACCACCCAAAAATTACCCCATTCTAAAAACTACACCCCTCAAGGTATTCAAAACTGATTTTACAAACGTAATTAACCCTTTAGGTTTTCCACAAAAGTTAATGGCAAATGGAGATAAAATTTCAGAATTTCAATTTTTTTGAAAAATTTTCCATTTTAATCCATTTTTTCCAGTAACAAAGCAAGGGTTAACAGCCAAACAAATCTTAATATTTATTCCCCCGATTCTGTAGTTTGCACGAACACCCAATATGTGGTCGTAAACTGCTGTATGTCCAAACTGCAGGGCGCAGAAGGAAAGGAGCGCCATATGGTTTTTGGAAGGTGGATTTTGCTGGACTGTTTTTTTTTACACCATTTGAAGCCCCCCGATGCACCCCTAGAGTAGAAACTCCATAAAAGTGACTCCATCTAAGAAACTACACCCTTCAAGGTATTCAAAACCAGTTTTGCAAACTTTGTTAACCCTTTAGGTGTTCCACAAGAGTTATTGGCAAATGGAGATGAAATTTCAGAATTTCTATTTTTTGTTACCTTGTCTCAAAAAAAATGTAATATAGAGCAACCAAAAATCATATTTACCCTAAAATAGTACCAACAAAACTGACACCTTATCCCGTAGTTTCCAAAATGGGGTCACTTTTTTGGATTTTCTACTGTAGGGGTGCATCAGGGGGGCTTCAAATGGGACATAGTGTCAAAAAACCAGTCCAGCAAAATCTGCCTTCCAAAAACCATATGGCGTTCCCTTCCTTCTACGCCCTGCCGTTTGGCCATACAGCAGTTTTACGACCACATATGGGGTGTTTGTGCAAACAAGAGAATCAGGGCAATAAATATTGAGTTTTGTTTGGCTGTTAACCCTTGCTTTGTTACTGGAAAAATGGATTAAAATGGAAAATTTGCAAAAAATTGCTGTTTTGGGACCGTTTTTATTTTTGCTATTTACATTGTTGAAGTGACAGGTTAGATTGTGTGCTATTTCTATAGAGCAGGTTGTAACGGACGCGACAATACCAAATATGACTACTTTTAGGGGTTTTGTTTCAGTTTTACATAATAAAGCATTTTTGAACAAAATTATTTTTTAGTGTCTCCACATTCTGAAAGCCATAGTTTATTTTTATTTTTTTTGGGCGACTGTCTTATTTAGGGGCTCATTTTTTGCGGGATGAGATGGCGGTTTGATTGGCACTATCTTGGGGTGCATATGACATTTTGGTAGCTTGCTATTACACTTTTTGTGATGTAAGGTGACAAAAATGGCTTTTGACACCGTATTGATTATTATTTTTTTGATGTGTTCAGCTGAGGGGTTAGGTCATGTGTTATTTTTATAGAGCAGGTTGTGACGGACGCGGCAATACCTAATATGTATACTTTTTATTTATTTTTATAAGTTTTACACAATAATATCATTTTTTAAAACAAAAATAAATCATGTTTTAGTGTCTCCATAGTTTAAGAGCCATATTTTTTTTTTTTTTTTTTTTTTTTGGGCGATTGTCCTATGTAGGGGCTAATTTTTTGCGGGATGAGGTGGCGGTTAGATTGACACTATTTGGGGGGTCATATGAATTTTTGAACGCTTGTTATTACACCTTTTGTGATGTAAGGTGACAAAAAAATGGCTTTTTGACAAAGTTTTTATTTAATTTTTTTTTACAGTTTTTACTTGAGGGGTTAGGTCAGGTGATATTTTTATAGAGCAGATTCTTACGGACGTGGAGATACCCAATATGTCTACTTTTTAGTTTTTTTTATACATTTAACACTAAAAAGCATTTTTGAAACAAAAAAAATCATGTTTTAGTCTGAGAAGCATAGATTTTTTTATTTTTTAGCCAATTGTTTTAGGTAGGGGCTCATTTTTTGCGGGATGAGATGGCGGTAATTGGTACTATTTTGGGAGGCATACGCTTTTTTGATCGCTTTGTATTACATTTTTAGTGATGTAAGTTGCCCAAAAATGGCTTATTTACACCATTTTTTTTTTTATGGCGTTCACCTGACGAGTTCAGTCATGTGATATTTTTATAGAGCAGATTTTTACGGACGCGGCGATACCTAATATGTGTAGTGTATTTTTTTTTTTTTTTATTCAGTGATCTGTGTTTTTTTTTCATTTTTACTTTTTTTTTCACTTTTTTACATTTTTTTTTTTTTTTGACCCAGACCCACTTGGTTCTGAAAGATCCAGTGGATCTGGTGTCTGTATAATACAGTACAGTACACTATATAGTGCACTGTACTGTATTTTGTACTTTACAAAGTCTGAATAGACCTTTAGCAGGTCTATTCAGACTTTCAGCACCATGGAGACAGGACACTTTCAGAAGCGTCCTGTCTCCATGGCAACCATCACCCGCTGCCATAAGAGGGCAGCGGGTGATTGAAGCAGAAGGAGTGGAGCCCCTCCCTCTGCGATCCCATCCTGTTCGGGGCTGCAAAGGCACAGCAGCCCCCGATGGGAGAGGGAGGGAGCTCCTCCCTGTTAACCCTTCCATACCGCGGTCCGTACGGACCACGGTACGGAAGGAGTTAAGCGGCTGGCATCTGATCAAGCACAGATGCCAGCCGTTTCTATCAGAGTGTCAGCAATGTGCTGACACTCTGATAGACCCACTAGACACCAGGGAAACATTACAGAGGAGGCGGGCGGGGATCGCAATCGCGATCCCGCCCGCCGCACCTCCCGCACCGCTCCGCCGCCCGCAACCACCCTCTGCACCCCACAGCCACAATATGATTGGGGGCTGCAGGGGGTTAAAAATAAACACATTGGGGGCATTAACCCTCTGATCCCCGCGGTCACAGACCGCGGGGATCAGAGATCGCATAAAGCTGCAAACCGCAGGTCTGAATTGACCTGCGGTTTGCAGCGATCGCCGATATGGGGGGGTCACAAGACCCCCCTGGGCATTGTAACAAGGTACCTGCTGAATGATTTCAGCAGGTACCTTGTTCCGATCACTGCCAGCTGAGCAGCAGTGATCGGAACAACTCATGACGTACCTGTACGTCATGGGTCCTTAAGGACTCGGAAACCATGATGTACAGGTACGTCATGCGTCCTTAAGGGGTTAAGGGGAAAAAAATTCCTTCCCGACTCCAATCAGGCAATCAGAATAACTCCCTGGATCAATGACCCCTCTCTAGTAGCTGTAGCCTGTAATATTATTACACTCCAGAAATACATCCAGTCCCCTCTTGAATTCCTTTATTGTACTCGCCATCACCACCTCCTCAGGCAGAGAGTTCCATAGTCTCACTGCTCTTACAGTGAAGAATCCTTTTCTATGTTTGTGTACAAACCTTCTTTCCTCGAGATGCAGAGGATGTCCCCTCGTCACAGTCCTGGGGATAAATAGATGATGGGACAGATCTCTGTACTGACCCCTGATATATTTATACATAGTTATTAGATCTCCCCTCAGTCGTCTTTTTTCTAAAGTTAATAACCCTAATTTAGATAACCTTTCAGGGTACTGTAGTTGCCCCATTCCAGTTATTACTTTAGTTGCCCTCCTCTGAACCCTCTCCAGCTCTGCTATGTCTGCCTTGTTCATAGGAGCCCAGAACTGTACACAGTACTCCATGTGTGGTCTGACTAGTGATTTGTAAAGTGGTAGGACTATGTTCTCATCACTGGCATCTATGCCCCATTTGATGCAACCCATTATCTTATTGGCCTTGGCAGTAGCTGCCTGACACTGGTTTTTGCAGCTTAATTTGCTGTTTATTAAAATTCCTAGATCCTTTTCCATGTCAGTGTTACCGAGTGTTTTACCATTTAATATGTACGGGTGACTTGCATTATTCCTTCTCATGTGCATAACTTTACTGTACTTTGTCAGTGTTAAACCTCATCTGCCATTTCTCTGCCCAAGCCTCCAATCTATCCAGATCCCTCTGTAGCAGAAAACTGTCCTCTTCAGTGTTAATTACTTTACACAGTTTAGTGTCATCTGCAAAAATAGATATTTTACTGTGCAGGCCTTCTACAAGATCATTAATAAATAAATTGAAGAGAATAGGGCCCAATACTGACCCCTGAGGTACTCCACTAGTGACAGTGACCCAATCTGAGTATTTATCGTTAATAACCACCCTCTGTTTTCTGTCACTCAGCCAGTTACTTACCCACATACAGACATTTTCTCCCAGTCCGAGCATCCTCATTTTATATACTAACCTTTTTATTAGGTACAGTGTCTTATGCTTTGGAGAAGTCCAGATATATGACATCCATTGTTTCACTGCTGTCAAGTCTAGAACTTACCTCCTCATATAAGCAGATTAAATTCGTTTGGCATGACCGATCCCTCATGAAGCCATGCTGATATGGTGTTATTTGCTTATTTTCATTGAGATACTCCAAAATAGCATCTCTTAAAAACCCTTCAAACAGTTTACCAACAATAGATGTTAAACTTACTGGCCTATAATTTCCAGGCTCTGTTTTTGGACCCTTTTTGAATATTGGCACCACATTTGCTATGCGCCAATCCTGTGGAACATTCCGTGTCAGTATAGAGTCCGTAAATATCAGAAATAAAGGTCTGGCTATGACATCACTTAATTCCCTTAGGATACGAGGGTGTATGTCATCCGGTCCTGGCGATTTGTCTATTTTAATCTTTTTAAGTCGCTGTTGTCCTTCTTCCTGGGTCAGACAGGGCACTTTTAATGGGGAATTTACTTTTATTCTGCATTTCATCTGATAGTTTATTTTCCTCAGTGAATATAGTGGAGAATAAAATTATTTAATAGTTTTGCTTTATCCTCGTCGCTCTCTGCAACACCCCCCTCATTGCTATGTAGAGGGCCGACTCCTTTAGATTTATATTTTTTACTATTTATATAATTGAAGAACATTTTAGGGTTAGTTTTACTCTCTTTGGGAATTAATCTCTCGGTTGAATAATGGAGTCTCCCACTACCAGCACCAGTCTGGCCTGCCCTGCTCTCCTGGTCCCCTGCTTACTGGAGCTGACATTCCCCTGACTGGCAGAGTAAGGCCTAATTCACACGTCCGCAATCTACGTCCCCACCCGTTCCGCAAATTTGCGGAACGGGTGCGGACCCATTCATTTTGAATGGGGACGTGATGGATGCGGAGAGCACACACTGTGCTCTCCACATCCGCATTTGCGGAGCGCGCCGCCGATCTTCCGGAAGGCGGCTCCGCAAAAATATAGAGCATGTCCTATTCTTGCCTGCAATTGCGGACAAGTATAGGCATCTCTATAGGGCTGGTGGCAAGGTGTTTTGCGGATCCTCAAACCTGCGGATCCGCAAAACACTACGGACGTGTGAATAAGGCCTAAATGTCCGGCCGCAGCGGTGCCGTCCCTGAACTGTCATCCCCCTCATCTGCCAACCATGCAAACTTGTTGGGGTGTGTCAGATCAGGGCTAGCCTCCCTAGCACTCTTCCCTCTACCCCGATTTCTTACTGTTTCCCAGCTAACTACCTCACTCTCTTCAGCCTCCTCGCTATCACTCTCCCCCACATCTACCCCATAGAGTGCTTGCTCAGTGATCAGCAAACTATTTTGAACAAACATATACACCCTCGAACGGCTGTTCCAGGACTGCATACATCAGACAAGATGTGCACTGGACGGCGCTGTCAATAATGGAAGTCATACTAAATGGGGTTTACGCTGGAAAAGAGAGAAAAAAAATACAACATAGAGCAGTGATAACAAGATTCTTACTTACTGTGGTCCCCTTACAGTAGTAGGAAGAGTAGCTAGAATCAAACCAACTGTATACAAGGATGATCTATGTTTCTTGCTCCTTTTCTTAAACTCCGGTTTCTTTAACTCCACTTATGAAAGCAGCCACTTAATAATGCAAGCCTTAGGTAGAGCAGGCTCTGGAAGAGTTGAGTGGTCTAATTTATAGCACCTGGTAGGCCAAGCCACTCCCCCTCATCTAGCAGAGAAAAAAAACTGCTTTAAATGACACTACACAGAAAAAAAGGTTTTAAAGGATGTGTAAAAAGTAGAAAGGTCCAGCTTCTGAAGCTGGCCCTTTCTACTTTTTACACAGTTTATATTGGCTTTGTCCTGGCCACATCCGTGCCTCTGATACGATACGCAGGTGAGCGGTACTAGATATATATGACTTAAATGAAGTCACAGTCGAAAATGTCGTTATTAGAGTTGAGCGGACACCTGGATGTTCGGGTTTGAGAAGTTCGGCCGAACTTCATGGAAATGTTTGGGTTCGTGTCTGAACTTGACCTGAACTTGACCCAGAACCGTAACCCCATTGAAGTCAATGGGGACCCAAACTTTTGGGGACTAAAATGGCTATAAAATAACACTGGAAAGGGCTAGAGGGCTGCAAAAGGCAGCAAAATGTGTGTAAGTGCCCTGCAAACAAATGTGGATAGGGAAATAACCTAAAATAAAATAACTAAAAATTAAACAATACTAATTGGCAACTCGGAGGAGGAGGTGGAATAGGAGGTTGCGGAGGCGTCAGGTGGGAATGCCATCAGAAGCGCGTCTACCATCATGCGTTTTGTAATCAGTAGTCGCGCATCTTTTGATCAGTAACCTACATTTTTACAAAATTTGGTTTCCTGCCAGCAATGCACAGCTGTGGTTAATCACTGGCAAAAATGGGTTAATGTCACCCACCAATGGAACAGGTGATATTCAGAAATGTTAGGCCTCTGGCACCCAGACAGAGGAGAGGTCGATGCTCAGCAAAACAGGATTCATGTCACCCACCAATGCAGCATGCGATTATCAGAAATCTAGGCCCTTGGCACCCAGACAGAGGAGAGGGCAATGCATGGCAAAAGAAGCTTCATGTCACCGAGCAATGGAACAGGCCATTTTCAGTAATTTAGGCCCCTGGCACCCAGACAGAGGAGAGGTCATTGGACGGCAAAAAGAGGTTAATGTTACCCACCAAAGCAACCGGCAATTATCTGAAATGTAGGCCCCTGGCACCCAGACAGAGGAGAGGGCAATGCATGGCAAAAGAAGCTTCATGTCACCCAGCAATGGAACAGGCCATTTTTAGGAATTTAGAACCCTTGCACCTAGACAGAGCAGAAAGGTCACGTAACAGCAAAATAAGCATCATGTCACTCAGCAATGCAGCAGTCTATTATCATAAATGTAAGTCCCTGGCACCCAGACAGAGGAGAGGTCAATGCACAGCAAAGAGAGGTTAATGTCACCCACCAAAGCAACAGGCAATTATCATAAATGTAGCCCGCAGCCACCCAGACAGAGGAGAGAGGTCAATCCACCGCAAAACAGGCTTCATGTCACCCAGCAATGGAACAGACTTTCTCGTCCTCCTTGTCCACCACAACTGTGCCCTGGCTGGCCACATGTGTTCCTGGCCTTTGCTGGTGCAGCAACGCACCCTCTGAGCCACTTCGGAACGACTTGCCTCAAACCCTGTGAAATGCCCCCGCTTCCTCCTCTGCCACATCCTCTTCCATCATCGACGTAATTAATTTTTCAATGAGAAATAGAAGTGGTATTGTAATGCTAACAACGGCGTCATCAGCACTGGCCATGTTGGTTGAGTACTCAAAAGAATGCAACAAGGTACACAGTCACTGGTTGTGAAGTGGTGCTGATCCGCAGAACGACTGACCCATGCATGCTGCAGCTGAAACTCCACTATTGCCTGCTGCTGCTCGCACAGTCTCTCCAGCATATGCAAGGTGGAGTTCCACCAGGTGGGCAAGTCGCATATAAGGAGGTGAGCTGGAAGGCCGAAGTTATGCTGCAGCGCAGACAGGCGACCAGCAGTAGGGTGAGAACGCCGAAAGCGAGCACTTTCAGCAGCAGCTCTGACATGTCTGGGTAGTTTCTAAGAAACTTCTGCACCACCAGATTCAGCACATGTGCCGGGCAATGGATGTGCGTCAAACCGGCTAGTCCCAGAGCTGCGACAAGATTTTGGCCATTATCGCACACCACCAGGCCGGACTTGAGGCTCACTGGCAGCAATCACTCATCGGTCTGTTGTTCTATGCCCATCCAAAGCTCCTGTGTAGTGTGGGGTTTGTCACCCAAACACATGAGTTTGAAAATCGCCTGCTGATGTTTCCCCCTGGCTGTGCTGAAGTTGGGGGTGAGGTTCTTTCGATGATCGGATGTAGGGGTAGTAGAAGAGGAGGAGGAGGATGCAGAGTAGGAGGAGGCAACAGGAGGCAAAGAATAATTCCCTGCGATCCTCGGTGGTGGAAGGACATGCGCCAAACCGCTATCCCTCTCTGGCCCAGCTGCCACTATGTTTACCCAGAGTGCAGTTGGGGAGATATAGCGGCCCTGGCCTTGTTTACTGGTTCATGTATCTGTGGTTATTGCGCAGCGCACGCTTGATTTTATCCTCCACTTGGTTGTGCAGGGAAGGGAAGGCTTGCCTGGAAAAGTAGTGGTGGCTGGGAACTACGTACTGTGGGACAGCCACCGCCATCAGCTGTTTGATACAGTCCATCTCCACCAGATGGAATGACAGCATTTCAAAGGCCAGCAATTTTAAAATGCTGGCATTCAGGACCAGGGATCGAGGGTGGGTAGGTGGGTATTTTCTCTTTCTCTCCAATGTTTGGGAGATGGAAAGCTGAACGCTTGCATGTAACACTGTGGAGATGCTTGGTGATGGTGACGGAGGTGGTGGTGGTGTTGGCGGGACATCCTCTGTTTGATGGTTGCCAGGTGCCACATTGACACCAGGGCTGGAGGAAGAGGCCGCAACAGCAGCAGAAGAGGGAGCAGGAGGAGCCTGAGACCTTTAGTGGTTTTTAAGGTGTTTACTCCACTGCAGTTCATGCTTTGCATGTAGGTAGGCTCTGCTTTAGGCTCTGATGGCACAACGTGCAAACCACTCGTGTCTTGTCATCAGGACATTGTGTGAAGAACTGCCACGCCAATGAATTCCTTGGAGCTGGCCTTGTTGTGCTCGGTGCCTGGGTGCAGTGGGCAGTAGCAGGCGTACTGTCTATGGAACGACCACTCTGCTTTTGCACCCTGCTCCCTCTTTCGCTGTGCTGTTGCCACTGTGCGATCACCACCTCTTCCTCAGAACTGCAATACGTCACTAGCACAACCTTCAGTCCAGTCTGGGTCTAGGACCTCATAATTCTCCACATCAATTATTCCACCCATTCATGATCTCTGCCCTCTTCGTCGGTCTGCACATTGCAGAAATCCACAGCAGTTGGCAACTGTGTTTTGTCATCATCAGAGACGTGCTGCGGCGGTCTTCCCATGTCCTCATCCTGCAATATAAGTGGTTGGGCATCAGTGCATTCAAGGTCTTCCACTTCTGGGGCAGGGCTAGGTGTATGGGCTGTAGAAACTCTGCCGACAGAGTCATCAAAAAGCATAAGAGTTTGCTGCATGACTTGGAGCTCTGACTGCTTGGCTGATTTGCAAGGGGATGAGGTGAAAGACTCAGAGGATGTCCCCTCGTCACAGTCACAGATGATGGGAGAGATCTCTGTACTGACCCCTGATATATTTATATATAGATATTAGATCTCCCCTCAGTCATCTTTTTTCTAAAGTGAATAACCCAATTTTAATAACCTTTCAGGTTACTATAGTTGCCCCATTCCAGTTATTACTTTAGTTGCCTTCCTCTGAACCCACTCCAGCTCTGCTATGTCTGGCTTGTTAACAAGAGCCCAGAACTGTACACAGTGCTCCATTTGTGGTCTGACTAGTGATTTGTAAAGTGGTAGGACTATGTTCTCATTACGGGCATCTATGCCCCTTTTGATGCAATCCATTATCTTATTGGCCTTGGCAGTAGCTGCCTGACACTGGTTTTTACAGCTTAGTTTGCTGTTTATTAAAATTCCTAGATCCTTTTCCATGTCAGTGTTACCGAGTGTTTTACCATTTAGTATGTACGGGTGACTTGCATTATTTTCATTCCCATGTGCATTACTTTACATTTGTCAGTTTTGAGCCATTTTTCTGCCCAAGCCTCGAATCTATCCAGATCCCTCTGTAGCAGAAAACTGTCCTCTTCAGTGTTAATTACTTTACACAGTTTAGTAATTTAGTGTCATCTGCAAAAATTAATATTTTACTGTGCAAGCCTTCTACAAGATCATTAATAAATATATTGAAGAGAATAGGGCCCAATGAACCCTGAGGTACCCCACTAGTGACAGTGACCCAATCTGAGTGTGTACCATTAATAACGACCCTCTGTTTTCTATAACTTAGCCAGTTACTTACCCACATACAGTACAGACATTTTCTCCCAGTTCGAGCATTCTCATTTTATACACTAACCTTTTATAAGGTACAGTGTCAAATGCTTTGGAGAAGTCCAAATATACTACATTCATTGATTCGCCTCTGTCAAGTCAAGAACTTATCTCATCATAGAAACTGATTAAGTTCGTTTGGCATGACCGATCCCTCATAAAGCCATGCTGATATGGCGTTATTTGCTTATTTTCATTGAGATACTCCAAGATAGCATCACTTAGAAACTCTTCAAACAGTTTACCAACAACAGATGTTAAACTTTACGGCCTATAATTTCCAGGCTCTGTTTTTGGACCCTTTTTGAATATTGGCACCACATTTGCTATGCACTAATCCTGTGGAACATTCCTTGCCAGTATATAGTCCGTAAATATCAGAAATAAAGGTCTAGCTATGACATCACTTAATTCCCTTAAGATACAGGATGTATGCCATCCGGTCCTGGCGATTTGTCTATTTTAATCTTTTTAAGTCGCTGTTATACTTCTTCCTACGTCAGACAGGGCACTTTTAATGGGGGATTTACTTTTACATTCTGCATTTCATCTGACAGTTTATGTTCCTCAGTGATTATTGCATGTACTTGTTCTTGCCTCACCATCCATAGAGCTGCATTCGGGACTACCAAATAACGCTGTCACCTACTCGCACCAGAGGAAGGTGTTTCACTTGGACTGGTAGTTGGCGCTGAAAGGCCACATCCTCTCCCAGCAACAGGAGCTCCACCAACACCCCCATGACCATGCCTACATCCCTTATTTGATGTTCTCCTCATTATTTGCGTTCAATCACCAAGCTGAAAGATGGTTTCTCTCCAGTGTCACTTTAACTGCCAATTGTTAACAATTAAGTTCACTAAGGCAGTGCCCATGTTATAAAAATGCTCTGTGGACCAAGTTTTTTGGCCTAAAACACACTCATTCTCAATTTTACTGCAGAAATGTAAAATATGTATTTCTAAGCTGTATGCACAACTGTTTGGTGAACCCAGAATACGTTTTTTTTTTTTTTTTTTTTTTCAGTAAAGCACTATTTTCATTCTGCAATTTAAAATTTGTATTTGTACACTGTATGCACAAGTGGTTTGTGGACCAAGAACAAGGATTTTTGTAATAAAACACAGAAAAGCAGTATTTCACTGCTATTAATAAAACATAGCTATTTATACGGTTTATGTAAAAGTGGTTTGTGGACCAAGAACACTGATTTCTTTAATAAAACACAGAAAATCAGTAATTCACTGCTATTAATTAAACTTACCGTATATTTTGTTCTAGGGTTAAATTCAATTGCCAAAATAGCATTACCCTGAATCTGGTGTCCCAGCTGTGGCTGGCAAAGTATAATAGTGTCTGCCAAAACATATATTTTGTTCTGGGGAGAAATTCAATTGCCAAAATAGCAATTCCCTGTATATGGTGTCCCAGCAGTCGCTGGCAAAGTATAATAGTGTCTGCCAAAAATATATATTTTGTTCTGGGGTGAAATTTAATTGCCAAAATACCATTACACTGAATCTGGTGTTCCTGCAGTTGCAGGTCTACATTAAATCTGTCTGTAACAGGGTATATTTTGTTCTGGGGTGAAATTTAATTGCCAAAATACCATTACCCTGAATCTGGTGTTCCTGCAGTTGCAGGTCTAGATTAAATCTGTCTGTAACAGGGTATATTTTGTTCTGGTGTGATATTCAATTGCCACAATAGCAATACCCTGAATCTGGTTTTCCAGCAGTTGTAGGCCAAGTTTAAATCTGTCTTTAACAGGGTATATTTTTTTCAGGGGTGAAATTCAATTGCCAAAATGGCAATGCCCTGAATCTGGTGTCCCAGGAGTGGCTGGCAAAGTATATTAGTGTCCGCCAAAACATAAATTTTGTTCTGGGGTGAAATTCAATTGCCAATATAGCAATACCCTGAATCTGGTGTCCCAGCAGTGGCTGGCAAAGTATAATAGTGTCCGCCAAAACATATATTTTGTTCTGGGGTGAAATTCAATTGCCAAAATTGCAATACCCTGAATCTGGTGTCCCAGCAGTGGCTGCCAAAGTAATAATAATGTCCACAAAAACATATATTTTGTTCTGGGGTGAAATTCAATTGCCAAAAGAGCAATACCCTGAATCTGGTGTCCCAGCAGTGGCTGGCAAAGTATAATAGTGTTCGCCAAAACATATATTTTGTTCTGGGGTGAAATTAAATTGCCAAAATAGCAGTACCCATAATCTGGTGTCCCAGCAGTGGCTAGCAAAGTATAATAGTGTTCGCCAAAACAAGTATTTTGTTCTGGGGTGAAATTCAATTGCCAAAATAGCAATACCCTGAATCTGGTGTCCCAGCAGTGGCTGGCAAAGTATATTAGTTTCTGCCAAACAAGTATTTTGTTCTGGGGTGTGTAAGAGGGCGCAAGGTGCCGTCATGGACGGAAGATACGTGTCACCGAGGTTCCTGGCCTCGGTGAGGTGAGAGCCGGGTTTTATGTGTCAGCAGCAGCTAGTGCTGCTTGACATTGATAGTTAGTTTGGCTGCAAAGCCAATCCGGGCCGGCTCTTACTGGGAGTAGGCAAAGAGTTGGGTGGGTGCCTACTCCCCACGGTCCAGGCCGGACTTTGCCGGGCTTTTTAAAGGCAGCCACATCAGCAGGTGTGGCTGTGATTGTCCTGGAGCTGCTGCTAGTGTTGTGTTGCTCTCTGGGCTGGAAGGATGAGCTCAGCAAGGAGTCGTGCAGTCGTCCTGGAAGCCTGAAGGTGGATTATCCTGCGGCTGGGCCGACCGCCAGGTGCGAACGCGCACCTAAACATCTCACAGGTGATTGAACCTGGTTTTGGACTCTTTGGTTTTGTTTTTTTGTGTTTGCTGAGTGTGAATTAACACCAAGAGACTGTTTATCGTTTATTTTGTGCAAGTGTGAATAAAACACTGTTTATTGCACTTTCTGGACTTCTTGTTTTGCCTCTGTACTGCACCCGCACTGCTATCTACCAGAGCGACTCCCCACAGGTGAAATTCAATTGCCAAAATAGCAATACACATAATCTGGTGTCCCAGCAGTGGCTAGCAAAGTATAATAGTGTTCGCCAAAACATGTATTTTGTTCTGGGGTGAAATTCAATTGCCAAAATAGCAATACCCTGAATCTGGTGTCCCAGCAGTGGCTGGCAAAGTATATTAGTTTCTGCCAAAACAAGTATTTTGTTCTGGGGTGAAATTCAATAGCCAAAATAGCAATACCCTGAATCTGGTGTCCCAGCAGTGGCTGGCAAAGTATAATAGTCTCCGCAAAAACATATATTTTGTTCTTGGGTGAAATTCAATAGCCAAAATAGCAATACCCTGAGACTGGTGTCCCAGCAGTGGCTGGCGTAGTATAATAGTGTCCGCAAAAGCATATATTTTGATCTGGGGTGATATTCAATTGCCAAAATAGAAATACCCTGAATCTGGTGTCCCAGCAGTGGCTGGCAAAGTATAATATTGTCCGCCAAAACATATATTTTGTTCTGCGGTGAAATTCAATTGCCAAAATAGCGATACCCTGAATCTGGTGTTTCAGCAGTGGCAGGCATAGTTTAAATCTGTCCGTAACAGTGTATATTGTGTTCAGGGGTGAAATTAAATTACCAAAATAGCAATACCCTGAATCTGGTGTCCCAGCAGTGGCGGCAAAGTAATAATAATGTCCACAAAAACATATATTTTGTTCTGGTGTGATATTCAATTGCCACAAAAGCAATACCCTGAATCTGGTTTTCCAGCAGTTGCAGGCCTAGTTTAAATCTGTCTTTAACAGAGTACCATATATACTCGAGTATAAGCCGACCCGAGTATAAGCCGATCCCCCCCCCCTAATTTTACCCAAAAAAAACTGGGAAAAGTAGTGACTCGAGTATAAGCCGAGGTGGAAATGGATGTCACTGTTATGGGGGATCTGTGAATGACGCACTGTTATGGGGGGGATCTGTGGATGACGCACTGTTATGGGGGGATCTGTGGATGACGCACTGTTATGGGGGGATCTGTGGATGACGCACTGTTATGGGGGATCTGTGGATGACGCACTGTTATGGGGGATCTGTGGATGACGCACTGTTATGGGGGATCTGTGGATGACGCACTGTTATGGGGGGATCTGTGGATGACGCACTGTTATGGGGGATCTGTGGATGACGCACTGTTATGGGGGATCTGTGGATGACGCACTGTTATGGGGGATCTGTGGATGACACTGTTATGTGAAGGGGGATGTGGATGGCACTTATGGGATGGGGGCTGTGGATGGCATCCTATAACAGTGCCATCCACATCCCCCATCCATAACAGTGCCATCCACATCCCCCATCCCATAACAATGCCATCCACATCCCCTCATCCCATAACAGTGCCATCCACATCCCCCCATTACCGCTATGTATAGTTTTAAAATTTGATTTATACTATACACTTATTCTTACTATAATTCTTGCCCCCTCTGTACCTCATTACATGCGGCAGGCGGGCAGTGAATACTTCAGGCCGGGCGGGAGAGCGAGCGCAGTGTGACTGACGTCACGTGCCTGCGCCGCCTGCTTCATTCATAAAGCAGGCCGGGCAGGCACGTGACATCAGCAAGTCACGCTGCTCGTCCGCCCGGCCTGAAGTATTCACTGCCTTCCTGCCGCATGTAATGAGGTACAGAGGGCAAGAATTATAGTAAGAATAAGTGTACAGTATAATCAAATTTAAAAACTATACATGAGCGGTGGGGCCGGAGCGCAGTGAGCGCATGGGCCCTGCCGCAAATGCCCGCCCCAGCTCCTCCCCCGCTCCTCCTCCCACTCCGCTCTTCAGAGTTTTAATTTATGACTCGAGTATAAGCCGAGTTCGGGTTTTTCGGCACAAATTTTGTGCCGAAAAACTCGGCTTATACTCGAGTATATACGGTATATTTTGTTCTAGGGTGAAATTCAATTGCCAAAATAGCATTACCCTGAATCTGGTGTCCCTGCAGTTACAGGTCTAGATTAAATCTGTCTGTAAAAGGGTATATTTTGTTCTGGGGTGAAATTCAATTGCCAAAATAGCAATACACTGAATCTGGTGTCCCAGCAGTGGCTGGCAAAGTATAATAGTGTCTGCCAAAACATATATTTTGTTCTGGGGAGAAATTCAATTGCCAAAATAGCAATTCCCTGTATATGGTGTCCCAGCAGTCGCTGGCAAAGTAAAATAGTGTCTGCCAAAACATATATTTTGTTCTGGGGTGAAATCTAATTTCCAAAATGGCATTACCCTGAATCTGGTGTTCATGCAGTTGCAGGTCTAGATTAAATCTGTCTGTAACAGGGTATATTTTGTTCTGGGGTGAAATTCAATTACCAAAATAGCAATACCCTGAATCTGGTGTCCCAGCAGTGGCTGGCAAAGTATAATAGTGTCCGCCAAAACATATATTTTGTTCTGGGGTGAAATTCAATAGCCAAAATTGAGATACACTGAATCTGGTGACCCAGTAGTGGCTGGCAAAGTATAATAGTGTCCGCCAAAACATATATTTTGTTCTGGGGTGAAAATCAATTGCCAAAATAGCAATACCCTGAATCTGGTGTCCCAGCAGTTGCAGGCCTAGTTTAAATCTGTCTTTAACAGGGTATATTTTGTTCTAGGGTGAAATTCAATTGCCAAAATAGCAATACCCTGAATCTGGTGTCCAAGCAGTGGCTTGCAAAGTATAATAGTGTCCGCCAAAACATAAATTTTGTTCTGGGGTGAAATTCAATTGCCAAAATAGCATTACCCTGAATCTAGTGTTCCTGCAGTTGCAGGTCTAGATTAAATATGTCTGTAAAAGGGTATATTTTGTTCTGGGGTGAAATTCAATTGCCAAAATAGCAATACCCTGAATCTTGTGTCCCAGCAGTGGCTGGCAAAGTATAATAGTGTCCGCCAAAACATATATTTTGTTCTGTGGTGAAATTCAATAGCCAAAATTGCAATACAATGAATCTGGTGTCCCAGCAGTGGCTGGCAAAGTACAATAGTGTCCGACCACACATATATTTTGTTATGGGGTGAAATTCAATTGCCAAAATAGCAATACCCTGAATCTGGTGTCCCAGCAGTGGCTGGCAAAGTATAATAGTGTCAGCCAAAACATATATTTTGTTCTGTGGTGAAATTCAATTGCCAAAATAGCAATACCCTGAATCTTGTGTCCCAGCAGTGGCTGGCAAAGTATAATAGTGTCCGCCAAAACATATATTTTGTTCTGGGGTGAAATTCAATAGCCAAAATTGCAATACACTGAATTTGGTGTCCCAGCAGTGGCTGGCAAAGTACAATAGTGTCCGCCCACACATATATTTTGTTATGGGGTGAAATTCAATTGCCAAAATAGCAATACCCTGAATCTGGTGTCCCAGCAGTGGCTGGCAAAGTATAATAGTGTCCGCCAAAACATATATTTTGTTCTGGGGTCAAATTCAATTGCCAAAATAGCAATACCCTGAATCTGGTGTCCCAGCAGTGGCTGGCAAAGTAATAATAATGTCCACAAAAACATATATTTTGTTCTGGGGTTAAAATCAATTGCCAAAATAGCAATACCCTGAATCTGGTGTCCCAGCAGTGGCTGGTAAAGTAATAATAATGTCCACAAAAACGTGTATTTTGTTCTGGTGTGATATTCAATTGCCACAATAGCAATACCCTGAATCTGGTTTTCCAGCAGTTGCAGGCCTCGTTTAAATCTGTCTTTAACAGGGTATATTTTGTTCTGGGGTGATATTCAATTGCCAAAATAGCAATACCCTTAATCTGGTGTCCCAGCAGTGGCTGGCAAAGTATAATAGTTAATGCCAAAACAAGTATTTTGTTCTGCGGTGAAATTCAATAGCCAAAATAGCAATACCCTGAATCTGGTGTCCCAGCAGTGGCTTGCAAAGTATAATAGTGTCCTCCAAATCATATATTTTGTTCGGGGGTGATATTCAATTGCCAAAAGAGCAATACCCTGAATCTGGTGTCCCAGCAGTTGCAGGCATAGTTAAAATCTGTCCGCAACAGGTTATATTTTGTTCAGGGGTGAAATTAAATTGCCAAAATAGAAATACCCTGAATCTGGTGTCCCAGCAGTGGCTGGCAAAGTATAATAGTGTCCGCCCACACATATATTTTGTTCTGGGGTGCAATTCAATTGACAAAATAGCAATACCCTGAATCTGGTGTCCCAGCTGTGGCTGGCAAAGTATAATCGTGTCTGCCAAAACATATATTTTGTTCTGGTGCGATATTCAATTGCCAAAATAGCAATACCCTGAATCTGGTTTTCCAGCAGTTGCAAGCCAAGTTTAAATCTGTCTTTAACAGGGTATATTTTGTTCTAGGGTGAAATTCAATTGCCAAAATAGCAATACCCTGAATCTGGTGTCCAAGCTGTGGCTTGCAAAGTATAATAGTGTCCGCCAAAACATAAATTTTGTTCTGGGGTGAAATTCAATTGCCAAAATAGCAATACCCTGAATCTGGTGTCCCAGCAGTGGCTGACAAAGTATAATAGTTTCTGCCAAAACAAGTATTTTGTTCTGTGTTGAAATTCAATAGCCAAAATAGCAATACCCATAATCCGGTGTCCCAGCAGTGGCTTGCAAAGTATAATAGTGTCCGCCAAAACATATATTTTGTCTGGGGTGATATTCAATTGCCAAAAGAGCAATACCCTGAATCTGGTGTCCCTGCAGTGGCTGGCAAAGTATAATAGTTTCTGCCAAAGCAAATATTTTGTTCTGGGGTGAAATTCAATTGCCAAAATAGCAATACCCTGAATCTGGTGTCCCAGCAGTCGCTGGCAAAGTATAATAGTGTCCGCAAAAGCATATATTTTGTTCTGTGGTGAAATTCAATAGCCAAAATTGCAATACACTGAATTTGGTGTCCCAGCAGTGGATGGTAAAGTACAATAGTGTCCGCCCACACATATATTTTGTTATGGGGTGAAATTCAATTGCCAAAATAGCAATACCCTGAATCTGGTGTCCCAGCAGTGGCTGGCAAAGTAAAATAGTGTCCGCCAAAACATATATTTTGTTCTGGGGTGAAATTCAATTGCCAAAATAGCAATACCCTGAATCTGGTGTCCCAGCAGTGGCTGGCAAAGTAATAATAATGTCCACAAAAACATATATTTTGTTCTGGGGTCAAATTCAATTGCCAAAATAGCAATACCCTGAATCTGGTGTCCCAGCACTGGCTGGCAAAGTAATAATAATGTCCACAAAAACATATATTTTGTTCTGGTGTGATATTCAATTGCCACAATAGCAATACCCTGAATCTGGTTTTCCAGCAGTTGCAGGCCTAGTTTAAATCTGTCTTTAACATGGTATATTTTGTTCTAGGCTGAAATTCAATTGCAAAAATAGCAATACCCTGAATCTGGTGTCCCAGCAGTGGCTTGCAAAGTATAATAGTGTCCGCCAAAACATATATTTTGTTCTGGGGTAATATTCAATTGCCAAAATAGCAATACCCTGAATCTGGTGTCCCAGCAGTTGCAGGCATAGTTTAAATCTGTCCGCAACAGGTTATATTTTGTTCTAGGGTGAAATTCAATTGCCAAAATAGCAATACCCTGAATCTGGTGTCCCAGCAGTGGCTTGCAAAGTATAATAGTGTCCGCCAAAACATATATTTTGTTCTGGGGTAATATTCAATTGCCAAAAGAGCAATACCCTGAATCTGGTGTCCCAGCAGTGGCTGGCAAAGTATAATAGTGTTCGCCAAAACATATATTTTGTTCTGGGGTGAAATTAAATTGCCAAAATAGCAATACCCATAATCTGGTGTCCCAGCAGTGGCTGGCAAAGTATAATAGTTTCTGCCAATACAAGTATTTTGTTCTGGGGTGAAATTCAATTGCCAAAATAGCAATACCCTGAATCTGGTGTCCCAGCAGTGGCTGGCAAAGTATAATAGTTTCTGCCAAAACAAGTATTTTGTTCTGTGTTGAAATTCAATAGCCAAAATAGCAATACCCATGAATCTGGTGTCCCAGCAGTGGCTGGCAAAGTATAATAGTGTTCGCCAAAACATATATTTTGTTCTGGGGTGAAATTCAATTGCCAAAATAGCAATACCCATGAATCTGAGTGTCCCAGCAGTGGCTGGCAAAGTATAATAGTTTCCGCCAATACATAGTATTTTGTTCTGGGGTGAAATTCAATTGCCAAAATAGCAATACCCTGAATCTGGTGTCCCAGCAGTGGCTGGCAAAGTATAATAGTGTCCGCCAAAACATATATTTTGTTCTGGGGTGAAATTCAATTGCCAAAATAGCAATACCCTGAATCTGGTGTCCCAGCAGTGGCTGGCAAAGTATAATAGTGTCCGCCAAAACATATATTTTGTTCTGGGGTGAAATTAAATTGCCAAAATAGCAATACCCTGAATCTGGTGTCCCAGCAGTGGCTGGCAAAGTATAATAGTGTCTGCCAATACAATATATTTTGTTCTGGGGTGAAATTCAATTGCCAAAATAGCAATACCCTGAATCTGGTGTCCCAGCAGTGGCTGGCAAAGTATAATAGTGTCTGCCAAAACATATATTTTGTTCTGGGGTGAAATTCAATTGCCAAAATAGCAATACCCTGAATCTGGTGTCCCAGCAGTGGCTGGCAAAGTATAATAGTGTTCTGCCAAAACATATATTTTGTTCTGGGGTGAAATTCAATTGCCAAAATAGCAATACCCTGAATCTGGTGTCCCAGCAGTGGCTGGCAAAGTATAATAGTGTCTGCCAAAACATATATTTTGTTCTGGGGTGAAATTCAATTGCCAAAATAGCAATACCCTGAATCTGGTGTCCCAGCAGTGGCTTGCAAAGTATAATAGTGTCCGCCAAAACATATATTTTGTTCTGGGGTGATATTCAATTGCCAAAATAGCAATACCCTGAATCTGGTGTCCCAGCAGTTGCAGGCATAGTTTAAATCTGTCCGCAACAGGTTATATTTTGTTCAGGGGTGAAATTAAATTGCCAAAATAGAAATACCCTGAATCTGGTGTCCCAGCAGTGGCTGGCAAAGTATAATAGTGTCCGCCCACACATATATTTTGTTCTGGGGTGCAATTCAATTGACAAAATAGCAATACCCTGAATCTGGTTTTCCAGCAGTTGCAAGCCTAGTTTAAATCTGTCTTTAACAGGGTATATTTTGTTCTAGGGTGAAATTCAATTGCCAAAATAGCAATACCCTGAATCTGGTGTCCCAGCAGTGGCTGGCAAATGATAATAGTTTCTGCCAAAACAAGTATTTTGTTCTGGGGTGAAATTCAATAGCCAAAATAGCAATACCCTGAATCTGGTGTCCCTGCAGTGGCTGGCAAAGTATAATAGTTTCTGCCAAAGCAAATATTTTGTTCTAGGGTGAAATTCAATTGCCAAAATAGCAATACCCTGAATCTGGTGTCCCAGCAGTCGCTGGCAAAGTATAATACTGTCCGCAAAAGCATATATTTTGTTCTGTGGTGAAATTCAATTGCCAAGATAGCAATACCCTGAATCTTGTGTCCCAGCAGTGGCTGGCAAAGTATAATAGTGTCCGCCAAAACATATATTTTGTTCTGGGGTGAAATTCAATAGCCAAAATTGCAATACACTGAATTTGGTGTCCCAGCAGTGGCTGGCAAAGTACAATAGTGTCCGCCCACACATATATTTTGTTATGGGGTGAAATTCAATTGCCAAAATAGCAATACCCTGAATCTGGTGTCCCAGCAGTGGCTGGCAAAGTAAAATAGTGTCCGCCAAAACATATATTTTGTTTTGGGGTGAAATTCAATTGCCAAAATAGCAATACCCTGAATCTGGTGTCCCAGCAGTGGCTGGCAAAGTAATAATAATGTCCACAAAAACATGTATTTTGTTCTGGTGTGATATTCAATTGCCACAATAGCAATACCCTGAATCTGGTTTTCCAGCAGTTGCAGGCCTAGTTTAAATCTGTCTTTAACAGGGTATATTTTGTTCTAGGGTGAAATTCAATTGCCAAAATAGCAATACCCTGAATCTGGTGTCCCAGCAGTGGCTTGCAAAGTATAATAGTGTCCGCCAAAACATATATTTTGTTCTGGGGTAATATTCAATTGCCAAAATAGCAATACCCTGAATCTGGTGTCCCAGCAGTTGCAGGCATAGTTTAAATCTGTCCGCAACAGGTTATATTTTGTTCTAGGGTGAAATTCAATTGCCAAAATAGCAATACCCTGAATCTGGTGTCCCAGCAGTGGCTTGCAAAGTATAATAGTGTCCGCCAAAACATATATTTTGTTCTGGGGTAATATTCAATTGCCAAAAGAGCAATACCCTGAATCTGGTGTCCCAGTAGTGGCTGGCAAAGTATAATCGTGTTCGCCAAAACATATATTTTGTTCTGGGGTGAAATTAAATTGCCAAAATAGCAATACACATAATCTGGTGTCCCAGCAGTGGCTGGCAAAGTATAATAGTTTCTGCCAATACAAGTATTTTGTTCTGGGGTGAAATTCAATTGCCAAAATAGCAATACCCTGAATCTGGTGTCCCAGCAGTGGCTTGCAAAGTATAATAGTGTCCGCCAAAACATATATTTTGTTCTGGGGTGATATTCATTTGCCAAATGAGCAACACCCTGAATCTGGTGTCCCAGCAGTGACTGGCAAAGTATAATAGTGTTCGCCAAAACATATATTTTGTTCTGGGGTGAAATTAAATTGCCAAAATAGCAATACCCATAATCTGGTGTCCCAGCAGTGGCTGGCAAAGTATAATAGTTTCTGCCAATACAAGTATTTTGTTCTGGGGTGAAATTCAATTGCCAAAATAGCAATACCCTGAATCTGGTGTCCCAGCAGTGGCTGGCAAAGTATAATAGTTTCTGCCAAAACAAGTATTTTGTTCTGGGGTGAAATTCAATTGCCAAAATAGCAATACCCTGAATCTGGTGTCCCAGCAGTGGCTGGCAAAGTATAATATTGTCCGCCAAACATATATTTTGTTCTGGGGTGATATTCAATTGCCAAAATAGCAATACTCCTGAATCTGGTGTCCCAGCAGTTGCAGGCATAGTTTAAAGTCTGTCCGCTAAACAGGTTATATTTTGTTCTAGGGGTGAAATTAAATTGCCAAAATAGAAATACCCTGAATCTGGTGTCCCAGCAGTGGCTGGCAAAGTATAATAGTGTCCGCCAAAACATATATTTTGTTCTGGGGTGAAATTCAATTGACAAAATAGCAATACCCTGAATCTGGTTTCCCAGCAGTTGCAAGCATAGTTTAAATCTGTCTTCAACAGGGTATATTTTGTTCTAGGGTGAAATTCAATTGCCAAAATAGCAATACCCTGAATCTGGTGTCCCAGCAGTGGCTGGCAAAGTATAATAGTGTCCGCCAAAACATATATTTTGTTCTGGGGTGAAATTCAATTGCCAAAATAGCAATACCCTGAATCTGGTGTCCCAGCAGTGGCTGGCAAAGTATAATAGTGTCCGCCAAAACATATATTTTGTTCTGGGGTGAAATTCAATAGCCAAAATAGCAATACCCTGAATCTGGTGTCCCAGCAGTGGCTGGCAAAGTATAATAGTGTCCGCCAAAACATATATTTTGTTCTGGGGTGAAATTCAATTGCCAAAATAGCAATACCCTGAATCTGGTGTCCCAGCAGTGGCTGGCAAAGTATAATAGTGTCTGCCAAAGCATATATTTTGTTCTGGGGTGAAATTCAATTGCCAAAATAGCAATACCCTGAATCTGGTGTCCCAGCAGTGGCTGGCAAAGTATAATAGTGTTCGCCAAAACATATATTTTGTTCTGGGGTGAAATTCAATTGCCAAAATAGCAATACCCTGAATCTGGTGTCCCAGCAGTGGCTGGCAAAGCATAATAGTGTCCGCCAAAACATATATTTTGTTCTGGGGTGAAATTCAATTGCCAAAATAGCAATACCCTGAATCTGGTGTCCCAGCAGTTGCTGGCAAAGTATAATAGCTGTCCACTAAAAGCATATATTTTGTTCTGGGGTGAAATTCAATTGCCAAAATAGCAATACCCTGAATCTGGTGTCCCAGCAGTGGCTGGCAAAGTATAATAGTGTCCGCCAAAACATATATTTTGTTCTGGGGTGAAATTCAATTGCCAAAATAGCAATACCCTGAATCTGGTGTTCCAGCAGTGGCAGGCATAGTTTAAATCTGTCCGTAACAGGGTATATTTTGTTCTAGGGTGAAATTCAATTGCCAAAATAGCAATACCCTGAATCTGGTGTCCCAGCAGTGGCTGGCAAAGTATAATAGTGTCCGCCAAAACATATATTTTGTTCTGGGGTAATATTCAATTGCCAAAATAGCAATACCCTGAATCTGGTGTCCCAGCAGTGGCTGGCATAAGTATATAATCATGTCCGCAAAAACATATATTTTGTTCTGAGGTGAAATTCAATTGCCAAAATAGCAATACCCTGAATCTGGTGTCCCAGCAGTGGCTGGCAAAGTATAATAGTGTCTGCTAAAACATATATTTTGTTCTAGGGTGAAATTCAATTGCCAAAATAGCAATACCCTGAATCTGGTGTCCCAGCAGTGGCTGGCAAAGTATAATAGTGTCCGCCAAAACATATATTTTGTTCTGGGGTGAAATTCAATTGCCAAAATAGCAATACCCTGAATCTGGTGTCCCAGCAGTGGCTGGCAAAGTATAATAGTGTCCGCTAAACAAGTATATTTTGTTCTGGGGTGAAATTCAATTGCCAAAATAGCAATACCCTGAATCTGGTGTCCCAGCAGTGGCTGGCAAAGTATAATAGCTGTCCGCCAAAACATATATTTTGTTCTGGGGTGAAATTCAATTGCCAAAATAGCAATACCCTGAATCTGGTGTCCCAGCAGTGGCTGGCAAAGTATAATAGTTTCGCCAAAACATAGTATTTTGTTCTGGGGTGAAATTCAATTGCCAAAATAGCAATACCCTGAATCTGGTGTCCCAGCAGTGGCTGGCAAAGTATAATAGTTTCTGCCAAAACAAGTATTTTGTTCTAGGGTGAAATTCAATTGCCAAAATAGCAATACCCTGAATCTGGTGTCCCAGCAGTGGCTTGCAAAGTATAATATTGTCCGCCAAAACATATATTTTGTTCTGGGGTGATATTCAATTGCCAAAATAGCAATACCCTGAATCTGGTGTCCCAGCAGTGGCTGGCATAGTATAATATCTGTCCGCCAATACATATATTTTGTTCTGGGGTGAAATTCAATTGCCAAAATAGCAATACCCTGAATCTGGTGTCCCAGCAGTGGCTGGCAAAGTATAATAGTGTCCGCCCACACATATATTTTGTTCTGGGGTGCAATTCAATTGACAAAATAGCAATACCCTGAATCTGGTTTTCCAGCAGTTGCAAGCCTAGTTTAAATCTGTCTTTAACAGGGTATATTTTGTTCTAGGGTGAAATTCAATTGCCAAAATAGCAATACCCTGAATCTGGTGTCCAAGCAGTGGCTTGCAAAGTATAATAGTGTCCGCCAAAACATAAATTTTGTTCTGGGGTGAAATTCAATTGCCAAAATAGCAATACCCTGAATCTGGTGTCCAAGCAGTGGCTTGCAAAATATAATAGTGTCCGCCAAAACATATATTTTGTTCTGGGGTGAAATTCAATAGCCAAAATAGCAATACCCTGAATCTGGTGTCCCAGCAGTGGCTGGCACAATATAATAGTGTTCGCGAAAACATATATTTTGTTCTGGGGTGAAATTAAATTGCTTAAATAGCAATACCCTGAATCTGGTGTCCCAGCCGTGGCTGGCAAAGTATAATAGTTTCTGCCAAAGCAAGTATTTTGTTCTGGGGTGATATTCAATTGCCAAAATAGCAATACCCTGAATCTGGTGTCCCAGCCGTGGCTGGCAAAGTATAATAGTGTTCGCCAAAACATATATTTTGTTCTGGGGTTAAATTAAATTGCCAAAATAGCAATACCCTGAATCTGGTGTCCCAGCAGTGGCTGGCAAAGTATAATAGTTTCTGCCAAAGCAAATATTTTGTTCTGGGGTGAAATTCAATTGCCAAAATAGCAATACCCTGAATCTGGTGTCCCAGCAGTGGCTGGCAAAGTATAATAGTGTCCGCAAAAGCATATATTTTGTTCTGGGGTGAAATTCAATTGCCAAAATAGCAATACCCTGAATCTGGTGTCCCAGCAGTGGCTGGCAAAGTATAATAGTGTCCGCCAAAACATATATTTTGTTCTGGGGTGAAATTCAATTGCCAAAATAGCAATACCCTGAATCTGGTGTTCCAGCAGTGGCAGGTATAGTTTAAATCTGTCCGTAACAGGGTATATTATATTCTGGGGTAAAATTCAATTGCCAAAATAGCAATACCCTCAATCTGGTGTCCCAGCACTGGCTGGCAAAGTATTATAGTGTTTTCCAAAACATAATTTTTTTTTCTCGGGTTAAATTCAATAGCCAAAATAGCAATACCCTGAATCTGGTGTCCCAGCAGTGGCTGGCAAAGTATTATAGTGTCCGCCAAAACCACTAATGTTTTCTTATGATGAGGACATGGGAATACCACCTCATCGAAGTCTGCACGTCTCTGATGAGGACGAAACACAGTTGCCAACTGCTGCGTATTTCTGCAGTGTGCAGACCAAACAGGAGGTCAGGGAGGAAGACTGTGTGGAAGACAATGCAGGGGACCATGAGGTCCTAGACCCCACATGGAATGAAGGTCGTGCCACTGACTTTCATAGTTCAGAGGAAAAGGCAGGTGTGAGACCGAGCCAACAGCGTAGCAAAAGAGGGAGCAGGGGTCAAAAGCAGAACAGCCGCCTCCAAGAGAGTTCGCCTGCTACTGGCCTCCGCCAACAGGGACCGAGCACCCCAAAGGCAGCTTCAAGGAGTTCCCTGGCATGGCACATCTTTAAACTAAGTGCTGACGACAAGACCCAAGTGGTTTGCACGCTGTGCCATCAGAGCCTGAATCGAGGCATTGACGTTCTGAACCTTAGCACAACCTGCATGACCATGCATCTACATGCAAAGCATGAACTGCAGTGGAGTGCACACCTTAAAAGCAAGTAACTCACTTAGGCTCCCCCTGCTCCCTCTTCTGCTGCTGCCTCTGCCTCTTCCTCCGCCTCGAGAGGAATGTTAGCAACTGCCGCCCACCAAACAGAGGATGTGCCACCGACACCACCACCTGCCTCACCAAGCATCTACACCATGTCACATGGCAGGGTTCAGCTCTCCATCTCATAAAACTTGGAGAGAAAGCGTAAATTCCCACCTAGCCACCCTCATGCCCTGGGCCTGAATGCCAGCATTTCTAAACTCCTGGCCTTTGAAATGCTGTCATTCCGGCTGGTGGACGCAGACAGCTTCAAACAGCTGATGTCCATGGCTGTCCCACAGTATGTTGTTCCCAGCCGCCACTACTTCTCCATGACAGCCGTGCCTTCCCTGCACAACCAAGTATACGATAAAATCAAGTGTGCACTGCACAACGCCATCTGTGGCAAGGTCCACCTAACCACAGATACATGGACCAGTAAGCACGGCCAGGGACGCTATATCTCCCTAACTGCACACTGGGTAAATGTAGTGGCGGCTGGGCCCCAGGCGGAGAGTTCCTAGGTGCAGGTCCTTCCGCCGCCAAGGATTGCAGTGCATCATTCTTTGCCTCCTGTAGCCTCCTCCTCCTACTCGGCTTCCTCCTCCTCTGCTTCCACCAGCTCATCCAGTCAGCCACACACCTTCACCACCAACTTCAGCACAGCCCGGGGTAAACGTCAGACGGCCATTCTGAAACTCATATGTTTGGGGGACAGGCCCCACACAGCGCAGGAGTTGTGGCGGGATATTGAACAACAGGCCGATGAGTGGTTTCTGCCGTTGGGCCTCAAGCCCGGCCTGGTGGTGTGCGATAATGGGCGAAATCTCGTCGCAGCTCTGGGACTATCCAGCTTTGACGCACATCCCTTGGCTGGCGCATGTGTTGAATTTGGTGGTGCAGAAATTCATTCACAACTACCCTGACATATCAGAGCTGCTGCATAAAGTGCGGGTCGTCTGTGCGCGCTTCCGGCGTTCACATCCTGCAGCTGCTCACCTGTCTGCGCTACAGCGGAACTTCGGCCTTCACGCTCACCGCCTAATATGCGACGTGCCCACCAGGTGAAAATCCACCTTGCACATGCTGGAGAGACTGTGTGAGCAG
Source organism: Bufotes viridis (assembly GCA_033119425.1). Classification (NCBI taxonomy): domain Eukaryota; kingdom Metazoa; phylum Chordata; class Amphibia; order Anura; family Bufonidae; genus Bufotes; species Bufotes viridis. The sequence goes on from CM065589.1 coordinate 104,720,303, forward strand.
CAGCAGGCCATAGTGGAGTTTCAGCAGCAGCACGCACGCGTCAGTCGCACTGCGGAACAGCACGACTTTCGCCACCAGTGATTGGGCCTTCATGCGAGACCTGTGTGCCCTGTTGCGCTGTTTCGAGTACTCCACCAACATGGCCAGTGGCGATGACACTGTTATTAGCATTACAATACCACTTCTATGTCTCCTTGAGAAAACGCTTAGGGTGATGATGGAAGAGGAGGTGGCCCAGTAGGAGGAGGAGGATGAGGGGTCATTTTTCTGTTAGAAGTGTCTCAGAGGGAGGTTTTTTGCAACAGCAGAGGCCAGATACAAATGTGGCCAGCCAGGGCCCACTACTGGAGGATGAGGAGGATGAGGAGGAGGACGAGGATGAAGCAGGTTCACAGTGGGGTGGCAGCCGACACAGCTCAGGCCCATCACTGGTGCATGGCTGGGGGGATACGGAGGATGATGATGATACGCCTCCCACAGAGGACAGCTTGTCCTTACCTCTGGGGAGCCTGGCACACATGAGCGACTACATGCTGCAGTGCCTCCGCAACGACAGCAGAGTTGCCCACATTTTAACTTGTGCGGACTACTGGGTTGCCACCCTGCTGGATCCCCGGTACAAAGATAATGTGCCCACCTTACTTCCTGCACTGAAGCGTGATAGGAAGATGCGCGAGTACAAGCGCACGCTGGTAGATGCACTCCTGAGAGCATTCCCAAATGTCACAGGGTAACAGGTCGAAGCCCAAGGCAAAGGCAGAGGAGGATCGAGAGTTCGCCAACACAGCTGTGTCATGGCCAGCTCTTCTGAGGGCAGGGTTAGCATGGAAGAAATGTGGAAAAGTTTTGTCTCCACGCCAAAGCTAACTGCACCACCACCTGATACGGAAAGTGTTAGCAGGAGGCAGCATTTTACTAACATGGTTGAACAGTACGTCTGCACACCCCTCCACGTACTGACTGATGGTTCGTCCCCATTCAACTTCTGGATCTCCAAATTGTCCACGTGGCCAGAGATAGCATTTTATGCCTTGGAAGTGCTGGCCTGCCCGGCGGCCAGCGTTTTGTCTGAACGTGTATTCAGCACGACAGGGGGCGTCATTACTGACAAACGTAGCCGCCTGTCCACATCCAATGTGGACAAGCTGACGTTTAAAAAAATCAACCAGGCATGGATCCCACAGGACCTGTCCCTCCCTTGTGCAGAATAGATATTTATAACTGCCTCCCCCTCAACCATATATTCTTGTACTCCATGGCACTTCTTTATTGAATCCTAATTTTTTTAACTTTACCATGATCTTGCGGTGCAACCCAAAGTTGAATGAACCTCTCCTCAATCTGGGCGCCGGGGCCTAAATAACTGAAAGTGGCCTGTTACAATGGTGGGTGACATGAAGCCTGATCCTCTGCCATGCGACCTATCTCCACTGTCTGGGTGCTGGGGCCTAAATAACTGAAAGTGGCCTTCTCCAGTGGTGGGTGATATGACGCATGATTCCTTGCAGTGGGACCTCTCTCCTCTGTCTGGGTGCTGGGGCCTAAATTACTGGAAGTGGCCTTCTCCAGTGGTGGGTGATATGACGCATGATTCCTTGCAGTGGGACCTCTCTCCTCTGTCTGGGTGCTGGGGCCTAAATTACTGAAAGTGGCCTTCCCTAGAGGTGGGTGATATGATTCCTTATTACTTGCAGTGGGACCTCTCTCCTCTGTCTGGGTGCTGGGGCCTAAATAACTGAAAGTGGCCTTCTCCAGTGTAGTGTGATATGATGCATGATTCCTTGCTGTGGGACCTCTCTCCTCAGTCTGGGTGCTGGGGCCTAAATAACTGAAAGTGGCCTTCTCCAGTGGTGGGTGATATGAAACCTTAGTCCTTGCTGTGTGACCTCTCTCTCCTCTATCTGGGTGCTGGGGCCTAAATAACTGAAAGTGACCTTCTCCAGTGGTGGGTGATATGAAACCTTATTCCTTGCTGTGTGACCTCTCTCCTGTGTCTGGGTGCTGGGGCCTAAATAACTGAAAGTGGCCTTCTTTAGTGGTGGGTGATATGACGCCTTATTACTTGCTGTGGGACCTCTGTCTGGGTGCTGGGGCCTAAATAACTAAAAGTGGCCTTCTCCAGTGGTGGGTGATATGACACCTTATTCCTTGCTGTGGGACCTCTCTCCTCTGTCTGGGTGCTGGGGCCTAAATAACTGAAAGTGGCCTTCTCCAGTGGTGGTGATATGACGCATGATTCTTTGCTGTGGGACCTCTCTTCTCTGTCTGGGTGCTAGAAGAGTGTTGAGCGAACAGTTCGAGAATAGTTCGGGTTCGTACCGAATTTTGGGGTGTCCGTGACACGTACCCGAACCCGGACATTTTCAAAAAAGTTCGGGTTCGGAGTTCGGCATGTTCTCTCGGCGCATTTTGAAAGTACTATATAGCAGAATAGTACAGGCTTAAAGCTGAAATCGCATTGCGATTACAACTTTGAGCTACCGATCACCATGGGAACGCCTCCTCCAGTAGAATGTACTGTCGGATGTTTGAATTACGTTGAAATCCCAATGCGATTCTTATATATTTGCTTAATCGCATTGCGATTTCAACTTCTCAAATCCGACAGTACATTCTAGCATTTTTCCCATGGTGATGTAGACGCTCCATTAGCACGGAATCCGGCTGAAGCAGAAATCGCAATGCGATTCTTAGAACTCAAATAAATCGCATCACACTACACGCTCTAATTGCATTCGATTTTAACTTTACTGTTTGGTTTTGTATCGCGATAATACAAAAATTTGAATAATCGTGTGCGTGCTGTTCTAGCACGCAGTGCTATTCAGTATCTCACTCTTGAGTTTAATCGCATTCGATGTTAACTTATGCATTTTTTTTTTTGCCAGGCATCAGCAGTAAGTTAAAATAGAATGCGATGCCTGTCAAAAAGCATAAGTTAAAATCGAATGCGATTAGAACTTAAGAGTGGGATACGAATAGCACTAGTGTTGTTGAGCGCACATTTCGAGAATAGTTCCGGTCCGTACAGAATTTTGGGGTGTTCATGATACGACCGAACCCGAACATTTTCATAAAAATTCGGTTCGGTTTTGTAGTTCGTCATTTTTGTGGCGCATTTTGAAAGGCTGCAAAGCAGCCAATCAACATGCATCATACTACTTGCCCTAAGATGCCATCGCAGCCATGCCTACTATTGGCAAGGCTGTGATTGGCCAAGTGCAGCATGTGACTCAGCCTCTTTATAAGCTTATGCGCACGTCGGGACGTGCTCACTCCCGATGTGAATAGAACAGGGATAGATGCAGCTGCTGTGAGGGCGAGATAGGCAGGGAATAATCGAGGAAAAAACCTGAGAAGAAGTGAAAGATCTACACCAGTGAATCAAAACAACTCAGCTGAGCTGTTCACTGAAAGTTTATTTTTTTACACTGGCCAGATCGATTTTTACCGGCACATGTAACTGGGCTGACCGGCGGCGGCCATTTTGGGACCTGTGGTGCGCCAGCTCAAGCTGCCACAGAGTCCAAAGAAAAGCTCCAAAGAATTGAAAATCTACTCCTGTGACACAGAACAACAGCGATTCAGCTGCTCAGTCAAAGTCAATTTTTTTCTGGCTGGGCAGACCATTTTCTGGCACATGTTACTGGGCTGATAGGCGGCGGCCATTTTGGGACTTGTGGTGCGCCAGCAAAAGCTGCCACAGCGTCCATTAATCTCATGTAATAGTCGATTTTTTCATAGATATACTACATCAGGGGTTTGGCTGTGCTTGTGTCACCCCTACTAACTGCCAATATATTTAATATATCAGTGGTGAAACTGAAAGTAACCCACTTGGATAGCAAATCCCATGAATGTGCTGTTCCAGCTAGGCTAGCCAGTGTCACTACAGCCAGGTCCAATACTGTCAGCCAGAAATTAATTTTTTTTTTTTTGCCAGAAATATAAATTAAAAAATCTTTCCCTGTAACAAACATAATCTGGTGTTAGACCAGAAGAAGCACTCCTTCAGTAAATAATACTGTAAAAGGTTTAGGCAATAATTCTCCCAGTGTGGGCAATTTATGTACCAAAACGAGCATTTTAAAAATTCTGGTGTTCTGAAATACCAGCAGTCCTCTTGTAATTAATACCAGAAAAAGGCATTATAGTGTCCAGTGTTGTCATTTTGGTTCCAAAAGGCCAATTTAATCAATCTGGTGTTGGTGACACCCGAAATAGTAGGCCGCACGTTGTTACTCCTTTAAAAGGAAATGGTTCTCCCACTGTGGGAATTCATTTAACATAAGTAGCATTTAAAAAATTCTTGTGTCCAATTTGCAGCAGTTTTCTTGTAATTAATACCGGAAAAAGGAATTACGGTATATCTTCCAGTGTGGGAATTTTGGGGCTAAAAAATAATATATTTTATTGTGGTGCGAGTTGAATCGCAACAATGAGAAAACATTCTATTACGGGACGAGGACGCGGTCGTGGTGGGGTCCGTGGAGTCTCTGTTGCTGGCAGAGGATGTGGTCGTTCGGCCTCAGGCGCACAAAGTAGTGAACCAACTCTCTCAAGTAGCCGGCAGAATTTACAGCAATATTTGGTGGGGCCCAATGCCGTTATGAGGATGGTAAGGCCTGAGCAGGTACAGGCATTAGTCGATTGGGTGGCCGACAGTGTTTCCAGCACGTTCACCACATTGTCTTCCGCCCAGTCTTCTGCGGAAAGCGCACAGGTGGCACCTGAAAACCAAGCCCATCAGTCTGTCACATCACCCCCATGCATATCAGGGAAACTGGCTGAGCCTCAAGTTATGCAGCAGTCTCTTATTCTGTTTGAAGACTCTGCTCCCACGGTTTTCCAGGGGCGTCCACCTAGCCCTTCCCCAGCGGTGGAAGACATTCCATGCACTGACGCACAACCACTTATGTATCCAGATGATGAGGACATGGGAATACCACCACAGCAGAGTGACCGAGTCTCTGATGATGACGAAACACTGGTGCCCACTGCCGCGCCTTATTGCAGTGTGCAGACTGAACAGGAGGAGGTCAGGGAGGAAGACTGGGTGGAAGACGATGCAGAGGACGATGAGGTCTTAGACCCCACATGGACTGAAGGTCGTGCCGCTGACTTAAATAGTTCAGAGGAAGAGGCAGTGGTGAGACCGAGACAACAGCGAAGCCAAAGAGGGAGCAGGGGGCAAAAGCAGAACACCCGCCATCCCGAGAGTTCGCCTGCTATTGGCCAGCGCCAACAGGGACCCAGCACCCCAAAGGCATCTTCAAGGAGTTCCCTGGCATGGCACTTCTTCAAACAATGTGCTGAGGACAAGACCAGAGTAGTTTGCACGCTGTGCCATCAGACCCTGAGGCGAGGCATTAACGTTCTTAACCTGAGCACCACCTGCATGATCAGGCATCTACATGCAAAGCATGAACTGCAGTGGAGTGCACACCTCAAAAACAAGGAACCCGCTCAGGCTCCCCCTGCTCCCTCTACCGCTGCTGCCTCGGCTTCCGCCTCGAGAGGAATGTTGCCACCTGCCGAGCAGCAAACAGAGGATGTTCCACCGACACCGCCACCGCCACCGTCACCTAGCGTCTCCACTATTTCACACAGCAGCATTCAGCTCTCCATCTCTCAAACCTTTGAGAGGAAGCGCAAATTCCCACCTAGTCACCCTCGAGCCCTTGGCCTGAATGCCAGCATTTCTAAACTACTGGCCTTTGAAATGCTGTCATTCCGGCTGGTGGACACAGACAGCTTCAAACAGCTGATGGTCATGGCTGTCCCCCAGTATGTGGTTCCCAGCCGCCACTACTTCTCCAAGACAGCCGTGCCTTCCCTGCACATGCAAGTGTCTGATAAAATCAAGTGTGCACTGCGCAACGCCATTTGTGCCAAGGTCCACCTAACCACAGATACGTGGACCAGTAAGCACGGCCAAGGACGCTATATCTCACTAACTGCACACTGGGTGAATGTAGTGGCGGCTGGGCCCCAGGCGGAGAGTTCCTTGGCGCACGTCCTTCCGCCACCTAGGATCGCAGGGCATCATTCTCTGCCTCCTGTAGCCTCCTCCTCCTACTCGGCTTCCTCCTCCACTGCTTCCACCAGCTCCTCCTGTCAGCCACACACCTTCACCACCAACTTCAGCACAGCCCGGGTAAACGTCAGCAGGCCATTCTGAAACTCTTATGTTTGGGGGACAGGCCCCACACCGCGCAGGAGTTGTGGCGGGGTATTGAACAACAGACGGACGAGTGGTTGCTGCCGGTGGGCCTCAAGCCAGGCCTGGTGGTATGCGATAATGGGCGAAATCTCGTGGCAGCTCTGGGACTAGCCGGTTTGACGCACATCCCTTGCCTGGCGCATGTGCTGAATTTGGTGGTGCAGAGGTTCATTCACCACTACCCCAACATGTCAGAGCTGCTGCATAAAGTGCGGGCCGTCTGTGCGCGCTTCCGGCGTTCACATCCTGCCGCTGCTCGCCTGTCTGCGCTACAGCGGAACTTCGGCCTTCCCGCTCACCGCCTCATATGCGACGTGCCCACCCGGTGGAAATCCACCTTGCACATGCTGGAGAGACTGTGCGAGCAGCAGCAGGCCATAGTGGAGTTTCAGCTGCAGCACGCTCGCGTCAGTCGTACTGCGGAACGGCACCACTTCACCACCAATGATTGGGCCTCCATGCGAGACCTGTGTGCCCTGCTGCACTGCTTTGAGTACTCCACCAACATGGCCAGTGGCGATGACACTGTTATCAGCGTTACAATACCAATTCTATGTCTCCTAGAGAAAACGCTTAGGGCAATGATGGAAGAGGAGGTGGCCCAGGTGGAAGAGGAGGAGGAGGGCTCGTTTCTAAGACTTTCAGGCCAGTCTGTTAGAAGTAGCTCAGAGGGAGGTTTTTTGAAGCAGCAGAGGGCAGGTTCACAAGTCGCCAGCCAAGGCACTCTAATGGAGGACGAGGAGGATGAGGAGGAGGTGGAGGAGGACGAGGATGAAGCAGGTTCACAGCAGGGTGGCAGCCCACACAGCTCAGGCCCATCACTAGTGCGTGGCTGGGGGGATACGGTGGACGATTTTGATACGCCTCGCACAGAGGACAGCTTGTCCTTACCTCTGGGGAGCCTGGCACACATGAGCGACTACATGCTGCAGTGCCTGCGCAACGACAGCAGAGTTGCCCACATTTTAACGTGTGCTGACTACTGGCTGGCCACCCTGCTGGATCCCCGGTACAAAGACAATGTGCCCACTTTACTTCCTGCACTGGAGCGTGATAGGAAGATGCGCGAGTACAAGCGCATGCTGGTAGATGCGCTCCTGAGAGCATTCCCAACTGTCACAGGGGAACAGGTGGAAGGCCAAGGCCAAGGCAGAGGAGGAGCTAGAGGTCGCCCATGCAGCAGTCACGGCCAGCTCCTCTGAGGGCAGGGTTAGCATGGCAGAAATGTGGACAAGTTTTGTCTCCACGCCACAGCTAACTGCCCCACCACCTGATACGGAACGTTTTAGCAGGAGGCAGCATTTCACTAACATGGTTGAACAGTATGTCTGCACACCCCTCCACGTACCGACGGACGGTTCGGCCCCATTCAACTTCTGGGTTTCAAAATTGTCCACGTGGCCAGAGTTAGCATGTTATGCCTTGGAGGTGCTTTCCTGCCTGGCGGCCAGCGTTTTATCAGAACGCGTATTCAGCATGGCGGGGGGCGTCATTACTGACAAGCGCAGCCGCCTGTCCACAGCCAATATGGACAAGCTGACGTTCATAAAGATGAACCAGGCATGGATCCCACATGACCTGTCCCTCCCTTGTGCAGAGTAGTCCTTAATAACTGCCTAAAACATGTCTTGTTGTACTACGGGCCACTTCTTTATTTAATACTAATTTTATGTAACCCACAGTTGAATGAAACTCTCCTCTGTCTGGGCGCCGGGGCCTAACTAGATGAAAGTGGCCTGTTAAACTATCGGGTGACATAAAGCCATAACCTCTGCCATGCTACCTCTGTCCTCTGCCTGGGTGCTGAGGCCTAAGTCAAATAAAGCGGTCTTCTGCTGTGCTGGGGATATGAAGCTAATCTCTGACCTCTCTCCTCTGTCTGGGTCCAAAGGCCTAAGTCACTGAAAGAGGCCTTCTCCTGTGGTGTGTGATATGATGCCTGAATTTGTGCTGTGGGACCTCTCTCCTCTTCCTGGGTGCAGGGGTCAAAGTATCTAAAAGTGTCCTTCTCTTGCGGTGGTTGATATGATGCCTGAATATGTGCTGTGTGGCCTCTCTCCTCTGTCTGGGTGAAGGGGTCAAAGTAACTAAATGGTGGCCTACTCCTGTGGTGGTTGATATGATGCCAGATTCTCTGCTGTGGGACCTCTCTCCTCTTCCTGGGTGCAGGGGTCGAAATAATAGTAAGTGACCTTCTCCATTGGTGGGTGACTTGAAGCCTGATTCTGTGCTATGGGACCTCACTCCAATTAATATTGTTTAATTTTTATTTATTTTATGTTAACTCATCATTTCCCTATCTAAATTTGTTTGCAGGGGATTTACCTACATTTTGCTGCCTTTTGCAGCCCTCTAGCCCTTTCCGGGAGTCTTTTACAGCCTTTTTAGTGCCCAAAAGTTCGGGTCCCCATTGACTTCTATGGGGTTCGGGTTCGGGATGAAGTTCGGGTTGAGTTCGGATCACGAACCCGGACATTTTCCGGAAGTTCGGCCGAACCTCTCGAACCCGAACATCCAGGTGTTCGCTCATCTCTACTCATGATTCCTTGCTGTGGGACCTCTCTCCTCTGTCTGGGTGCTGGGGCCGAAATAACTGAAAGTGGCCTTCTCCAGTGGTGGGTGATATGACGCATGATTCCTTGCTGTGGGACCTCTCTCCTCTGTCTGGGTGCTGGGGCCTAAATAACTGAAAGTGGCCTTCTCCAGTGGTGGGTGATATGACGCATGATTCCTTGCTGTGGGAGCTCTCTCCTCTGTCTGGGTGCTGGGGCCTAAATAACTGAAAGTGGCCTTCTCCAGTGGTGGGTGATATGACGCATGATTCCTTGCTGTGGGACGTCTCTCCTCTGTCTGGGTACTGGGGCCTAAATAACTGAAAGTGGCGCATGTGTTTGAATTTGGTGGTGCAGAAATTCATTCACAACTACCCTGACATATCAGAGCTGCTGCATAAAGTGCGGGCCGTCTGTGCGCGCTTCCGGCGTTCACATCCTGCAGCTGCTCACCTGTCTGCGCTACAGCGGAACTTCGGCCTTCACGCTCACCGCCTAATATGCGACGTGCCCACCAGGTGAAAATCCACCTTGCACATGCTGGAGAGACTGTGTGAGCAGCAGCAGGCCATAGTGGAGTTTCAGCAGCAGCACGCACGCGTCAGTCGCACTGCGGAACAGCACGACTTCGCCACCATTGATTGGACCTCCATGCGAGACCTGTGTGCCCTGTTGCGCTGTTTCGAGTACTCCACCAACATGGCAAGTGGCGATGACACTGTTATTAGCATTACAATACCACTTCTATGTCTCCTTGAGAAAACGCTTAGGGCGATGATGGAAGAGGAGGTGGCCCAGTAGGAGGAGGGGGATGAGGGGTCATTTTTCTGTTAGAAGTGTCTCAGAGGGAGGTTTTTTCAAAAGCAGAGGCCAGGTACAAATGTGGCCAGCCAGGGCCCACTACTGGAGGATGAGGAGGATGAGGAGGAGGTGGAGGAGGATGAGGATGAAGCAGGTTCACAGTGGGGTGGCAGCCGACACAGCTCAGGCCCATCACTGGTGCATGGCTGGGGGGATACGGAGGACGATTTTGATATGCCTCGCACAGAGGACAGCTTGTCCTTACCTCTGAGGAGCCTGGCACACATGAGCGACTACATGCTGCAGTGCCTCAGCAACGACAGCAGAGTTGCCCACATTTTAACTTGTGCGGACTACTGGGTTGCCACCCTGCTGGATCCCCGGTACAAAGATAATGTGCCCACCTTACTTCCTGCACTGGAGCGTAATAGGAAGATGCGCGAGTACAAGCGCACGCTGGTAGACGCGCTCCTGAGAGCATTCTCAAATGTCACAGGGGAACAGGTCGGAAGCCCAAGGCGAAGGCAGAGGAGGATCGAGAGTTCGCCAACACAGCTGTGTCATGGCCAGCTCTTCTGAGGGCAGGGTTTGCATGGAAGAAATGTGGAAAAGTTTTGTCTCCAAGCCAAATCTAACTGCACCACCACCTGATATGGAACGTGTTAGCAGGAGGCAGCATTTTACTAACATGGTTGAACAGTACGTCTGCACACCCCTCCACGTACTGACTGATGGTTCGTCCCCATTCAACTTCTGGATCTCCAAATTGTCCACGTGGCCAGAAATAGCATTTTATGCCTTGGAGGTGCTGGCCTGCCCGGCGGCCAGCGTTTTGTCTGAACGTGTATTCAGCACGACAGGGGGCGTCATTACTGACAAACGTAGCCGCCTGTCCACATCCAATGTGGACAAGCTGACGTTTAAAAAAATCAACCAGGCATGGATCCCACAGGAACTGTCCCTCCCTTGTGCAGAATAGATATTTATAACTGCCTCCCCCTCAACCATATATTCTTGTACTCCATGGCACTTCTTTATTGAATCCTCATTTTTTTAACTTTACCATGATCTTGCGGTGCAACCCAAAGTTGAATGAACCTCTCCTCAATCTGGGCGCCGGGGCCTAAATAACTGAAAGTGGCCTGTTACAATGGTGGGTGACATGAAGCCTGATCCTCTGCCATGCGACCTATCTCCACTGTCTGGGTGCTGGGGCCTAAATAACTGAAAGTGGCCTTCTCCAGTGGTGGGTGATATGACTCATGATTCCTTGCTGTGGAACCTCTCTCCTCTGTCTGGGTTCTGGGGCCAAAATAACTGAAAATGGCCTTCTCCAGTGGTGGGTGATATGACGCATGATTCCTTGCTGTGGGACCTCTCTCCTCTGTCTGGGTGCTAGGGCCTAAATAACTGAAAGTGGCCTTCTCCACAGGTGGGTGATATGACGACTTATCCCTTGCTGTGGGACCACTCTCCTCTGTCTGGGTGCTGGTGCCTAAATAACTGAAAATGGCCTTCTCCAGTGGTGGTGATATGACGCATGATTCCTTGCTGTGGGACCTCTCTCTTCTGTCTGGGTGCTAGGGCCTAAATAACTGAAAGTGGCCTTCTCCAGTGTAGTGTGATATGATGCATGATTCCTTGCTTTGGGACCTCTCTCCTCTGTCTGGGTGCTGGGGCCTAAATAACTGAAAGTGGCCTTCTCCAGTGGTGGGTGATATGACGCATGATTCCTTGCTGTGGGACCTCTCTCCTCTGTCTTGGTGCTGGGGCCTAAATAACTGAAAGTGGCCTTCCCTAGAGGTGGGTGATATGATTCCTTATTACTTGCAGTGGGACCGCTCTCCTCTGTCTGGGTGCTGGGGCCTAAATAACTGAAAGTGGCCTTCTCCAGTGTAGTGTGATATGACGCATGATTCCTTGCTGTGGGACCTCTCCTTTGTCTGGGTGCTGGGGCCTAAATAACTGAAAGTGGCCTTCTCCAGTGGTGGGTGATATGACGCCTTATTCCTTGCTGTGGGACCTCTCTCCTCTGTCTGGGTGCTGGGGCCTAAATAACTGAAAGTGGCCTTCTCCAGTGGTGGGTGATATGACACCTTATTCCTTGCTGTGGGACCTCTCTCCTCTGTCTGGGTGCTGGGGCCTAAATAACTGAAAGTGGCCTTCTCCAGTGGTGGGTGATATGAAACCTTATTCCTTGCTGTGGGACCTCTCTCCTCTGTCTGGGTGCTGGGGCCTAAATAACTGAAAGTGGCCTTCTCCAGTGGTGGGTGATATGACGCCTTGATTCCTTGCTGTGGGACCTCTCTCCTCTGTCTGGGTGCTGGGGCCTAAATAACTAAAAGTGGCCTTCTCCAGTGGTGGGTGATATGACACCTTATTCCTTGCTGTGGGTCCTCTCTCCTCTGTCTGGGTGCTGGTGCCTAAATAACTAAAAGTGGCCTTCTCCAGTGGGGGGTGATATGACGCATGATTCCTTGCTGTGGGACCTCTTTTCTCTGTCTCGGTGCTGGGGCCTAAATAACTGAAAGTGGCCTTCTCTAGTGGTGGGTGATATGACGACTTATTCCTTGCTATGGGACCTCTCTCCTCTGTCTGGGTGCTGGGGCCAAAATAACTGAAAGTGGCCTTCTCCAGTGGTGGTGCTATGACGCATGATTCCTTGCTGTGGGTCCTCTCTCCCCTGTCTGGGTGCTGGTGCCTAAATAACTAAAAGTGGCCTTCTCCAGTGGTGGGTGATATGACGCATGATTCCTTGCTGTGGGACCTCTTTTCTCTGTCTCGGTGCTGTGGCCTAAATAACTGAAAGTGGCCTTATCTAGTGTTGGGTGATATGGCAACTTATTCCTTGCTATGGGACCTCTCTCCTCTGTATGGGTGCTGGGGCCTAAATAACTGAAAGTGGCCTTATCCAGTGGTGGTGATATGACGCATAATTCATTGCTGTGGGACCTCTCTCCTCTGTCTGGGTGCTAGGGCCTAAATAACTAAAAGTGACCTTCTCCAGTGGTGGGTGATATGACGCCTTATTTCTTGCTGTGTGTCCTCTCTCCTCTGTCTGGGTGCTGGATCCTAAATAATTGAAAGTGGCCCTCTCTAGTGGTGGGTGATATGACGACTTATTCCTTACTGTGGGACCTCTCTCCTCTGTCTGGGTGCTGGGGCCGAAATAACTGAAAGTGGCCCTCTCCAGTGGTGGGTTATATGACGCATGATTCCTTGCTGTGGGACCTCTCTCCTCTGTCTGGGTGCTGGGGCCGAAATAACTGAAAGTGGCCTTCTCCAGTGGTGGGTGATATGACGCATGATTCCTTGCTGTGGGACCTCTCTCCTCTGTCTGGGTGCCGGGGCTGCAATAACAGAAAGTGACCTTCTCCATTGGTGGCCGACTTAAAACCTGATTCTCTGCTATGGGAACTCTCTCCAATTGATATTGTTTAATTTTTGTTTATTTTATATTATTTTAATTTATTTCCCTATCCACATTTGTTTGCAGGGCATTTACCTACATTTTGCTGCCTTTTGCAGCCCTCTAGCCCTTTTCATGGACTATTTTACAGCCTTTTTAGTGCCCAAAAGTTCAAGTCCCCATTGACTTCAATAGGGTTCGGGTTAGTGATGAAGTTCGGGTCGAGTTCGGATCCCGAACCCGAACATTTTCGGGAAGTTCGCCCAAACTTCTCGAACCCGAACATCCAGTTGTTCGCTCATCTCTAACCGATTCTCTTTTTTACTGAAGAAATGTAAAATATGTATTTGGGCAGTGTTTTTAACACTGCTTGGTGGACCATGAATACTTTTCCAAAAATACACTGAGGCTCTATTTCATGGCAGAAATGTCAAATGTGTATTTGGGCAGTGTATTTCAAACCGTTTTGTGGACCAAGACATTTTTTTTTTCCCTGAAACACACTGATGCACTATTTTCCTGCAGAAATATTAAATATGTATTTGTACGCTTTATGCACAATTGCTTTGTGAAGCAAGTATATAGCTTTTTTCCCACAAAAAAAAAAATTCACTATTTCACTGCAGAAATGTCAAATGTGTATTTGGGCGGTGTATTTCAAACTGCTTTGGGGACCAGGATCACCGCTTTTTATGTTGCAGAAATTGAATATACGGTTTAGTGCATTGTATACACAAGTGCTCTGTGGCACCACAGGTCCCAGACTAGACGAATAGACTATGTCACCCCTTAATTATATCAAAGGTAATGTAGGGGACTTGAGCAGCCAGAAAAAAAAAAAACATTTTCTCCTTCACTGAGCTACCAAAAAGGATTAATCTGATGTCCCTGCTAGGCTGGCAGACATGCAGTACACTGCAGTGGCTAAAATGGCCACCAACCCCCACCTCTGTAACAGATGGATTTAAAAAGAAAAATTCCTTGGCAGTGGCTGGGTACAGAAATGTAGGATTGCTGAAGCTCCCTCCCTCTCTATTTGCTGTATCTTGTGGATTAATGTACAACAGGTTCTGCAGATTTCTTCCCTAATCTGTCCCTCACAGAAGTGGCAGCGACCTATCCCTACACTTAGAAGAGCAGAGTGATGTGTGGCGCTACGTGACTTCACCTTAAATAGAGGCTGGGTCACTTGCTGCACTCAGCCAATCACAGCCATTCCATTAGTAGGCATGGATGTGATGGCTTCTTAAGGAAAAGAAGTAAAATGCTTGCTGATTGGCTGCTGTGTAGCCCTTCAGAAAGCGGGAAGAATCGCCGAACAACTGACCCGAACCCGAACTTTTATGAAAATGTTCGGGTTCGGGTCCCGAACACCTCAAAATTCGGTATGTGTATGGTTCGCTCAACCCTAGTCATATGATATTTTTATAGAGAAGGTTGTTACGGATGTGGCAAAACCTAATATGTCTAATATGATTTTAGCACAATAATAGCATATATGAAACAAAAAAATTATGTTTTAGTTTCTCCATATTCTGAGATCCATAGTTTTTTAAATTTTTTACGCAATTTTCTTATGTAGGAGCTCATTTTTTGCGGGATGAGGTGACAGTTTTATTGGTATCATTCTGTGGGACATACGCCTTTTTTTATCGCTAGGTATTGCACTTTTTGTGATCTAATATGACAAAAAGGGCTTTTCTTGACACATATTTTTTTTATGGTGTTTATTGGACGGGGTGGATCATGTGATATATTTATAGAGCCAATCATTACAGACTCAGAGATACCTAATATGTGTGTTTTTTTTCAATTTTTTTTCAATTTTTTTATTATAAAAACAGACATCACACATCGGGTCCCCGCCACAGCAGCGTGGGGACTCGATTGGCTCCCTCACCCGCAACAAACCCCTTCTATGTCATGGTCAGCACTGACCGCGGCATAGAAGGGGTTAATGCGCCGGCATCTGTGTTTTCACTGATGCCAACGTATACAGCAGGGATCCGACTAACGGGAACAGCCGGTCCCCTGTAGCTGATCGGGTGGGCGCAGCTCCTGCACCTGCTTGATCAGCGTGCCGTAATAGTACTGCGCTGGGCGGCAAGTCACGTCCCGCTGCGCCGTACTATGCCGACGCTGGTAGGGAAGGGGTTAAAGCTTCCATACACATGCAATAGTGGTGACAGCTATTTCTACCGACTCACTCATACACCTATATTTTTGGTTTGGCTGAATGTCTATGTGTATTCAATGCAGAGAGAGGAGAAAGCTGCTGCTAGACACCTCTTGCGGTTGCTTCCCAGGTAATTACACAGCTAGGGCAGTGTGTCACTCCACAAACACATTTGAAGTGCTCACCATCAGGCCTACATACGTAACCCCGACCTTTGTGGGATGCCAAACCCTTGATAGGCAACTTGCCTATTACCTCAATAGGCATCTTGCTTCCCATTGAATTCCCAAGAGTAAAAGGATTGGCTGTTGGGGGAAAGTGGAGAGTACATTAGACTGTCAGCTGCACCTGCTGTTCTCAGCAGGTTTGGCTTACAATATTCTAATGTGTATGGAGGCCTTAAGGCTAATGTGCATAGGGAGTGGGACCTTAAGTCATTGCATTGCTACTAAAGTGTGAGAATATCTGGAGTTAACTTCTCAGTTTGACCTAAAATCAGGGTAACCCAAAGCAAATCTAGGGCTCTGGAACATCTCAAAGAGCACAATGTTGAAATCTAGGAGATGCATAAAGTACAAAGAGAGACTTTCTTGCTTTTTTCCTTCTACTCCTTTTACATGCAGAAACAATTGTAAATCACAATGAATAGGTTTTATTCACTGCAAATCCCTGAGTGAATAGGAAGGGACAAGAATAATGTTATAAAAGTAATTCAGTATATATTAAGCAAGGTGCTTCGAATATCAGAAATATAACATCATTGGAAATTACCAAGTTCCATATATTCTCTATAATAAATGCAATGCTAGAACACTTTTTATTTCTATCCACTACTTTTCAGACATATTGAATTTTTTCATTTTTTTCCAAAGAAATCAAGTCCTAGCTGTAGCCTTAAAGTGGTATATAAAATATATTCTACAGTCTGCACTGATGGTAACTGCACTTAATGGGTATGTATTGACTGCTGAAGCTAACATTATTAGTTAGATAAAGGGGAAGTATAATTATCTCTAATGACATGAAGTATAATGTTATATCAATAAGTTTGTGTTGTATGATACAAACTACAAGTATCCACACGTAGGAATATGAATGCCTATAGCTGTCAATGTCTCAGCAGGACTATGATGACAGAATAATACAAATTTGATCATATGTTTAGCTAACACATTGCAGAGTAACATATCTAAATAGTGAGCAGAGTAAAAAGATTCATTTAAAAGTCTTCAAAGCCAGAGATTTAATTTGTTGAACTGTAATAGGAAACTTAATTTAGACATAGATTTGAACACCCCATTATTTATTTTGGTATTCATTTTGACTGGGATTATATGCTACTTTCCTTTTGTACTGCTAATTGATCTTTAGATTCATAGATGAAAGAGGCTTTTTTCACAGCACTACCAAATTAGAGATATGTGGAGCTCTTTCTGATAAAGGCCATGTGTTAAAGTTACACAAGGAACAATAACTGTTATAGCAAAGTATAAAGGCAGAGAAGGGGAGGGGGCACTGAAAAGAGAGCTCCCTGGGCTGATTCATACTGCATTTTAATGAAGTTTAAATTTTCCTGTTTCATTTTAGTATAATTAGAAATGTAGTTTGTAATGTACATACACATGATACAAACTATGGCTATACCTAAAGCTCAAGATACCAAGATACCAAGCTACTTTAACATGGTTGCTGGATTTAACTAAAGATCAAAGAAAAGATTTTAACATGCCATCTTAGTCAGGCTTTCCACAAAGTGGATGTTTTAGTATCTTTAAATGGAATTCAGTTCAGTTTAGTGATTGTTAAACAGTCATAAGTGCACTTATTGACTGGTTATCATGTGGTCATATAGATGATCTAATTATAATAAGTACATGTTAATTGTACCAGCACTGGTAATTGACATTTTTCTATATTGCAATTAGTGATGAGCGGCAGGGGCAATATTCGAATTTGCGATATTTCGTGAATATTCGTTAGAATATTTATCATATATTCACGAATATTCGTATTCGAGATTATTCTATTGATTGCAAAAAATCAGCAATGAAATATTGGCGTGATGCGAATATTCTAAAACCAGAATATATAGCACTATAGAATATAGTGCTATATATTTTTTTTTTAGAATATTCCTCATTTTTTTCCATCTGAAGTCATGATTCCCCCTGTGTAAGTTGCTTTTGGGCCAATGCTTTTTTCAATTGGAAAAAATGATGAATACTCTAAAAAATGAATATATATATATATTGTAAGAGGGCGCAAGGTTCCGTCGTCGACGGAAGGTACGTGTCACCGAGGTTCCTGGCCTCGGTGAGAAAGAGCCGGATTTTTTGTGTGTCAGCAGCAGCTAGTGCTGTTTGACACATTGATATTTACTATGGCTACAAAGCCAATCCGGCCGGCTCTTATTGGGAATAGTCAAGTGATGAGTGGGAGACTATTCCCCACGGTCCAGGCCGGACTTTTTCCGGGCCTTTAAAAGGCAGCCACCTTAGCAGGTGGAGAGGTGATTATCCTGGAAGCTGCTGGTGTTACTGTGGAGCTCTCAGGGCTGAGAGCAAAAGTCTGCAAACAGGCGTGCAGTCTACCTGGAAGCCTCTGGTGGAAACTTTGTGTGGCCGAGCTAACTGCCAGGTGTGAACTAACACAGACCACTCAGGGGACCTTGCTGTGGGACTGATGTTTTTGGCCTTGTGTTTTGCCTCGTGTGAACAAGCACTAAGACTGTTTCTGTTTTGCCTCGTGTGAACAAGCACTAAGACTGTTTTTGTGTTGCTGAGAGTGAATAAAACACTTCTGCTTTACCCAGGGAACTGTGTACCTTGCCTCTATACTGCGTCCGCAAGCCTGTCTACCAGAGCAATTCCCCACATAATATATATATATATATATATATATATATATATATATATATATATAATGTATTTCTTTTATGCGAAAAATCAGCAATGTAATATTCGTGTAATGTGAATATTCTGAAACACGAATATATAGCACTATAGAATATAGTGCTATATATTCTTTTTTTATAATATTCGGCATTTTTTCCATTTTAATGTAAACAGTCATTGGCCCAAAAGCAACTTAAGCAGGAAGGAATCCTGACTTCAGATGGAAAAAATAACAAATATTCTAAAAAATGTTAGCATTACACGGATATTACATTGCCGATTGTTCGCATAAGAGAAAAAAAATTTAAATAATGAAGAATATTTTAATTCACTACAGACTACAATATTGCAGGCTTCTCATATTGGCCCACAAGCAAGAAGCAGGTAGGTATAGTAGGTAATAAGTTCAGATAGAAAAACAAAACAAAAATAAACGAATATACGTGAATTTTTGAAGTGCCGATATTCACAATAAAAATTTGAAATTCGAATATTCGCACTCAACACTAATTGCAATGTGTGGACTATTACACTGTTCGTCTGAATGAATGTGTCAAAAGGAGCGCAAAGTTGAGGGCTGTCAGAGCAATAATCCACCCCACTAACTAACCATATAATTGAACAATATGCCCTGTTTTATTGTTTTGTATGCTATCTTATAGAAGTGTAACACCCCAGAGTGGTGTTATCACTCCTACACCCTGCTACTGTCTTTAATGGGCTAACATAGTGTCATCTTATGTATTTTTGTTCAGGTCCTCCACAATGTGCATTCCTAATCTTGTTATGCAATTGTTCATGAGTAATGTGCCTGGTTCACCAGCAGGTGGCAGCAAACATGGCAGAGCTATATTTCGATAGAATGGAACTCACCATTACATCCCCCCCCTCCTTGGTCAGAAGTGGGCCATTCCTGCTTGCTACCAGAAGGAGGTGGGGCAGTTCTGGTTTGTGCTGGTTGAGACTTCATGTTGGAACTGCCAGGCTTCTAACCTATTCCTTGGCTGAAAATACCTCCAACTAAAAAGTGAAGTGCAGTGTAAAGAAGAAGCCAAGTTATCCAGTCAGCTCTTCAGTACAGCAGAGAGAGAGAAAGATATAGCAGAGTTGAGTTTGCCTGCCAGTTTAATGCTAAAGCCTGCTGGACAAAGACAAAGCCTGTAAGCTGTTGAAAGAAACGTTTATCCAAAGTAAAGCCGCTGTTGAACTTCATCTCAAGGTCTGGACTCAAGTTATTCTTTACAATCCATCAATTATTCCCCTTTTTATTGCTTCAGAGACAAAGCCTGGGGTCCAGCAGTATCCAGGTAGGAGCACCGTGACACATAAAGAGACATTTAGGCTGCACTTCACCACTCGGCATTTCCTACACATGGGACGCGACATAGGAGGGCCCTGGGGGAAGGCTGCCGATGGCAAAATTGGCGTCACAAACAGGATGTACTTTTGCGCCTTATTGCTGCTAGAGGTCTACAGCAGGGGTGCACAACCTGCGGCCCATGGTCCACATGCAGCCCTCGATAACCTTCTGTGTGGCTGCAAATATCTGGTAAAAGACATGTATGTCTATGTCTTATGGCTTCTTACATGTATCTTTCATGTATTCTCCTATTAGATGGGAGTCCTGGAACTGTAACTAAACATTTATAGAATATACTGTATGTTCAATATGCCAAAAATAGACAGTATTTCAGTTGGTAATACCCCTTTAAGTTTTATTTTCGGCCCTTGGAATTGGTTCAGGCTGACAATGTGCACCCCTGGTCTACAGTAATAGCTAAACCACTTTATTGCACCAACTTACTGCTGGAGAATGTGAATCTACATTAATTGCAGCACTATGTCAAAACAGGGGTTAATTGGCTATCTTGGATTTGGGCATTGTGTGGAAGACATCCACCCAGCAAAGGGGAGGGAACTAAACAGCTCGGCTCCACAGAGGAACCATTCTTGCAGCAGAAGAAACTAAAGTGCTCAGTACAATTTCCGAGGAGGACAAATAAACTAACTGTACCCCCTACAGGAAGTGGATGCGGCGGCCATCTTGAAAACCAGAAAATACAGTTCCTTCTCCCTGGATCCAGAAAAGCAACATCCAGAGGTCGGAGTGAGTACTGCTTGGGAAAATAACCTTGCTAAATACTGTTTTGGGCCATTATCTGCCTGCCAAAGCATCATACTCCCCAAAATTGCGCATTTGCAGTGACTCTTAAAGGAGCCATGTACCAATTCTGCTGCCGTTGCCCATAGCAACACACGCTTAAATTGTATTTTAGCTTACACTGACCCCTCTAGTCTGGTACTGGGTATCAAAAGCCATGTGTGACAGTGAGGATAACACCCACTTGGACAGAAGCAATCCACCAGCACCATCAGGATCACTCTAAACATTCCATCGAAATATGTGAGTTCCTACTAGCACTATTGGAGGTTCTCTTGTATAATAATTATTTTCAATTTGACAGACAGTTCTATTTGCAATGTTGGGGCACCGCTATGGGGTCCAATGTGGCCCCGACGTATGCAAATATCTACATGGTCCATGTGAAGGAACATTTTATATATCCATTTACCCTATTCCAGTTTGTGAAGGGGTGGATGCGATATATTGATAATGTTTTTCTGGTTTGGATCAATACAGATGTTGATCTACAGTCCTTCCATGACTCCATCAATGATATACACCCACAACTAAAATTTACGAGGGTTGAATCTACTTATTCCTACAATTTTTGGACACGTTAATGTATGTGACGGATCAGGGACTACAGACGGATTTATTTGTAAAACCCACTGACCGTAATAATTTTTTGATATACGATAGTGCACACCCAAAAGGCATGATTAACTCTCTCCCGTACAGCCAATTTTTAAGGGTCAGACGCATAGAATCGGATGACACAAAATTGGAAGCACGACTTCATGATATGGGATGGAGGTTTGGAGATAGGAAATACCCCAAAAAACTGGTAGAACACCACTGCAAGAGGGTCAGGGACACCACACGGGAACAGTTGTTAAATCCACGAGATAGGGAGACCCGACCCTCCAGAATCCCCTTTGTGTCTACCTTCTCTAAACTTAGCCCACAGATGGCAACAGCTCTTAAACGCAATTGGTGTGTACTGTCGCGATCCTTTCCAGGAATTATAGAGTTTCAGACACCACCTCTGATGTCATACAGGAGGTCTAAAAACTTGGGTGATATACTTACACGTACAGTTCTACCTAAAGAGAAAACTGGAAATAGAACTAAAAAAGGTTGTTACCCTTGTTACAACTGTTGCAATTGTAACAGCCTATAAAAGGGTGATTCTTTCACACATCCACGTACTGAGTAAACGTTACCAAATAAGGGATACTTATACATGCACTTCTGAATTCGTCATCTACATATTGCAGTGCCCATGTGGCCTGCTATATGTTGGTGAAACGACACAACCATGCAAACTGAGATTCAGTCAACACCACTACACCATCAGGAAACTAATAGAGAGAAGAGTTGCCAACCCTGCAGCATGTGAGGGAGATCTTCGGGTCCCCGAACATTTTGTCAAACAGAGACATAATGTATCACAGCTTCGGTATAGAATTATTGATGGAATTCCCCCTCTGATGAGAGGAGGTTACCTTACCATGAAAGGCTCCAGAATAAACTGGAGCTCAGGTGGATTTACGAGCTAGACACTCTTAAAGCTAGGGGTATGAACCGTGATTTTAAAATCGGATCCCTCTTTTGAAATTGCCATTCAGGATATTATTGTATTATGTACATACATTGATCTTAATTTTTGTTCACATTTGTTTATTCTTTGTTCTTTTTAGATCATTGCTATATTTGGAGTATGCTACATCCCGGTGGACCCCTTGTTGTGGACGTGCGCCTTGTTGTGGACGTGCGCCTTTAGTCAGGCGGTCCACTGTATGCTTATCTCCTTGTGTTGTCCCCTTGGTATGACTCCATCTAAGTCACACAAGACCCCTGCTCTATAATCTCAGACCCTCTGTGGCCTCTATTAACAGCCTGCTGCACGCCCTCATTGGTGTACACAGCAAATTTATACATCTACCAATGTTGGGTAGTGTCCACCCCACTGAGCCCTTTTTAGAAGGATTACACCATTGTATTAGCCTTTTTGATACTTTGACTTTTTTAAACCTTTTTCCAAGTATAATCAAGCACATCAATTTTGCCAATACACTTGATACATGGAACATCGGCTCCCCCATGTGATAGGGCAGTCTTATGTTAAGTATATGGACACTCATTCATGACGCCCACGGTCACATTACTGGCACATGACCAATATTCTATTGACATCATTGTTAAGGGCGGTCTAAAGTTAGGTTTATGGACACTCCTTGATGACGCGCCCAGTCACATGACCTGCACATGACCAATATCCGGCTGAGTTTTTATGTTGAACTTTGGAAGTATCGGGACCTTGTACAGAGCATGCGCACTTTATAGGAAGGAATTTAGTGCGCTCCCCTACTACAACTATTTACTGTTACATATAGGTCAAATAAGGTATGCACTTTTTTCTTTGATTATGTGAAGCAGCTGGTGATCTGTTTTATTCAATACTTCTCTAAATTGATATTTTATTACATTGTGAATGACATCAGTAAGGGGGAGGGGTTGACCCCCCTCTTGACCAATTGTTTGTATGCACTGGGTATATATGTTTGTTACTTGATGTACACTTTATGCTTGATAAAGACTCCAAGTGAGTCAAAACATAGCGTCTCTGAGGTGGAATAAAGGAGTTTCTTTTTTTGCAAGACATTGGAGTGCTGCGATTTTCTTCACTCTATTAGTATCCTTTGGGGGTCCGAAGGCCGCGACCTGACATCGCTTTGCACCGCCCCTGAATGGACTATTGATCTAAATGATCTTTGATGGTGCTGTCTCACCTTGCTATGACTCTATTTTGGGTACCACAATTTGAACTATGTGCTTTTTGTATGGACACTGGTAAAATAATATTGATAACCAGATACCTAATTTCCCCTTGGTTACCCTTATAGCACATCCTAAGCACAAGCCGAGGGCGGCTTGGTTTTAAGTAAGGGGGTATGTGACAAAGGAGGGCCCTGGGATGCGACGCTTGACTGTGAAATTGTAATTTGAAGCCATTCATACATTCATTGGCAGACCTTGTCCTTAAGTTGTACTATACTTTAAAGGCCGTGGTGGGCATGTGACCTGGGGGTCACATTTTCTGATGCTGGAGAGTTGTGCAGGATGGGAGGCTTTTGAGTGGGACCAGATGATAAAAAGGAGTTTGGAGTACTTGGTGGTCAATCAGCTAGTGGTGCTGCATTGAAGCAACTACTGGTAGTTATTTAGTTCACAGTGAGGAAGATACTGCTGAGACAAGTAGAGATTTCCACCACCTACACCATGGACCTACAGACTAGTCAGTTTAAATGAGTGCTTGTCCATGATCAGAAGACCAACTGAGTAATGCTAGTGGTTTCAGACCACTTCTAGATATAAATTACTATGTGGTAACCATTAACTTAATACTCTGGAGGGAGAAGTGCCAAGATAATTGTGACCATTTCAGCCACTGTGCCCTGTTGTATCGTGTACTGTGGGTAAAAACCTGTTAAGTGCACCATGAACCACAACTACCATATACAAGTACCCTGTGAGTATTGTAAAAAAAAAAAAAAACACTTAGTATAAATGTCTGTGTCATCTCAACTGGCATTTTTCAGAAGGAAAATGCTTTTCACACACAGTACAGGTTGTATACTTCCTTGGTTGCCAGACTTATGGCCAATCAAGCATTTATGGGAGCAGCAGGGACACCAGCTTCAGCAACCTACATTATCTACAGACCCGGATGCAACATCTGTGGGCAAATATGCTGCAGGATACCATATGAAACCTATATGCCTCCATGCCCAAATGTATCTCACCTTGTATCCAGGATAGAGATACTAGAGCCTCCTTTCAATTGTAAAATTTTCCCCAATATGTGTATCCTTTCATTCTAATATTGTAATCAGTTGCATATACCATCATTGCATTCAAACTTAGAAAATTTCATTTGATCCTTCTTAGTGTGTTACTTGGTGCATTATTTGTTTGGTCAATGAGTGTACAATGAGTGTACAATGAATATCTTGCTAAGTAGAAACTGTCTGTCGGATATAGGGATTGTCTATGTTACCTGTTACCTGTCGAAATCTCTGTGGACTACAAATTCTGTGCTGTCACCAATTGCAACTACCAAAGAAGTATGAAGGTTGCTCTGCTACTGTAAGTTATTTGTAAACTGCAGCAAAAAACTGCCTTGTTACTGTTAGTAGTGTTGAGTGAGAATATTCGAAAAGCAAATTTTTATTTGCGAATATCGGCACTTCGCGATTTCACAAATATTCACATTTAGAAATCTATAGCTTTTCCTTGTATCTGTTCTCTGTCAGCCACTCCCAGCTACTATATATTCTTCCTATCTGCTTCCCTTGTTTCTAGATATAGACCTTCTTTCCAGATCTTCTATTCTGACATCAGGTGGAGTTGGAGTTGCTGTGGAGGTGTTGGAACTAGAGCTGTTGGATCTCTGGTTCATTCCTGTTGTTGTCTGTTGTTTGTTTTCTCCCTTTGGGGATTGTTTGTGGTGTTTGTGTTGTTTGTCCTTTCCCTGTTGTTACCCTAGGTGTCAGTGGTGAGGACTAGAGCTCCCACCACACTATTCACTACCTAGGGCTTATTTCAGCGTAAGCCAGGGACAAGGCACGTCATCATGGTACAGGTTAGCAGCCCGTCTAGGGACGTCAGGGCAGCCAGGTGCCAGTGCTAGGTGAATTAGGAGTCACCACTCCTCCCTCTCCCTAGTGAAATGGTACTCTCCTTCCCTCCTCTCTGCGCTGCACGTCTGTTACCTGCCATATCAGACGTGATAACCATAAGTTTCAGAATCTCTTATAAGCTAACATATATAAGAAGCAAATTTAAAATAAAGTTGGGCTGTTGATGCTAATAACGAAAAAGCAAGAGGGGAAGCAATCTTCTGACAAATCACTGTTTGTCATTTGATTACAATTACCAGTGATCTATACATAAAGATACATGTACACAAGTGCACTATAAAAACTATTTGTGCCCCTATGGGGAAATAAATGGTCATGACTTAATCAACCTCCATCTTGGATCTTATACATTTGAGGACACCTTCAGTGATCTTATGGAGTCCATGCCTCAATGCAGGTACCATTTTGGCAGATTTTGTGTGTGTGTATATATATATATATATATATATATATATATATATATATATATATATATATATATATATACACACAATAAGAGAGAGACGATGTGTGTGTGTGTGTGTGTGTTTTCATATACATTTCAGTACTTCATGGATTAATAGTCCATCTACTTCCCAGAAAAGCTACATAGATGTTAAGTGGTCAATTCTCCATTGTTAGTATTTATTACTTTTATCATGAAAAATTGCTTTGTCCAAATGCAGACTAAATATACAGTGTAAAGAGTGTTCTTAAGCCAGAGAAATCGAACCCACAGGCCAGGGCACCACAGATGAGAAACAGATGCATCTTAAAGAGTGTTGCCTTGAGATCTTTCTACCGAGGCTTTGATGGATTAGCACTTAAACTTAGAAGCACCAAAATAATATCTTCCTGGCTTCTGAAAGGTTTAGATTGAACTGATTACAAGAATGTGGATTCAAAGACACAAACAGCACTCACAAACCCCTAAAGGATCAAAAGGCCATAATTTATCACCGGTTCTAACTGTAAAGCAAGTACCAGGTACATGCCACATCCCAGTCATCTAGTGTTAAGGCTGAAGCCTGATTATTTATACATAAGTCAAGAATCTTGTCAAAATATTGCTCTTTCAGTCCAGCGTCTATGATAACATTCAAAAGCAGATTTCTTCCATGTTTAAAGAGGCTGTCACGTGTTTGGTTAATATAGCATGTACTCTTGTCAATGTTATAATTGAATCCTTTAGGTATGTTACAAGAAATTAAGGCTTGGAAAGACTATTTGAGAAGTATTCTGCTTGTCTTCCTTCTTATGGCTGCAAATATTTCAATTTGTAGCATCTGATCAGATTCTTCTGCGCTTCAAATGGACATAAGCCATAAAATGTGTGTGTGTGTGTGTGGGGGGGCATATAAATGCTGAGATAAATTTGTCTTGAAAAGTTGATTACACATCTGTTTTGTCTTACTGTGGAAATTTGATGTGGCAGATTATTATTTTAGAGCCAAAAAGAGGAAACACAAGGAAAGTGCAAAGAGCAAAGCACAAAGATTAATGCCACATATGCATTTCCCTCCTGTTAAGAAATACATTTATCTGCTCTTTAATTAATAATGGTTTGTATGAAGCCTGGACAGTGATTAATAGCATGCTCGCCTGCATCATAAACACTGTAAGAGTAATGTTTTCAGATATATTACATGGCATGACTTTAAACTATAAGGCTCTTTCTCTAATTCACTGACCATCAATTCGACCATTAACAAAAAACGATAACAATTTCCACTTATTTAAATGTAATGGCACCTAGGAAAAGAGAAACATATTTTGTTCCTAAGGAAATGTTATGCTTCTCAAACATCTAATGCTGAAGTCCACATTCATTTATACATTTACTCATGCCTGGCATTCTACAGGGTATAGATTAGTTTCTCAGTAAGAAGTGCCTGAGGTTTATCAATGCATTCATATTTTAGTTCTGCAGTATTTTGATAAAATGGTATATTGAGGAGTTTAAATGGTCAAACACATCAGACTGTGTTACAGAAACAAATCTAATTAAGCCCAAAGGATATCTGTTATAAATATATTATACTTAAAATAAAGTGCAGTACATTATGCAATGTTGTTAACATGGAAACACTAGGGATGTGGCTGCAATTCACAGAGGCAGGAAAGCTAGCACTTGTATGAAGACTATAGGTGGGCAAATCAATCGTAAAAGAATAAAAATAAAAAATAAATATTTTAAAAATCCTACAGTGCAGTTTCTTTTTAAGGTGACTGTTAGTTAACACTAGCAGCCATGTGTTCACCCATAGTATCTCTTTTACTTTAAGAGTACTAATGCTGGCTTGGCATTAAAGAACTTGAAATGAATTGCATACATTCCTAGGAGACCCCGGAATGTCATCCACAGTATTTGATGGCAATTGCAGCATTTTCAATTTGGGTCAAATTTATTCTGATGTGATACAAATCCCATCCAAATTCACTAGTGAAGACTGATCATTTGAGCATTGGGGCAATGCTCTGTGGCCCACAACTTCTCAGTTCTCGCATGCTTAAGGATTAAGAATATCTTCCAAAAAAAAGTACAAATGATAAATCCTCATTCGCAATTTATTAACTCAGACCAAGTGTGACAATCCAACACCATATATCAGGCTGGGGTTCCTTTGGCCCACCAGAGGAAATGATTAAGAGGGTTCTATACAGAATATGCAAACATCAACTTTAAATTAGATTATAAACTTTATCATGACTGCACACCGGGGGCATGTCATCAAGGGTTAGGTCTGATAGTTATTTGTAAATGTACCCATTAGATATAATGTACAATGGTGAATAGCAACAATTGATTGCCTCCAAAGTTCGCTCCAGCTAGAGATGACTTGTTCTGGACTCTTCCAGACCATTATTTGGGGAGCACTTAGGTCTGCCAGAATAGCTTCAGATACTCTAGTGGGCCAGTCCAATAGCCATTAATTTTACATCTTTTCAAGTCCACTCTTTCTTCTATGGGCCTGGTTATACTCTACAACAATATTTATACATACAATATATACTGGGTTGGTTAAAGGGTTATTCTGATCTGGTAAAGTGATCAGGGAGGGTCTTGAAATCCATGCTGAGAAAGAAGGGGCCACAGCCCTGATTTAAAACTGAGGAAAGCTTAACTGATTTTGGCTGGTTTTATTTCCTAGGTGTCACATAGCTATGGCTTGTAGATTATGGGTTCCATATATGGAATGCATCAATGAGCCCATGGGAATTATACTTATTGCCATGTGAGTGGATTGAGGGAACCCATGACCATATTGGATGGATACAGTTCAATAATAACTATATGGAGCAAGTTAGGCATCCTTTTTTTTTTTTTTTTTTTTTATTATTACTTATTTATGTAGGTTGTGGTGTAGTGTGAATTCTTTGTGAAGTACTTTCAGGTAAAAGGAGGTTAATATGCTTATACATGTTTAAGGGATTTCATTTAGCTACATGATTCAAAAGAAGTCTACGAGAAATAAAAAACCATAAATTTTATGTATCTCAATACAGGTATGACCTTGCTAAAGGACCAATTAAACCAGAGCTGGTCTAGTACTAAGTATCCCTAATAAACTATAAGCTTCAGCTGGAAAGACATCTACCATGCTAGAGAGAGAAATCAGGTTTACCAATGATCCTGGGATCCTAGTGTATTGCTGTAGAGGTTACAAATGTAATTTAAAGTTAGTAATGAAAAATAATGAAATAAATGGCTGCATTAACCTATAACTCAGAGCTTATCTAACAGACTATAGGCCCTGCAAAGTAAAAGTACTACATACAAAGTTAATCATTTATGGCTAATGGTCCCAGCAGTATTTTTTGTCAATAGTTAAATTGTTAGTGTTCTTTATATCATTGCTTTGTCAGTAAACATACCAACCTGGGTATTATTGTGTTTTCAAGAAAATAATACTTCATGGAGTATATACTGTACATTATTATATACTATAATAAGCAAATACATATATTGTAACACATCTCTCAACAAAATGATTCAAATTTGGCATGATTGCCCACATTGTCAGCTAAAGTTGATTTCTTTATAAAGTCATTTTTTAACGCCTATTCGATTATTATTGTTATTATTATTATTATTATTATTATTATTATTATTTAAATACACAGTACAGAAAAGGAAAGGAAAGGGGAAAGTAAACGTTTTAAACGAAGGACATTATTTTCCACGTCAGTAAACATTAAATGCCGAAATTATAATTCCGCTAAGTATCGTTGAGAACTGTCCAAAATATGTGGATATACTGTATCTAGTTTTGTTTGCACAATCCTTGGACAGTTGTCTGTTATAAAGCTGGATTCTACCAGTAGTAGATGTGGGATCATCCAGTTTCCAGATATCAGTATTGTTTTTAGCATTCACCACCAAGTTCTATCAACATAATTGATCCATCTCAGGAGGTGTCCTGATTTAATATTTTAAAGCACATATACACATCTGACATATAAACATTTTGTATTGGCACAAAACTAACATCAGAGAGGGGAGGGGGCTTCATAAAGTAATTTTGATGAAAGTGAAGAGACCAAATGTCATATAGGTGACATTTTCTGTTTTGGATTATATATTTTTAATGATAAAAATATCAAAAGAAAAATAACATTTATCTTGGTGTTCCATAACTATATAAAAATGCTGGCCTTTGTGTCAACCACAGTGCCCCTCTAGTAACAGCCACTATGCCCCCAAGTGAAAATAAATCCCTTCCTTGTTCTCTCAGCATTATGGTTCTCCATTCTAACTTGCGAACAGCCCATCGATGGTTGTTCATATGGACTTTCCTGTTCTTGTGCCAGAGCACAGCACACAAGTCGGTTTTCTTTGTATAATCTGCCATAATCAAATATTCTTTACAGGCACCTAAAAAATATTTGACAATATCAATACAACAATATAAATTGTGCCAACTTGTACATTTGCAGTAGCAACATGCATTATCATTATTTGTATGGTAATCATTTTGATAGCACGAACACATTTCATAGTGATGTATAGATATTGTCATCACTTGGTACCTTTCCCTTTTGGGGCTGACAAATGTGGCTCTCATTAGAAGCAACATATGCTTCTACTATTTCCCAGACTTCTTATCAAGTACAACTGTTATCTATGAAAGCAGCTTTGCTTATTTGGGGGATAGAAACATAGAAACATAGAATGTGTCGGCAGATAAGAACCATTTGGCCCATCTAGTCTGCCCAATATACTGAATACTATGAATAGCCCCAGGCCCTATCTTATATGAAGGATGGCCTTATGCCTATCCCATGATTGCTTAAACTCCTTCACTGTATTTGCAGCTACCACTTCTGCAGGAAGGCTATTCCATGCGTCCACTACTCGCTCAGTAAAGTAATTCTTCCTGATGTTACTTTTAAACCTTTGCCCCTATAATTTAAAACTATGTCCTCTTGTAGCAGTTTTTCTTCTTTTAAATATTCTCTCCTCTTTTACCGTGATGCTTCCCTTTATGAATTTAAAAGTTTCTATCATATCCCCTCTGTCTCTTCTTACTTCCAAGCTATACATGTTAAGGTCCTTTAACCTTTCCTGGTAAGTTTTGTCCTGTAATCCATGTACTAGTTTAGTAGCTCTTCTCTGAACTCTCTCCAAAGTTTCAATATCCTTCTGCAGATATGGTCTCCAGTACTGCACACAATACTCTAAATGAGGTCTCACTAGTGCTCTGTAGAGCAGCATGAGCACCTCCCTCTTTCTACTGTTAATGCCTCTCCCTATACACCCAAGCATTCTGCTGGCATTACCTGCTGCTCTATGACATTGTCTGCCCACCTTTAGGTCGTCTGATATAATGACCCCTAAATCCCTTTCCTCAGATACTGAGGTTAGTACTGTATCACTGATTTTATATTCTGCTCTTGGGTTTTACGCCCCAGGTGCATTATCTTGCACTTATCAACATTAAATTTTAGTTGCCAGATTTTTGACCATTCCTCTAGTTTTCCCAAATCCTTTTCCATTTGGTGTAAACCTCCAGGAACATCAACCCTGTTACAAATCTTTGTGTCATCAGCAAAAAGACACACCTTACCATTGAGGCCTTCTGCAATTTCGCTGATAAAGATATTAAACAATATGGGTCCCAGAACAGATCCCTGAGGTACCCCACTGGTAACAATACCATGGTCTGAATATACTCCATTGACTACAACCCTCTGTTTTCTGTCCTTCAGCCACTGCCTAATCCATTCAACAATATGTGAGCCCAAGCTCAAAGACTGCAGTTTATTGATAAGCCTTCTATGTGGGACAGTATCAAAAACCTTACTAAAGTCCAGATAGGCGATGTCTACTGCACCTCCCCCATCTATTATTTTAGTCACCCAATCAAAAAAGTCAATAAGATTAGTTTGACATGATCTCCCTGAAGTAAACCCATGCTGTTTTTTATCAATCAACCCATGGGTTTTTAAATGTTCCACAATCCTCTCCTTGAGTATGGTTTCCATTAATTTCCCCACTATTGATGTCAGGCTTACCGGCCTATAGTTGCCCGATTCCTCTCTACTACCTT
This sequence comes from Bufotes viridis, assembly GCA_033119425.1. Lineage (NCBI taxonomy): Eukaryota > Metazoa > Chordata > Amphibia > Anura > Bufonidae > Bufotes > Bufotes viridis. The sequence continues at coordinate 104,751,716 of CM065589.1, forward strand.
TCTTGTGAATTAGCACAACGTTTGCTAATTTCCAATCTTCTGGGACGACACCTGTTACCAGTGATTGGTTAAATAAATCTGTTAATGGTTTTGCTAGTACACCTCTAAGCTCTTTTAATAGCTTTGGGTGTATCCCATCAGGCCCCTGTGATTTATTTGTATTAATTTTACACAGCCGACTTAGAACCTCTTCCTCTGTAAAGACACATGCATCAAAGGATTCATTAGTCTTCCTCCCTAACTGAGGTCCTTCTCCTTCATTTTCCTTTGTAAAAACTGAACAGAAGTATTCATTGAGGCAGTCAGCTAGTTCTTTATCCTCTTCCATATACCTTCCTTCTTTTGTTTTTAATTTGGTAATTCCTTTATTTAATTTCCTTTTTTCATTTATGTATCTGAAGAATGTCTTATCACCTTTTTTCACTGACTGAGCTAATTTCTCTTCTGCCTGAGCTTTAGAAGCTCTTATAACTTGCTTGGCCTCTCTCTGCCTCATCTTATAGATTTCCGGTCATCCTCGTTTTGGGTGTTTTTATACTTACTAAATGCCATCTTTTTGTTTTTAATAATTTTGGCCACTTCTGCTGAGTACCACAGTGGTCTCTTCCTTTTTGCTTTTACTGACGAGCCTAATGCACTTTTCTGTTGCCTTCAATAGTGCCACTTTTAAGTAGTTCCATTTCTCTTGGACTCCATTGAAATTGTTCCAGTCTGATAGGGACTCATATACCACTGATCTCATTTTAGAAAAGTCTGTTTTCCGAAAATCTAAAACTTTTGTTTTTGTGTGGAGTGACTCAGTCACTGTACTTATAGTAAACCACACTGACTGGTGATCACTGGATCCTAAGCTTTCCCCTACAGTGATATCAGATACCAAATTGCCATTTGTGAATACCAAATCTAAAATGGCCTCCTTCCGGGTTGGCTCCTCAACTACTTGCTGTAGAGATAATCCCAGTAGGGAATTTAGAATGTCTGTACTCCTGGCAGAACTAGCTATTTTGGTTTTCCAGTTTATATCAGGAAGATTAAAGTCTCCCATTATGATAACTTCCCCTTTCAATGTCATTTTAGCCATTTCCTCAACTAGTAGATCATCCAATTCTTTGACTTGGCTTGGTGGTCTGTATATGACACCTACACGAGTTACCTTATGATTACCAAGCTGCAACGTAACCCAAACTGACTCTAAATTGGTTTCGCTGACTTGTATTAGATTAGATTTTATGCTATCTTTTACATATAGGGCCACTCCACCCCCTTTCTTGCCTTCTCTGTCTTTCCTATATAGAGAGAACCCAGGTATTGTTATATCCCAGTCATTACTCTCATTGAACCATGTCTCAGTAACAGCCACTAAATCTATATTCTCAGATGCCATTACAGACTCAAGTTCGTTGATCTTATTCCCTAAACTGCGAGCATTTGTAGACAAGACTCTCAGCTTGTCGTTTCTTATCTTATCAGCTCCTGGCATCTTCTGGCATTGTTTTTCGGGGGCAGCCGAACTGATGGATTGTCTCTTTGTGCCCCCTTTCCTAGTTTAAATGTTCCTTTGCAAAAACTTTGAACTGTTCACTGAGGACATTCGTTCCCTTGGGAGAAAGATGCAAACCATCTTTCTTGTACAGTTCTTTTCCATTCCAGCTAGAGCCAACATGAGCCACAAAGCCAAATCCCTGGTTCAAACACCATTCACCGAGCCATACATTGAATTCCTTAATACGCAACTGCTTGTCATGCTGACGGTTATGCACAGGCAGAACTGCAGAGAATGAGACAGTCGATGCAATCTCCCGTATATCATTACCAAGTGTGTGAAAAGCTTCCTTCACCTTTGAAACTTCATTGCAAGCCAGATCATTTGTCCCAAGATGGACAATAACATCCACCTTCTTTTCCATTTTTGCTTGCTTAATAATGTTAAGGATACGTCGTCTGTCCCTGCTAGCAGTAGCACCAGGGAGACATCTCACAGAACCCTCTTCTTCAAACTTCACACCTCTTATGATAGAATCGCCCACCAATAGTTGCTTACTATTAGTACTCACTTTATCCTTTTTGTCTTTGTCAGTAGTCTTGCATACCTTAAGCATAGGAGATGATTGTTCCTCACCCACTGTGCCTGGCCCATCCTCCATGTTGATTGTGATTGTGATTGTGGTACTTTCCAAGAGACTGCCTCATCAAGGGATTGCATCCCAGTCCAAGCTATTGAATAGCATATACTGTACCTGGCTTATCTCTATATTGATGGGCCACTCACGGTATTGACACTTTAGATAAATTGTATTGCTTATTTCTCCAATTTGAGTCCTTGCAAAACACATACTCACTTCCTAATGAGTGTTTTTATCAGAATGTGCAAATTTGCCACTTTTTGTCCACTATTTCTTATTGTCCTATATCTTTATCGGCGTTGCTCTTAGAGGGCTTCTAAACCATGGACGAAAGGCCTGTTCCTTTTCTATAACTCCTTTTTATTCCTGTCCTGATTACTAAACCTCAGTTCATGACTGCATGGAGAATGGAACTAGGAAAGACCTTTATGACAGATAACTGGGAGAAGGCAGTATTTTGGGAAGTTGGGGGGAGGAGGGGGTCCCACTGCTTTAATAATGCTGAACAGAACTGCAAACTTCAACTGCTGGTATCTAACCCCTAAAAAACGTTCCCACATTATCCCTGGCCACTTGGGATGCCGGGAACAGCCACGCGTATGTGGTGGTATTGCCCTTTTATTGCCCCGTTGTGGACACAGTTCTCTGATATGGTATCCAGATTGCTTTAGCTATTTTAGGGATACGCATTCCTACTATTCCCCCTCGCTGCAGGTGAATCTGAACCCATGCTTTAACTGCTACCCAGAAAGTTATAGAGAAACATTGAAAACAAGCCTACACACCAGCTATCTCTGAAGTGATTAATTTGTGATATAATACAATACTCGCAACATGAGCTTACTTATGCTCCAGACTTGACCACTAGTAAGAAAATCCAATTTAGATGGCAAGCTATTAACTCTATTGCTGAACCTATCCCTGGAGTAGCATTATAGCAGTACTTACAGACCTCTGCCTCCCCCCCCCCCACCCCCTACCCCTTCCAATACTCTCAGACATCTATCCACATACAATGTTACTTGGCTCTATCTGGCAGAATATTTTTTTCTACATATGTCTTTCTTTCTTTCAGGATTTTGTTTTATTCATGTTAATGTCTTATTATTCTTGTATCTATACTTTTGCTGTTGTGAGGGCTGTTTTGTGAATTTACCCTTATGAGTAAGATGGACTAATATGTTCATCATTGTATTCCATTTATGATACTAGACCCTCACCATGTAGAATTTCAATGCATGAATATTTTTTTTATACTTGTGTATGTTAATGTTTTATTATGAAAAATCCAATACACATATAAAGTGAAAAATAAAAAAATACAAATGATCCCATCACAATCGGTACCATGTATTAATGAAGCGTAATCATCCTTGTAGTCGTACAATGTTGCACTGTTAAACAGGCACATTAATAAAATGCAAACCACTATACAAAATGCATCTCAAGCACATAGATAGGCACAGACTGGTGCATTAAGCTCCACCCATAATGTAGGTCACATTTGAATGACTTTTAAAAGCTTGTCTGCTCTTGAAAAATAAGACAAAAAAATTTGGGGAAATTCTTACAGCATTCAGCTGTCACTGCAGTCATGCAGCTTGTCCCTCCCAGAATGTCCACTCTGTGTATAGCACCTGCCTACAGTGCCTATATAAAAATCTAAAGGTAGGAATTTGAGATGAGAGTGAGTGACTTATATTCCAGCCTTTTCTTAAGGCCTCATGCACACAAGCATTCTTTTTGCGGGGATACGGGCCGTTTTTATGAGTTCCGTATAGGTCCATATACGGAACCATTCATTTCAATGGGTCCGCAAAAAAACTGAAGTGTTTCCGTGTGCATTCCATTTCCGTTTTTCCGTTCCGTGCAAAGATAGAACATGTCCTATTATTGCCCGCAAATCACGGTCCGTGGCTCCATTCAAGTCAATGGATCCGCAAAAAAAACGGAATGCATACGGAAATGCATCCATATGTCTTCCGTATCCGTTCCGTTTTTGCGGAACCATCTATTGAAAATTTTAAGCCCAGCCCAATTTTTCTATGTAATTACTGTATACTGTATATGCCATGCGGAAAAACGGAACCGAAACGGAAACACAACGGATCCCAAAAACAGAACAACGGATCCGTAAAAAACAGACCGCAAAACAATACGGTCGTGTTCAATAAGCCTAAGGCTGGGTTTACACGAGCGTGTCCGGATTAGGTCCGGATGCGTTGCGGATGCGTTCAGTGAAAACTGTGCGATTTCACAGGCAAAGCCATTCAGTTTTGCCTGCTATTGCATTCAGTTGTTCAGTTTTTTCCGCGCGGCTGCAATGCGTTTGATGCGTTTTTCACGTGCGTGATAAAAAACTGAAGGTTTACAAACAACATCTCTTAACAACCATCAGTGAAAAACGCAATGCACCCGCACTTGCTTGCGGATGCAATGCGTTTTTAACGCAGCCCCATTCACTTCTATGGGGCTAGGGCTGCGTGAAAAACGCAGAATATAGAACATGCTGCGATTTTCACGCAACGCACAAGTGATGCGTGAAAAAAAATGCTCATGTACACAGCCCTATTGAAATGAATGGGTCAGGATTCAGTGCGGATGCAATGCGTTCACATCACGCATTGCACCCGCGCGGAAAACTCGCCCGTGTGAATGCAGCCTAAGGCAATTCTGTTGCCTATGTTTTGTCTGCTCTCTTGAACTGTATAAGTGGGGAAAAAAAAGAAGGTGTTAAGGTTGTGTTTGATTTAGAGGACAAAGTGTAGAAACTTTCATGAGATGTAATCTAGAAAAAAAGAGAGAAATTAGAAAATCCTAAACTGAAGATGTGCTGAGGTTAATTAAGATGTGTCAAATATTATCTGGAAATTTGGAAATGAAGGACACAATGGACACAGATTTGTAGTTTAGAGTCTCTTTCATAATATTCTCTGAGTAACAAACAGGTAGTGGAGGTACTGATCTAGTATCCATGTCGTCACAGTTGTTTTGCCAATCCCACCGTTAAATGGCATGAATGTCTTTTCTATCCTACTTTTCCACTGTCCAGATTTTTTAAACCCCTAGAAAATCATATCCCATACTAAACCCAATTTGTATCTCTGCCAATTCTATTCTTGGGGCTATGCACATGTCACAGCTACATAAAAGAACACATATTATAGATTTGTTGCCCTACATGCGCAATTGTATGGTGCTCAGGCAAAGTCATATTCCTCCCTAGTTTGTCTGATTCACATCATTTATGTAACTTGAACAGTCAAATTTTCTTTTTCACTGTTTTTAGCAGCTAATATGTCATTCTTTACAAACCTTTCTTTCTATTACCCTTACCACCTATGTAATTTAAAGTTCTACATTGTCAGCTCATCCCCCAAAAAATCCTCCAAAAATGTATTAATCAATATATTAATCAACTGATGATGCTTGCTTTAAGTGAGTATTTCATTTGGAAATAGTGAGTTACAAAACTAAAGAAACCTCTGGCCAAAGATTGAAAAAAACAATGGTTGCCCGTGATCTAGCCTGTTTATGCTAAAAGCAGACTTAGTATGTGTCTTGTTTATCTGGCTGTCTTAAACTAGAAGATTAGTTTACATTTCACTCTTTCCTAGATGAGTCTCCCATCTGTTCTGATAAAATACTGCTGCCTGTTCTTGACCTATACAACTACCATAGGACAAAAAGACTATGCAAACTAGAAGAAATCTCATGTTCTACATAGATTTTTATTCTGATATGTATTACATTTTTCAGTGATATTCATCCTGTTAAAATAATTAAATTAAAAGGGAATTACCCCCTGCAATTTCTCATATAATATACGGTATACTGCAATTGCACATAAAGGATTATTTACAGCATTTGACCAGCTTTAGTTAGATTGGTTGGCTTCCTACGAAAAAGGAATGATAAGTAGAGATGAGCAAAGTTTTGAAAAATTGGATGCGTTACCTCACCAAACTTCAACAAAAAATTAAATTCATTATGAATTACGTTGTCATGAATCCATTGTATGTAGCTGGTGCAATGACGGGGAATGGCAATTGCACCTCCCCCTCAGTGTAAGTCTGTTCTTTGAACAGTGCTATGGAATGTATGAGCCTAATATAATTGCCAGAAAATGTCAAACTAACGAGTATAAACATATGTGTTCTGAGTTGAGTAGAGCAAAGTTTTAAAAAATGCGATTCGGTCTCACAAAGAGCATTAACCACTTCAGCCCCCCTAGCTTAACCTCTTAAGGACACAGGGCGTACATGTACGCCCTGTGTCCGGTCTTTAAAGATGACCCATGCGGGCGCCTTAGCCGCGGGTGTCCGCATGGTTCCTGTAGCAGACACCCGCGGCTAATGTCCGCGACCGGCAGCAATGCCGATCGCGGACATTTAACCCCTCAGATGCCGTGGTCAATCCTGACCACGGCATCTGAGTGCACAAACCGAAAGTTTTACTTTCGGTTTGCGCCCGGCTCCCCGTGTGGCGATCGGAGGAGCCGGAGCATGCCTGTAGTAGCCTGGGTCTCTATGAATGAAACCCAGGCTACTCTGTAGTATTTCCTATGGAGCCTTGCCTGTAATAGGCTTCATAGGAAATATGCGATTTTTTTCATATATTCCAATGCTATTGCATTGGAATGTATGAAAATCACAATCAGATGATTGTAAGTTATAGTTCCTTATGGGAACTATATAAAAGTGTAAAAAAAAAAAAAATGAAAAGTTAAAAAATAAAAATAAAAAAACATAAAAGTTCAAATCACCCCCCTTTTGCTAAAATAAAAATTAAAAAACTAATTTTTTTTTAAAAATACACATCATGGGTGTCGCAATGTGAAAAAACACCCATAGTATAAAAATATAAAAAAATATTCCCCATACGTCAAACAGCAAAACGGAAAAAAGCGTCCAAATGGCGGATTCGCCATTTTTGGTCGCTTCATTTTCCACAAAAAATTACATAAAAGGTGATAAAAAAGTTATACACACCCCAAAATGGTATCAATAAAAAGATAAGATTATGACGCATAAAATGAGCCCCCATACAGCTCTGTACATATAATTACAAAATAGTTATAGGGGTCAAAACATGGTGACAAAAAGTAAAACTGATTTTTTCCCACTTTTGAATTTTTTTCACTATCAAAACGCAAGAAAACCTATACATATAGGGTATCGCCGGATTTATACTGACCTGTAGAGTAAAATTAACCAGTCAGTTTTATCGCACATCGAACGTCGGAATTTAAAAAGCCGCAAAACTGTGGTGGAATTGCTTTTTTTTTGCAATTTCACCCTATTTGGAATTTTTTCCCCGCTTCCCACTACATCATATGCAATATTAAATGGTGGCATTGGAAAGCACAACTTGTCCCGCAAAAAACAAGCCCTCACATGGCTATGTGAACCGAAAAATAAAAAAGTTATGGCTCTGGGAAGGCAGGGAGCGCAAAACGAAAACTCAAAAAGTAAAAAACCTCCGGTCTTTAAGGGGTTAAACACCCTTAATGACCAGACCACTTTTTACAATTCTGCACTACACTACTTTCACCGTTTATTGTTCCGTCATGCAACTTACCATCCAAATGAATTTTACCTCCTTTTCTTCTCACTAATAGAGATTTCATTTGGTGGTATCTTATTGCTGCTGACATTTTAACTTTTTTTGATATTAATCAAAAATAACCGAAATTTTTGCAAAAAAATGACATTTTTCACTTTCTGTTGTAAAAATTTTCAAATAAAACTACATTTCTACAGCATAAAATTTTTTCTCTAACTGTATTGTTCTATATGTCTTTGATAAAAAAAAAACAATAAGTGTATATTTATTGGTTTGGGTAAAAGTTATAGCGTTTACAAACTATGGTGCAAAAAAATTAATTTACGCACTTTGACTTTCTGAGCACCTGTCATGTTTCCTGAGGTACTACAATGCCCAGACAGTAGAAACACCCCACAAATGACCCATTTCGGAAAATAGACACCCTAAGGTATTCGCTGATGGGCATAGTGAGTTCATGGAAGTTTTTATCTTTTGTCACAAGTTAGCGTAAATTGAATTTTTCTTTTTTTCTTACAAAGTCTCATATTCCACTAACTTGTGACAAAAAATAAAATTTTACATCAACTCACCATACCTCTCACGGAATACTTTGGGGTGTCAACTTTCTAAAATGGGGTCACTTGTGGGATATTTATACTGCCCTGGCATTTTAGGGGTCCCTAAAGCGTGAGAAGTAGTTTGGAATCCAAATGCGTAAAAATGTCCTTTGACATCCTAAAGGTACTCATTGGAATTAGGGCCCCTTTGCGCATCTTGGCTGCAGAAAGGTGTCACTCATGTGGTATCTCCGTACTCAGGAGAAGTAGGGCAATGTGTTTTGGGGTGTATTTTTACATATACCCATACTGTGTGTGAAAAATATCTCTGTAAAAATTTTTTATACAAAGTTGTTAATTTACAGAGATATTTCTCTCACCCAGCATGGGTATATGTAAAAATACATCCCAAAACACATTGCCCTACTTCTACTGAGTACAGTGATACCACATGTGTGACACTTTTATGCAGCCTAAGTGCGCAAAGGGGCCCAAATTCTAATGAGTAACTTTTAGGAGGGCATTTTTAGGCTTTTGGATTCCTGACTTCTTCTCACGCTTTAGGGCCCCTAAAATGCCAGGGCAGTATAAATACCCCACATGTGACCCCATTTTGGAAAGAAGACACCCCAAGGTATTCCGTGAGGGGCATGGCGAGTTCATAGAAGATTTTTTTTTTGGCAAGTTAGTGGAAATTGCCTTTTTTTTTATCTCACAAAGTCTCCCTTTCCGCTAACTTGTGACAAAAAGTTCAATCTTTCATGGACTCAATATGCCCCTCAGCGAATACCTTGGGGTGTCTTCTTTCCAAAATGGGATCACATGTGAGGTGTTTGTACTACCCTGGCATTTGAGGGTCTCCGCAATCATTACATGTATGGCCAGCATTAGGAGTTTCTGCTATTCTTCTTACATTGAGCATACGGGTAATGAGATTTTATTTTCCTGAGACTACCCAAGAACAAAAGCAAGCCTGTCTTACAAATGGGAGGCTAGCAAAGTACAGGAAGCCGCTGTGATTGATAAAAAAATATCAAAACTGATTATTTTATCGCCAGCTGATATAGCTGCTACCTGGTCCTCTGGTGGTCCCATTTGCTGGGATCGACCACCAGAGGACCAGGTAACACAGTAAAGTTGCACCAAACACTACACTAACCCCCCCCACCCCCCCTCACCTATTAACCCCTTGATCACCCCATCTAGACCCCCTGATCACCCCCCTGTCATTGATCACACCCCTTGTAAGGCTCCATTCAGACGTCCATATGTGTTTTGCGGTTCCGTGGATTCACGGATCCGATCCGTGGATCCGATCCGCGGATCCGATCCGCAGATCCTCAAAACACGGACACCGGCAATGTGCTTTCCGCATTTTGCAGATCCGCGACATTGCCAGAACTATATAGAAAATGCTTTTTCTTGTCCGCAATTGCGGACAAGAATAGGACATGTTCTATATTTTTGCGGAACGGAAGTGCAGACTCGAAGCGCGGATCCGTAATTCCGATCCGAGCGGGACAAAGTCTGTCCCCATAGAAATGAATGGGTCCGCAACTCCGCTCCGCAAACAGAATTTCGGACGTGTGAATGGGGCATAAGGGTCCCTTATCACCGCCAGTTAGCTAGCTACTTGTTAGGTAGCTAGCGCCCAGCCCACCGCACCGCAGTCACTGATTTGGCAGAGATTTTTCATCCACATTGACCGATGCGAATGAAAAAATCTGTGCCGTTTCATTTATTTTTTCAGCGCAGAGGCTGAACGGAAAAAAATCTCATTACCCGTATGCTCAATATACGGAGAATCGCAGAAACTCCTAATGCTGGCCATACGTGTAATGATTAGTGAGACCCTCAAATGCCAGGGCAGTACAAAACCTCACATGTGACCCCATTTTAGAAAGAAGACACCCCAAGGTATTCCGTGAGGGGTATGGTGAGTTCATGCAAAATTTTATTTTTGTCACAAGTTAGTGGAATATGAGACTGTAAAAAAAACAAAAAAATCAATTTCCGCTAACTTGTGCCAAATTTTTTTTTCTGTGAACTCGCCATACCCTCACAGAATACCTTGGGGTGTCTTCTTTCCACAATGGGGTCACATGTGGGGTATTTATACTGCCCTGGCATTTTAGGGGTCCTAAAGCGTGAGAATCCAAATGCGTAAAAATGGCCTGTGAAATCCTAAAGGTACTCATTGGTTTTAGGGCCCTTTGCATCTTGGCTGCAAAAGTGTCACTCATGTGGTATCGCTGCATCAGGAGAAGTAGGCAATGTGCTTGGGGTGTATTTTACATATACCCATATTGGTGTGAGAAATATCGCTGTAAACGACAACTTTTTAAATTTTTTATTCAAAGTTGTCAATTTACAGAGATATTTCTCTCACCCAGCATGGGTATATGTAAAAATACACCCCAAAACACATCGCCCTACTTCTCCTGAGTACGGCGATGCCACATGTGTGACACTTTTTGCAGCCAAGATGCGCAAAGGGGCCCAAATTCCAACGAGTACCTTTTAGGAGGGCATTTTACGCATTTTTCTTCTCACGCTTTAGGGCCCCTAAAATGCCAGGGCAGTATAATACCCCACATGTGACCCCATTTTGGAAAGAAGACACCCCAAGGTATTCGCTGAGGGGCATAATGAGTCCATGAAAATTAAACTTTTTGTCAAAAGTTAGCGGAAAGGGAGACTTTGTGAGAAAAACAATAAAAATCAATTTCCACTAACTTGTGCCAAAAAAATCTTCTATGAACTCGCCATGCCCTCATGGAATACCTTGGGGTGTCTTCTTCCAAAATGGGGTCACATGTGGGTATTTATACTGCCCTGGCATTTTAGGGGCCCTAAAGCGTGAGAAGAAAAATGCGTAAAATGCCCTGTCCTAAAAGGTACTCATTGGTTTTAGGCCCTTTGCGATCTTGGCTGCAAAAGTGTCACTCATGTGGTAGTCGTACTAGAGAAGTAGGGCAATGTGTTGGGGTGTATTTTACATATACCCATGCTGGGTGTGAGAAATATCGCTGTAAACTGACAACTTTTTAAATTTTTTTATTCAAAGTTGTCAATTTACAGAGATATTTCTCTCACCCAGCATGGGTATATGTAAAAATACACCCCAAAACACATTGCCCTACTTCTCCTGAGTACGGCGATACCACATGTGTGACACTTTTTGCAGCCAAGATGCGCAAAGGGGCCCAAATTCCAACGAGTACCTTTAGGAGAGGCATTTTTACGCATTTGCTTCTCACGCTTTAGGGCCCCTAAAATGCCAGGGCAGTATAAATACCCACATGTGACCCCATTTTGGAAAGAAGACACCCTAAGGTATTCGCTGAGGGGCATAATGAGTCCATGAAAATTAAACTTTTTGTCAAAAGTTAGCGGAAAGGGAGACTTTGTGAGAAAAACAATAAAAATCAATTTCCACTAACTTGTGCCAAAAAAAAATCTTCTATGAACTCGCCATGCCCCTCATGGAATACCTTGGGGTGTCTTCTTCCAAAATGGGGTCACATGTGGGGTATTTCTACTGCCCTGGCATTTTAGGGGCCCTAAAGCGTGAGAAGAAAAATGCGTAAAATGCCCTCCTAAAAGGTACTCATTGGATTTAGGCCCTTTGCGTATCTTGGCTGCAAAAGTGACACACATGTGGTATCGCCAGTACTCAGGAGAAGTAGGGCAATGTGTTTGGGTGTATTTTTACATATACCCATACTTGGTGAGAGAAATATCTCTGTAAATTGACAACTTTGAATAAAAATGTAAAAAGTTGTCGTTTACAGCGATATTTCTCACACGCAGCATGGGTATATGTAAAAATACACCCTAAAACACATTGCCCTACTTCTCCTGAGTACGGCGATACCACATGAGTGACACTTTTGCAGCCTGGGTGCAAAGGGGCCTAAACCAATGAGTACCTTTAGGTTTCACAGGCCATTTTATGCATTTGGATTCTCACACTTTAGGCCCCTAAAATGCCAGGTGAGTATAAATACCCCACATGTGACCCCATTTTGGAAAGAAGACACCCCAAGGTATTCCGTGAGGGGCATGGTGAGTCCATCAGAATTTTTATTTTTGGCACAAGTTAGCGGAAATTGATACTTTTTTTTGTTTTTTACAAAGTCTCATATTCCACTAACTTGTGACAAAAATAAAATTTTACATGAACTCACCATACCCCTCACAGAATACCTTGGGGTGTCTTCTTTCCAAAATGGGGTCACATGTGGGGTATTTATACTGTCCTGGCATTTTAGGGGCCCCTAAAGCATGAGAAGAAGTCTGGAATCCAAATGCGTAAAAATGCCCTGTGAAATCCTAAAGGTACTCATTGGTTTAGGGCCTTTGCGATCCAGGCTGCAAAAGTGGCACACATGGTATCGCCGTACTCAGGAGAAGTAGGGCAATGTGCTTGGGGTGTATTTTTATATATACCCATACTTTGTGTGAAAAATATCTCTGTAAACGACAACTTTTAAAATTCTTTATACAAAGTTGACAATTTACAGAGATATTTCTCTCACCCAGCATGGGTATATGTAAAAATACACCCTAAAACACATTGCCCTACTTCTCCTGAGTACGGCGATACCACATGAGTGACACTTTTTGCAGCCTAGATGCAAAGGGGCCCAAATTCCAACGAGTACCTTTAGGTTTTACATGGCGACTCACAATTTAGCCCGCCCAAAATGCCAGAACAGTAAACACACCTCACAAATGACCCCATTTCGGAAAGTAGACACCTCAAGGTATTCACTGAGGGGCATAGTGAGTCCGTCTGAGATTTTTTTTTTTTTTGCCAGAAGTTATCAGAAATTGAAACTTTTTTTTTTTTCTCAGAAAGTGTCATTTTCCGCTAACTTGTGAAAAAAAATGAAATGATACATGAACTCACCAAGCCCCTCCGCGAATACTTTGGGGTGTCTTCTTTCTAAAATGGTGTGATTTGGGGGGTATTTATACTATCCTGACATTCTAGCACCTGAAGAAACATGACAGGTGCTCTGAAAGTCAGAGCTGCTTCAAAATGCCGAAATTCACTTTTTTGCACCATAGTTTGTAAACGCTATAACTTTTACCCAAACCAATAAATATACACTTATTGGACTTTTTTTTATCAAAGACATGTAGAACAATAAATTTAGAGAAACATTTATATAGAAATGTAGTTTTTTTAAAAAAAAATTTACAACAGAAAGTGAAAAATGTCATTTTTCTGCAAAAATTTCGGTCATTTTTGATTAATAGCAAAAAAAGTAAAAATGTCAGCAGCAATGAAATACCACCAAATGAAAGCTCTATTAGTGAGAAGAAAAGGAGTTAAAATTCATTTGGGTGGTAAGTTGCATGACGGAGCAATAAACGGTGAAAGTAGTGTAGTGCGGAATTGTAAAAAGTGGCCTGGTCATTAAGGGTGTTTAAGCTAGGGGGGCTGATGTGGTTAAAAGTCACCAACCTGCCAGCACTGATCATTGGCTGGCAGGCTGGTGACCAACTCCTTGTGCGCCTTTTGCAGACCCTCAATGCGCATGTGCGGGCCGCATATGTGCGTCTTCTCGCGAGATACGCGTATATGCGTCCAGAAGGAATAACCCGGCCGCCTGCAGGACGCATCCCTGCATTAGGCGGTCGGGAGGTGGTTAAATGAAGTCTATCCTGGCCTGAAGTTAAACTTAAGGGGGAATTTATCCTGGTGTATATGACTGTACAGTGCAGCAACATGATTAGCTAGTCCTTTTTGGTAGCAAAACATTTACTGTGCATCAGAATGATAGGCAGGTCACATATATGGAAGTGCACATCATCATACAGGCCACCAACATTCCTAGATAACCACTAGCTAAAAAAAAAAAAATACAGCATCTTTCACTAAAGCAAAGAAAAAAAAAAACTACAAAATAAGGACATGGAGGCAGCACCAATAAAGTAATGGAAAAATAAAAGGCTCTTTTCATCCATGTTGTGGAAGTGCAAACACATGTGTTTGGATCCCTTCTATTAGCTGTAGAATGCCTATGCGTCACTATTACACTTCACTTGGTCAGTTATTCTCAGCCCAAAACAGATGCGAGTCAAAACAACAGAACAGGAGCAGAGGGGGCACAGAGCCAAAGGGCATTACTACAAGGAAGGGGGCACAGTGGGCATTATTACTGTGAAGAGGGCACTGTGGGCATTATTACTGTGAGGGGGGACAGTGGGCATTATTACTGTGAAGGGGGCACAATGGGGATTTCTACTATGAAGAGGGTACAATGGGGATTATTACTATGAAGGAGGCACAATGGGGATTATTACTGTGCACAGATAGGGTATTACAACTGTAAAGGTGGCACAGATAGGGCACTACAGCTGTGAAAGGTGCACAGAGGGCATAACTACTGTGAGAGGGCACAGTGTGGGCATTACTACTGTGAGGGGGCACACATCTGTACAAAACTACTGTGAAGGTTGTACAATGAGGGCAATACTACTGTGAGGGGGTACAATTTTTTTTTTTAAGTATTGGGGGAGTGCCAGAGAAAGGAGCCGTCCAGGGTGCCAAACACCATAGGCACGTCACTGAACCAGGAAACTATTTTCAATCCTGCTTCACCATTGAGCCGCCAGCGCTCCACAGCAGAAGCACCATGATGTCCTCACACACCTTCCTGCTGATCTGAGTAGGAGCGTGGCAGGCTGGGAATCAGTCTCTGCTCGTCGTACACAGCAGCACGATGGCATATCCACTGCAAGAGGGCACATATCTTGGCTTTTCTACTGTGAAGGGGGCACACATCTTTGCATATCAACTGTGAGGGGGCACATATTTTAGGATATCTATTGTGAAGGGGGAACATATCTTGGCATATGTACTGTGAGGGGGCACATATCTTGGTATATCTACTGTGAGGGGGCACATATCTTAGCATATTTACTGTGAGGGCGCACATATATTGGCATATCTACTGTGAGGGGGCACATATCTGTGTAAGGTATTTAATCTATAATACATGCAGTTCAATTTCTGTAAGTGGTGTGCAAAATGCCACAAGGCAGCCCACTGAGACTTTTTCGCCCAAGGGCCCACATGAACCTGGAGCCGACCCTGGCATCAGGTATAAATTATCTGTGGGGACATAACCGTGCAGTGGCCCAAGATTCAAGTAGTGGCTACCATGACAGCTGGGAGGGAGTCAGCAGTAAGGCTGTGTTCACAACACTTTTTTTTTTTCCCTTTCTTCTGAGATGTCAGAACATACCAAAAAAAGTGGATCCTGTAGTTTGAGCATCCGCCTTCAAACTGTCAGCATTTGGTCAGCAATTGGTCAGCATTTTTAATAAGTACTGGTAAGGCAAAAACAGGAGTGGGTCCAAAAGAGATAACAGGTGATGGAAATATTTACATGTCTTCTGTGTTTTGGACTCTCTCCTGCTTTTGGCTTCCAAATCATATTCAAATCATGCTGAAAAATAATGACTCTGTGATAGAGGCCTTATGGATGAGACAATACACTTTTTTTTAGTTATTTTTCTGTTCTTCTGACGAATCAGGAGAATGGAAAAAAAAAGCAATGATGTCAACACGGCTAAACAGGGACACTAGTGGCCCTGTAGCAGAGTGGTGAGGATGGCAACAGCATGAAGAGTCACAATAGTGGCCCCAAAACAATGCGGTGAGAGTGGCCACAGCATGAAGAGTCACAATAGTGGCCCCAGAACAATGCAGTGAGGGTGGCCACAGCATGAAGAGTCACAATAATGGACCGGGAACAAAGTAGGGGGCAGGGGGGTTGCAATAGCAATGGCAGTAACAGAAGAAGATGTGGCAGATCAAAGTAGGAGTGGATGACAGTAGAGGCAGCAGACATGTGACATTAGGCAGGTGACAGCAGCAGTGGCAGCCATACGTGGTTAGAAGTAACTGGCTATTTGTCACAATGTTCTGGTGTGGCAGCACACTACAGTCAGATCATTACTGCCAGCCAGAATTATCTATTCTGTTTCATCAGGCAATGATGTCTGTAAATCCTGGTTGATCTCGGCCTGATTCCTCTTTTTTTGGTATAACAGTAGGTGCAATTTTAACAACAGTCGGTCATACAAAAGCCAATGCTTTGTAGATTAATTGCACAGGTGAAGATTCCTATAGAACAGAGAAAAGGAGGGGTAGTCAGTCATGGTTACATAGAGGCAAGCATACCCTGTAAGAGGTATTAAGTGAAGTGTCTATACTCTTTCCATAGGGACCAGATGGAAAGGAAGGTGGCTCTTGTGTTCAGTTCCCAGTGGGAAAGTTCTTCCAGGCGATTCAGCTGATCAACTCTGTTGAGCCACTGATCAACACTTGGAGCCTCAAGAGAGCACCAGTGGGTAGGGATCAACAGACTAGCAGCTGAGATCAAAAAAGAGAAAAGGGACAGTGTATGCGCGTCTCTTCCCCGAATGCCAAAGGATAGAAGCGCAATATCAGGGGAGCAGCGGAAGGCAGACTTACAGACAGTGTTGCTAAGTCAGAAAATGGTTTTCCACCATTCAGCTATTTTAAGGCACTCCCACCAAGTGTGGAAAAATGTGCCTTTCGTGGTCTCTCATCTCCAGCAGCGATCGGAGACGTTGGGGTAGTAAAGAGAGATTATATCTGGGGTTTTGTACCACCTAGACAATACCTTATACCCATTCTCCTGTACTCACACACAACGGGAGAATTTATGGGAAAAAGTACAAAGTTTGATAATCTCCTTCTGGGAGAACTGTCTCTTCAAGTCTCCTCCCCAGAGGCCAATGAAAGCTGGTTTGGCATTCGTGAGAGGGAGGCCTAGTTTCTTGTACATAGTAGAGATAAGTTTGGAGGGGTATTTGGAGGTTGTCAGTAGGTTTTCAAACCAATCTGGGACATTCTGAGTGTTCAGAGATTTCGCCCAATAGAGGAGATCCTTTTTAAGAGAGTTAAAGAGTAGAGTACCCGAGGAAGGGATGTTCAGGGTCTCTTTAAGTAGTGGATCGGAGAGAATGCATCCATCCTTGTCAAGCAGGTCTAATATTGGTCTGGCAGAGGATCTAATCTCAATGGGGAGGAGTCTCTCAGCACTTGTGATAAGAAATTATATCTCTAATTTGAAGGAGAGGGGAAGGTAAGGTTAGGGCCCGATAGTTAGAGGAGAACCACTCCCACACCTTAATAGTTGTACGCTCCAGAGGATTTGGTATGGAAGCTCGGGCCTGAAGTGGTCTGTCTGCCAACAACCGGGCCCTAAGGGTGGAGGGAAAGTATACAGTCTCCAAGGCCAGCCATTGTTTTTGCTAGGAGGATCTAAGCCAGTCCACAACACTACACAAGTATATGGCTCTCATGTACATTTCAGGATCTGGGAGGCCTATCCCGCCCAGATATTTACGTTTAGTTAGGGTTGAGAAGGATATCCTAGACCTCCTTCCCTGCCAGATAAATTTCCGAATATGGTTGTTTAAGGAACGGAAGTACGACCTGGGAATTGCTAATGGAAGAACTTGCATTAGATAGGTGAGTCTAGGGATCACCAAGGACATGACCAAATTCTTTCTCCCGAACCAGGACAGATACGGGTGGTCCAGTGAGTCCAACTGAACAGCGATAGCCTCCAGGAGGGGTATGTAGTTGAGGCGGAATAGGTCGGAAAGGTGTGAGGTTAATTTAATCTCTAAGTAGTTTAGGTGGGGGGAGGACCAATTGAAGGGGGAGTTGAGAGCTTAGAGTTTAGTGGGAGAAAGGCCAGCGTGCAGAATTTGAGACTTATGTGGGTTGACTTTGAAATTAGTTAGGGATCCAAATTTCGTTAGGAGTGAAGTTATTAAGGGCATGGATGTGGAGGGATTAGTGGTGAGTATCAGGTCATCCACAAAGGCAGCTAGTTTATACTCTGAAACTCCTATTTTTAGACCTATAATACCTTTTTCTTGCCTGAGGGCCTGCATTAAGGTTTCCATCACAAGGACAAAGATAAGGGGGGAGAGAGGGCATCCCTGACGGGTACCATTTTTTATGGAAAAGCAGGGCGAGATGAGGTTGTTGACTGATACTGCGGCAGAGGAGTTATCGCACATTGCAAAACTGGCATGGATAAAGGGGGCTGGGAGGTGGAATTTTT
Source organism: Bufotes viridis (assembly GCA_033119425.1). Classification (NCBI taxonomy): domain Eukaryota; kingdom Metazoa; phylum Chordata; class Amphibia; order Anura; family Bufonidae; genus Bufotes; species Bufotes viridis. Next base: position 104,770,070 of record CM065589.1, read on the forward strand.
GTAGGGAGTGTTTGATGAAGGACCAATCTATACGGTCGAATGCCTTCTCAGTAGTGTTGAGCGAACAGTTCGAGAATAGTTCGGGTTCGTACCGAATTTTGGGGTGTCCGGGACGCGGACCCGAACCCGGACATTTTCAAAAAAGTTCGGGTTCGGGTTCGGTGTTCGTCGATTACTTCCCGCTTTCTGAAGGGCTGCACAGCAGCCCATCAGCTAGCGTTTTACTTCTTGCCCTAAGAGCCCTATCACAGCCATGCCTACTAATGGCATGGCTGTGATTGGCCAAGTGCAGCATGTGACCCAGCCTCTATTTAAGCTGGAGTCACGTAGCGCCGCACGTCACACTGCTCTGATTAGTGTAGGGAGAGGACGCAGCTTCTGTCAGGGCGAGATTAGGCAGGTTAAAGTCAGCAACAGCACCTAATGAACGGATCAATTTACAGCTGAGAATCATTGAACTTCTGCTAGTTACTTGCTCGCTGGTTTTTAGGCTGCACAGAGCGTTTTTCTGTCACTTATTTTCTGGGTTGATCGGCGGCCATTTTGTGACTTGTGGTGCGCCAGAAGAAGCTGCCACCAAGTCCATCAATCCATCAATACTAGTTTTTTTTTTTTGCTATATCCTACATCAGGGGCTTGGCTGTGCTAATTGTCACCCCTAGAAACTCAGGAAAGAAATTTCTATATTTTATTAAGGGGTTAAATACAATTGCCCAAATACCAATCCCCTAAATCTGGTGTTCCAGCTTTGGTTAGACAAGTATAATACTGTCTGCTGTCTGGCAAAGGATAGATTATTTTCTGGGGTTAAATTCAATTGCCAAAATAGCAATACCATAAATCAGTGGTTTCAGCTGTGGCTGGCAAAATAGAATAGTGTCCGAGGTAACGCACACACGTACAGACGCACGTACACGATTCTTGAATAGTTGTATTATCGCGATAATAAAACTAACAGTGTAAAGTTGACTGTATTGCTCTAAGTTATATTCGCGTACGAATGTAACTTCTATTACAGCACACCAATACTAAAACTGACTAAGAGACAGCTTTAAGTTCTATTCGAACGCAATTGCAACTTTGGAACTTAAAGTGGTGTACGATTTTAAAAGTTGAGTACTAAAAGTTGGAATCGCAATGCGATTCTTATGTATTTGCTTAATCGCATTGCGATTACAACTTTGAGCTACCGATCACCATGGGAACGCCTCCTCCAGTAGAATGTACTGTCGGATGTGAGAATTAAGTTGAAATCGCAATGCGATTATTATATATCTGCTTAATCGCATTGCCGTTTCAACTTAGCATTGCTAAATAATTCCATCCATATTTGTTAACTTACTGACTCAGTAAGTTAACGATATGGATGGAATTATTTAGCAATGCTAAGTTGAAATCGCAATGCGATTAAGCAAATATATAAGAATCTCATTGCGATTTCAACTTAATTCTCAGATCCGACAGTACATTCTACTGGAGGAGGCGTTCCCATGGTGATCGTTAGCTCAAAGTTGTAATCGCAATGCGTTTATTGCAGTATATTATCCCTCTGGGTGTCTTTTACAGCCTTTTTAGTGCCCAAAAGTTCGGGTCCCCATTGACCTCTATGGGGTTCGGGTTCGGGAGGAAGTTCGGGTTGAGTTCGGATCACGAACCCGGACATTTTCCGGAAGTTCGGCCGAACCTCTCGAACCCGAACATCCAGGTGTTCGCTCATCTCTACTTCTCAGCATAGGTACCGAGAAGTACAAGTGGATTTTTCTTATGAGAGGCATAAAACAAGGCGTCAAGAACTTTGGTGGTATTGTCTTTTCCTTCACAGCCTCTTACAAAGCCCACTTGGTCTGGGTGGATCAGATTTTGGAGAAGGGATTGGAGTCTGGTAGCCAACATCTTCGCTAGTAGTTTCAGATCAATGTTCAAAAGGGATATGGGATGATAGTTTGCACAAGAGGAGGGGTCTTTCCCTTCTTTTGGGATTATCGTGATTAGTGCATTCGTCATTTCAGATGTCATTGGTATGTTTTGTAGGGCGAGGTTACAGACGGGAAGGTAATGGGGGAGCAGCGAATTTTGGAACGCTATGTAATCGGGTCCAGGGCTTTTACGTTTTGGTGAAGATCTTAAGGCTGTGGTCAGTTCTAGGAGCGTAAAAGGTTTAGACAGGGCATCTTTTTGGGTGGGAGTTAAGGTCGGGAGGTCTAGGGAGTCTAGGAAGCTGTATACCTCATCATCTTTTCCTATGGAGGATTGGCCATCCCCCGGTGGTGGAAGGTTGTAGAGGGATTCTTAGAAAAGCTTGAACTGCTCAGCTATGGCTTTTGAAAAAAAGATTGGTGGGCCATGGGAAGGCTAAGTGGATGTTAAATGCCGTGCTAGTGACCTACGCTTGATGCAACTCATCATGAATTTGGATGCCTTATTGCCGTAGCTGAAGAATTTTTGTTGGGATGATAGGTAGTATTTTGCAGATTTTTCATTTGAAAGGTTTTTGAGTTCTGCCCTAAGGATGTTGTGGTCGGCTAAGCGGTGTACTGCCAGGAACTGTTTATAAAGGAATTCTAGTTCATGAATCTGATCTAGGAGAGGAGTTTATCAGTTTGTTTCTTTATGAAGGAACATCTACTGATAAAGTGTCCCCTGATAAATACTTTGTGGGCGTCCCAAAGGACTTGGGGGATATTTCTGGTGTGTTGTTAGTGGAAAAATATTCGTCCAAAGGGATGAGAAATGTGTCCTATTAGCCTCGCTGCTCAGTATGGACTCGTTAAGCCTCCAAAGAGGGGACCTACCTGTGTTGGCTGTAGAGTGAAGGGTACAAAATACCGGCGAATGGTCAGAGAAAGTGATACTTCCAATCCTCATGTCTGTGCAGAGATGTATCTGGTCCTTAGGGACAAAGATATAATCAATCCTGCTGTAGGACTGTCCTGGAATGGAATAAAAAGAATAGTCAATATGTTCAGGGTTAAAGCACCTCCAAAGGTCTATGAGACCCAGATCATGCAGCTTAGTGTTCAATTTTTTCAACATTCTGGCAGAGAAGGAGGACTTTTAAGAGGATGTGTCAGTAAAGGGTTGCAACGCAACATTAAGATCTCCTGCTAAGACAAGAGTACCCTTCTGGGTGTTTTCTACTAGGGATAGGACAGACAATAACCAGGATATCTGGTCAGAGTTAGGAGCACACATGTTTACAAAGGTCTTCTGACAAATGTGACCTTTCAAAATAATGTATCTCCCCTCGAGATCCTGAGTGTGAGTAGCATAGGAGAAAGGGACATTTTCTGAAGCCTATGCTCACTCCCCTTGAGGCTGCACCATCTGCACCACAGTGATACCAAAGATGTCATTGGTATGTTTTGTAGGGCGAGGTTACAGACGGGAAGGTAATGGGGAGCAGCGAATTTTGGAACGCTATGTAATCGGGTCCAGGGCTTTTACGTTTTGGTGAAGATCTTAAGGCTGTGGTCAGTTCTAGGAGCGTAAAAGGTTTAGACAGGGCATCTTTTTGGGTGGGAGTTAAGGTCGGGAGGTCTAGGGAGTCTAGGAAGCTGTATACCTCATCATCTTTTCCTATGGAGGATTGGCCATCCCCCGGTGGTGGAAGGTTGTAGAGGGATTCTTAGAAAAGCTTGAACTGCTCAGCTATGGCTTTTGAAAAAAAGATTGGTGGGCCATGGGAAGGCTAAGTGGATGTTAAATGCCGTGCTAGTGACCTACGCTTGATGCAACTCATCATGAATTTGGATGCCTTATTGCCGTAAGCGAAGAATTTTTGTTGGGATGATAGGTAGTATTTTGCAGATTTTTCATTTGAAAGGTTTTTGAGTTCTGCCCTAAGGATGTTGTGGTCGGCTAAGCGGTGTACTGCCAGGGACTGTTTATAAAGGAATTCTAGTTCATGAATCTGATCTAGGAGAGGAGTTTATCAGTTTGTTTCTTTATGAAGGAACATCTACTGATAAAGTGTCCCCTGATAAATACTTTGTGGGCGTCCCAAAAGACTTGGGGGGATATTTCTGGTGTGTTGTTAGTGGAAAAATATTCGTCCAAAAGGGATGAGAAATGTGTCCTATTAGCCTCGCTGCTCAGTATGGACTCGTTAAGCCTCCAAAGAGGGGACCTACCTGTGTTGGCTGTAGAGTGAAGGGTACAAAATACCGGCGAATGGTCAGAGAAAGTGATACTTCCAATCCTCATGTCTGTGCAGAGATGTATCTGGTCCTTAGGGACAAAGATATAATCAATCCTGCTGTAGGACTGTCCTGGAATGGAATAAAAAGAATAGTCAATATGTTCAGGGTTAAAGCACCTCCAAAGGTCTATGAGACCCAGATTATGCAGCTTAGTGTACAATTTTTTCAACATTCTGGCAGAGAAGGAGGACTTTTAAGAGGATGTGTCAGTAAAGGGTTGCAACGCAACATTAAGATCTCCTGCTAAGACAAGAGTACCCTTCTGGGTGTTTTCTACTAGGGATAGGACAGACAATAACCAGGATATCTGGTCAGAGTTAGGAGCACACATGTTTACAAAGGTCTTCTGACAAATGTGACCTTTCAAAATAATGTATCTCCCCTCGAGATCCTGAGTGTGAGTAGCATAGGAGAAAGGGACATTTTCTGAAGCCTATGCTCACTCCCCTTGAGGCTGCACCATCTGCACCACAGTGATACCAATTTGGAAATCTAGAAAAGGAGGGGTCTGGGTAATTGCCGTGTTTAAAATGGGTTTCCTGGAGAAAGAGCACAGAGCATTTTTCCTTCACCAGGAGGGAGAAAATCTGGGATCTTTTGGATGGACATCTAAGCCTCTTCACATTGTAAGAAACTAGGTTTAAATCAGCCATAGTGTTTAGGTGAAGGATAGGGTACAATGCAACAGGCCACTTTCAGCAATTTATACCCTAGCACCCAGGCAGAGGAGAGAGGTCCCATAACAGCAAAACAGGCATCATGTCATCCACCAATGCAACAGGCCACTTTCAGCAATTTAGGCCCAAGCACCCAGACAGAGGAGGGGGGACCCATAACGGCAAAAGAGGCATCATGTCATCCACCAATGCAACAGGCCACTTTCAGCAATTTAGGCCCTAGTACCCAGACAGAGGAGAGAGGTCCCATAACAGCAAAACAGGCATCATGTTACCCAGCAATGGAACAGGCCACTTTCAGCAATTTAGGTCCTAGCACCCAGACAGAGGAGAGGGGTCCCATAACAGCAAAAGAGGCATCATGTCACCCACCAAAGCAGCAGGCGATTACCATTAATGTAGGTCCCTGGCACCCAGACAGAGGAGAGAGGTCCCATAACAGCAAAACAGGCATCATGTCACCCACCAATGCAGCCGGCGATTATCATGTCGTAGGACCCTAGGCACTCAGACAGAGAGTAGATAGGTCCCATAACGCAACAGGCATCAGCAATTGAGTCCCATAACAGCAAAACAGGCATCATGTCCCCATAACATGCAACAGGCCCTACAGCAAAAGGCATCATGTCACCCACCAAAGCAGCAGGCGATTACCATTAATGTAGGTCCCTGGCACCCAGACAGAGGAGAGAGGTCCCATAACAGCAAAACAGGCATCATGTCACCCACCAATGCAGCCGGCGATTATCATTAATGTAGGACCCTGGCACTCAGACAGAGGAGATAGGTCCCATAACAGCAAAACAGGCATCATGTCACCCTCCAATGCAACAGGCCACTTTCAGCAATTTATGTCCTAGCACCCAGACAGAGGAGAGAGGTCCCATAACAGCAAAACAGGCATCATGTCACCCACCAATTCAACAGGCCACTTTCAGCAATTTAGGCCCTAGCACCCAGACAGAGGAGAGGGGTCCCATAACAGCAAAAGAGGCATCATGTCACCCACCAATGCAGCAGGCGATTATCATTAATGTAGGCCCCTGGAACTCAGACGGAGGAGAGAGGTCCCATAACAGCAAAACAGGCATCATTACACCCTCCAATGCAACAGGCCACTTTCAGCAATTTAGACCCTAGCACCCAGACAGAGGAGAGAGGTCCCATAACAGCAAAACAGGCATCATGTCACCCACCAATGCAGCAGGCGATTATAATTAATTTAGAACAATCAAACCATCACCATGCAGGTATAGCATGTGAACTGTCACGCAGAGTAACTCGGCAGCCCCAAGGAGAGCAGGCACCCATCTTACATCTAGAAGGTAGTTGCCGAGGTAACATCTTAATGCACCATGACTGGATGGGGGGGGGGGAGAAAACATAACCATAAACATAACAATAAACAGAACAATGGTATAGCAGTAGTAAGGCGAGTAGCCTCAGTAGTAACAGTGTGAAGCCTGAAGGCTTAATCATGAAGGGAGGAGTGTGGGTTAACCCAAGGAATAGGTCTTGCTGTTAGTCGGGACCAAGGGAAACGACTTCAAGAGAGACATGAAGTTGAGGAAAGAGATTGCAATAGAGAAAGATCCCTCAGGGGAGGGAGGAGTTGAAGAAGTAAAGGAAATATGGAATGAGATGGTGAAAAGACAGAGAAGATAGTGTCTAAGAGCTTCTAAGTGTCCTTGGCGGTAAAGATCGAGAATATGCACGAGGTAGATCAAGTAATCCTCCTGGGAGTCAGGATACCACTCCTCCGTCTGTTCCGCTGTAGCTTGGGCGCAGGTGATTTCTCCCAAGGGGTCACTTTAGGAAGATCAGGCAGAAATGTGATGTCGGACATGGTTTCCCAATTAGCAATGTCCAGTGGGGAGATGTCCATTGTAGAGAAAGCTATTTGGAGGTCTGAATAGGAGGAGATCTTGATGTATTTTCCCGAAAACGTGAAGGCAAGTCCAAAAGGGAATGTCCATCTGTAAGGGATGCGGGTAGTGCGGAGGAGCTCAGTGAGAGGTCTGAGAGCTCTTCTTTTTTGTAAGGTGATGGGCGCAAGGTCTTGGTATATTGAGACCGTGGAATCTCCAAATGTAATGGTATTAGAGGCCCTGGCGACTGCCAAGATATTTTCTTTATCTAGAAAGTTCAGGAATTGACAGACAATGTCTCTTGGCGGTTAAGAATCTTTTGGCTTTTGCCTGAGGGCTCTATGCGCCCTTTCTATGATCATGGCGGCAGGGTCCTCGTTGCCCAGGAGGGACATAGCAATCTTCTTGATAGTTGACATGAGCTCCTCACTAGGCACCACCTCAGGTACACCTCTGAATCTGAGGTTATTCCTCCGGCTGCGGTTTTCTTGATCCTCAATTGAAGCGTAGAGGTTGTTGATGTGATGCTGGAGGAGGAGAGCGAGTGCGACACAGCAGAGCTATGCTCCAGGGTGGCCAACTACACGGCTTCCAGAGATTCCACTCTGTGGCCTATATGCTAGATCTCATGTGTCAGGACAGAAAGCACCTGTTTAATACGGGATAGAGCTTCAGCGAGGGCCTGCTTAATGAAGCGTCTGGAGACTGGTAAGTTGAGTGAGTTCACTGACTCACATCCGTCACTTTAATCATCAGAGACGCCTTCCTCTGCCTCAGCAGGAGTGCGTTCATTCGCCGATGCAATCTTGGATTCTCTGACCACAGACTTACTGGTTTGCTTTTTCAGGTATTTCGCTATCCCTGCTCTGGGATTGTGGGTTTTGGGCATCGTGGCAGGGTCAGTGGTCTTCTGTCCCCCAATATTTACCATTTTGAAGGTTGGCAGCTAAAGTATGTGGGCCCCTTAGCAAGGAAATGTATGGAGCTCAGCAACGCAAGTCCTAACAGCACAGGTGCAAGCTCCGCCCCCCATCCAGATTCCTCTTTATAAAGGTTAGTCTCTCAACATTTTGTATTCAAAGGCAAGTTCTCTTTAGGGTAACTATGCCACCTGCCACACTAAACACTCACTCTGATCCACACCACTGGCCAGTTATGGCCACAATTTAAGTTGGCTGCCCAGTAGTCCAGGGGATCTTGGATCTGGGGTGACAAGGTGCAGTCCAAGGGCGCCACCACCTGCTGGTTCAGGTTCTGCTCCATGTCCTGCTGCTGCTCAGTGGTTTCTTCAGTAGGCAGGTGAAGAAAAGTGTTCATAAGAGATCCAAGACTTAAGTTGCTGCTGATGGAGCTGGCACTGCTCCTGTCTCCTCACCCCCCTCCAGCAGTCATGGCAGTGGAGCGTGAGCTCAAGTAGGTCACCCCAATTATACCTTCATGAGGATGGGCGATGGCTTGCATAGGCAGAAACCCACTGACTACATAGGATGTCTCAATTATAGTTGAGCTTCTCATCCCTCTCAGAGGGTGTACAAAAGATCCCAACTTTGGACCGGTAATGAGGATCTAACATTGTAAAGGGCCAGTAGTCATCCCTCTACTGAATAGTGATAGTGTCCGGCAAAGGATATATTTTGTTCTGGGGTGAAATTCAATTGCCAAAATAGCAATACCATAAATCAGTGGTTTCAGCTGTGGCTGGCAAAGTTTAATAGTTTACGGCAAAGGATATATTTTTTTTCTAGGGTGAAATTCAGTTGCCAAAATAGAAATACAGTAAATCTGGTGTTCCAGCTGTGACTGGACAAGATAGTGTTAGGTGCCTGTAAAAAAAGGCCTGAATTTGAAATCAATACATTGGGCCAAATATTTTTTTTCTTATTGTGGTGCTTGGTGAACGGTAACAATGAGGAAAACATCTACAGGGAGTGCAGAATTATTAGGCAAATGAGTATTTTGACCACATCATCCTCTTTATGCATGTTGTCTTACTCCAAGCTGTATAGGCTCGAAAGCCTACTACCAATTAAGCATATTAGGTGATGTGCATCTCTGTAATGAGAAGTGATGTGGTCTAATGACATCAACACCCTATATCAGGTGTGCATAGTTATTAGGCAACTTCCTTTCCTTTGGCAAAATGGGTCAAAAGAAGGACTTGACAGGCTCAGAAAAGTCAAAAATAGTGAGATATCTTGCAGAGGGATGCAGCACTCTTAAAATTGCAAAGCTTCTGAAGCGTGATCATCGAACAATCAAGCGTTTCATTCAAAATAGTCAACAGGGTCGCAAGAAGCGTGTGGAAAAACCAAGGCGCAAAATAACTGCCCATGAACTGAGAAAAGTCAAGCGTGCAGCTGCCAAGATGCCACTTGCCACCAGTTTGGCCATATTTCAGAGCTGCAACATCACTGGAGTGCCCAAAAGCACAAAGTGTGCAATACTCAGAGACATGGCCAAGGTAAGAAAGGCTGAAAGACGACCACCACTGAACAAGACACACAAGCTGAAACGTCAAGACTGGGCCAAGAAATATCTCAAGACTGATTTTTCTAAGGTTTTATGGACTGATGAAATGAGAGTGAGTCTTGATGGGCCAGATGGATGGGCCGTGGCTGGATTGGTAAAGGGCAGAGAGCTCCAGTCCGACTCAGACGCCAGCAAGGTGGAGGTGGAGTACTGGTTTGGGCTGGTATCATCAAAGATGAGCTTGTGGGGCCTTTTCGGGTTGAGGATGGAGTCAAGCTCAACTCCCAGTCCTACTGCCAGTTTCTGGAAGACACCTTCTTCAAGCAGTGGTACAGTAAGAAGTCTGCATCCTTCAAGAAAAACATGATTTTCATGCAGGACAATGCTCCATCACACGCGTCCAAGTACTCCACAGCGTGGCTGGCAAGAAAGGGTATAAAAGAAGAAAATCTAATGACATGGCCTCCTTGTTCACCTGATCTGAACCCCATTGAGAACCTGTGGTCCATCATCAAATGTGAGATTTACAAGGAGGGAAAACAGTACACCTCTCTGAACAGTGTCTGGGAGGCTGTGGTTGCTGCTGCACGCAATGTTGATGGTGAACAGATCAAAACACTGACAGAATCCATGGATGGCAGGCTTTTGAGTGTCTTTGCAAAGAAAGGTGGCTATATTGGTCACTGATTTGTTTTTGTTTTGTTTTTGAATGTCAGAAATGTATATTTGTGAATGTTGAGATGTTATATTGGTTTCACTGGTAAAAATAAATAATTGAAATGGGTATATATTTGTTTTTTGTTACGTTGCCTAATAATTATGCACAGTAATAGTCACCTGCACACACAGATATCCCCCTAAAATAGCTAAAACTAAAAACAAACTAAAAACTACTTCCAAAAATATTCAGCTTTGATATTAATGAGTTTTTTGGGTTCATTGAGAACATGGTTGTTGTTCAATAATAAAATTAATCCTCAAAAATACAACTTGCCTAATAATTCTGCACTCCCTGTAGTAAGGGACGCGGACGCGGTTGTGGTGGTGTTAGTGGACCCTCTGGTGCTGGGAGAGGACGTGGCCATTCTGCCACAGCCACACGTCCTAGTGAACCAACTACCTCAGGTTCCAGTACCCGCCAGAATTTACAGCGATATTTGGTGGGGCCCAATGCCGTTCTAAGGATGGTAAGGCCTGAGCAGGTACAGGCGCTAGTCAATTGGGTGGCCGACAATGTATCCAGCACATTCACAACATTATCTCCCACTCAGTCTTCTGCAGAAAGCGCAAAGGTGGCGCCTGAAAACCAAGCCCATCAGTCTGTCACATCACCCCCATGCATATCAGGGAAACTGTCTGAGCCTCAAGTTATGCAGCAGTCTCTTATGCTGTTTAAAGACTCTGCTGGCAGGGTTTCCCAAAGGAATCCACCTAGCCCTTCCCCAGTGGTGGAAGACATAGAATGCACTGATGCACAACCACTGATGTTTCCTGATGATGAGGACATGGGAATACCACCTCATCGGAGTCCGCACGTCTCTGATGATGACGAAACACAGGTGCCAACTGCTGGGTCTTTCTGCAGTGTGCAGACCGAACAGGAGGTCAGGGAGGAAGACTGTGTGGAAGACGATGCAGGGGACGATGAGGTCCTAGACCCCACATGGAATGAAGGTCGTGCCACTGACTTTCATAGTTCAGAGAAAGAGGCAGTGGTAAGACCGAGCCAACAGCGTAGCAAAAGAGAGAGCAGGGGGCAAAAGCAGAACAGCCGCCTCCAAGAGAGTTCGCCTGCTACTGGCCACCGCCACCAGGGACCGAGCACGCCAAAGGCAGCTTCAAGGAGTTCCCTGGCATGGCACTTCTTTAAACAATGTGCTGACGACAAGACCCGAGTGGTTTGCTCGCTGTGCCATCAGAGCCTGAAGCGAGGCATTAATGTTCTGAACCTTAGCACAACCTGCATGACCAGGCATCTACATGCAAAGCATGAACTGCAATGGAGTAAACACCTTAAAAGCAAGGAACTCACTCTGGCTCCCCCTGCTCCCTCTTCTGCTGCTGCCTTGGCCTCTTCCTCCGCCTCGGGAGGAATGTTGGCACCTGCCGCCCACCAAACAGAGGATGTGCCACCGACACCACCACCTAGGTCACCAAGCATCCCCACCATGTCACACGGCAGCATTCAGCTCTCCATCTCACAAACCTTGGAGAGAAAGCGTAAATTCCCACCTAGCCACCCTCGAGCCCTGGGCCTGAATGCCAGCATTTCTAAATTACTGGCCTTTGAAATGCTGTCATTCAGGCTGGTGGACACAGACAGCTTCAAACAGCTGATGGCCATGGCTGTCCCACAGTATGCTGTTCCCAGCCGCCACTACTTCTCCAAGACAGCAGTGCTTTCCCTGCATAACCAAGTATCAGATAAAATCAATTGTGCACTGCGCAACGCCATCTGTGGCAAGGTCCACCTAACCACAGATACGTGGACCAGTAAGCACGGCAAGGGAGGCTATATCTTCCTAACTGCACACTGGGTAAATGTAGTGGCGGCTGGGCCCCAGGCGGAGAGTTTCTTGGCGCACGTCCTTCCGTCGCCAAGGATCGCAGGGCATCATTCTTTGCCTCCTGTAGCCTCCTCCTCCTACTCGGCTTCCTCCTCCTCTGCTTCCACCAGCTCATCCAGTCAGCCACACACCTTCACCACCAACTTCAGCACAGTCCGTGGTAAACGTCAGCAGGCAATTCTGAAACTCATATGTTTGGGGGACAGGCCCCACACCGCGCAGGAGTTGTGGCGGGGTATTGAACAACAGACCGACGAGTTGTTTCTGTCGGTGGGCCTCAAGCCCGGCCTGGTGGTGTGCGATAATGGGCAAAATCTCGTCGCAGCTCTGGGACTAGCCGGTTTGACGCACATCCCTTGCCTGGCGCATGTGCTGAATTTGTTGGTGCAGAAGTTCATTCACAACTACCCCGACATGTCAGAGCTGCTGCATAAAGTGCGGGCCGTCTGTGCACACTTCCGGCGTTCACATCCTGCCACTGCTCGCCTGTCTGCGCTACAGCGGAACTTCGGCCTTCCAGCTCACCGCCTCATATGCGAGGTACCCACCTGGTGGAACTCCACCTTGCAGTTGCTGGAGAAACTGTGCGAGCAGCAGCAGGCCATAGTGGAGTTTCAGCTGCAGCACGCACGAGACCTGTGTGCCCTGTTGCGCTGTTTCGAGTACTCCACCAACATGGCCAGTGGCGATGACACCGTTATCAGCGTTACAATACCACTTTGATGTCTCCTTGAGAAAACGCTTAGGGCGATGAAGGAAGAGGAGGTGGCCCAGGAGGAGGAGGAGTATGAGGGGTCATTTTTACCACTTTCAGGCCAGTCTGTTAGAAGTGGCTCAGAGGGAGGTTTTTTGCAACAGCAGAGGCCAGGTACAAATGTCGCCAGCCAGGGCCCACTACTGGAGGACGAGGAGGATGAGGAAGAGGTGGAGGAGAATGAGGATGAAGCAGGTTCACAGCGGGGTGGCACCCGACACAGCTCAGGCCCATCACTGGTGCGTGGCTGGTGGGATATGGAGGACGATGACGATACGCCTCCCACAGAGGACAGCTTTTCCTTACCTCTGGGGAGCCTGGTACGCATGATCGACTACATGCTGCAGTGCCTGCGCAACGACAGCAGAGTTGCCCACATTTTAACTTGTGCGGACTACTTGGTTGCCACCCTGCTGGATCCCCGGTACAAAGACAATGTGCCCACCTTACTTCCTGCGCTGAAGCGTGATAGAAAGATGCACGAGTACAAGCGCACATTGGTAGACGCGCTCCTGAGAGCATTCTCAAATGTCACAGGGGAACAGGTCGGAAGCCCAAGGCAAAGGCAGAGGAGGAGCAAGAGGTCGCCAACACAGCTGTGTCACGACCAGCTCCTCTGAGGGCAGGGTTAGCATGGCAGAAATGTGGAAAAGTTTTGTCTCCAAGCCACAGCTAACTGCACCACCACCTGATACGGAACGTGTTAGCAGGAGGCAGCATTTTACTAACATGGTTGTACAGTACGTCTGCACACCCCTCCACGTACTGACTGATGGTTCGGACCCATTCAACATCTGGGTCTCCAAATTGTCCACGTGGCCAGATATAGCATTTTATGCCTTGGAGGTGCTGGCCTGCCCGGCGGCCAGCGTTTTGTCTGAACGTGTATTCAGCACGGCAGGGGGCGTCATTACTGACAAACACAGCCTCCTGTCCACAGCCAACGTGGACAAGCTGACATTCATAAAAATAAACCAGACATGGATCCCACGGGACCTGTCCCTCACTTGTGCAGAATAGACATTTATAACTGCCTCCCCCTCAACCATGTATTCTTGTACTCCGGGGCACTTCTTTATTGAATCCTCATTTTTTTAACTTTACCATGATTTTGCGGTGCAACGCAAAGTTGAATGAACCTCTCTTTAATCTGGGCACCGGGGCCTAAATAACTGAAAGTGGTCTTCTCCAGTGGTGGGTGATATGACGCATGATTCTCTGCTGTGGGACCTCTCTCCTCTGTCTGGGTGCTGGGGCAGAAATAACTGAAAGTGGCCTTCTCCAGTGGTGGGTGATATGACGCATGATTCTCTGCTGTGGGACCTCTCTCCTCTGTCTGGGTGCTGGGCCTAAATAACTGAAAGTGGCCTTCTCCAGTGGTGGGTGATATGACGTATGATTCTCTGCTGTGGGACCTCTCTCCTTTGTATGGGTGCTGGGGCCTAAATAACTCAAAGTGGCCTTCTCCAGTGGTGGGTGATATGACGCATGATTCCTTGCTGTGGGACCTCTCTCCTCTGTCTGGGTGCTGGGGCCTAAATAACTGAAAGTGGCCTTCTCTAGTGGTGGGTGATATGAAGCCTGATTTTATGCTATGGGACCTCTCTCCTCTGTCTGGATGCTGGGGCCCAAAATAACAGAAAGTGACCTTCTCTGTTGGTGGGTGACTTGAAGCCTTATTCTCTGCTATGGGACCTCTGTCCAATTGATATTGGTTAATTTTTACTTATTTTAGTTTATTTTAATTCATTTCTCTATCCACATTTGTTTGCAGGGCATTTGTGTACATTTTGCTGCATTTTGCAGCCCTCTAGCCCTTTCCTGGACTATTTTACAGCCTTTTTAGTGCCCAAAAGTTTGGGTCCCCATTGACTATGACTTCAATGGGGTTCGGGTTCTCGAACCCGAACATCCAGGTGTTCGCTCAACTCTAGTCCTGAGCAAACGGCAGGTGTCACGCATGAGCTGCCACTGTCTAACATCAAGATTACGCAGTAGAGTATGCCTTTCCGCCTGCATCATCATGAAATTGATCATGGGTTTCCTCTGCTCATACAGTCAGTCCAACATGTGGAGGGTGGAGTTCCAATGTGTGGAAACATCACGTATGAGGTGATGTAAAGGAACACCATTCTGCCTTTGCAGCTCATGAAGGGCACGGTAAGAGTGGCTGAAGTACATGCACAGTTTCCTTGATACTTTCAAGTTGTCTTGCAATTTGGCAGAAGACTTCAAGAACTGGTTAACAACCAGATTTAATACGTGTGCCATGCAGGGCGTATGGGTCAGCCCTCCCTGATGCAGAGCAGACAGAATGTTCTTCCAGCTATTGGTGACCATGGTTTCTGTTCCAGTTGGCGAGGAGACAGCCAGGATTCAATCTCTTGGCGCATAAATCTAACAATTACAACACAGAGGTGGCATTTCCATCACCTGGCCAAGTTGCTGGTGTGCCGAGACTGAAATCAAATTTACCCAGTGGTTTGTAAAGTATATACACTACTCACAAAAAGAAATATTTGGCTTTTGGGTGAAATCCATGGAAAATGTAAAAAGTTCACGCTACAGTGATATTATATTATGAAAGTAGGGCATTTAAGTAGAAGCATGCAACGGCGATTTCCGCATCTCAAACTATTTATTGAAACAAAAGCCAATGACAGTGGTGGGCATACCCCCACAAAAAAATATTAATGTCTCAAAAGCTTGTCATGCGACCTTGAGCATTAATTACAGCTTGACAACAACGTTTCATGCTGTTCACAAGTTGACTTTATTGTCTGCTGAGGAATGACATCCCACCCTTTTTTATGAAAGGCACTCAGGTCATTGAGGTTCTACAGTACAGAGTTACAAGTCTGAGAACATCCTGCTTGATTGGTGTTGCCTTGGCCTCATCATAATGTCAAAATGAGACAGTACAGAGATCTCTCCCATAATCGATTTATCCCCAGGACTGTGACTGTGACGAGGGGACATCCTCTGGGTCTGAAGGAAAGAAGGTTTGCACACAAACATAGAAGAGGATTATTTACGGTCAGAGCAGTGAGACTATAAAACTCTCTGCCTGAGGATGTGGTGATGGTGAGTACAATAAAGAAATTCAAGAGGGGCCTGGATGTATTTCTGGAGTATAATAATATTACAGGCTATAGCTACTAGAGATGGGTTGTTGATTCTGGGAGATCTTCTGATTGCCAAATTGGAGAAAATTGGCCTCTACCTTTTTTTTGCCTTCCTCTGGATCAACTAGCAGGATGACAGGCCGAACTGGATGGACAGATGTCTTTTTTTGGCCTTATGTACTATGTTACTATGTAACTATGATAAGGAGGACTGTTTAAATGCCAATTCTAATTGAACTAGGAAATTTATTGAGCGAGTCATAGATCAAACACCCATTAGAGGACAGAAAGTGGTACAAAAAGTACTGAAACATTGAACAGTTGGACATGTGCATTCAAGTTTAGAAAAGGTCACATTAGGTTCACTTGTAAAGGTTAGAGTGCATTTTAGGTTCATCCTGAGATTTCACCCAAAATCAAATATACCTAACATTTTCTAGATCGTGATCATAGTTACAGCTCCGCACGTCATCGCTTGCAAGAACTGTGCTAAACGCTGACAAGCTCAAGGACTTGCCCACGTTCTACTCAACTTATGTGTGCAGGACTGGTACAGCTTTTTTGAGAAGTAATGATGGCTTGGGACTCTCTACCTTGGGTTGGCACAATCCATCAGTTCTCTGAAATCTTCAGAGTCCACAATATCGAAAGGGGGGGACTGTAGTACCAGCAGCTTGGCCAGATGCACGTTCAGCTTCTGCACACATACTGTTGTCTCTTTGCCATTGCCTCTGTGATCGATTTATGGCAAAACACAAGACGAGGATAGGAGCAATAGGAGCATCAGGATTAATAGATAAAGGAAACAGCTGTCTTCTGTCGGAGAAGTTGTGCAGGCAGCTGGGAGATGCAGTGGTTGCTTCTTTAGGCTGTACCACTACATTAGTGCCACGGTTTTCCTAGGCCATTTTATGGTTATGCTCCATTTGTTGATGCAGGGCCATGGTGCTAGCATTAGTACCCTGACTGTGCTTATCCTTTTTCCAACATATCCTGCATACCGCCACGCTAACATCCTCCAGTGACTTGATAAAATATTCCCACATTGCTGAATATGGCATTTTACCCCCACCACTCCTTGCTGACTGCCGGTCGCTGCCTATGTGAACCTGTGCAGCGCTAATTGTTTACGGACAGGTAGGCGCATTTGACTCCAGATCCCCCACTGTTTCCACCAAGAACTAAAGGACCTGTGATGACGTCACATCACATGGTCCAATCACATAGTCCATCTTACCATGGTGATGGACCATGTGATTGGACCATGTGATGTGACGTCATCACAGGTCCTTTAGTTCTTAGCTGATGCTGGGAAAGAGAGGACAGATTGCAAATACGCGATCAAGTGGCTACGGTAAGTTAACTTTTATTATTTTTAACCCCTTCCACTTTATTTTACTATGCATTCTTTATTAAGAATGCTATTATTTCCCCTTATAACCATGTTATAAGGGAAAATAATAAATTCTCCAGAAGACCCGAAACCGGACTTCAGTGATGAAGTCCGGCTTCGGGTCTGGGTACCAAACATTGTGCAAAACGCATTTCAAACGTTTGCACCCGCCGGAAAAACGCGCATATTCCTGCAACGCACCCGCCTCTTATCCGGGCGTCAAACATGACGCCCGTGTGAAAGAGGCTTTACCAGTCTCATGGTAATGACCTTAACCTCTCGCAACTTGTGCTCCCAACTCGTGCTATCACTGCTCGCACGCCTAAGGGAGTATTCAGAAGACCTCTCTTCCAAGTCTGTGCTGGCCTGTAGCTGCTGACTGTCCTCACTAAGCTCATACTCGCTGAAAAGCTTAGTAGAGCTGGCAGAATGCATTACTTCCCAAGCAGAAGGAGCAACAAAAGAAAGAGGCAAGGCACGTGGGGGCACAGCGGTTGTTCCTGGGCCATGCCAAATAAGTGTGGTCTCAGAGGAACCCGATGATTCCTGGCTGTGTGTATCTTTTCCTTTTCCTTTTGAGGGCCTAAGCAACTATATGTTGGCAATAGTATCCAGTAACTATATCAGTAATGTAAAAGATTAAGTATGAATGGCGGAGAAGATGAACTAGAAAAACTGTCCTATATATTAGACTGCCTGTTGAATGAGTCTGATGCACAGTAAGTCTATGTGTAACTGAACAGATTAATTATTAATGGTGCAGCAGATGTACTAGGTAAATGTGCCTATATTTTAGACTGCCTGTTGACAATTAGTCTCTTGTACAGTAAATCTATGTATAACTGAACAGATTAATTATTAAAGGAGCAGCAGATGAGCTAGGTCAGTGATGGCTAACCTCTGGCACTCCAACTTTGGTGAAACTATGACTCCCAGCATGCTCCATTCATTTCTGTGGAGTTCTGAGAGCAGCCAAGTAAGTGTGCATCTTGGGAGTTGTAGTTTTGCCACAGCTGGAGTGCATAGATGCATAGTAAGTCTTTGTATAACAGAACAGATTAAGCATAAATGGAGCAGCAGATTAACTAGATGCCTATACTTTAGACTGCCGGTTGACAATGGGTCTGATGCACAGTAAGTCTATGTATAACAGAACAGATTAGGAATGAATGGCAGAGCAGATGAACAAGATGCATAGGGTGATTATACTGAGTCTGCACTGTCCTTGCAGTCTCCCTATGCTCTCCCTGTGGTCTCCATTCAGTGTGTAATAACTGTTCCTACAATGTCCATACACTGTCCCTGCAGTGTCCCTATCTAGAGATGAGCGAATTTCTTAAAACTTCGATTCGGCTGGTTCGCCAAATTCCACAAAAAAAATTGCTTTGTGACTAATTACTTTGTCACGAAGCACATTTTTTTGTAAGTAGCGAGTGCAATAACAGGGAGCTGCGATAGCACCGCCCCCGTCATTGTACCCCTCAGATCATACAGGCCTCCATTTGCTCGCGACGGGCTGGCCGCCGCCATCTTTCTTGAAGATCTCGGCCAAAATCCTGTGCGGCGCGAGATTATGTATGACGTCATAATGATGTAATCTCGGCCCACACGGGATTTCGGACGAGATCTTCAAGCAAGATGGAGGCTGGCAGCCTATTGTGAGCAAATGGAGGAGGTAAGTTTGAAATTTTTTTTTTTTACTATTTCAGGATAAATCAATTCACTGACATGAAGCACAAGGAAGTTCGGCTTCTAGGCGAATCGAATTTACCCTACAAGCTCATCCCTATCCCTATTCAATATTCTACCATTAAAAGTATTGTTAACACACGGTCACTAGCACTTGGCATGTCTGTCCTTTTGATCCGCTTACAGTAAAATGGCAGAGACTGTGTTGGATGAGGCTTTTAAAGGGCTGTGACATCACAGGAGATGGCTATCTGCTAAATGGCTGGCTGCACGGCATTAGGGGTTATCTCACAGTCCAGGGCTTTTTACTTCCACTTTGTCACACGTGTAGCCACCATTTTAGAAAAAAAATTATTTATTACCGCAACGCGCGAGGAAATTTGAATTGAACTTTACCAGAAATTTGGATTTAATTCAATTCATTTCACTTTGATTCGCTCAACACTTTGATTCGCTTTTTTTTTTTTTTTATTGAAGATAAATGTGTACATATAGGTAAGTATAAACATTGAGTTTACAAACATAAAAATTTACAGGTACTGTATGGAATTCCGAGTTAAAGCTAGAGATGGCTGTATATCATTGAATGATAATAAAATAAGAGAAACTCAGTCATAGGAGGTCACTTGAAGTTCCTATAAGAAGCCCACGCTTGCCAGCGGGCCAATATTGATTTAGCCTTCGGCTCTCCCATGCTTCAATCTCCTCAAATCTGTATATTTGATCAATTTTCCCTATCCATTGGGATATGGAGGGAAGATCTGTGGACAACCAAAAACGTGGAATTAGGAGGCGAGCTACACTTCAAAAAGTGGAGAGGGGTTTATGGACACTCCTAGCAAGGCCAGTTGAGGTGAAAACGGGATAGCAAGGTTACAGATTTTGTTGGCGTTGCTGAAAAGTGTCTGACCCACTAGGACTGTAAAGACAAGTAATGTCGGGGTCTTATACCACCAAGCTAAAATTTTGTACCCATTCTCCTGTGTTCGGACACATCTGGATATTTTGTGAGGCGTCAAAAAGAGCTGTGTTACTTCTGACTAGGTTAAAGAGACTCCCAGGTCTCTCTCCCAGAGACCTATAAATGCTGGTTTGGGCATAAGTACTGGGGTACAAAGCCTCTTATAAATTTGAGACATCAGCTTGGTATGTTGCTTTTGATCTATTATAAGGCCCTTAAATCAGGTCAGTGGGCCTAGTAAAGTTTTTTGGGAACATTTTTGGAGATAAGAGTGTAGGAACGATATTGGAGGGAGAGAGAACCTACTTTCTGGGAAGAGCTGAGAGATAGCCTCACTTTTCAGGAGTTACGTATGGAATAAGGTAAGCTTTCAAGCAGAGTTGAAGATGCATGAGCTACTATGTCCCATATTTGTATAAGAAGTGATGGAAGGGGAATGGTGTAATGAGATGATTGGACCCATTTCCACGCTGAGAGTGTGGATTTCACTACTGGATTAAGTAGTTTGTCTGGGGCCGGAAAAATCTCCATTCCCACCAAGAGTCCAGAGAAGGGGGCTCCAAGATTAGTCTGTTCCATAGAAACCCAAGATCTCTTCAATGGTCCAGAGAGCCAGCCAACCACTCTCGATAATAGTATAGACCTTCCATATAATTCTGGGTCAGGTAGACCAATCCCCCATTATGATTTGGGTTTACTGAGAACAGAGTAAGCTAGACGTGCTCTCTTTCCTGCCCACACAAAGGACCTGATTTTTTGTTTTACTGTGATATAATATGTTTTCAGTATGGGGCTGGGTAAGACCTGTGGGTAGAATAATTGATGTGACAATATTTTTTCTTCCAAACCAGAATAACATAGAGGTTTTTAGTGTGGAGAGTTGGTCTGTTATCGATTGTAGGAGTGGGGTATAGTTTAGTCGAAAGAGTGATGAGGGGTCGGAGCCTATCCTGACTCCCAGGTAGGTAATTTGAGGGGTGTCCCAGTTATGGGGGATGCTGGCCATCAGCTGATTTTTAAATGGACTCAGGAAGGTCTATGCTTAGAATATGGGATTTATGCATATTCATTTTGAAATTGGAGTAGAGGCTAAACTGTTCTAAGATATTGTATATATACGGTAAATCTTTAACTGGATTAGTGGTCATTAGGAGCAGGTCATCTGCAAAGGTGGCCACTTTATGTTCCTGGTGTCCCATCTGAAGTCATTTGATCTCCCTCTCTCACTTGATTGCTGGAAGCAAGATTTCCATGACTAACACAAATAATAAGGGGGATAGGGGGCATCCCTGTCTGGTGCTGTTCCAGATTGTAAAGGGTGGCGATAGAGAGTCATTTATGATAACGGAAGCTGAAGCATGAGTATAGAGGGAGAAGAAGGCCTTCATATATGGGTCAGGGAGTCCAAAAGCTAATAACACTTCCCGCATATATTCCCAGTTAACTCTATCAAAGGCCTTTTCGGGGTCCATGCTAAGAAGGATGAGAGGGTGTTTACCCCTCTTGGGTTGGTAAATAGCGTTTAAAACCCTGGCAGGATTATCTCTGCCCTCCCTAACCTGGACAAAGCCCACCTGATCCCCTTGGATCAAGCATGAAAGAAGATTAGATAAACGGGTGGCCAACATTTTAGCCAGTAACTTCAAGTTTAGGTTTAACAGGGATATCAGGCGGTAATTTGCACATTGTGACCCATTCTTCCCTTCTTTAGGAATCAAAGTAATATGGGCTCTAGTCATATCCACCGACAACTGAACACCAGACAGGGAGCTATTGCATAGTGTAAGGGTGGCCCTAACGTTTTCTAAAAGGTGTGATAGTATAGGGCTGGGAAACCATCAGGACCAGGACATTTCCCATTTGGGAGCTGTTTAATTGCAGTTATAAGCTCTTCCATAGAAAATGGTTCCTATAGAGACTGAGCCTGAGAATCCAATAATGCGGGCAGAGAAAGAGAGCAGAGGAAGGATGTCACAGACTCCTGAGGGGGAGGAGGAGCCTGGACCTCCATTTCACCCTCATGTAGATTATATAGAGAGTAGTAATAGTTCTGAAATAGTTTGGCAAAGGAGTCAACATGCATCACTTAGGGACCACTGTTGTAGTTTTCTCTTAAGATGTCTAAGTGCTTTAGCAGATACCGCCGATTTTTTAGATGTTGAATCTAAGGAATGTTCCAATATTACATTGAAATCTCCCCCAAGCACCACCACACCTTCCTTATCTGCTTCTAAGAGGGAGAGCACCTCATACATCCACGAGACCTGGTTGACATCGGGTGCATTTACATTTACAAAGGTGTATGTCTGATTGGCAATGGCTAATTTTAGTAAAATATATCTACCTTCCCCATCTTGGACATGAGAGATATATGTGAATGTAAGGCCGTTTCGGAATCCGATGCTCACGCCTCTGGAGGCCAAGGAATTGGATTGGGAGAGATTGGGGTATTTGTCAAACTTAATATGTGTCTCTTGAAGCATTAGGACCGAACATTTTTTTTTTTTCGCACAAGAAAAAATCTGGCTACGTTTGGACGGGGAGTGAAAACCTTTGACGTTGAATGAGGCTATAAAAATGTCAGCCATCTTTTAAAGATAAAGGAAAGTATATGTAGCTAAAAGATGGCTGGGTATTGTTGGCAAAAAATGTATGTGGATACTTAGCCTCCCGAGGCGGAGCAGCGGCATTCCCAAGTCGTCTCCTTCTCTTTCGGGTACAGAGCAAAAACAACCAACAGCACCTGTCATAAAAAAAAAAAAGGTGAACACAAAAGAGAGAACAAATGGAATAACATATGTGCAAATATAGTGATATCAGGATATCAGAGCATCCCTGCTCATATAACATGCAGGGCATAGGGTAAGTACCTTAGAGCAGCACCTTCATTTAAGCAGTGGACTCTGGGCCCCAACATGGCCTGGGGACCAATCTCAGCTGTTAGGACAATATAGGGTATAGATAGGGAGGCTGCCCTGGTTAGGACATGAAAGGTTATGGCTAAGCCAGGCCCAAATAAGGTAGAAGCTACAGATAGGGACAGGGGGTAGAAGGTATAACCCTTATCTCAGCCTAGATGATAATTTAACCAAAAGTAATAACCATAGAAAAGATGGCACTTGTGTAAGGTGATGTTGGTTGATGTAGAGGTAGATCTTCTTGTGGGAATGAAGAGTGGATGGTAGTGTCCACCTCAGTTGTCGGTAAGTGAGAGTCTCTTTGGAGTTGAAGATAAATTTCCTCTTCTGGTTTTGGAGTACGGGGTGTTTCCCACGGGGTAATTGTAGACAGGTCGGATAGGGCTGATAGGTCTTGAACAGCTTCCCAGTTTTCAATATGTAATGGAGATAGCTGGAGGTGTTCAAATACTTTGTCCAGGTAACTGAACGAGGAGATGGATATGCGACGTCCTTCATGGAGGAAGGATAGACCAAATGGAAATGTCCACCTGTATAGGATTTTATTGGAACAGAGCCACAGAGTAAGCAGTTTTAATGCTCTACGTTTTTTCAGTGTGGACTGAGCTAGATCCTGGAAAATGGTGATAACCCTGTCCTCCCACATCAGCATTGGGGTGTTTCTGGCGTAAGTAATTATTGCTTTTTTAACGGGAAAGTGCAGAAATTTGAAGATTACATCCCGAGGGGGCTCTGTAGGTTGCGGTTTTTGACGGAGTACCCTGTGTGATCTTTCAATTATAACCTCATGTGCAGAGTTTGGTCCTAGAAGTTTTAGGCAAATCTGAATAACAGTTTCTGGTATGTCATTAGGGCCACAGATTCAGGGGTGCCTCTGAAGCGCAGATTATTGTGCCTACCCCTTTTTTTTTTTGGTCTTCTAACGCAGTATATGGAGAGTTTATGTAAGTTTGGCACATAGCCAGGCTGGAGGACACTGTGCACTGGTGCGCTATAACTGCCTTTTGTACCTTTTCTAAGGATTCCACTCTCCTTCCTATATGTCGAACATCTTCTTTAATGGAGGCAAGGTCTTGGCTGAGGGGTCTCAACGTGTCTGCTAACGCTTCTTTTAGGAATGAACTTGAGATTGGGAGGCTATCAGTCCCTGGGGAATCCTCCCTTACCTTCCCTGCACCGTCCGCAACTTTCTGTTTATTTCCCGAAACGCTTGGTGTCCGGAAGCCATCTTGGTTTCTCTTGCTACATTCGCTGCTGCAGCTTTCTTTATAAATTTCTTCATGTCTCCTGGCTGGCTTGATGATTTATTATGCCCAGGAGGGTCAGCAGGTTTAGGGCCCCCAATCTTGACCATGCTGGGTGCAGTAGGCTTGTTTAGACAGGCTGTGAGAGAAATGCTATCAGCAGAGCAGCACTTCACAGGTCCATCTTCTCCTGGCGCTGGCCCTGCCCCTTCTAGTCATTTCATTTTGTTATTGTTTTTTTGTTGTCTACAGAGAGTTATTTCCTGTGCAGGTTCCAGGGCTGACTATATAAACTATTAACTGATAACTGGGAACAAAATGAAGCTGAATTCTTCGATGTAGGATCTTCATATTAGAAAATTTCAGTAGCTTTAACAAATTGATTAATGCATAGAAATGGTCTGTAAATCAAAGGAACTAGGCTTCAGAACCTATTACATTATAGTTTGCCATAAATCAATCTAAACTAGAACATTCACATAGGAAATAACTAATGTTATGCGAGTCATACTTTGTTTCCTTTTAAGTGCTGAACATTTTTCTAAGATAAAGTACTCCCCTTTACCTTCCCTTGTCAGCTGAGACATAAAAATGCCTGCAATACTTAAAGGGATTCCCTGGGGCTTTCATATTAATGGCCTATCCACAGCATAGGTCATTAATATGAGATCAGCACAAGGAAAATCCAGCAGCACAAAAGTCTTCTTCACTGCCTCTTTATTTTCTCATATACAAAATACAATCAGGACGCATTTCGGCCTATCCAAGCCTTTATCAACCAATAACATACATTGTTCATTTCACAATATATAACAGGAACAACCAATAGGAATTCTCTAACATCTAAAATCCAGAGGTCTATCTAAAACATGGTCTGGATTGCTTCTACATACAAAAAGACACATCTTATTCACATTGCATCTTTAGTATGGAACAGCACTTTGGAAATCAAATGAAATAAAACATGAGAGTTTGATAAAACAAGGAGAACAGATAATAAATGAAGAATATTGCTTTATGTACTCAAATGGCCAACTTCATACTCCCTGTTTAAACCCAGTGGGTGTAATGTCCCCAATGTGTGTATCCAAAACGCTTCTCTGTTTAATAACAATGTTTTAATATCTTCACCCCTTCTTGGCTATTTTATTTGTTCAATTATCTGGTACTTTAATTGCACAATTCAATGTTTGTGAGTATGAAAATCATATGTAATGGGTAGTAACAAATTATTAGTATGAATGGTGTACTTATAATTACATATCCGGTCTTTAATGAGCTGCATTGTCTCCCCTATGTATATTAGTCCACAAAGACATTTTATCAAATATATGACATGCGTGCTGTTGCGTGTGTGATGTCCATTAATCCTAAATGAGCTACCAGTGTGTGGATGAAAAAAACTGAAAAGTGAGAACCTTCAATTATACGTGAACATTGGATACAACGGGGACATGGGAATGTACCATTATGTCTTGGGATCAATGTACTCTGTCTTGTCATTTTCTGTAAGCTACAAACTCATCTCGCAAATTTGGATTCTTCTTATTACACATCAAAGGAGGAACTGCAAATTCCTCCACCCCGGCATATGCTTTCTGTAAAATATGCCATTATGCCATTAGTAAAAGATACTGATTCTTTTTTTGCTAGATACAGTGCGTCCCATTTTTTGAGGGTCATTAATACATTGGGACCAATTTCAAAGGACTCTTTGGCTTGTCACTGTAGATGCAATGAGTTTATATACATCGATTAATCACATAGATGGTATACGGGCAGTGACCAGCTTGTTAGAGAAAAGTGACTATACCATTGAGCAAAAATATTTTCTTCTGGATTTATTGCAGTTGGAACTATACATTTATGGCGCTGGAACATATCAGGGTCACAAATCCCAGCACCGTACAGCTGCAGGGGTTTGATAGTCACTGATAGCTGGACCCCTGTTGTATGTGCCGGCATTGGTGAAAACACCGGTGCTGGCGCATTAACATTTGTACTGTCACGGTCAGCGCTGACCGTGGTGCATGTGGTATCCTGCCGAGTGCGGGGTGTCCATCAGGTCCCCGCACTGCTATAACAGTGACCCGATGGCTTGGACGGCAGCCCAATACCTTCCTTAGGCATCGTGGCTGCTATCCATGTCAGCCTGTGAGATCCAGCCCCCTTGATCTCACAGGCAGGAAGCTGTAAATGTATTACACAGTGTAATAAACCTAAAGTCATAAGTATTGTAATGCATTGTAAGGGGGATCAGACCCCCAAAAGTTGAAGTCCCAGAGTGGGACAAAAATAAAGTGAAAAAGAAGTAATAAAAATAAAGTTTAAAAAAAAAAAAATGTTTCAAGTAAAAAAAAATATATAATTTTCCCAAAATATAGTTAAAAAAATTGTAAAAAAAAAAAAAAGCGGGGAAAAAGAGGAATATTAGGTATCGACGCATCTGTATGGATCGGCTTTATAAAAATATCACATGATCCACCCCGTCAGGTGAACGTCGTAAAAAAAAAAGTAAAAACAGTGCCAATACCTTGCCTCACAAAAAGTGTAATACCAAGTGATGAAAAAGGTGTATTTTTTTTTCCCAGAATCACTTTATAACTGAATTAGTGCTTAACCTCTTACAGACACAGGGCGTACAGGTACCGAGCCCTTATGGAAATAGGGCGTATATGTACGCCCTTTGTATTTCCGATCACCGCCGTGCGGTGGGCGGCGATCGGAAGGTGCCTACTGAATTCATTCAGCAGGCTCCTTGGTACAATGCTGAGGGGGGTCCTGTGAGCCCCCCATCTCGGTGATCGCTGCAAACCTCAGGTCAATTCAGACCTGCGGTTTGCAGCGCTTTCGGAAGTTTCTGATCCCCATGGTCCATGGTGCGGAGGGGGGGGGTGGTGTGGGCGATCATCCGCCAGCCCGCCCCCCACCCTCTCATTTCCGGGATGGTCGAGCAGTTAGCAGAGTGTCACATTGCTGGCACAGATGTCAGCCATTTAACCCCTTCCATGCCATGGTCCATAGGGACCGCTGTATGGAAGGGGTTAACAGGGAGGGAGTTCCCTCCCTCTCCCATCGGGGGCTGCTGTGCCGTTTCAGACCCGATTCCTGACGGGATCACAGAGGGCCCCCCTCCCTCCCTATCACCCGCTGCTCTGTTGTGGCAGCGTGCGATGGTTACCATGGCAACCTGACGCCTTCACAGGCTCCCGGCTTGCCATGGTAATGCAGAAGTCTGATCAGACTAAGTGTAAAGTGAAAATACAGTACAGTACACTATATAGTGTACTGTATTGTATTATACAGACATTAGACCCACTGGATCTTTAAGAAAATAAATCGAAATAAAAAAACACATTTATTACTGATTAAAAATTAAAAGAATAAAATGCACTACACATGTTTGTTATCCCCGCGTCCGTAATGACCTGATCTATATAATGGTCAAGTTACTTTTCCTGCATGGTGAACGCCATAAAAAAAATTAAAAATAAAAACTATGATGAAATTGACATTTTGCCCACCTTACTTCCCAAAAAAGGTAATAAAAGTGATCAAAAAGTCGTATGTAAGCCAAAATGGAACAAATAAAATCGGCACCTCATCCCACAAAAAATGAACCCCTACATGAGACAATCGCCCAAAAAGTAAAAAAATATATGTCTCTCAGACTATGGAGATACTAAAATATTTTTTTCCCCCTAAAATGCTGTTATTGTGTTAAAGTAAAATAAATTTAAAAAAGTATACATATTAGGTATTGCTGCATATGTAAGAACCTGCTCTATAAAGATATCATGAGACCTAACCCCTCAGGTAAAAACCGTTAAAAATTTTTTTTAAAAGCCATTTTTTGTCACCTTACATCATAAAATGTGCAATACCAAGTGATGAAAAAGGCATATGCCTCCCAAAATAGTACCAATCAAACCATCATCTCATCCAGCAAAAAATGAGCCCCTACATAGGACAATTGCCCAAAAAAATATGGCTCTCAGACTATGGAGACACTAAAACATAATTTATTTATTTTTTCTAAAATGCTGTTATTGTGTTAAAGTAAAATAAATAAAATAAAATATACATATTATGTATCGCTGCATCCGTAAGCATCCTTCTCTATAAAGATATCACATGACCTAACCCCTCAGGTAAATACAGTAAAGAAAAATTGCATAAAAACAGTGTCAAAAAAGCCATTTTTGTCACCTCACAACACAAAAAGTGTAATAGCAAGCGATCAAAGAGTTATATGTACCCCAAAATAGTGCCAATCAAACCGTCATCTCAACCCGCAAAAAATGATACTCTACCTAAGACAATCGCCCAAAAAATTAAAAAAAAAAATATTACTCGCAGACTATGATATTATTGTGTAAAACGTAAATAAATAAAAAAGTAGACATATTAGGTATCGCCGCATGCGTAAAAACCTGCTCTATAAAAATAACACATGACATAACCCCTCAGGTGAACACAGCAAAAAAATATATATAAATACGGTGTCAAAAGCCATTTCACCTTACATCAAAAAAAGTGTAACAGCAAGCGGCCAAAATGTCATATGCACCCCAAGATAGTGGCAATCAAACCGACATCTCATCCTGCAAAAAATGGGCCCCTACACAAGACAGTCACCCAAAAAAAAAAATATGGCTTTCAGAATGTGAAGACACAAAAAAATCATTTTTTTCAAAAATGCTTTATTATGTAAAACTGAAAAAAAGCCCCCCAAAAAGTAGTCATGTTTGGTATTGTCAACTGCTCTAAAGAAATAGCACATGATCTATCCTGTCAGATCAAATAAAATCTGTTGTTTGGAAGGCAGATTTTGCTGGACTGTTTTTTGATACCATGTCCCATTTGATGCCCCCCTGATGTACGTACCCCTAGAGTAGAAACTCCAAAAAAGTGACTCCATCTAAGAAACTACACCCCTCAAGGTATTCTAACTGAGTTTACAAACTTTGTTAACCCTTTAAGTGATCCACAACAGTTATTGGCAAATGGAGATGAAATTTCAGAATTTCTATTTTTTGTTACCTTGCCTCAAAAAATGTCTAATATAGAGTAACCAAAAATCAGAGCGTTCCAAAGTTATTACCACATAAAGTGATACATGTCAGATTTGCAAAAACCGGTCTGGGATTTAAGGTGAAAAGTGGCTTGGTACTGAAGGGGTTAAACAGGGAGTATGAAATTGGCCATTTGAGTAAATAAGGCGATATTCTCCATTTATTATCTGTTCTCCTTTTATCTATCTCTCATATTTTATTTGATTTGATTTCCAGAGTGCTGTTCCACACTTAAGATCCAATGTGAATAAGATGTAGAAGCAATCCAGTCCACGTTTGGATAGATCTCTTGATTTTAGATTTTAGAGAATTCCTATTGGTTGTTCCTGTTATATATTGTGAAATGGATAATGTATGTTATCAGTTGATAAAGGCTTGGATGGGCCAAAATGCATCCTGATTGTATCTTGTATGATATGACAAAATAAAGAGGCATTGAAGAAGACTTTTGTGCTGCTGGATGTTTCTTGCGCTGAATACTGAAGTTTTCTGCAGCAGCACACCTGAGAAGGATTGAGTGCTGAGCAGTTTTGAGCTAGTGATCAATATGAGATCATCATTAGTGATGAGCGGACCCGGGTTAGGCTTGCCGGGTTCGGCTGAACCTTGGGTCAAAGTTCGGATTCGGGACTCGAACTCGAACCCCATTTAAGTCAATGGGGAACTGAACTTTGGTGCACTAAAATCATCATAGTAAGGGCTAGAGGGCTGCAAAAGGAAGCAAAATGGGGGCAAGAGCAGGGCCGTTGTCCTGCAAACAAATGTGGATAGGGAGATGACTTAAAATAACATAGAATAAAAAAATAATGAACTTGAACTAGGAGGTGGAGGTCAAAGTGGAGTAGGAGGTTGAGAAGGCAGTGGACATGGTGGTGTAGGTGGAAGCGGCAGTGGAGGAGGTAGCCAACACTGTTTTTGTTGTTTTTTTATTTTTATTTTTTTCCTTTATTTTTATTTTTTTTATATAAATTTTGGAAGACCCCAAAACATTGGGAAATAGAAAAGAGAATGCAAAGAGAAAGTGTGTTGGGGAATAACAATGACTGGGTGCTGCTGGTATAATTTTCTACTCAGCACAAGATACCGACAAGTCCTGTGGGATCCATGCCTGGTTCATTTTAATGAACGTGAGCTTGTCCACATTGGCTGTAGACAGGTGGCTGCACTTATCTGTAATCACCCCTTCTGCTGTGCTAAACACATGTTTGGACAATACACTGGCTGCAGGGCAGGTGTAAAGGACAAGCTCACGCCATGTGCCCAATTTGGAGACCCAGAAGTTGAATGGGGCAGACCCATAAGTCAGTACGTGTAGGCGTGTCCACACATACTGTTCCACCATGTTGCTGAAATGCTGCTTTCTGCTAAGACGTTCCATATCAACAAAGCTTTTCCACATTTCGGCCATGCTAACCCTCCCTTCTGAGTTGCTGGTGGTGATCCAGCTGTGTTGGTGATTTCTTCTTCCTCCTCCTCTGCCTTCGTCTTGTGCTTCCACTAAGCCTCCGCTGGCAGATGTGAATGCCACCAGCAGCATGTCTACCAGTGTGCGCTTGTACTCATGCTTCTAACGATCACGCTCCAGTGACGGAATTAAGGACAGCACGTTTTCCTTGTAACGGGGATCCAGCAGGGTGGCCACCCAGTAATCAGTACTGGTTAGAATGTGGGCAACTCGGCGGTCGTTGCGCAGGCACTGCAGCATGTAGTCGCCCATGTGTGTCAAGTTGCCCAGAGGCAACAACAAGCTGTACTCTGTGGAAGGTGTATCGTCTATGTCCTCTGTATTCCCCCAGCCACACTCCATTGATGCCCATAAGCTGCTTTGGGTGCCACCCTGCAGTGAACAAGGTTCCTTCTCATCATTATCCTCCTCCTAATCCTGCAGAACTGTGCCCTGGCTGGACAGTCATGTAGCTAGCCTCAGTTGGTGCAGGAACCCACCCTCCGAGCCACTTGTGAATGACTGGTCAGATAACCGTGGAAATGATCCCTCTTCTTCGTCCTCTTCCTCGTGTGCCACATCCTCTTCCATCATCGCCTGAAATGTTTTTTCAAGGAGACATAAAAGTGGGATAGTAACGCTGAGGACTGAGTCATCGGCACTTCCCATGTTGGTGGAGTATTTGAAACAGCGCAACACGGCACACACGTCCTGCATGGAGTCCCACTCTTTGGTGGTGAAGTGGTGCTGTTCTGCAGAGCGACTCACCTGTGCGTGCTGCAGCTGTAATTCCACTATCGCCTGCTGCTGCTCGGACATTCTCTCCAGCATGTGAAAGGTGGAGTTCCACCTTGTGGGTACGTCTCATATGAAGCGGTAAGCAGGAAGGCTGAATTACACTGCAGCGCAGACAGGCGAGCAGCAGCAGGGTGAGAACATAGAAACATAGAAACATAGAAAGTGTCGGCAGATAAGAACCATTTGGCCCATCTAGTCTGCCCAATATGCTGAATACTATGGATAGCCCCAGGCCCTATCTTATATGAAGGATGGCCTTATGCCTATCCCATGCATGCTTAAACTCCTTCACTGTATTTGCAGCTACCACTTCTGCAGGAAGGCTATTCCATGCGTCCACTACTCGCTCAGTAAAGTAATTCTTCCTGATATTACTTTTAAACCTTTGCCCCTCTAATTTAAAACTATGTCCTCTTGTAGCAGTTTTTCTTCTTTTAAATATTCTCTCCTCTTTTACCGTGATGATTCCCTTTATGTATTTAAAAGTTTCTATCATATCCCTTCTGTCTCTTCTTGCTTCCAAGCTATACATGTTGAGGTCCTTTAACCTTTCCTGGTAAGTTTTGTCCTGCAATCCATGTACTAGTTTAGTAGCTCTTCTCTGAACTCTCTCCAAAGTTTCAATATCCTTCTGCAGATATGGTCTCCAGTACTGCACACAATACTCCAAATGAGGTCTCACTAGTGCTCTATAGAGCGGCACGAGCACCTCCCTCTTTCTACTGTTAATGCCTCTCCCTATACACCCAAGCATTCTGCTGGCATTACCTGCTGCTCTATGACATTGTCTGCCCACCTTTAGGTCGTCTGATATAATGACCCCTAAATCCCTTTCCTCAGATACTGAGGTTAGTACTGTATCACTGATTTTATATTCTGCTCTTGGGTTTTACGCCCCAGGTGCATTATCTTGCACTTATCGACATTAAATTTTAGTTGCCAGATTTTTGACCATTCCTCTAGTTTTCCTAAATCCTTTTCCATTTGGTGTATCCCTCCAGGAACATCAACCCTGTTACAAATCTTTGTGTCATCAGCAAAAAGACACACCTTACCATTGAGGCCTTCTGCAATTTCGCTGATAAAGATATTAAACAATATGGGTCCCAGAACAGATCCCTGAGGTACCCCACTGGTAACAATACCATGGTCTGAATATACTCCATTGACTACAACCCTCTGTTTTCTGTCCTTCAGCCACTGCCTAATCCATTCAACAATATGTGAGCCCAAGCTCAAAGACTGCAGATTATTGATAAGCCTTCTATGTGGGACAGTATCAAATGCCTTACTAAAGTCCAGATAAGCGATGTCTACTGCACCTCCGCCATCTATTATTTTAGTCACCCAATCAAAAAAGTCAATAAGATTAGTTTGACATGATCTCCCTGAAGTAAACCCATGCTGTTTTTTATCAATCAACCCATGGGTTTTTAGATGTTCCACAATTCTCTCCTTGAGTATGGTTTCCATTAATTTCCCCACTATTGATGTCAGGCTTACTGGCCTATAGTTGCCTGATTCCTCTCTACTACCTTTCTTGTGAATTGGCACAACGTTTGCTAATTTCCAGTCTTCTGGGACGACACCTGTTACCAGTGATTGGCTAAATAAATCTGTTAATGGATTTGCTAGTACACCTCTAAGCTCTTTTAATAGCTTTGGGTGTATCCCATCAGGCCCCTGTGGTTTATTTGTATTAATTTTGCCATCCTCCATGTTGCTCTTGCATTCTGAAAGTGCTGCAAATGAATTACACAGAGCCACCGACTGTGGAACATGTCTTCTATCAACAGCTCTAAGTCTACCAGAACCTACAGTAACCCATCTTCCATTTCTGGGGGGCCTTTGTGGCAGTGGCATTGCAACATTCCAAGCCTGAGTTTGTCTAACAGTTACTTTACAAATCTCAGATTTCAAAAATGCAATTTCCTGCTGCATTATGGAGAACTGTCTGCAGATCAGACAGCATCCAAACCTGCGAAGAGTGAAACATGAAATGAAAGCACAGCAATTCCTGCACTGAATCAGGTCTGCCATTTTAATGCAAGAAAATATGTTAAACAAAACTTAATAGATTGTACTCACCTCCAGATTACCTCCTGAGTATCTCTTGAATATCTCTAGTGCACATAGAAATGCTGCACTTTGAGAATGATGCAAGCTACAATTAGGCAAGCTAATACTATGCGGCTATATATGCACACACTCCTACAAAAGCCCCTCCCACAACAACAAATTTAACACCTTAATGGCCCTATGCTCATTAGCAATTAGACAATAGCAACACCTGTCTAACAAATTCCTTACCTGTTCTAAAGCACACCAAAAACACAGCTGAAGTTCTGCTACAGTGGAAAGTTCAGCTGAAGTTCTGCTACAGTGGAAAGTTCTAGGTTTGTCTCTTGAATATCTCTAGTGCACTTAGAAATGCTGCACTTTGAGAATGATGCAAGCTACAATTAGGCAAGCTAATACTATGCGGCTATATATACACACACTCCTACAAAAGCCCCTCCCACAACAAATTTAACACCTTAATGGCCCTATGCTAATTAGCAATCAGACAATAGCAACACCTGTCTAACAAATTCCTCACCTGTTATAAAGCACACCAAAAACACAGCTGAAGTTCTGCTACAGTGGAAAGTTCAGCTGAAGTTCTGCTACAGTGGAAAGTTCTAGGTTTGCCTCTTGAATATCTCTAGTGCACTTAGAAATGCTGCACTTTGAGAATGATGCAAGCTACAATTAGGCAAGCTAATACTATGCGGCTATATATACACACACTCCTACAAAAGCCCCTCACACAACAACAAATTTAACACCTTAATGGCCCTATGCTCATTAGCAATCAGACAATAGCAACACCTGTCTAACAAATTCCTTACCTGTTCTAAAGCACACCAAAAACACAGCTGAAGTTCTGCTACAGTGGAAAGTTCAGCTGAAGTTCTGCTACAGTGGAAAGTTCTAGGTTTGTCTCTTGAATATCTCTAGTGCACTTAGAAATGCTGCACTTTGAGAATGATGCAAGCTACAATTAGGCAAGCTAATACTATGCGGCTATATATACACACACTCCTACAAAAGCCCCTCCCACAACAACAAATTTAACACCTTAATGGCCCTATGCTCATTAGCAATCAGACAATAGCAACACCTGTCTAACAAATTCCTTACCTGTTCTAAAGCACACCAAAAACACAGCTGAAGTTCTGCTACAGTGGAAAGTTCAGCTGAAGTTCTGCTACAGTGGAAAGTTCTAGGTTTGTCTCTTGAATATCTCTACTGCACTTAGAAATGCTGCACTTTGAGAATGATGCAAGCTACAATTAGGCAAGCTAATACTATGAACGCTGAAAGATCACACAGACGGCTCGCACTTTCTGCAGCAGCTCTGACATTTCGGGGTAATTTTTCAGGAACCTCTCTCACCACCAAATTCAGCACATGCACCAGGCAAGGGATGTCCGTCAAATCGGCTAGCCCCAGAGCTGCTACGAGATTTCGCCAGTTATCGCACACCACCAGGCCAGGCTTAAGGCTCAGCGGCACCAATTAATTATTGGTCTGAAGTTGGTGGTGAAGGTGTTACGCAGACCGGATGAGGAGGTGGTAGAGGAGATGTGGAGTAGGAGGAGGAGGCAACGAGAACTGTCCTGCAATCCTCGGTGGCGGTAGGACATGCACCAATCTGCTATCCGCCTCAGGCCCAGCCACCACTCCATTTACCCAGTGTGCAGTTAGGGAGAAATAACGTCTTTGCCCGTGCTTACTGGTCCACGTATCGATAGTTATGTGGACCTTGCCACAGATGGCGCTGCGTAGTGCACACCTGATTTTGTCCGAAACTTGGTTGTGCAGGGCAGGGATGTAGCTCACCTTGAAAAGTAGTGGCCGCTGGGAACCACGTACTGTGGGACAGCCACCGCCATAAGGTTTTTAAAAGTCTCTGTCTCCACCAGATGGAATGACAGCATTTCAAAGGCCAGGAATTTTGAAATGTTGGCATTCAGGGCCAGGGATAGCGGGTGGGTAGGGGGTACTTCCTCTTTCTCTCCAGTGTTTGGGGAATGGACAGCTGAACGCTGCCATGGGACAGTGTGGATATGCTGGATGACGGTGGTGAAAGTGGTGGTGTTGCTGCAACATCCTTTGTTTGCAGGGGGCAGGTGCCACTGTCACCCCAGAGGGGGAGGAAGAGGCTGAGACTGCAGCAGAAGATGGAACAAGAGGAGCCTGAGATCTTTTGTGTTTTTCAGGTGTGTACTCTACTGCAGCCCGTGCTTTGCATTTAGATGCCTGGTCATGCAGGTGATGCTCAATTTTAGAACATTTATGCCTCGTTTCTGGCACTGATTGCACAGCGTGCAAACCACCGTCTTGTTGTCAGCGTATTGTCTGAAGAACTGCCATGCCAGGGAACTTTTGGAGCTGGCTTTGGTGTGCTCAGTCTCTGGGTGTGGTGAGCAGTAGCAGGCATACTGGCTAGGGGGCGGGCACTCTGCTACAGCACCCTGCTCCTTCTTTTGCTGCGTGGCTGGCGCTGTGTGACCACCACCTCTTCCCCTGAACTGCACACGTGACTCGCATGACCTTGATTCCATGTGGGGTCTAGGACCTCATCATCCTCCTCATCATCTTCCACCCACTCTTAACCCCTGCTCTCCTTGCCGGTCTGCAGTTGGCACCTGTGTTTCGTCATCATCATTAGAGACGAGCTGGGGTGATCCTCCCATGTCCACATCCTGAAACATAAGTGGTTGGGCACATAGGCATTGCTACAGGGGGGCTAGGTTATTCCTTGCCCCCCCTGCTGATTCCCCTTCCTTTCCCTTGAAACGTAACGCTCTGGCCCGTTGCCCGGCCGCCACCGCCGATCCGAATCATCACAGTAACGTCACACACACGCTGCCTGCAGATTCGCATGCTGCCAGTCAATTCTGGTTTGCAGGTGCGGCAGCGGGAAGTGGAATCCAGGACTAGGAAGAACAGAGTATACAGGAGCGCAGCACAGCAGCTGCGCTGAGGTAATTAAGGCTGCTCCTGGCTACTGAACCCAGGCCTCCTGAGAAAAAGTTGAGGAGATATGACAGCCCTGATTGCAGCTTGCCTAGTAAACACAGGGCCATCCATCACTTATTAACCCCTCTCTTGCCAGCCCACCCAGCCCCATTTTGCTGTGTGTTATGCTTTGAACTTTTTTTTTAGTCCATGAAGGGGTTAATTAAGTGTTTTTTGTTTTTTTTTTTGGGGGGGGGGATTATTGTGCATATTGTGTTTGGGATCCATTTAACAAGTTTGACCAGTTGGGTTAGGCTTGGTTGTGGTTGAGTGTCATCCAATGATGCCCGTAACAGTGTCATCCACAGATGCCCATAGAAGTGTCATCCACAGATGCCCATAGCAGTCTCATACACAGATGTGCAATCCACAGATCCCCCATAACAATGTGTCATCCACAGATCCCCCAAAACAGTGAGTCATCCACAGATTAACAGTGTGTCATCCACAGATGCCCATAACAGTTTGTCATCCACAGATGCCCATAACAGTGTCATCCACAGATGCCCATAACAGTGTCATCAACAGATGCCCCCATAACAGTGTGTCATCCACAGATCCTCTATAACAGTGTGTCATCCACAGATGCCCATAACAATGTCCTCCACAGATCACCCACAACAGTGTGTCATCCACAGATGCCCATAACAGTGTGTCATACAAAGATCCCCCATAACAGTGTCATCCACAGATGCCCCCATAACAGTGTGTCATCCACAAATGCCCCCATAACAGTGTGTCATCCACAGATTCCCCATAAAAGTGTCATCCACAGATCCCCCATAACAGTGTGTCATCCACAGATGCCCATAACAGTGTCATCCACAGATGCCCATAACAGTGTCATCCACAGATGCCCATAACAGTGTGACATTCACAAATCCTCTATAACAGTGTGTCATCCACAGATGCCCATAACAATGTCATCCACAGATCCCCCATAACAGTGTGTCATCCACAGATGCCCATAACAGTGTCATCCACAGATGACCCCATAACAGTGTGTCATCCACAGATCCCTCCTAACAATGTGTCATCCACAGAAGACCCCATAACAGTGTGTCATCCATAGATGCCCATAACAGTGTCATCCACTGATGCCCATAACAGTGTCACCCACCTGCCCATAACAGTGTTATCCACAGAAGACCCCATAACAGTGTGTCATCCACAGATGCCCATAACAGTGTCATCCACTGATGCCCATAACAATGTCATCCACCTGCCCATAACAGTGTCATCCACAGAAGACCCCATAACAGTGTGTCATCCACAGATGCCTATAACAGTGTCATCCACTGATGCCCATAACAGTGTCATCCACAGATGCCCATAACAGTGTCATCCACAGATCCCCCATAGCAGTGTGTCATCCACAGATCCCCCTTAACAGTGTGTCATCCACAGATCCTCCATAACAGTGTCATCCACAGATCACCCATAACAGTGTGTCATCCACAGATCCCCCATAACAGTGCGCCTGGCGCACTGAGGAGAGTCAGAAAGGAGGGGAAATAATCAGTGGAAGCAAGCAGAGGACGGCACAGCAGATGACTGAATAGCTTCTTTTGTAAGTAAATTGTTTTATTATAAATGTCCTGCATACCGCAATACTCTCATATTTTGTTATCTTATTTATACTTACTTATTTCAGTTTTTTTTGTAGTATGATTAAGTTATGAAAATTATTAGTGCCCCCCCCCCAATTTTGACTGTGGTATCTTATGTGCCCCCCTATGTATTGTTCCTAAAGTCGCCACTGGTTGGGCATCAGTGCACTCAATCTCTTCCACCTCTGGGGCAGGGCTATGTTAGTGGCCCACAGAAATCCTGCCAGCAGAGTCATCAAAAAGCATAACAGACTGCTGCATGACTTGGGGCTCAGATTACTTGGCTGATTTGTAAGGGGGTGAGGTGAAAGACAGATGACCATGGGCTGCAGGTGCCAACTCTGTGGTTTCAGCAGGGGACTGTGTGGAGGACAATGTGAAGGAACTGGAGGCACTGTCAGCCATCCAATCTACTACTGCCTCTACTTGTTCTGTCCTCACCATTCGTA
The DNA here is from genome assembly GCA_033119425.1 of Bufotes viridis. Classification (NCBI taxonomy): domain Eukaryota; kingdom Metazoa; phylum Chordata; class Amphibia; order Anura; family Bufonidae; genus Bufotes; species Bufotes viridis. The sequence goes on from CM065589.1 coordinate 104,808,377, forward strand.
CACCGGTATTCAGGCCTACAAAATGACGCTGAACAACCTGTCGGCTACGTACACCTGAGGAAGATGTTTCATTTGGGTGTGTAGCTGGCACAGATCAACCACGCCCTATCCTTACAAAAGGAGCTCCACCAGCACCAGCAGCACCTTGACCAGGGCCACGTCCCTTATTTGATGTTCTTCTCATTCTTTGAGGTCACCCACCGAACTAACAGACGGATTAACTATATTAATTTCACTGTCACATATGCAGTGCACGTGTATCTCATACCAAAAATGAGTATATGTTACCGGCCGAACAAACAGTCAGATTAACTATATTAATTTCCCTGTCACGTATAAAGTGCACGTGTATCTCACACCAAAAATGGGTATATGTCACCCACCAAACTTACAGACAGATTAACTATATTAATTTCCCTGTCACGTATGCAGTGCAGGTGTACCTCACACCAAAAATGGGTATATGTTACCGGCCGAACTAACGGTCAGATTAATTATATTAATTTCCCTGTCACGTATAAAGTGCATGTTATCTCACACCAAAAATGGGTATATGTCACCCATTGAACTAACAGATGGATTAACTATTATATTTTTGTGTCAGGGGTACAAAAATGGTGCATTGCACGCACAAAAAATAACTATAGGTCACCCACAAAATTAACAGCCAGATTAATTATTATATTTCTGTGTCAGGGGTACAAAGGTGGTACATTGCACCCACAAATAATTGCTATAGGTCACCCACAGAATTAACAGCAAGATTTATTATTATATTTCAGTGTCAGGACTGTTAAGCTGGTGTATTGCACCCACAAAAAGTCATTATAGGTCACCCACAAAACAAATAGCCAGATTCCCTAACACTCTCTCTCCCTCACTTTAGCTGCCTGCTTCCTGTCCCTGCACTACTCAGAGCTGATGGGCGATGCTACAAGTGATCCAGCTTGTATAGAGGCTGGGTCACATGATGCACCGGCCAATCACAGCCATGCCATTACTAAGCATATTTGTGATGGCTTCTAAGTGCTCACAGCTTAAAAGCTTGTTGATTGGCTGCCCTGCAGCCATTCAAAAGCTTTATTAAATGCCCAAACATCGAACTCGAACCCAAACTTTTCCGGCAAAGTTCAGGTTCGGTTCTGGATACCCAAACTTTACAGTTCGGTACGGACCCAAACTTTACAGTTCGAGTTCACTCAACACTAATCGTCAAGTGTCAGACACCCAGCACCCCCACCGATCAGATGTTTGAAGAGAAGGCAGTGCTTAGGTCTCTTCCTAGGCCATTTGACCACATTTATCGGTCACATGGCCTAAGACCAGCTCAGTCCCATTAAAGTTAAGGGAGCTTAGTTGTAATACCAAGCATAACTAGTATCCAATAGATGGCTTTCTGCTTGGTGGCCACAGCACTCTCCCAAGCTCTGGATTCCTCAAACAACTGATCAACAGCTGAGGGTAGGCCATAAATATGAAAATCCTAGAAAACCCCTTTAATAAATGTGATGTATGGCCTCTATGCCAGAATGCTGGTGCATTTGCAATAGTATATATAGTAAGTGTCTTTATTATTAGAGATTAACAAAGTTTTGAAAACTTCAATTCAGCCAATTAGCTGAACTTTGACAAGAAATTAGATTTGTTGCTGCATCTCCCAGTCTCTCTGGTCAAAACATCCAGCAACGGGGGCAGCAGCCAATAGCAGGCCACAAAAGGGACGAGCCTCCCTAGCAATGTGGATGACACTTGGGAGGTTGGTCACTGTTGCTGCCTACTATTGGCTGCTTGGCTGCTTCCCCTATTGTTGGATGTTGTGATCCCAGCAACGAGGAGATGCAGCAGCGGCTGTGCAGGAATCCAGAGCAACGCAGGTGCCAGGCAGCAGGAAAGTATAATGTATATGAGAGGCCTGGGCATTTAGGGGGGGGGGGGTCATCATGGGGTTGGATAACCCCTTTAATGCTGAGTCTGAAACTCAGTAAGTCTATGTGTAAAATAACAGATTAACTAAGAATGTGGCAGTAGTTCAACAAGATGAACACAATGATATATTAGACCGTGCCTTAATACTGAGTCTGACGCACAGTAAGACTATGTGTAAGATAACAGATTAACTAAGAATGTGGCAGCAGTTGAACATGACTCAATCTGCAGTGTCCCCCTATGCTCTCCTTACAGTCTCTAAAAACTCTCCCTATAATCTCCCTGCACTGTCACTGCACTGTCACTGCACTCTAACTACCCAATATTGTATTTTAAACTGTTTTCTATAACACTGTCTCTAACGCATAAGTTCTTGTCACATCTCTACTTAACCACTTCCAGACTGGGCCATTTGACCCCTTCCTGACCAGGCCTAATTTTGCAAATCTGACATATGTCACTTTATGTGGTAATAACTTCTGAATTATTTTACTTATCCATGCCATTTTACACAATAAGAGCATTTTTAGAAAATAAAATCATGTTTTTGTGTACCTGGGCTTCTTACTTAAACTTTGTAACACATGTAGCCACCATTTTAGAAAAAAAATGATTTGTTACCACGATGCGCAAGGAAATTCACAATCGCGGCTAATCAAATTTTTCTTGAAATTCCGGTTGAATTCAATTCTTTTCACTTTGATTCACTCAACACTAGTTTTGAGTAGTCTTTTCATTTTGTTATTGTTTCTTGTGTTTGCAGAGAGTTTCCTGTGCAGGTTCCGTTGCAAATCAAATTTTTCCTAAACTTTGGATTGAATTCCACTTCAAAATGCTTTGATTCGCTCAACACCACTTATTATATTAAAAGATACTTATTACACATGACAGCAAAGAAATCTGATCAATTCTTAAGCTAAAAATTGTTGACACTTTGTAAATTTAGAATTGATGCTAATCTGAAATATATCTCCATTTCAAGTATTACATCTCCTAATAGTGTTTACTGAAAAAATAATAGTTTAAAAAAGTCTTAAAACTACTTAGAAACATATAAGTGATAGAAGTATTAAGCCTGTCCTAAATAATCATGTTATTCTTGTCATATGGTGCACTGCCTCAATTGCAACTGAACACAAAGGGAATGGTTGCTCTTCTTCGACTTTATGATCAAAAAAATTCTTCAAGCAGCATTAATTGACTGGAGATAACAATGTCACATCTGACATTTCTACAGACAGAAATGTGGCAGATGACTGTAATAAAGAAGACAAGCCACCCATAGCCACTCTGATTTCAGTGTGGCTCAGTTAGAATGGAGAAAGCAGCTTTAATAAATAGAAAAGGGAACATCTGGTGAAAAAAGAAATTATATTTCGCAATATCATACACAGATTAAAAAGCTTCAAGTTGAGTCCTCAAAATAATGAATGTCACATGAAGTGAATCATAAAAAGCTAGTAAAAAATATGAACAGACCGTATATGTGATGATATCCTCAACTAACTTGTGGATGGAAATAAGTTTGAGCAGTATTTACTCTTATCAATTGCGCTGCCAGTTCCACGACTGGCAGCGTGCTCTTCCTTTAAATGTACATCATGCAGCTGAACAGGAAGACACAGCAGCACATCCAGGTGGGATCTCAATGGAAGAGTCTGCAGTCAGTCTGATGGTCAAATGATCACAGCCGAGATCAAGGAATTGGCAGCACGAGAGAAGGGTAAGTAATGTTTACACTCTCTTTCTTCCAGAAGTTAGCTGAAACAGAATTAAGGTAAAGCTTCGGATGACCTCCTGAAATAATAGTTAATTTCATCTATTAGAAGGAGTCATACTAGAACTATCCATAAACTCTTACGTATCAGGATTGATATTGTTATTCAGTAAACATGCTACAAGTAAAAGTAATAGTATTGTGAAACTGTTTCAGTCTTACCTTTCTAAGAACAAAAGTTGTGGATAGTTTCAGACTGCGGTTGCTTGGATCCTTCTGATGAAAGGATTGCAAGCATCCACTTCTAGTGGTATCATGAACTTTAATAACAAGACAAGTGATGAGCGGACTGGTGGATGTTCAGGTTTGATGGCTTCAGCTGAACTTTGTTTCAAAGTTCGATTCAGGTTCCGAACTTGAGCTGAACTTGACCCTGAACATCAAACCCTATTTAAGTCAATGGGGACCCAAACTTTGGGGCTGAAAAATGGCTGTAAAAAAGTCATAGAAATGGATCCAAAAGGGGGTAATAGCAGTACAATTGCCCTGCAAACAAATGTGGATAGGAAAATAACTTAAAACAACATAAAATACATAAAAATAAAAAATAATCTTAAACCAGGAGGCGGAGGTCCAAGTGGAGTAGGAAGTTGAGGAGGCTGTACAAGTGGCTGTGTAGGTGGGGTGCGGCCGGTATGAAAACAAAGAGGCTGTCAAATAACCTTACGTGCAGCCATTCTCTCAGATCTTCTAGCCTCTGCCATGGGAGGGACAGTGACACACACACGTCCCATATGAAGGCCCACTCATTGGTGATGAAGTAGTGCTGTTCCGCAGAGTGACTCACCCATGCGTGCTGCAGCTGAAAGTCTACGCTGAAAGTCTACTATCTCCTGCTGCTGCTTGCACAGTCTCTCCAGCCTGTGCAAGGTGGTGTACATCGCATATGAGATGGTGAGCGGGAAGGCAGAAGTTATGCTGCAGCGCAGACAGGTGAGCAGCAGTAGGGTGAGAATGCCGAAAGCACGCACAAACGGTCCACATTTTCTGCAGCAGCTCTGACATATCGGTGTCATTTTCCAGGAACCTATGCACCACCAATTCAGCACATTTGCAAGACAAGGGATGTGTTTCGAACCAGCTAGCCCCAGAGCTGCTACGAGATTTCGCCCGTTGGTTTAATCTTGTAGCAGCTTGAGGCTTAGCTGCACCAAACACTCATCAGTTTGTTCTTCCATGCCCTCCTGCGCTGTGTGTGGTTTTTCCCCCAAACATATAAGTTTCAGAACAGCCTGCTGTCGTTTCCCCCTGGCTGTGCTGAAGTTGGTGGTGCAGGTGTTGTGCTGACGTGATGAGGAGGCAGTAGATGAGGAACAGGAGGAGGAAGCAGAGTAAGAGGAGGAGGCAACAGGAGGCACCGAGAAATGTCCTGCAAACCTCGGTGGACATGTGCCAAACTGCTTTCTGTCTCGGGCCCAGCCACCACTACGTTTACCCAGTGGGCAGTTAGGAAGATAAAATGTCCCTGCCCGTGCTTACTGGTCCACATATTGCTGGTTATGTGGACCTTGCCACTGATGGTGTTGCGCAGCGCACCCCTGATTTTTTCTGCCTCTTGTTCATGCAGGGCAGAGACGGCCTGCCTAGAAATGTAGTGGCGGCTGGGAACTATGTACCATGGGATAGTCACCATTATTACGTTTTAAGACTGTTTTGCAGAAAAGACCGGGAGTTGCACGTAGAAGTTTTTTTTCTCGAAATGCTGGGTTTATTGGTCACATATTAATATCATAGTGACGCTTTTCAGCAGAAACATGCCTTCATCAGTCTGAATAAATCTCCTATAACAGTAAGACGGAAGAAAATGCAGTGTTCTGAAACCCAAAAATTGCTCTATATCACTGTCACAATTAACAGACTGATTAAATCTCCTATAACAGTTAGACAGATGAAAATGCAGTGAACCCACAAAATTGCTTTATGTCACCAACACAAATAACAGACTGACAAGTATTGTATTTCCATGTTACAGATGCAAATGAGGTGTATCTCCCTCTCAAAAATTACTTTCTGTCACAACACAATTAAAGACTGATTAAAACTCCTATAACAGTAAGGGCTTGTTCACAGAAAACACAGATGCCGCCCATGATTCTTCCGCAATTTGTGGACGGAACGGACGGCCCTTTATAGAAATGCCTATTTTTTTCCGCAAAACGGACAAGAATAGGACACAACTCATAATTTTTGCTGGGCCACACTCCGTGTGCTGTCCTCATCTTTTGCGGCCCCATTGAAGTGAATGGGTCCGCACCCGAGCCGCAAAAAATGCGGCTCGGATGCAGAGCCAAACCACGGTCGTGTGAATGAGACCTAAGACTGAAGAAAATGGTGTGTTCTGAAACCCAAAAATGTCTTTATTATAGAGTTGAGCGAACACCTGGATGTTCGGGTCCGAGAGGTTCGGCCGAACTTCCGGAAAATGTCCGGGTTCGTGATCCGAACTCAACCCGAACTTCATCCTGAACCCGAACCCCATAGAAGTCAATGGGGACCCGAACTTTTGGGCTCTAAAAAGGCTGTAAAAGACTCCTGGAAAGGGCTAGAGGGCTGCAAAAGGCAGCAAAATGTAGGTAAATCCCCTGCAAACAAATGTAGATAGGTAGGGAAATGATGACTTAACATAAAATAAATAAAAATTAACCAATATTAATTGGAGTTATGTCCCATAGCACAGAATCAGGCTTCAAATCACCCACCAATGGAGAAGGTCGCTTACTATTATTTTGACCCCAGCATCCAGACAAAGGAGAAAGGTCCCACAGCAGAGAATCTGGCATCATATCAACCACCACAGGAGAAGGCCACTTTCAGTGACTTAGGCCTTAGCACCCAGACAGAGGAGACATGTCAGATAGCACAAGCATTACATTTATACCATCCAGCACAGGAGAAGGCCACTTTTAGTTACTTTGACCCCTGCATCCAGAAAGAGGAGAGAGGCCCCACAGCACATATTCAGGCATCATATCACCCACCACAGGAGTAGGACAACATTTAGTTAATTTGACCCCTGCACCCATGTCAGATGGTACAAGCATCAGTTTTACATCACCCAGCACAAGAGAAGGCCACTTTTAGAGACTTTGACCCCTGCACCCATACGGAGGAGAGAGGTTTCACAGCAGAGAATCAGGCATTTAGATCACCCACCACAGGAGTAGGCCACCATTTAATGGGACCCCGACAACCATGTCAGATGGCACAAGCATCAGTTTTACATCACCCAGCACAGGAGAAGGCGACTTTGAGAGACTTTGACCCCTGCACCCAGACGGAGGAGAGAGGTTTTCACAGCAGAGAATCAGGCATTTAGATCACCCACCACAGGAGTAGGCCATCATTTAATGGGACCCCGGCAACCATGTCAGATGGTACAAGCATCAGTTTTACATCACCCAGCACAAGAGACTTCAGCCACCTGATGAAGACCTCCTGTAAGATAGACAGAGCTTTCATTGTAAGGTAGACAGACCTTGACCGTCTTTCCCACTGTCTATATTTATTGACGTCACATGTATCTTGTTAAATAGATTTACTATCACCACCCCTTTTGGGTGATGACGTCCTTGTGGGCGGTACTTGTGAGGTATATAATGTTTGCTATCCATTTATGGATTACCTGTTGATAAAGGCTTGCATGCCAAAACGCGTCCTGGATTGAGGACACATCTTTGTTGAAATGAAATAAATCTACTTAAAGAGCAACGTCTGCTGGGATTTGCTGCTACAGCAGAGGCTGCAACAATACCTAATTTTTCAGGCAGGTATACATGCCTAAATTTTCTGGCCTCTGGTGCTGCACTGTGGCTGCAAAAACAAAACAAAAAAAAAGGCACATACATGTATCAATTCCCCTTAGTGATCGTTACCTTGTTTTGATGAAGGGGCTTGCGTATCACAATGCAGCGATCACCTCTATGAGTGTGCTGGCAATGTTGGCACACCCCAGATGATATTGTGAACAGACCAAAAGCAATCGGCTGGATAATTTTTCATAGAAAAAACATTAATTTTCATTGTGATCATCTAAGGTGATCATTAAAACCTACTAGGCCAACAATGGGCCCACACTGCAGAATCATTATTTTCTGGGTCACTTAACTGTCACTGAACTAACTCAGCACGACCATAGGCTTTGAAAAGCCGTCATTGCCTGCAATCTCCCGAACGTACGCACGAGCACAGTCATCACTACCCCAAGATTGACGCATAGAGGAATACAATTTATGTCATGAGTGTGTCAACTATTGTTTGTGGTGCTCTTAAACGGGGAGTTTGGTCTGTCAGAGTTTGGTCTGTCACTGTGAAGCGGGCGTAACCGTTACACTATCTGATCTATACAACATCATACCTGATCGTATACACACACTGGATGTTTTAAAGCACGTTATTCCAAACAATTTATGAATATTAGGTGATTTATGCCCTTTATGGATTAAACCCTGACTCTGCGTCAACTACGTAATTTTCCATGGAAGTTTTGCCATGGATCCGCCTCCGGCATGCCACAGTCCAGGTGTTAGTCCCCTTGAAACAACTTTTCCATCACTATTGTGGCCAGAAAGAGTCCCTGTGGGTTTTTAAATTTGCCTGCCTATTAAAGTCTATGGCGGTTCGCCCGGTTCGCCTGTTCGCGAACATTTGCGTAAATTCACGTTCACTGTTCGCGAACGGAAAATTTTATGTTCGCGACATCTCTATTTGTCATTTTCTTCCACCTGAAGTCATGATTACTCCCTGCTTAAGTTGTTTTTGGGCCAATGACTGTTCACATTAAATTGGAAAAAATTATGAATATTCTAAAAAACAAATATATTGCACTATATTCTATAGTGCTATATATTCGTGTTTTAGAATATTCACATTAAGCGAATATTACATTGCCGATTTTTCGCAATGAATAGAATAATCTCGAATAACAATATTCGCATATATATGATGAATATTCTAATGAATATTCGGGAAATATCGCGAATTCGAATATTGCCCCTGCCGCTCATCACTACTTATGACTGGACATCTAAAAATATTGCTTAAAGTTAACCCCTTAAGTACTGGGCCCATTTTCGTTTTTGCATTTTTTGCTCCCCACATTCTAATAGCCATAACTTTTTTTTAAATTTTCCATTAATATATCAATTTGTGGGATAAGTTGGCATCATTGAATTTACCCTGTCTTGTTTTGAAAACTGTGGAAAAAAAATTCTTTGTGGGGTAAAAGGAAAAGAAAAAACAATTTAAGGTTTTTGGGGTTTTGATATTACAGTGTTAAACGTGATCTAAAAATGAAATGATGTCCTTATTCTGTGGCTCAATACTATTATAATTTTTTTTTTTTTTACTACTTTGCCATTTTCTGACATAACTTTTTTATATTTCCGTCTACAGAGCTGCATGAGGTTTTTTGCAGAACAAACTGTAGTTTTTATTAGTACCATTTTTGGGGTACATACAACTTTTTGATTACTGTTCTTCAATTTTTTGGAGTGGCATACAGCATACACCATGTAGGAAAATATTTTCATATTTTAATAGTTCAGACATTTTTGGACGCAGCAATACCTGTTATATTTATTTTTTAAATAGTTACATTTTTTATGTTTTTTTTTATTTTTTTTACATACCTTTTAGCCGCTGTTGAGCTGTGCTTCATGCACGACTTTGCAGACCGATTATCAAGACAGGCCTGGGAACCTTCAGCAGGACCTAGAATGTCATGGTAACCATTTAAAGCCCCGCAATCTCACTGCGTGGGCTACGATCGGAAGACAAATGGCACCACATCCCTCTGCCTAACCTCAAAGATACCAAAATCTTAAGGCTTGAAAGAACTGGGTCGTCGGTCACACTGATGAAAATGGCAATCTGTATGCTTGCTTGCTTATGTAACCACAGTTGTACCCTTACCATCAATTAATACTGGATAGTCATGCTTTTAGACCCTCATTATCCCTTGCTATTACCAGGATATATTTATGTGCATCTTGCTGTAGGTTTCTGTAAGCAGATACCTATCATCTGCATGTCTGACCAGTAGGTCCCTCTCCACCCCCTGCTGAGTTAACACCTCCTGTAGTATTTGCTAATTGCTACTACAAGCCGTAGCAGCAACAGCAGCAGTCAGTTCAATGTTATGAATATGATGAAGCAGGTTTTCCATGTGCCAAGCCATGCTGATGCAAGTCAGCAAATGATATGTACCGCATGAACAACCAGGTTAAGGTCTGACTTTTCTCAGGTGCATACAATGTTCCCCCGAAACCAGGGGCATTTGGGCAGCCATATTGGAACAGTGGATGGAACTTGGCCAGGATGCTCTCTCTGTACTGTCTTGTACAGCCTCCAGTGTCATTTCAGAGAGGTTTTCCAATGTGGCAGTTGGTGTGACACCTAAATGGACAAACTTGTCCTCCACCAGTGTAAAAAAAACATTAGTTTTGTCAAAATCAAAAATCAACTAGGCATGTATCTTGTGAGGATTTTCACACACCTCTAGCTGAGGCCAATATACAGATCTGCCATTGCCACATCATGCCACTGCTGATTTCTGTCTGCTTACCATCATGATTAGTACAGTATGGCTGCTGTCAGCATACTACTACTGCCTAGCTAGCCACTGCGTTTGTTTTACCTTGTACCTCACATATCAGTACACTGCTAGATATGCTATAAATTGTAACACACTGCATCTATTATATGACTTTCAGCAACATGTGACCTGTGATACCACAACTTCTTTTACCAACTTCATACTACCTTCTTCCAGAATGCTCTCTCTCTCCAACTCCAAACTCACTGTGCCTGTCCTGCAACTCCCAAACAAAGGTAAGACATTTAAATGGGGACAATGCTGTTGCCAGTGAGGAAGGCGTTGTCAGGGGACAATAATATTTATAAGTATTTATTTGGCACTGTTGGGGAGATATTTTGTGGTGCAATGTTGTATTTATATGGCGAAGTTAAGGAGGTAATTTGGCCATGTACGCTGGTATCAGATACTGCTCAGAGGTATTTTGAGCTTTATCATGGATCTAGCAAAAGGACCCAGCTTCACACGGGTATATTTCATTTATTTAAAGGGAATCTGTCACTAGCTTTTACCCTTGTCAGCTAAACATATGCTGACATTAAGGGTCTCCATAGCAGTCCTAATGTGTGTTTATTTTAGATATTCAAGGCTTTATTTTCTCAAAAAACAGGTTTTACCCACCTGTCAATCATCAGAATAAGGAGCCCAGGGGGAGGTCTGGCCATGCAGGGTGCTCGTCCGCACCCTCCTCCATCAGTGCCGCACGCCGCCTCTCCAAACTTCTGCGCCGCCTCCTAAAGCGCAGTGCCGCCTCTCCTCTCCTCCCTCCCCTCCTTCCCGTCAAGATCCCGCGCGTGCGCTGGCGCACTGCGCGATGCGCACGTGCGGACTCCGGCAACCGGCTTCAGGGAGCGAAGTGCGCATGCGCGGATCTTGACGAGGGAAGGAGACGGAGGAGGGAGAGGAGAGGCAGCACTGCGCTTAGGAGGCGGCGCAGTTTGGAGAGGCGGCGTCGGCACTACTGGAGGAGTGCAGCAGCCTGCATGGCAGACCTGCCCTGGGCTCCTTATTCTGATGATTGACAGGTGGGTAAAACCTGTTTTTTGAGAAAATAAAGCCTTGAATATCTAAAATAAACACACATTAGGACTGCTATGGAGACCCTTAATGTCAGCATATGTTTAGCTGACAAGGGTAAAAGCTAGTGATAGATTCCCTTTAATTTAATGTTTGTGTGTGTCGTTAAAAGATATCGACAGTATCCACTGTAATAGTGACATCTACAGTACCCCGCCCCTTTAACAGTGACCTCCACAGCTGCCTGCCCCTTTAACAGTAACATCCACAGTGCCCTCCCCTTTAAAAGTACCCTCCACAGTGGCCGCCCCTTTATAAGTGTCCTCCACATTACCCCATCTCTGTAACAGTGATTTGTCCACAATAACCCTCCCCCTTAACAGTGACTTCCACAAAGTTCTGTTCCCTTAAAATGTGACCTCCACACCACCCTGCCCCCTTAACAGAGACCTCCACAGCACCCACCCCTTTAACAGCTACCTACACAGCATCCTGCCCTCTTAACAGTGACCTCCACAGCATCCTGTCCCTTTAACAGTGACCTCCACAGCATCCCGCGCCCTTAACAGTGACCTTCACAGCAGCCCGCCACTTTAACAGTGACCTCCACAGCAGCTGCCCCTTTATAAGTGACCCCCACAGTACCCCATCTCCTTAACATTGATTTCCACAACACTTTGTCCCCTTAACATTTGCGTCTACAGCAATCTGCCCCTTAACACTGACCTCCATAGCGGACTGTCCCCTTAATTGTGACCTCCACAGCAGCCTGCTCCTAAGGTGGCTAGAAGTACAGTTTTAGGCCGGACAGTCTGGCTTTCAGACTGGACAGACACAGGGATGTCCTTTTGAACAGCTCAGTCGCAGACAGCAGCACTGTGCTGTCTGACTGTGAGCTGCAGGGAGAAAGTCACCCTCCATCCCACCCCTGCAGCTAACAGAGGTTGATTTTTACCTTTATATTTTCAATCCCCGTTGGTTGCAGAGTGGATGTGGGAGTGGCTTAACCGAGTTGGGGACGTGGCTTAGTGGGACCTGGGGGCGAGGTTTTTAAATCTGTCTTTTGAGGGTAGCCTAAACGGCCACCCTACCTGCCCCCTTAACTGTGACCTCCACGGTATTCCGCTCCCTTAGCTGTGTCATCCACAGCGCCCTGCCCTTTTAAAGCTGTCCTACAGCAGTGAATAAAAATGGCTGGGTTGTTATGTAAACCTATTGTAAAACTTTGTGTATGTGACTAAGGGCCTGTGAGCTTCTATTGGCTGATAAGGGTCATGTGACCAGGCTTCTATTAGTCTATTCCTTTGTTTTTGAATATCTCAGGAATGGTATGTGCTAGAGAGCTGAGACCCAGTCTAAAACCTTCCTGGACACCTGATGTACATGTGCGCCACATTTCATGATTGTTAATGCGACGTTGTGGATTCCTTTAGTGGACATATACACATGCACTCAGCTTTATATATTATATATGTTGCTGTTTCGGAGGGTAACACATGTCCCAGACCATGTGATTAGGCATTTTTGTGATGATGATTTTGTGATGATTAACATAAGGGCATGATCAAATAAAGCAAAATTCACCTCTGCAGTGTACATTGCGCACAATTATTTTTGTGCAATGTCATATGTGACTGATGGGGTTTGTGTGCCAAAGATGTTTTGTAATTCCAGTCCAGCCCTGATGGCACATGCACATAGTGGAAGAGGCTATGGGTAGGACATGGGGTCCCTATTTACAGATGTAGCAGGGTTATGACTGTGATTGTTAACTCTGCTACATCCGATTCTTGCTATTGGACCCAGGGATTTTTATATACGCCCCTGCTTTGGAGCACTTGATGAGAACTTTTTTTTTTGCCCAAAGCAACCAATCAGATTCCATCATTAATTTTGCCACAAAAAAAAAAAAGATAATTAAAAAATATCAGTCCTATGAGACCTCAGTGTGTTATATGCCAATTTTCAGGCCAGTTGGAGCGTATGGGATTCATGTATAATAAATTTTAACACAAATCAAACTTTTAGAAAATTCAATGAATTGGACACAATGAATTTCAAGAAATTTGTTCTAATGAGCAAATTTTCCTGATATTCTATTTGGATTCGATTTGGTCAAATTGGTCTGTTAATTCAATTTGGACCCAAATAAATGTTAACCGAATTGAAAGTGCCCCAATTGGCCTGCCAAGTTGTGTATTACATTCATGGGACTTCTAGGACTCTATGCAACTGCTTTCAAGCCCCCAGCCTCTGCTATACTTGCACGGTGGAGGTTGCCAACTGGTTAAAAAGCTCTGCAGTTTCAAATTTTTTACAATGAAAAAAAGTTTAAAAGAAACTCCTAAAATATTAGTTTTTTGGTGGCAAATGCCTGTCACTGTGTATATATGGAACCTCCTGGGACATGTGATCTTCCTTGTTCATCTTTTTATCTTCTGATCTGAAACTGTCCATTTTGAGAAATTCATCAAAATAAAATCACCAAAAATGCAGATTCAGCTTCAGATTCTGTTTGACTTTGATTTGAGCTAATTTGATTTGCTCTTCTCTACTAAATATGTTAGAAATGCAGTTTCCCCCAAGAAATTCTTTAGTCTTCACTTTCGTCCTATACAGAACAACACATGTTTGCTTAAATAGGCTCAGTCAGCATGATCAAACCTATTAAACTTATTTAGACTTTTATTATGGTTTTGGTGTGGAAGAAAAAAATATCTGAAGGAAAAAAAAAAGTATTTGTCCCCAACCTGCCTGTCTGAGCTCCAGCGCTGCAGCATGGGGTTCGGACACTGCAGCGCAGTGCCAGATGCACTGTCAGGCCATGCCCCTTGGTGACTCAGTGCTTAGGTCACGTCCCCTTCAAACGCTGCATAGACCACGCCCCTCTTGACTGTCACGCCCCTTATGATGTCACGTCTGAGTCGAGTCCCCCGGTGATGTCAACACTCAGGTGATTAGCTCCCTATTTGAGGCAACTACTGGCAACCATCCATCGCCACTTATAGATTTTCCTTGCTGTGCTCTGCTGCCTTTGTGTGAATTGGACTGTTGCTTTTGGACTGATCTTGTCTATTCTGTACTTGCTTCCTTTCCGGTATTGATCCTTGGCTTGTTATTGCTACCTTCTTCAGCTTAGTTATTGTGTTTGGTATTGATCTCCTGGTTTGACTGTTTCTGGCACGACTTCCCCATTGGTATTTGTTTGTCAGTCCAGTGTGTGAACAGGTACATGCAGTTTTTACCGCGGGCGCTTGGTTTGAATCTCTGCACTCATCAGTATAGGGACCGTCGACTAGTTGTGGACTTGTCGTCTAGGACTTGTTCTGCAAGTAGGCAGGGTCAGCGGACTGGGTTCAAGTTGGGGCTCACTGTGTGAGTGCGTGTCCCTGCCTACAGTATTTCCCAAGGTTCAAGCCTGGAATAGCTACATAAAAAACTGTGTACTTCTCACTGAGCTATAACCTTTTCACATAACAAAGGCAAGTTTCTTCTTTGCTTAAAAACTAACTTTATTATTGTTCATTATTGTTGTCTTTATAAACATATATTCTGCATGTGAATAAAATAGTAATATGTATATTATCTTTCATATCTCAATGTGGTAAACCTATAGTAGGTAGTGTATATGATATGTAGATGCAAGGAGACAGCTCTAAGACACAGCTCTGCCCTCTGCATGCTGATGTCTAGCCCTGTCAATCAAGGGGAGAGGGGAGTGTGCAGAGCACATGGGGTGTTACAAAACAGTCCTAAAAAAGAGATTCAGCTCCTCCCCATGGTGCTCAAATACTCATTTGCATATGTATTAAAATGCAAATATCTCTGAAGCTGTTTAGCATAAATATAAAAGAAAGGTATTGTTTTAATCAGCACTATGAGCCCTACAAGGAAGTATGCCTGGTTTAGTAGAGTTGATCATCCTAACAAAGCCTCTTTAACTCAGTTGCTCGGATAAGTTTTAGGGGTTGTCTTATCTCGCCATTACTATGGCAAGATGAGACACAGTCCGATCACCTCCCGGCCGCTCCATGTTTCAGTATCTCCCATTACGGTGCATGAGAGCTACAGAAACAGTGTGACACCGCCACCTATGCTGTTTCCCTAGGGGCTCATGCACACGACTGTATGTGTTTTGCGGTCCGCAAAATACAAGGATGACGTGTGTGTGCATTCTGTATTTTGTTGAACGGAACAGCTGGCCCCTAATAGAATAGTCCCATCCTTGCCTGTAATGCAGACAATAATAAGACATGTTCTATTTTTTTTTGCAGAACCGACATATGGAAATGGAATGAACATGGAATAACTTTTTGCACACCCATTGAAATGAATAGTTCTGCATACGATGTGCAAAAAAACTGAAATGGACACGGAAAGAAAATACGTTTGTGTGCATGAGCCTTAGCTTAGAAACAGCATAGTTTGCTGTGCTATGCTGTTTCGTTAGCTCTCATGCACCACAATAGGAGCTAGAGAAACAGGGCGCTGCCAGGAGGTGATCGGGACTGTGTCTCATCCTGCATTAGTAATGGTGAGATGAGTCAACCCCTTTAACTAATACTATAAATGTATAGGTATTTATAGACTGTCACTACCTAAATTAGGTTTCTTTTTACAGAAGGTCAGCACTAGTGTTGAGCAAACTCGAACTGTAAAGTACCAAATTTTAGGGTTTTCGGTACCTGGACCTGAACCCGAACATTTCCGTAAAAGTTTGGGTTCGAGTTCGTTGTTCGGCCATTTAATAACGCTTGTTGAAAGGCTGTAGGGCAGCCAATCAACAAGTGTTTAAGATGTGTGCTCTTAAAAGCCATCACAGCCATGACTACTAATGGCATCGCTGTGATTGGCCAGTGCAGCATGTGATGCAGCCTCTATTTAAGCTCGAGTCACGTAGCGCCTCATGTCAGGTCAGCTCTTACTAGTGTAGGGATAAGATGCTGCTGCTGTGAGGGAAAGATTAGGAAATAATCTGATATCAGAGCTTGGTGTTAAGTCTGCGATCAAAAGCGATTATTTTTTATTTTTTTTTGGCTGCAAGTCAACATTTTTGTACCACGCCCTGAGCCCAGTAACACAGAAAAATAACTTTTAATCTGTCTGTTAGTTAGGTGGGCGTTGCCATTTTGTGCAAGTGACAATATTGCCAGGGACAATAATTTGCCAGGGACAAAAATGTAATCCTGTTCTTGAGTTACAGTGGGCGACATATACCCATTTTTCAAGTGTGCCTGCATTGCATATGTGCCAGGGGAAGGGGAAATAATATAGGTAATCTGTCTGTGAGTTCAGGGACCAAGGGGGTGACATAATCACATTTTTTTCTGTAAAGTACCCCTGTGCTGCATATGTGACAGTGTAATCAATTCAGTAAATCTTTTTTTTGCCATAAAGTACATTTGCGGTCTGCACTGTATTTCTGAGAGTGAAATATAACCAGTAAATACAACTGTGACATTGTGGGTGAAAAAAATCCCTTATTTTTTGCCATAAAGTACATTTGCTGCATGCACTGCATTTCTGAAAGTGAAATATTACCAGTAAATACAACTGTGACATTGTTGGTAAAAAAATAACTTATTTTTTGCCATAAAGTACATTTGCGGTCTGCACTGTATTTCTGAGAGTGAAATATAACCAGTAAATACAACTGTCACATTGTGGGTGAAAAAATCCCTTATTTTTTTTGCCATAAAGTACATTTGCTGCATGCACTGCATTTCTGAAAGTGAAATATTACCAGTAAATACAACTGTGACATTGTGGATGAAAATAAAATTATTTTTTGCCCTAAAGTACATTTACGGCCTGCACTTCATTTCTTAGAGTGAAATATGACTAGTAAATACAACTGTGACATTGTAGGTGAAAAAAATCACGTATTTGTGCCATAAAGTACATTTGCAGCCTACACCGCATTTCTGAGAGTGAAATTTAATCAGTCAATCCAGCTCTTAGATTGTGGGTGGACATTCCCACGGTTATCAGACCAGTTATTCACAAGTGGCTTGGAGGGTGTGTTCCTGCTGCACTGTATATGTGACAGGGAAATATATTCAGAAAATTTGGTGGCGTTTACATTGTTGGGTGTTGTAGTTATATGCTGTAAAATCTCCATGATGTCTCCATGATAAAATTGCAGCATGGGGGCCAGTCCAGTATGCAATGCAGGGGTAGTGTAAAAGAAAAAAAGAGTACAGATCACCCAACAATCTGAACGCCGCCAAATTTACAGAATATATTTTCCAGTCAGGTAGGCAGTGCAGGGGTAGTTTGAAAGAAAAAAAGGGGTCATGGAGCATCCCTGTCATCCGGCATCTATTCGCCCCGCTGAAGGATTATTTTGAAAGTATATAGAAGCCACACGGGCCCCCACGCTGCAGATTTATCATGGTGACATCATGGAGATTTTGCAGCATATAATTACAGCACCCAACAATCTAAACACCACCGAATATATTCTGTAAATTCGGCGGCGTTTACATTATTGGGTGCTGTAGTTATATGCTGTAAAATCTCCATGACGTCTCCATGATAAATCTGCAGCGTGGGGGCCCCATGTGGCTTCTACACACTTTTAAAATAATTCTTCATTGGGGCGAATAGATGCCGGATGACGGGGATGCTCCATGACCCCTTTTTTCTTACAAACTACCCCTGCACTGCATGCCTGACTGGGAAATATATTCTGCATGCTGGTAGACGCGCTGCTGATGGCATTCCCACCTGACACCGGGGCCTCAGTGGAAGCACAAGGCGAAGGCAGAGGAGGAGGAAAAAGTCGCCAACGCAGATGGGGCATCGCCAGCACCTCACAAGGCAGGGTTAACATGGCCGAAATGTGGAAAAGCTTTGTCAGCACGCCACAAGAACCAGCACCACCAATATGGAATGTCTTAGCAGGAGGCAGCATTTCAGCAAAATGGTGGAACAGTATGTGTGCACACGCCTACACGTACTGAGTGATAGGTCTGCTCCATTCAACTTCTGGGTCTCCAAATTGGGCACATGGCCTGAGCTTGCCCTTTACACCTTTGAGGTGCTGGCCTGCCCTGATGCCAGTGTATTGTCTGAACTTGTGTTTAGCATGGCAGGGGGCTTTATCACAGACAAGCGCAGCCGCCTGTCCACAGCCAATGTAGACAAGCTCACATTCATCAAAATGAACCATGTATGGATCCCACGGGACTTGTCCGTACCTTGTGTAGAATAGACATTTATACCGGCCTCACCCAGCCTTTGTTATACTCCAGTGCACTTTCTCTTTGTTTTCTTTTCTATATTTCACAATGTTTTGGGGTCTACACAAATAAAAAAATAAAAAAGTTAAACACAAAAAAACAGTGCTGTTGGCGACTACCTCCTCCACCACTGCTTCCACCTACACCGCTACGTCCACTGCCTCCTCAATCTTCTACTCCATATGAACCTCCTCCTCCTAGTTCAAGATTATTATTTTTAATTTTTATGTATTTTAAGTTATTTCAAGTAATTTCCCTATACACATTTGTTTGCATGGCAATTATCCAGCTCTTACCCCCATTTTGCTTCCTCTTGCAGCCCTCTAGCCCTCTCCATTACTTTTTCAGAGCCATTTAAATGCCCCAAAGTTCAGATCCCCATTCTGGTTCAGGGTCAAGTTCGGGTCCTGAACTCGAACTTTGCGGCGAAGTTCGGCTGATCCCGGCGAACCCAAACTTCCTGGTGTTCGCTCAACTCTAGTCAGCAAAGGATAATGAAAAATAACACTGATGAGTTTTCCCGTCTACTCTTGAGCATACACATTATATAAATAGCACCTTTATTCTTAAAATATGTCTCAGTGAGAATGTAAAGTTGCATAATTGTGAAATCTCAGGAGAATAATCAAGCATTTTTTTCCTGGGATATGTTTGTGTGTGCAGTCGGAAATAAAAAGAACGGCATGTTACAGCCTTAACATCTTGTAACCCAATATGTAATCACTTCTATTATATAAAATTGCTAATGCACTTTCTTCCATGAGATATACTAGCAGGATTTTTTTAAGCTTTTCTAAATTTTCTGTAACATGTTGGATACTTCAGCAAATTTTACTTTTTAGACAACCAATATTTGGATAAGTCAATAGAAACTAGTGGTGGTCATGTGAATTAATTAATTTGAAGTAGAGCCCTGTAGAATATGTTGGTTCTAGATATGAGTGAATTTCTTAAAATTAATTTCTGATTTGGTAAACTTTGAAATAATTTGATTATTTGTTATCCAATAAGTTTTTGATGGTAGCATTGAATTGTTCAATTAGTGCTTTTTCATAATGATATTTTTTTTAACTATTGCTGTGCTTGTGTTTCCACATAATGCTTCTCTTGAAAACAGGCATGCAAGCAAGTCTCCTTTCTAAAATGAAAATAAAACTGCGCGTCGAATACCAGGAACCCAAAAGTACACGAGGAGTATTGCTATGCGCCCGTGGACTACAAGCAAGGCCGGTGCAATACTGTCACGTGAGCTAAGCGCGTCACAAGCTAGTGACGCGGTATACCCATATGACTAACACATGACTCAACTAAGGACGGAACTCCTCACCTATGGTAAACCACTTTGGTTAACTAAACACAAGCATCATTTCACCATGGTAATTTTTTTTTCTTTTGCCCATAAACCCAGAGTAGCATACTATGCTCTCTCTTTCAGCTCAATTGTTAACATAGCTACACAGAACAGCTGATCGGTGGTATGTTGGATGTCCTCAAATCAGCTAATGATAGCCTATCTTGAAGAAAAACAACTGCAACTCTGGCACTGTTTTTATTGTGTTTTTGTGCCATGTGTTATAAAGATAGAAGGATAGATAGATAGATAGATAGATAGATAGATAGATAGATAGATCTGAGACCTGTAAAAAAAAAAAAAAAAATTCCATTGATGTAGCCATATAGTGACTTGTGTTGAAGTTGTATTTGTTTTAGTTTTTGTTGGAACTATTTTTGGGGAAATATAAGAGAATGGAGAAGCAAATCTACCTATTGTCTTTTGTAATTTTTTTCTTGACTATGCACCTTGTGGGTTATATAATAAATTAACTATTTAAAAAATATTTTTAAAGCAAAAAATAATTTCTTTTCTTTTTGCTCCTGCTAAATTACCAAGATATACTTTTATATCCTGTTGTACTTACTGTAAAAGGAACATACAGTGTATCAATGAGCAAAGTTACTAAATTGTTACTAAATTGAATATTGATTAAGAGACATCACATTCTGAAGTCATGTTGTTTTATAAGTTTAGTCATCTTGCAACAAAAATAGTAGGACATGTCCAGTCAAGAAGTAAGGCAAAACTGGACATATCTGATATATTCTGCCCATTTGTGGGATCAGGTTAGTAATCGGAGATGCAAAGTCTTATGTTGCACACCAAAAGTTGATCTGTCCCTTTTCCTTTAAAGAGAAAGGCCCTGAATTATTATACCTTCATTCCAGAACTCTGACATCAAAAAATCTCAAAAATAGGGTTTTTGTGACTTTTTGCACTCGCTTGTGCAAAATTTAGGCAATTGTGCAAAATTGTGCACTCATGGAAAATTGTGCAACTTTTTGCATTATTACTCCATTCACTCCAGTTTTATCATTGAGACTTTTTAGATTAACAAAAAAGTCACAATCTCACTCTAGGAGGAGGGTGGAATAGGTAAACTGGAGTAGCTTCTGTAGACAAATGTGTTAGGTCTAAGGACAAGACAAATGTATCAAGTAACATGAGACATTTGATAAATGTGGCACAAAGTACTCCAACGCAGATTGAAGCAAAACTGACTTCAAATTTGACAGTTATGATTAGTGTTGAGCAAATCATAGTCCATGAAGTGGACTTCGATCTGAATTTCAGGGAAAATTTGATTCACTTTGAAGCCAAATTTCCTCATGCTTTGTGGCAGCAAAACAATTTTCCCTGAAATGGTGGTAAAAAATAAAAAAAATGCATACTTACCTCAGTATGAAGAAGAGCCGGCCACGGCCATGTTGAAGGAAGATCCCGTGCAAAATCCTGTGCGCGTGTGACATATGATGTCACCACGCCAGTGGACATGGTGATGTCATCACGAGCCGTGAAAAATTTTGCACTCGATCCTTAATCAAGATGGCTGTTTGCTCTTTGCAATCAAATGGATAAGGTAAGTACAATTTTATTTATTTATTTTTTATTTTACACTTTAATATCAGATGCTGCGATCCATGATGAACTCGACTTCTGAGGGGTACAATGACAAGATGACAAGGAGAGGTGCAATCACCTGTCCCTGTCATTGCACCCACTATTTACAAAGAAATGCACTTCATGACGAAGTACCTCAACATTTATTTATTTTTTATTCAGTGAAGAAGCCGAATTGAATTTTCCAATACGCCACTTGTCTCTACTCATGATATATTCCCGATAATGCAAAACTGCTGTCAGCATTGAGCTGTTTCCCAACCTCTTCCACTGTAGAACCTAGCCAGAAGACCACTACAGTTGTCACTAAGAACAGAGTAGAAGAGCTGTGAAGCAGCTCACTGCAAAGAGCAGAACGCATTTCACAGTGAAACTCCACCTCCAGTGCACTTGCAGGAACAGAACCTAGCATAATAAAAGCTCCTATTCACAATGCCATAAAAGTTCCCACTGTCTGAAATGTTGGCATAAATAAAGCTGCTAAATTATTGAAAGATATATTCCAAATTATCTTTTAGGCCTCATCATCACAGATCATGGTTGTAGTTAGATGTGTGATATGCTATTTAAACATTTTCTTTGAATACTGATTTCCTTTAGGAAAATGTTGCTCATTCATCCAGGCTCTTCTACTACTACTAGCTGCACCAAACTCTGATCTTGCTCTAATATGCTCAGTTTACCAAGCAGTCGTTCAAAGATGATTTCATGGACAGCAGATTTAAAAAATGACTGAATGACTAAAGTGTAACCAAAAAACACACATGTGTCTTCTTGATGCATTTTAAAT
Organism: Bufotes viridis; assembly: GCA_033119425.1. NCBI lineage: Eukaryota > Metazoa > Chordata > Amphibia > Anura > Bufonidae > Bufotes > Bufotes viridis. The sequence continues at coordinate 104,830,679 of CM065589.1, forward strand.
TAGTTTTTGTTGCACTTTTTTGTTGTGTTTTCTTAAATATGATGTTGTACTCTACTAATACTTCGTCCTGATTATCAAAACCAATAGGATGCTATCTATGTCTCATGTATGTATGTCTTATGTCTTCTAGGTAAATGTTAACATGTGAAGCAATATTAGGTATATAATTATAAACATCATCCTCCATAACCCGAATGCCTCATTCCCCTCTCCAAGACACTTTTCAAGCTGTGCCAATTCCTAGAATGTGCTACCCAGGTAAATTTGCAACTTCTACAGATTTAGGCACTTGCCAAAGATACATCTCTGTAGGTGGCCTATTATATTCTCTAATCTAATTCTTTTATGTTCACCCATTCAAAATTATTCCTCCAATCCTTCAATCCAATAGTATCCACCACACACATGCAGCTCTCTATATATTAGCCATTGGCTGACTCATGCAGCTTTATACTGTGTGTACCACTCTCCCTATTTATTTCAAATGGAGGCACCATTGTACAACACAAACACTTTTTACCTTTTGTGCCTCCACGTTCTCATAGATTGTAAGCTCTGAGCAGAGCCCTCAGTCATCATGTTTTAATTGTTAATTAGTTTGCTACTATGTAATGTACTGTTTCGTTTTGTTTGTATATATACCCTCTGATTGTAAAGTGCTGCAGAATGTGTTCTCGCTATGTAAAGATTATTAATAATATATTATAGCAAACACCATTTAGTAGCGTTTTTCTTAAGAAAAATATTATTAGCATTATTTAAGAGTTCTTGTAATTTCTGCTGCAAAAGCTACTACTTTTTACAATAATACCAGTACTACTACTACTAATAGTAAATAATTTTTTCTTAACTATTTAGGATCTCCAGTTGACCATAAACATCAAACGTCCTTGCAGAGATGGCAGCTGCACATTAATCTTGCAGCTGCAGGAGAGGGGAATCCGCTGTCAGTGACAGCTAGACTCGTTATAAAGAAGACTAGTATGGTTTTTACTGTTCCCACCTTTACCATTGCTGTGCTCAATGAGTGCCCTGCATACAGATGAGGAAGCGACAATGCTTTCTGCTCCAATCCTAGTGATCATGTATTTGCCTCAGCTACAGGGATTTAGCAGACCCAAACCAACTCTGCAGCACAATGTAACTGTGGGCTGTATTCCCCAGGTGACTGGGGCTAATATGGAGTTGTCCAAGTTATTGTTATTGATGACCTATGCTCAGGAACCCAAGCTAATCAGCTGGTTGAATAGAAGGCATGCTGTGCCAGAGATGCTTTCTCTTCATTGTTTACCTGCTCACCATCGTAACAGGAGCAGTGAGCAGGTGTAATTAAGCCTAAGCCATCCCATTCACTTGAATAGGAAGTCTTGTTCCTTGTTCCTATACACTTAAATAGGATTAAGCCATCCCACAGAAGTGAATGGGACGTCTTCTTGTAATTACACCGACTCAAGGCTGCTGCGACTGCGAGCAGATAAACAATGAAGAGAAGTCAGCACTGGCACGGCACCCACCTTCTCTTCAACCAGCTGCTCAGCGGGGGTACCAGGCCTGCCGATCTGATATTGATGACCTATGCTGAGGATAGGTCATCAATAAAAATAACTTGGGCAATCCATTTAGGTGCCAGTTACAGGAGAAATTTGCAATACATAAAAGAGGTCTTGGATATTCTTATAGGGGGAGCTAAGTGAAAGAGAAAACAAGGACAACATTAACAAAATAAATTATTATTATAATAATATAATATAATAATAATAATAATAATAATAATAATAATAATAATAATAATAATATATCTTGCACCACAGCTGTTAGCCTTGCCCTGGATAATCATAAACTATACAGTAGAGACTAAATGACAGAAAAGATACATAATTTAAACAAGTACTGTATTTAGTTGCACTTTGTGCTATTTGAAAAAAAATTGGAAAAACTTTTTTTTTAACATTTTTATGGGTATAGCAAAAACAGTAGAAAAAAATGACATACAAATAAAAGCCCCGTGTATGACCGAAAAAAATATCCCCCAAATTATTTACATACATAGATAAAAAAGATGTGGCTTTCAAAGATATATGCCAAAAATGCGAGTAAATGGACTGGGCTTGTTAAAAACAAGATATAAATAATGGGGGTCATTTAATAAGACCGGCATTTTAGATACCCGTTTAGCTGGCAATGGTTGCACCGAATTTATGTAGAGGCATTGATAACTTCGGCGTATCAACCTCTTTTCTAAATCTACTCCAGCTCCTTTGCTGGCATAGATTTAAACCATTTTGTACGCCTAAAACAGGCATAGAAAATGATAAATAACACGGTCATGCTGGCCCGCCCCCTACCCAACCAACACCACACCCCCTTTTTAGACCTGACGTGAGCGGGGAAAAGTTGGTGATTGAGGCACAAATAACCTTTGCTCAGCAATCTGCAACAGAATTACACCAAAAAGTGGCGTATATCTGTTATCTGTGCATTGTATGTTCTTTTTGTGTTGATTGTTGATAAAGGGAAATGTTGATTTTCCATCTGTTGGTTGTGGAAACATAATTTAGAATAGGCCATTTGATTTGTGGAATGTACACTACTGCTTAATATACAGTCCATCAAAGCTTTTATTTCATGACAGTTTTTTATTTCACCTATTAAGAGAAGTGTTCAAATTGATTACCGTAACATGACAGCACCTAGGGCTTCACATTTCAGTTAATGTTAAAATTAAATTTATGAAGAATTCAATCTTTTATCTTTGATAATTGATTGACAGATACAATTCAAGCAGCTTTCTCAACAAGGTCTTCCTTTGCACATAACACTTTAAAAAGCCTTGTATACCGCACATAGCGTGTCCTTGTACTGCATGGTGTCATTTAAAATACTTCTTTTGCTATATGAAAGCAATTATATTTATAAATGGAAAAAGGGTTACATGCAGCTCCGCAAATTACAATGAGTTTACATGTGCAGCCTGATGTTTTCTTTTTAATCCTTGAGATAAAGAATGAATCAAGGACATTTCATTCTCCTTGTGGGCCAGCTCAAAAACATTAACTGTTCCAATACAAGCATTAAAGAAATGGAATTTTACTGGAAAACCATACCAATATTTAATGGTTACCTTTAAGCTTCCAAGGATACATTTTATTTGGTAGTGGTTGTTACCAAAAAGTCATGAATGTAAAAATTATGATGAAACAAATAAATGCACAAGCATACATAAAAAGACTCATGTAAATAAAATAACAACTAAATGTCTAAACTGGCAGTATAAACTTTAAAGAATATACTACTTATAGTTAGAAATGAGCAAAGTTTTCATAAATTTGATTCAATTGTTTCATCGAATTTCTCCAAGAAATTTGCTTCATTATGTAATAATTAGTCATGAAGCGCGTTAAATCAGGTTTATCCAAGGCTTCAGGTAAACTTTAGGGAGAATGTATCTTCATGTACATCACTGTGCAGTGCAGCAACATGCATAGCTAGTCCTTTCTGGTAGAAAAACGGTTACTGTGCATCTAAAGGACAGGCAGGTGACATAATTAGTGATGAGCGGCAGGGGCAATATTCGAATTTGCGATATTTCACGAATATTCGTTAGAATATTTGTCATATATTCGAGATTATTCGTATTCGAGATTATTCTCTTGATTGCGAAAAATTGGCAATGTAAAAATCGCTTAATGAAAATTTGTAACGCGAAATACAGGTGTGGGTCACTTTGGCTACATTTTTTAAGCTGCTATAAGTTTCCTGAGTTTATCCTGACTGAATTAGAATATTCTTCATTTTTTTTAATTTCTTTTAGCTTGTGCGAAAAATCGGCAATGTAATATGCGTGTTAATCGAGTAAGGACGGGTGATAGGCAACTTTCCTATTGCATTGGCTTGCTAGAATTTGCGAATATGTAGAATATAGTATGATATATATTCGTAAAAACAAATATTCCCAGTACATTTACTACTCTAATGGGTTCATATGAGAAAAAAATATATAAAAAATCTAATATTCATTTTACGAATATATATCACACTATATTCTACATATTCGCGAATTCTAGCAAGCCAACCCAATAGGAAAATTACCTATAACCTGCCCATACTCGATTAATGCCCATATTATATTGCTGATGTTTCACATAAGATTAAATAAATTAAATAATGAAGAATATTCTAATTCCCTAAAGACTATGATATTTCAGCCTTCTCACATTGGCCCACAAGCAAGAAGCAGGTAGGTAATTGGTTTAGATGAAAAAAAAGACAAATATTCGAAATTACGAATATATAGCACTATATTCTAAATATTCACAAATTTTTGAAGTTTTGATATTCGTGATTAAAATTCACGAATCGAATATTCGCGATCAACACTAATATGGGTATACAAATCATTGTGTAGGCCACCAACAGTCCTTTCTAACCCCTAGCTAAACCAAAAGAAAAACATACAAGCATACAGTAAAGCAAAAAACAAAATGCTGCATGCCCCTGAAGTAGCTGTGTCCCATTGACTTCTTAGTAGAACAAAAAATAGACATGGAGCCAGCACCAATAAAGTAGTGGAGAAAAAAAAGTTTTTTTATTCCATGTTGTGGCAATGGAAACACATGCATTAGAATCCCTTCTGTTAGCTATAGAATGACTGTGCGTCACACTTCAGTTATTTGGTCAGCTATTTTCATCATTTATTGTCAGCCAAAAGCAGGTGCAGGACAAACCCACAGAACAGGTGTAGATCTATTCATTATACCTAATCTAATAGTAGGCTTGCCTCCTGAATTTGGCTCATAAAACCTCCTACTCCATCTCACGGCTCCCATGTGTGATCCGCTATATCATCCACTAATCTCTGTTCGTCACTTATGTCACCCTCACCAGTCTCATGGCCATGTCCCTGACTGCTCGCAACAAATGCTCCCACACGACTGTCATCATTGCTAGAAGAGGAGCAGAGCCAGCACAATACATAACTTCCCAAGCAGAAGGAGAAGCAAAAGAAAGAGGCAGCTACAGGACAGGTGAGGGCACAGAAATTGTTCCTGGGCCATGCCAAACAAGTGTGGTGTCAGAGGAACCCCCTGTTTCCTGGCTATGTGTATCTATAGTCTATGTATAACACAACAGATTAAGTATGAATGACAAAGCAGATGAACTAAAAATGCATGCCTATATATTAGATTGCCTGTTAACAATGAGTCTGATGCGCAGTAAGTCTATGTATAACAAAACAGCTTAAGAATTAATGGCACAGTATTTGTACTAGATAATAGTGCCTATATATTAGAACACCTGTTGAGATGAAGTCTGATGCACAGTGTCTATATACTGTATAACAGAACAGATTAAAGGGGTTGTGTCACTTTAGCGAATAGCATTTTTATGTACAGAAAGTTAATACTTTTACTTCTTATTTCAGGGATATCTCTCCTAACCCCGGCCCACCCTGTTCCCGCTCCCCCATCTCACATAGGAGTCCTTCTAACCTCAACATTTGTTGTCTGCCTTCTCTTCCCTCATTTAATTATGCACTCTGGAATCCAAGGTCTGTCTAGAACAAGCTCTCCTACATTCACAACCTCTTTCTTACTAACTCTCTTAAATTGCTGGCCCTCACTGAAACCTGGGTTCAGGAATCCAACATATCTTCTTCCACTGCTCTTTCCTATGGCAGCCTACACCTTTCCCATACCCCCAGACCTGAGAAGAGACATGGTGGCAGAGTTGGCATTCTTCTGTCCCCACAATGCACTTTCCATGTCATCCCCCCAGTTCCATCACTCTCATTCCCTTCTTTTGAGGTCCACACCCTCAGGCTCTTCCATCCCCTTTCTCTCAGAGTAGCGGTTGTATACCGTCCCCCTGGTTCACCCACCCAGTTCCTGGACCTCTTTGCAGCCTGTCTGCCACACTTCCTGTCCTCTGAAATGCCAACGCTTATCTTAGGAGACTTTAATATACCAATAAACTGCCACATCTCTCTGTTTGCCTCCCAGCTTCTCTTTTTAACCTACTCTCATGGCCTCTTACAACTTTCTAACTCTCAGACACATAAAAACAGTAACACACTTGACTTGGTCTTCTTCTGGCTTTGTTCAATCTCAAACTATAATAACTCACCTCTCCCACTCTCTGACCACAACATCCTCTCCTTCACTCTCACAAATCCACATCCTTACTTATTACACATACATAAATCTACAGGCCATTGACCCCCATACACTTACTGACATTTTACTCTCACTGTTGCCCCCAATCTCTTCACTCTTCTGCCCTCATTTGGCCGTAAATCACTATAATGACACCCTCAGAAGCATCCTGGACAAAGTAGCACACCCTACTCTCAGAACCTCCAAATACACACCAAAGCAGCCTTGGTTTACACCACAAACTTGATTCCTCTAGTTTTGCTTCAGGAGTGCTGAATGCCTATGGAGAAACTCATACTCCAGAGAACTTCCTCCATTGCAAATTCATGCTAAGAACCTATAACTCTGCCCTCTACCTCGCCAAACAGACATACTTCACCACCCTAATCTCCTCACTGTCCAACAACCCAAAAAATCTCTTTGACACTTTCCAATTCCTCCTGAGTCCCAAAGTTTAGGCACCCACCGGATATCTCTGCTGAAGACCTGGCTGAATACTTCACAGAGAAAATAGAAAACATCCGTTATGAAATCAGCTCCCAGCCTCTAAGTGTTATTGCTCCTTTTCCCCCTTGCATCTCCTCCGGCTCACTGTCCGCGTTTGATCCAGTCACAGAAGACAAAATCTCTAGGCTCCTCTCTTCTTCTCGTCCTACCACATGCTCTTCTGACCCCATTCCCTCACACCTATTCCACACTCTCTCTCTACTTCTGTCACCACTAACTCTCTTCTGGTATCTTCAACCCCTATTTCAATGCCTCTATCATTACTCCATTATTTTTAAAAAAAACATCTCTTGACCCATCCTCCACAATTAACTACAGAACAGTCTCCAATTTCTCTTCATCTCAAAGCTCCTGGAGCATTTGGCCTACTCTCGTCTCCTCCACTATCTCTCTGCTCACTCTCTCCTTGATCCATTACAATCTGGTTTCCGCACCCTACATTCAACTGCCCTCACCAAAGTGACAGAAGACCTCCTGACAGCAAAACGCAACTGTGACTACACTCTGCTCATTCTCCTTGACTTCTCCTTGACCACCATCTACTACTAGCCATGCTCCAGTCTATCGGGCCTAAAGGACACTGCTCTCTCCTATTACACAGACACAGTAAGTCTGTATATAACAGAACAGATTAAATTTAAATGACACAGAAGATGAGCTAGAAAAAACTCTCCTGTATATTAAACCACCTGTTGACCATGAGTCTGACTCACAGTTAGTCTATGTATAACATGACAGATTAAGTATGAATGGTTCAGCAGATGAGCTAGAAAAACATTCCTATATATTAGACCACCTGTTGACAATGAGTCTGATACACAGTAAATCTATGCATAACAGAACAACTTAAATATTAATGGCACAGTAAGTGCACTAGATAAGCATGCCTATATATATTGAACTGCCTGTTGAGACTAAGTCTGATGCTCAGTAAGTCAATATATAACAGAAAAGATTAAGTACTAATGGTACAGTATGCGAACTAGATACATTTGCCTATATATTAGACCGCCTGTTATGAATGAGTCTGAAGCACAGTAAGTCTATGTATTGCAGAACAGATTAAGTATGAATGGCAAAAAATCTCACACGGACTCACTATGCCCCTCAGTAAATACGTTGGGGTGTCTACTTTCCGAAATGGGGTCATTTGTGGGGTATGTTTACTGTTCTGGTATTTTCGGCGGGAGCAGCCATTGAAAAGCTAAAGATACTCGTTGGAATTTGGGCCCCTTTGCGCGCCCAGGATGAAAAAAAGTGTCACTTATGTGGTATCGCCGTACTCAGGAGAAGTAGGGCAATGTGTTTTGGGGTGTATTTTTACATATACCCATGTTGGGTGAGAGAAATATCTCTGTAAACTGACAACTTTGTATAAAATTTTTTTAAAAGTTGTCGTTTACAGAGATATTTCTCACACAAAGTATGGGTATATATAAAAATACACCCCAAAACACATTGCCCTACTTCTCCTGAGTATGGAGATACCACATGAGTGACACTTTTTTGCAGCCAAGATGCGCAAAGGGGCCCACATTCCAATGAGTACCTTTAGGATTTCACAGGGCATTTTTACGCATTTGGATTCCAAACTACTTCTCACGCATTAGGGGCCCCTAAAATGCCAGGGCAGTATAAATACCCCACAAGTGACCCCATTTTAGAAAGAAGACACCCCAAGGTATTCCATGAGGGGTATGGTCAGTTAATGTAAAATTCAAAAGTTAGTGGAATATGAGACTTTGTAAGAAAAAAACAAGTCGATTTCCGCTAACTTGTGCCCAAAAAAAAATATCTTCCATGAACTCGCCATGCCCCTCACGGAATACCTTGGGGTGTCTTCTTTCCAAAATGGGGTCATATGTGGGGTATTTATACTGCCCTGGCATTTTAGGGCCCTAAAGCTTGAGAAAAAGTCTGGAATCCAAATGCATAAAAATGCCCTCCTAAAATTTACTCACAGGAATTAGGGCCCCTTTGCGCATCTTGGCTGAAAAAAGTGTCACTCATGTGGTATCGCCGTACTCATGAGAAGTAGGGCAATGTGTTTTGGGGTGTATTATTACATATACCCATGCTGTGTGTGAGAAATATCTCTGTAAATGACAACTTTTTAAAAAAAAATTATACAAAGTTGTCAATATACAGAGATATTTCTCTCACCCAGCATGGGTATATATAAAAATACACCCCAAAACACATTGCCCTACCTCTTCTGAGTATGACGATATCACATGTGTGACACTTTTTTGCAGCCTAGGTGCGCAAAGGGGCCCTAATTCCAATGAGTACCTTTTAGAATGGCATTTTTACGCTTTTGGATTCCAGACTTCTTCTCACGCTTTAGGGTCCCCAAAATGCCAGTGCAGTATAAATACCCCACATGTGACCCCATTTTGCAAAGAAGACACCCCAAGGTATTCCTTGAGGGGCATGGCGAGTTCATAGAAGATTTTTTTTTTGGCATAAGTTAGCGGATGATCTGTGCTGGCAGGATGTAGCTTCCTCCCGTTGCGATCCTGTGAGGAAATCTCGCCTCTCGCGAGATGACGCACCGATGCGTCTACGAGAAACAGCCCGGCCGCCCGCGGGACGCATCCCTGCGTTAGGAGGTCAGGAGGTGGTTAATGGTGTAGTAAGTGTACCAAATAAATACGCCTATATATTAGGCCATCTGTTGACAATTTGTCTGATGCACAGTAAGTCTATTTATAACATAATACATTAAGTTTTAATGCGCAGTAAGCAAACTAGATAAACATAGCTATATATTAGACCGTCTGTTGAGAATGAGTCTCATACACAGTAAGTCTATGTATAACAAAACAAATAAAGTATGAATGGCACAGTAGGGGAGTATAGGTATTATACATAATGCTCCTACAGGTATTGACTATATTTTCTTTAATAAATCTCTCTAATTCTTTATAATTCTCCTATCATCCCTCTTAAATAACGTGTCCAATTAAATTCTAAGTGGCAGTATTTTCTTAAACAGTTGGGAAGCCATTGCTTTTCAATCACCCAAGTCCCTATGAATAATGTCCACAGAATTTTAGTTTAATTTCATGTTAGCACATATATCTTCTCCAATTATCACCAGTCGATGTGTCAGATTCACAACCACCCTATGAGAGGCACCTGTCTCTGCACTCTTTGTTGCCATAAAAACAAGTATACCCCTAATGCACAGACTTTGAGGTCATCTCCATGGATTTATCCACTTCCATTCTGAGTTGGGTCTTTGAAGTTGGACTAAAAAGCTTCCAGCCTGCATAGCAGCAGTTATCCACATCCTACAGGTCTTCTGGCATACAGAACCACAGCCATGTCTGGTCACATTTGTCATAGCAGTTGGAGTCTATTGATTTCCACACTTGGCTTTCCTTCCCTTATGAGAAAACGGTTCTGCAGAACAATCTTGTGTTTGTGTATTATTGTGCCATGGCTCATCCCCATCTCCCCCAGTATTTTTAATGTATCAGGTGGTTGACATGACTTCTAGGCACAGAGGCAGGCCAGCCAGTATGCTTTTTCTCCTTGACTTGCCTTCTCAAAATCGCAGCAGGTACACCAATAATCAATAATTTTGAGTATGTTGCTGCTGCCTACCACTGTGTGAATAGGTGGCATTTGCATATAGCTGTACAGTGGGCCCTCAGAATAAATTTTACTGGTGGGCCTTAGGCACCATAGTCCAACACTAGTCAGAGGTATGACATCTTTGTTGCCCAAATTTAGAAGACCTTTTATTCAAGTAAGAGCCAGATTTTTACAGCGTAGTCCATTTTTTTTTCAAGAGATGGCATACAAGACTAGAGTCCATTATCCTTGGCCACTCTCCTTGCTTTATTTACTGAAGTCCTAGACCTAGGTGTTCGCTCAACAGGTTCTCTATCATACCACAAACTATAGCTTTGGACACATTATTATGAAGTGAATCATTCAGTGCAGTCACAGTCTTATGAATACTCTGCAAATCTGTAGCAATTGTGTGAATATCCTAAATATCAACCTCTACTTCCGCTAGAGTTTTTAAATCCACTCTTCCCCCTTAAAGCAGTAGTTGCTCCAACCCTCCTACAAAATTTTGGTATCTGATATTAAGACCTTCTAAGTCTATCCTATTTCAAATTGACATACCCAAACTGATTCCTGAAAATATATCAGTACCCTCTTTGATGCTTTTCTGAATTTGAGCCCTTGTGTAGCATCCCAAAACCAATCACACGAGTTTGGTAAACAGATGTTAAACAGCTTAATATAAATATAACAGAAAATATGTGTATAAGATATCATCATGAGTAAGGATCTTAAATCCATGATCAGAAACGCGTACACGTTATTTGCATCCTGTGTCTTTTTTTTTTGGATTGTACTGCATGAAGAAATAAAAGTCATCGATTTTATTGGAAGATTGATTTATTTAGTTTTTCAAACTATTTTGCATGCACGTTTCCAGGCAACTTTGTGCTCCCAGAGCAATTACAGCAGGTGAGCACTGCATCAAGTTTCTTTTGGACAATATCATTATAGGTAAGATTAAAAAAGATTAATTATTTTCAGTTAAAGGGTTTTCTCACTGCAGTAAGTTGCATTTATCATGTAGAGAATGTTATTACAAGTCACTTACTAATGCATTGTTATTATCCATATTGCTTCCTTTGCTGGCTGGATTAATTTTTCCATCACATTATACACTGCTCATTTCCATGGTACAGACCAGCCTGCAATCCATCAGTGGTGGTCGTGCTTGCACACTATAGGAAAAAACATGAACCTCTCTGGTGGCTGGAACCATGGAAGTTCACATAGGCTAGTTATTTTTCCTATATTGTTTAAGCACAACCACCACTGATAGATTACAGCAAAAAAAGCAGTATGGATAATAACAATACATTAGTAAGTGGCTTGTATTAACTTTCTCCACATGATAAATGTCACTTACCGTAGTGAAACACCCCCTTTAATGTTATAGTTGAATTCTCTATAGAATAAATAGCATGCTGTAGTTGGTTCCAGACTTCTATCGGCTTTCATATTTAATTACATGAAATGGTATTCATGTAGGTCTAAGGACCATGATTCTATCATATTGACCCCCCCCCCCCCCTCCCCATCTCTTTGTCTGCTATGATTTATGGAAACATTTCCTCTCTGGGGTCTGCGGAAATCAAGATTTTCTTTCCTGTTATGCTCCAAAACTCTTTCTGTTCTTCCTCTGCCACAAATTATCTGCTCCCAACAATATATCTTTAAGATCACTTGGATTTGGAGTTACAGACAGAACTCCATCTCTAAAGTCTCTAAAAACATCACTCTATAAACCAAGCCACTATGTTCAAAACCAGGATCGCCAAGTGCATATTCCATTACAGTAGCAATTCTATTAGACAACTAATAGAGACACTCCTGTTTCATTTGTTTAACATTCCCAGATAGTGATTAGTGTTGAGCGTGAATATTCGAATTTCGAATTTTTATCGCGAATATCGGCACGTCGAAAACTCATTAATATTTTGAATATAGTGATATATATTCGTAAAAACTAATATTAGTTTTTTTTTTCCATCTGAACCCATTACAAAGTATACCTACCTGCTTCTTGCTTGTGGGCCAATGTGAGAAGGCTGCAATATTGTAGTCTGTAGTGAATTTGAATATTCTTCATTATTTAATTTTATTTTCTCTTATGCGAAAAATCGGCAATGTAATATTCTCATAATGCGAATATTCTAACACCCGAATATATAGCACTATAGAATACAGTGCTATATATTTGTTTTTTAGAATATTCGTTATTTTATTCCTCTCTGCTTAAGTTGCTTTTGGGCCAATGACTGTTCACATTAAATTGGAAAAAATGATGAATGTTCAAAAAAAAGAATATATAGCACTACAGAATATAGTGCTATATATTCGTGTTTCAGAATATTCGCATTACGTGAATATTACGTTGCCGATTTTTCGCATAAGAGAAAATATTTTTCTTTATTTTGAAAAATCGGCAATGTAATATAATGCGAATATTCTAAAACCCGAATATATAGCACTATGGAATATAGTGCTATATATTTGTTTTTTTGAATATTCGTAATTTTTTCCAATTTAATGTGAACAGTCATTGGCCCAAAAACTTACACAGGGAGGAATCATGACTTCAGATGGGAAAAAATGATGAAATATTCTAAAAAAAAGAATGTATAGCACTATATTCCATAGTGCTATATTTTCTGGTTTTAGAATATTTGCAATACGCGAATATTACATTGCTGATTTTTCGCAATCAATAGAATAATCTCGAATACGAATATTCGTGAATATATGATGAATATTCTAACGATTAGCTCATCACTAATAGTGATATATTAGAATCAACTCCGTACAATGCCTTCAACAGTTCTTTAACCCTGCGGTTCAGTTCGTATTGGCAATACACTTGAATTGTTCTGGACAATATGACCCAACCTATTAAAGTCTGTTAATTTTGAAATTTTGTTACTCTTAAGTGTATTATTTGAATACCAGTTGCATTATTTAACTGTATGTAAGCATGGTTGGTCAAAAACAAATGAAAAATGAAAATCAAAACTTCAGTTTGCTATATTTTCTTTAGAAAAAGGTTATACAGGTTCAGTCATTGCTATATTCAGGCATTCTTACATTCTGCATAGAAATAACTCACATGTGCTTTACATAAATATTTACTTCAACTAGAACACATAGTATTTGTTTTGTTATCAAACGAAGATAGATAAATGTTGCATCTTTTCCTTTTTAGTCTTTTTCCAGTGCTGGTGGATGCCATGAGTTAGCATTGTTGAGCATGCTGCTGGATACGGCTTACTATGGCTGCTGCTTCTTCACGTCAGGATTTTACTTTTCTTCCTAAAATAGATGGCATAACAAGTGGCTTTCCTAATTCTTCCAGAAAGAGTCTTCGTTTTATCGTTTATGCAGTTTTTGGGTGTTCCAATCGGGGTTTATTTCATGCCATAAACAAATGCATAGTAGGCAGATACATCAACAATGTTATAAAATAAAACTATTGGGCACCGATTGGTTTTGTGTTTGCTTGTGTACGTACAGTTGTGTTCAAACATTATTCAACCCCCACTGAAATTGAGTGTTTTGGCCAGTTTGACATTGATTTTGATAATTTCAGTCATCTTGTTTACAATTAAATCAAAGAGGCACTTGTAAGTCAGACAAATATAATATAACATTTATAATGAAATAACCACAAATGTCTTTTTCTGTGCTCACATCATTATCAGTTTTATTCCAACCCCCAAGTGACATTCAATCTTAGTACTTATTACAACATCCTTTTCCAGTTATAACAGCTTTTAAACGTGAAGCATAGCTTGACACAAGTGTCTTTCAGCGATCTACGGGTATCTTCGCCCATTATTCATGGGAAAAAGCCTCCAGTTCAGTCACATTCTTAGGCTTGCGCGCTTCAACTGCTTTCTTTAAGTCCCACCAGAGGTTCTCAATCGGATTTAAGTCTGGTGACTGCAATGGCCACTTCAAAATGTTCCAGCCTTTAATCTGCAACCATGCTCTAGTGGACTTGGAGGTATGCTTGGGATCATTGTCCTGTTGAAAGGTCCAACGTCTCCCAAGCCTCAGGTTTGTGAAGGACTGCATCACATTTTCATCTAATATCTCCTGGTACTGAAGAGAATTCATGGTACCTTGCACACACTGAAGCTTCCCTGTACCTGTAGAAGCAAAACAGCCCCAAATCATGATTGACCCCCCGCCATGCTTCACAGTAGGCAAGGTGTTCTTTTCTTCATAGGCCTTGTTCTTCCTCCTCCAAACATAGCGTTGATCCATGGGCCCTAACAGTTCTAATTTTGTTTCATCAGTCCACAGAACTCTATCCCAAAACTTTTGTGGTTTGTCCACATGACTTTTGGTATACTGCAGTCGACTCTTCTTATTCTTTGGAGACAGCAAGGGGGTGCGCCTGGGAGTTCTGGCATGGAGGCCTTTATTACGCAGTGTGCGCCTTATTGTCTGAGCTGAAACTTCAGTACCCACATCTGACAAATCTTTTTTCAGTTCCTCAGCAGTCACACGGGGACTTTTCAACACTTTGCACTTCAGGTAGCGCACAGCAGTCGAAGTCAGCATCTTCTTTCTGCCACGACCAGGTAGCGTTTCAACAGTGCCCTTAGCCTTGAATTTGCGAATGATGCTTCCTATGGTGTCTCTTGGTATGTTTAACATCTTTGCAATCTTCTTATAGCCATTGCCCTTCCTGTGAAGAGAAATCACCTCTTCTCTTGTCTTCCTGGACCATTCTCTTGACTTCACCATGTTTGTAAACACACCGGTAAATGTCTAGAAGGAGCTGAGTATCACAGTCATTTTAAATCTGCCTAATTGGTGCTTATTATGCTTGATTGCTGCTCCTTGACATCCACAGGTGTTTTCAATACCTGATCGAAAACACATGAATGAACCTCTGTTCTTAAGAGTGGTAGTCTTTAAGGGGTTGAATAATTGTGTCAATGAAGAAATCACACAAAAAAACATTTAATACTGTATTGCAAAAACAATTGATGTCATTTTAGTTGCATTTGGTTCTTTAAAAAGTCCTTGTAAGATTTCATTCTGAACACAATTACAAATGTACACTAAAATCCCTAAAACCCTTTACAGCATTGTGGGTTGAATCATCTTGAACACAACTATAGCTATTAGTTGATCTAGTTCATCAACTGCCCCTTTAGGGAATTGCAATCTAATACGATCCACAGTTTTTGTCATCTCGACTACTTACTGCATTGTGCTCATCAGAAGGACCTGTTTGTTTGTTTTTTGGGAATGTAAGAAACCACCATATCTCCAGTAAAGTAAAACATTGATCTATAGACATCTCCTTTACCAAGGATATCTTGCAGCAGTTCAGGCCTGCTTTTTCTTATAGTACCCAGAATTGTAAGTTTTTGTTTTAGCAACAGCCTGTCCCAGTCGGTGCAATGTAAAAAAGTTGTCACATGTCAAATTTTGTCCTCTTAGTCCATACGTCAAATCTGAAATGACAGGTTTTTTTCCGTTCTTTTTTTTTCCTGTATATATTTGAACATTTGGAACATATTAACTGCTGCTGTCACAAAGTGTCCATATCTTGATCCCATACTTTGCTGTCTTACTTGGTATATATTGTTTAAATGGGCACCTTCCTCAGAATACCAGGTTATTCATCGATAGTGACATTGTCACCAGTATTGTATCATTTTGGACGAATCTCTATCCATTTATCCCAAACTTCTCTAATACCGACTAGCTTGTCTTTAGCTCGCTTTTCAGGAGACATTGTAGCTCTAAATATGCGGTGACCGGTTTCGGGATTCCATAAGCTTTTAATTAATTCACCATAAGACTTATATAGTCCTGCTAAAGGGAGTAACCCAGTAAATGCATTTAGAGCTGCTGAATCTAAATTGTTCCATTTATCCCCATACATATGTTGTCCATTTGTGTTTGTCATTTGAAGTGGAATATTTTTGATGGCATAATTTAGGAACAATGCTAGGGCTGATTCTATATCACTTATTCGTGAGACAGCGTACCTAGTTGAACCAGGAGTAGCTTTTATGATGTTAGAAGAGGACAATTTTCCTGCCTGGGCAGAAGGCTGAAGGTTTCAAATAAATTTTATTTTTTTTTTTAGAATTGCTTGCAATTGCTTGCATTGGACTAGTTGTCTGGGAATCATGTTTTTCATCAGTTTAAATGTCAGAAATAAACAAAACTTTAGAAATATGGCGGGAGAGCTGTATAAAACACTATCAGGTCATCTTGACCTAAACGGTACATATGTAACAATCATTATTTCATACAAAAAAAAAAGGTTAATAAAAAAACAACACTCATAATAACAACACCTACACATAAACAAATTCACCTAACCACGATTTGCAGATGCTCAAAATAAATAATCTGCAGCTTCACAAACTTTATTTCAGGTCAAATAGACCCAAACAGAACAGCGGGGTTAATAATATCCTCTATTTTCCTTTGCTGTCCACAATATTGTGTAACTCTGATCCACAATCTATTTCCTACTACACTTTGAAAAACTCTATCCATGACCTCCAAGGAAGAAAGATCGAGCAGGGCAAGGGCTCTTTTGTTTACAATAACACACTGCCGGGCAGAAGCTTCCGCCCGGCAGTGTGTTTGGTGACATTACAGGCTCTCATGGGCATGCTTTAGCGCATGCTAAAGCCTGCCCATCAGTGCCTGTGACATCATCAGGCTTCCTGGTCAACCCACAGAGAGCCCGGTTCATCACCGGAACTCCAAAAAAAGGCCTTTGCCCTGCACAATTTAGTGCAGGGCAAAGGAGAGCATCGGAGCATGAACTGCTCCAATGCTCAAGTCAGGGGGGCTGTCTGGATGAAAATGGAGGTATGTCTGGATTCAGCTTTGAACCAGGACAACCCCTTTAACGTTTGACTCTTTAACTAGGCCTTGAAACATGATTTGGATATTGAATATGCCAGTACCTCGTCTGCAGATAGCTGTTTCAGGGTGATGGCCAGGGTGATCATCAGTAAAGAGCAGAGAGTTCTGGCTTAAGTGGGTGAGAAGCTTAGGTCAGGATTTGGGGGATACTATCTCTCCTTGGGGAGAAAACACCTCAATCGAGAGAGCTCATTAATATTAGATAACTGCACACAAGTTTCTCTTTCTTAATAAGAGCCTCCCCTGTTGTCACGACATGCAATCTAAGTTCAGCCATTTTATCACTCCACTCCTCCTGAGCAGTTTCATATTTTTCTAGCTGCTGTTTAAGTTCTTCCTCCTTTTGCGCAACAATCTCCATCAATTTAACACAACAGGACAATAATCCTTGCACGACTATTCAATTTCTCTTTTTCTATTTAATTTTTTTTATCAAATATTCCCTATCAAGAAAACATTTAATCTTATCCTATGAATGTCTACACTCCTGTGGGATCTCATATTGTCCACAATGGCTTTTTATATAATTAATGAGCCAATCATTAACAATGACAAACAGAATATGCCCAATTTTAGGGCCCTCGTGACAATTTCAGAAATACTCAATTCAGTCAGCGGACCTACAAAGATCCCTATAGGGGTCCTAAACTAAATATCTTTATTGTTACAAATCTAAAATCACAAGACCTACAGGGATAGGTTAAAACTATCAGGAATGAGGAGGGGGTGACGATTCGTTACTTCCAATTGGTGCCACTTCACACTACATAGACCATTTGTTTATTCCATGGGCGCAGGGCCTGTCATTAACCTGAGGATAGCTAGGCTACATTAAGGATCAGGTGTAGTTTGCATGTGTGGTACTGCTGTGCAAAACTAGGAGTTCATTGGTACACAATTAGGTGCAACCTAGGTTGCTAACATTGAGTGTTATCTTGCTGAGAGTGCTGGCAATGTTATTAATTTTATTTGAGCTGACACAACTATTATTAAGTCTCTGCTGGCCACTCTGTGGTACAGTTTGGAGTGGGAATTTATTTCCCATTCACACTCTTAATGCCGGCACTATTGTGAATATATGGAATATTGAGAGACTTCAGTACGCTGCCTACGTTTTATTGAAGGGTGCTATTTAATACTTAAATATTTCATTTGTGGAGTTTAGATGCCAATGGACAAATCTATTGCCTAATTATCTTGTGGAGTGTATATGCCAATGGACTGATATATTGTTTTACCAGTAGTGAAATTAGAGGTTGCACTTGCTATTCAGTTTTTACAGCACAGAGGAGTACGGTTGCCATTAGCAACAATTCGGATTTGCACGTTTGTCACTTTATAATTTGAAATTTAGCACAATTTAATCTTGTATCACTAATATTGGATCCGTAACTTTACTGAGAATAAACTACAATTCCCAATATCAGAGGAGTGCCCAGTGTTTCATCGTGGCACTTATTGCCAATGGTAATAGGATTGTATGATTGGTGAAAATCACATACAGTCCATTCACATTCAGAACAACAGCACTACTCAGTTCCGTTGTGTAAGAACTGCGGCTCAGTACCAGCACACTACATTTAATTCCTGGTCCTGAGAGCTATCTCTCGGTTAGGTGTCTCACAGGCCTAAGTTATCGGCTCCTAAACAAACAGTGGTGGTCACACACATTCATGGGCCGTATTAGCCCTCCATTCCTGCCTAAAATGCCGCTTCTAACACTCCTCCACACCGGGTTTATGACAGGCCCTGCGCCCATGGAATAATCAAATGGTCTATGTAGTGTGAGATAGAACCAATTACAAGTGAGGAACCGTCATCCCCTCCTCATTACTGATAGTTTTAACCTATCCCTGTAGGTCTTGTGATTTTAGATTTGTAACAATAAAGATATTTAGTTTAGGACCCCTAGAGGGATCTTTGTTGGTCCACTGACTGAATCATTAACAATAAATCCATTTACAATACCTTCCCCAGTAGCCATGCTAAAAGATA
The DNA here is from genome assembly GCA_033119425.1 of Bufotes viridis. Lineage (NCBI taxonomy): Eukaryota > Metazoa > Chordata > Amphibia > Anura > Bufonidae > Bufotes > Bufotes viridis. The sequence goes on from CM065589.1 coordinate 104,849,821, forward strand.
AATGCTACAGAAATCAACAATAAAGAATAAATAAAGTATACTAACTAGTTTTCCGGCACCAGAGTCCAGCAATGTTCATGGAGTTGTGCAGTTGTGGGGCCAAAAATTCCTTCTGGGTCGTCTCTTGCTGAAACAGGCACAGACTTCTACGTCACCACCAGACTTTGGGTCACAGCACTTCTGAATCACAAATATTCACAGCTTCTTCAGCTAACTTGTCATGGCACCAAAATTGTGTTGTAAATAAAATGATGATGATGATGATGAAGATTAATATAAATGAATGATGATGGCAATCATAGGTTCTTTTCCAGAGATGACATCTTATTCTGATTATCAAGCCCAGATACAGCAATGGTTATAGCTCTTATAATAAATGAACCTTATAATACACATAATGATGTTACCTCAGTTCATTCACCTCAACCCTCTGCTCAGAATACAATATAAATTTATATAGTATAACAATATATGTATAACAGAACGGATTAAGTATAAATGGCGCAGCAGTTGAACAAGATACATAGATCGATTACACTTTGCCTGCACTGTCCCTGAAGTCTCCCTATGTTTTCCCTATAATATCCCTACACTGTTCCTGCACTGTCCCTATTCAATATTCTACAATTAAAAGATTTATTAACCACTGTTCCTAGTGCTTGGCACCTCTGTCCCCATGCTCCGCTCACATTAAAATAGCAGAGACTGGGCAGGATGAGGCTTTTTTAAGGCAATGACATCACATGGGATGGTTGATTGGCTAGTTGCATGGCGTTAAGGGTCATATTGTGACATAGGACATTGATAGAGCAAATTATTCTGATTGCCATACAGAATTTGGAAGGACATTTCTAATGTGAGGCAGTTAGTAACCACTTCTCCTGGGCTTTTGTTTTTCTCTGGATCATCACTTTACTATTATAGGTTGGACTGTTTAGATCTGTGTCTATGTGTTTTGAACCTTATAGTTAACACTCTCACTCTTAGCTCAATTTGTTTTTACTCATTGTGTTATCTCTAAGCAAAAGCCATTGAAAAGCAATTGAATGTGTTTGCTTAACACAATTGGTTTAAATAACACATCTCATCAAGCATGTGTGCAAACTCTACTACATCTGGTATGTATTTCTTATACATTTATGTTTCATTATTCTGTAACACGGGGTCATTTAGCTCTTCCAGATCACCGTCTTAACGCCTTAGACGGTTGGCACACATCAAGAAGCCACTCCACCACTGTAGATTTGGGTGCAAACTGGCCACGACCAGCTTTATTGTCACAACAGCAGTACAACAAAATCATAAAAATAAATCCTCAGCCGTCTGGCCACTGACTAAACAGTCTTTTCCTCTCTATCAGGATCTGGGTCTACCACCCAGCTCCCCAAGACACATCACCAGTGCTTACCCCACACACAGGGTTAGAGGGTCCCGGCTCCCACAGGTCTTGACACAGCCTGCTCCTTTCCCAGACTGGGAGCCCTGATTGAGAAGCTCAACCCACATTAATCCAAGCTCCTCAGCTGGCTGATAATTATCCCCATTACCAGCCTGCCTGCTGCAGACAGTGGGAAAAACTATTTTCCCAACCTTTCTTGTTCTCACCCAGCTTTCTCTGGGTGAGATACGCCACTTGAATGGTCTTCCTATGGCCTTCTGGCAGCTCCACTGCCACAATTCTTACAATTCTATTTAGTCTATGTAGTTTTAAGGCACAAAAAGGCAGCACACTCCAAAGAGTGTCAAAAGGAAAAAAGGTCTTTTATTCACCCATGTGATGACATGGGTGAATAAAAGACCTTTTTTCCTTTTTAAATTCCTCTGTTGCCTTCAAGATTGGAGAATTTCAAGAAATTCTACAATCTCTAGAAATAGATGTTGGCCTACAGCTATTTAACGTGTATCACTACCCTAAATTGTATGTTGAAGGTTTGCAACATTGAAGACCGAGGACTCAGTCGTTGTCCACAAAGAATTAACATGGAGGCAACAAAGTGATGACCTTATATGGTATACAAAATTAGTGAAAATGGTAGATATTAACGATAAATATCTAAATAAATTTTATCACCATATATAGACTAGTGTGTAACGAAGCCAGAGTAAGTAAATCTGCATTAACATATGGTGTTATTTTACGTCTTTAAATATCTTGAAATTTTTGCCCCTGAATAAATAGGATATAATAAAAACGTCATGTTATATAAATACTGTACATGGTATTAACATTAATTGGCTTAGCAAAGTACATAATACAAAGTGCATAAAATATTAACAGGTTTGTCTCTGAATAGTTTTGTAGTTTAAAATGTTATTGATATTTGTAATGTTAGTACAGAACCAGCTTAGAAAATGTGTGTCTCTGCCACTACATATTAGAAGTGCATTAGTGTCCAGTAATTGTGACATATCCAGTGACTTTACGAGACATTAAAGTGTTCCAAGATGTTCATTGTATTTATCGCTGAGCCTCTAATAGCACAATAAAACTACTATATGTGGACATTCACTAAGACAACCTTAAATGTTTACTTTCTGAAACTAGAAAGGTTCAAAGTACTGAATGTTCTACCTTTTTATTTGTACCAGTACACATTGTAAAATATATATATAAATAAAATTATAGTGGGAACTACTGGAAATATTGACCTGAAAAAAACACAGGGATAGAAATCTAAAAGGGTTTATTTGCTTCTCCTTCTATGTTACCATAGAATATTTCTACTCACAAGAGTAAGTGTTTTATAATTCTCCTCAATACCTTAAAAACTGTAATATCTCAAATTCTTCATCATTGCCTTAAGATACGTATAAAGTAAATTATTAATTAGAGATGAGCGAATTTTTTTGGAAAATTTGTTTAGATCAGAATAAATTTGCGGCAAATTACATTAAAAAACGGCTATTTCCTGGCGGCAGAGAGCCTTTATAGTGTTGTAGAATACTGTGCCTTGCATTAACACGCATAGGGAGTCTGCTTTGGTAGTGACATAATACTGTGAGTCTGTATGACATGCAGATGACAGGCATCGCCCTTAGAATCACTGCACACCAGTTATTTGGGCAGTCACGGGGCCAAAACTGACCAAATAAAAAAAAAAAAAACGGACTCACTTATGAACCCAGCCTTACAGGTCAATTTTAACGCCAAGAAGAAGCGCACTCCTTTTACACCATCATCAGCTGATTCCACATACATGTCTACAGAGTTATACCAGTAGAGCCCCCCGACAGAGTGGAGAGGGTGTCAGCAGTAAGTTTGCGTTAACGTCACTGATTATTTTGCCCTTACTCTGATCCGTCAGAACAGTAACCCACAAAAAACGGACCCTGTTTGCTGAGCATCCACCTTCACTCTGTCAGCATTTGGTCAGTAATCCATCAGTATTACTAATGCCAAAAAAACAGGAGTGGATCCAAAACAGAGATGACACGTGAACGGCATATTTGCATGTCTTCGGTGTTTTGTACCCATTCCTGCTCTTGCCTACCAAATCATAAGCAAATTCTAATGGAACCATATAGGCCTTACAGGTGCTACACAGAGAGGACCCGTTGTGCATCTCATGTTTTCTTCCTTCTGACAGATCAGAAGACGGGTTAATGTGTGAGTGGCGCAATGACAGAGCCTGGTGGTGGTGGCAGCATTATGAGGCCACAAAGTGGCACAATGACAGAGTGTGGAGGTTGCAGCAGCATGGGGAGGTAAATGAGTGGCACAATGACAGAGTGTAAAGGTAGCAAGTTAAATAAATGATGATGTCAGCCAAGCCAAAAAGGTGGCCCAGTCAAGAAATTGGGAGGGTGGGAACAGCATGAGAAGTCCACAGAGGGTCCCTATGACATATTGGTGAGGTGGAAGCAGCATGAGGAGACCAAAGAGTGAGGAGGCCCAATGACAGACTCTAGAGGTGAAGCAGCTCCAGGAAGAGGCCACAGAGTGGCGCAATGACAGAGTCTGGAGGTGGCAGCAGCATCAGGAGTCCAGAGAGTGGCACAATGACAAAGTCTAGAGGTGGCAGCAGCATGAGGAGGCCACAGAGTGGCACAATGACAGAGTGTGAAGGTAGTGGCAGCATCAGGAGACCACAGAATGGCACAATGACAAAGTCTGGATGTGGTGCAACATCAGGAAGCCAGAGAGTGGCACAATGACAGAGTCTGGAGGTGAAGCAGCATCAGGAAGAGACCACAGAGTGGCACAATGACAATGGAGAGGAGGCGGCAGCATCAGGAGGCCACAGAGTGGCAAAAAGAAAGAGTCTGGAGGTGGCAGCAGCATCAGGAGGCCAAAGAGTTGCACAATGACAGAGTCTAGAGTAGAGATGTCACGAATAGAGATGAGCGAACTTTAAAAAAAAGTCCGGTGTTCGGCGTTCGGGTTGTGGTAAGTCACGCATCCCGTTATGGATTCCACTATAGTGGCATATGGAATCCATAAGGGGCGGCTGCCACGAACCCGAACTGTTGAACAGCCGAAGGACCTGGGGTGACGTCACCGTCATGTGATCAGTGCAGGGGGCGTGGCTCAGCACGGGATCAAATCCAGTGCTGAGCCACGCCCCCTGCACTGATCACATGACAGTGACGTCACCCCAGGTCCTTCGGCTGTTCAACAGTTCGGGTTGGTGGTAGCCGCCCCTATGGATTCCATATGCCGCTATAGTGGAATCCATAACGGGATGCGCGACTTACACATCCCGAATGCCGAACCCCGGACTTTCTTTTAAAGTTCGCTCATCTCTTGTAACGAACATAAAATTTTCCGTTCGCATATGGCGAACGCGAACTTCCGTAAATGTATGCAAACGGGCGAACAGGGCGAACAGGGCGAACCGCCATAGACTTCAATAGGCAGACGAATTTTAAAACCCACAGGGACTCTTTCTGGCCACAATAGTGATGGAAAAGTTGTTCCAAGTGGACTAACACCTCGACTGTGGCATGCCGGATGGGGATCCATGGCAAAACTCCCATGGAAAATTACGTAGTTGATGCAGAGTCGGGTTTTAATCCATAAAGGGCATAAATCTGCTTTAAAACATCCAGTGTGTGTATACGATCAGGTATGATGTTGTATCCATCAGGTAGTGTAGTGGTTACGCCCACTTCACAGTGACAGACCAAACTCTGACAGACCAAACTCTCCGTTTAACGCACCGCAAACAGTGCATTTGCACAACCGCAAACTCCCCATTTGCACAAGGTTGGATACCAAGCTAGCCATGTCCCGTTTCTTGTCCTCACTGTCATTGAAGGTCTCTTCCTCCACCCAGCCACGTAAAACACCAAGGGTCCCCGATAGGTGACAACAAGACCCCTGGAACACCTGCTGTGGTTGGTCTTCCACCTCCTCAAAGCCACCTTCTTCCTCTGCCTCCTCTTCTTCAGACTCCTCCCTCTGCGTTGCTGCAGGTCCAGCAATCGACGACGATAAGGCTGCTTCTGGTGGTGATGGTGACCACAACTCTTGCTCTTCATGCTCATCTACGGCCTGATCCAGCACTCTTCGCAGGGCACGCTCCAGAAAAAACGCATATGGGATGAGGTTGATGATTTTGCCTTGGGTTTGACTGACCAGGTTTGTCACCTCCACAAAAGGGACGCATGAGCCTACAACCAATGTGCATGAGCGTTCAGTAACGCGGCCAAAAAATACCCAGCTCCGGAGAGGCTGTCCTCCTTTTTTTAAATTAAAAATTCTGTTCTTACCAGTTTAATCTCTGTTTTGTCCCCTATCAGGGGCCGGTGTATGGAATAGATTTTAGGAATCGGGAGATAGAAAAAGATGGTTGGTCGGTCCTCTTCCTTCCAACTTGGGGCACTGCGCTTGCGCCGCGCAATTTACTGTGCTACCAATACAAATAGTGTGAACTACTATTCTTACCATTTTAATCTTTGTTAAGTCCCCTATCAGGGGACGTGTATTGAATTGAATCCTTGCATGTGGAGATAGAGAAAAATTGTCCCTTATCAGGGTCAGGGCCGGTGTAGTGAATAGATTTTTGGAACCGGGAGATGGAAAACGCTTCGTTTGAATTTTAGGTCACTACTCATGCGTCACGCAATGTACTGTGACACCCTATATGAGTGGTGTGCACTGGGCACAGTACAGTCTGTGGGCCTGACACACACTGGCAGGCAACTGCAAGTATATTAAAGAGTAAAAATTAAATTACTTTTTTATCTGCAAGGTACTGTGCCACCCGATATGAGTGGTGGGCACTGGCAGTGGGCACAGTACAGTCTGTGGGACTGACACTCACTGGCAGGCAACTGCAAATATATTAAAGGGTAAAAATTAAATGACTTTATTATCAGCAAGGTACTGTGCCACCCTATATGAGTGGTGGGAAGTGGGCACAGCACAGTCTGTTGGCCTGAGACACACTGGCAGGCAACTGCAATTATATTAAAGGGTAAAAATTAAATGACTTTTTTTTATCTGCAAGGTACTGTGCTACCCTATATGAGTGGTGGGCAGTGGGCACAGTACAGTCTGTGGGCCTGACACACACTGGCAGGTAACTGCAATTATATTAAAGGGTAAAAATTTAATGATTTTTTTATCTGCAAGGTACTGTGCCACCCTATATGAGTGGTGTGCACACAGTACAGTCTGTGGGCCTGCGGCCTCTCAGACACGGGCAGGCAACTGCAATATATATATTGATAAAAAAAATAAAAGCAAACTGATATACCAGCCCTAAAAAGGGCGTTTTGGGGTGCTCTCAGGACGCTGTCCTTACAGCAGATGAGTCATTGAGGACTGGAGTGGACACAGAACACTGGCCTAGCTAACGCTTTCCCTATTAATTCAGATGCAGCAGCAGAACTCTCCCTGCTCTAACTAAGGCCCTATTCATACGTCCGTAGTGTGTTGCAGATCCGCAAATTGTGGATCTGCAACACACCCTGCCGCCAGCCCCATAGAGATGCCTATACTTGTCCGCAATTGCGGGCTAGAATAGGACATGCTCTATATTATTGCGGAGCTGCCAGCCAGAAGATCGGTGGCACGCTCCGCAAATGTGGATGCGGAGAGCACAGTGTGTCCTCTCTGTATCCATCACGTCCCCATTCAAAGTTAATGGGACCGCACCCGCTCCGCAAATTTGCGGAACGGTTGCGGACGAACATTGCGGACGTGTGAATGGGGCCTAACACTGTAGCTTCAGACGGAATCTAAGATGGATGCTGTACTTGCTTTTTGATAGGAGGTGGGAGGGAGGGTATGCTGATTGGCTGGAATGTGTCTGCTGACTGTGAGGTACATGGTCAAAGTTTGCTCAATGATGACGTATAGGGGGCGGACCGAATATCGCATATGTTCACCCGCTGCGGCGAACACGAACAAGAGATGTTCGCTGGGAACTGTTCGCAGGCGAATAGTTCGGGACATCTCTAGTCTAGAGGTGGCGGCAGCATGAGCAGGCCACAGATTGCACAGTGACAGAGTGTGGAGGTGGCAGTAGCATGGGGAGGCCACAGGGTGGCACAATGACAGATTGCGGAGGTGGCGGCAGCATCAGGATGCCACAGAGTGGCACAATGACAGAGTGTGGAGGTGGCAGCAGCATGAGGAGGCCACAGAGTGCACAATGACAGATTGTGGAGGTGGCAGCAGCTTCAGGAGACCACAGAATTGACAAAGACAGAGTCTGGAGGTGGTGAAAGCATGAGGAGACCACAGAGTGGCAAGGTGACATAGTTTGGAGGTGGCAGCGGCATCAAGAGGCCACAGAATGGCAAGGTTACATAGTGTGGAGGTGGGTGGCAATACCAGTACCAAATGAAGATGGTGGGTGAAAGAAGAAGCACTTGGCATCAGATGTGTGGCATCAGGAGAGGTCGCAGCATCAGAAGAGTAGCTGAGGCAGGTAGCCAGAAGAAACCGGTCTCTTTTTTTCAAAGTGTTGGTGTGGCACCATGGATGTCTGATGCATCAGGAATTGTTGGGTGGAAATCCTGGCTGATCCACGCCTGATTCATCTTGACAAAGGTCAGTCTCTCCACATTTTAGGTGGACAGGCGAGTTCTTCATGGGGTCACTATGGCTCCTGTCGCACTAAACACCCGCTCTGATACCACGCTACTGGCCGGGCAGGACAGCTTTTCCAGGGAAAACCCTGCCAGTTGAGGCCACAAATCCAGTTTGGCTGCCCAGTTGTCCAGCGGATCTTCAATGTGGGCTGGCAGGGTACTGTCCAAGTATGCCACCACCTGCTGGTTCAGGTCCTTCTCCAGGTCTAGCTGCTTCTGCTGCTGGTGAGTAGTTTCTACACTAGGCGTGTGAAGAAAGCTTCTCATCAGTGACTCTAGACTCAAGTTGCTGCTGATGATGCTGGAACTGTTCCTACCCCCCTAACCTGCCACAGCAGCCATGGCAGTGGAACGTGAGCGCAGAGGGCCCCCCCGCTCAGACCTGCAAGAGAATGGTCGATGGCGCAGATAGTAGTTCAGTTTGTCCTCCCTCTCAGCGGGTGTAAAAGACACCCATTTTGGACCGGTAGCAAGGGTCCAACAAGGTGGAGAGCCAGAAGTTATCCCACTGCCAAATGGTGACAATTAGACTGTCACTACACCAGCAAATGAGCATGCAGTGGGCCGTTTGCACAAGTGACTCGGAGGGACTCCCTGCCTCCATCTCCACTGCATACTGCCACGGTGTGCCTGGGTCATCTGCCTCATCTTCCTCATCTCCATCTTAATCCTCCGGCTGCTCCTGCTACTTCTCTCCTGTCACCTCTGTTGAAAAACCACCCATTTTGCTACACATTGCTTGTCCCCCAATGTCATCCTCCTCCTCCAGTTCAGCCTCCACAGGTCTCATGTGGCCGTCAGATCTAGGCGCCACATCTCCAGTCCCCTGACCTGCCAGATTTACCAGCATCTGTTCCAGGACATGAAGCAGTGGAATGACATTGTTCATCCCATAGTCATGGCGACTGACAAATAACGTGGCATCCTCAAAGGGCCTGAGCAAATGGCAGGTGTCACGCATGAGCTGCCACTGGCTGACATCTAAGTTACACAGAGGAGTACTCCTGTCCACTTTGATCATCATTAAATTGTTTATGGCTTTTCTTTCTTCATACAGTCAGTCCAACATATGGAGAGTGGAATTCCAATGGGTAGAAACGTTGCATATCAGCCTATGTTGGGGGATGGCATTCTGCCACTGCAGCTCAAGGAGGGTGTGCTTCTCTGTGTACGAGTGGCTGAAATGCATGCAAAGTTTCCTGGCCAATTTTATGATATCTTCCAGATGGGTGGAAGACTTCAGGAGCCGCTTGACAACCAGATTGAACACGCTCAGCCCGCCTTGACGCAGTGCCGTTGTTGGTCACCATGGTTCCGATTTTCAGTTGTTGCAGAGACACACTCTTGTCTGCCCCCTTGGTGCTACACACTGACCCAAATGTATTAGCAGCCTTTGACTGGATCCCAGCAGATAATTCCAGATCCATGTGCAGGCACAGTAGGTCTACAACAGCTGTGTTATAGGGAGATACATTCAGGTGCTAATGCAGAACATATTTAGCCTGTTTTGTGATAGGAAACTGATCATTTTAGCCCTCTGTCCAATCAGGAGACTTGGACTGAACTAGGTAGAACTATTATTAACTGCACTTTCAAACATATTTTTAGTCCCTAGCAATGGGCATTTTCATAAGAGCATTTTAAGAACATACTTTTATGCCTATATTACTGTCCAGTATTCCAGCCTGTCAAAGGGTCTAATTACCCAAACTAAAGGATAATTGATCCTATTAGGGTCATTAGACTCAAGGTCCAGTTGGTATATTTGAATTTAATGCAGGCATAAAAATATGCCCTTATACACTTATTTAAATTGAATATGGAATATGCATATGGCGAAAAGGCATAGCAACTCAGGTCCTTATTTTACAATGCAATTTGTTATCTCTTTTGTGCTCTCACATTACTTCTTCCTTGTTAAATTTACAGTGCTCAATCTTATCCATTTTGTATGATTCATTAAAACAATTACATTAAACCAAAGATTTATAACACATGAAGTATCTTATGGAGCTTCACTTCATGATGTCACTTCTCATTTGACATGTTTTTTATTTTTCCAATCAAGGTTACTAGAATGATAATTCAATGGTAGTATGGTAAAAATAAAATGCTTGTTTACCTTAAAGTGTCTCCACATCTCTACCTTTGCAGAGAAGATTCTTAGGTTATTTATTTTCCATTGTCCCTATAGACTAAGGACTATTACATTTGTTAATCTGAGTGAAGTTTATATAATGATTCTACATTCAAACATTTTATTAATATATTTTCAAAGATCATTTTTTTCATGAGTGGTGCTTTTGAATGGCTGTAAACAGGCATAAATCCAAATGTTTCATTTTCTACCCCAAGACTCTCTATATGAAGATCTAATGCTTCTTTTGGCAGGAACATGAAAAATGAAAGGGATGCAGCTCTGCTAGATCAGGAAATGCCATTGTAAAAACCTGATTCACATATGAAACATTCAAGGTCAAAGCTAAGGTTAAGTTAATCAGAAGACAGAAGTTTTAGGCAATAAATAAAAAGTTGTTAATGAATATGATCATTAGGTCCTAACTCCTGACTTTTCAACAGAAGCAGAGAAATATCTTACTTAGTTGATTTTCTTTGTTATTGCTTCAGAAGTGTTTGCTTACTAGATGTCGACAGTAATCACATCATGATGCGTAAACTGAATTGTAATATAATCTCTGTATTGAATTATTCTTTGGGATGAGTAGCTTGCTAGGTATTGTTATAAATTATATCCATGTAGATCATATTACTGTAGATCAGAAGCTGAAACGTTACTTGCTGCTTCAGAATATAACAAATCTTAGGAGATCTCTTCAGTTTTGCATTCCAAACCTCTGGACAAGTATTTAGATGTATTACCTTCACTAGCCAAACTTCAAAGGCACATGACACACCTTCATGCAACATGTTCAATATATATTTATTAATTCAAAGATCCAAGAAAATACAATTTACTTAAAGTACAATAATACTAATACTTGTCCATAAAGCCATAAACATCAGCTACTTTTTTATACATACTGATCATTGCTAGAAATAATGTGACTTTGTGTACTGAATACTTCTGCACCGATATTCTGTTTTAGATAAAGGATTTGTGTGTGGTGGCTTTCCTGCAGTGACAAATGAATTAGGTGCTCTGCTAGAAAGGGTTTTCCCTGAAAGCCCTATGGGGTTTGGCAATTGAAGTTATTTGGTGTTGCAAGACCTCTACCACCCAGAACCGTATTGATAGGTTTGTATCAATTAGGAGGGATATATATATATATATATATATATATATATGTACACTCACCTAAAGAATTATTAGGAACACCTGTTCTATTTCTCATTAATGCAATTATCTAGTCAACCAATCGCATGGCAGTTGCTTCAATGCATTTAGGGGTTTGGTCCTGGTCAAGACAATCTCCTGAACTCCAAACTGAATGTCAGAATGGGAAAGAAAGGGGATTTAAGCAATTTTGAGCGTGGCATGGTTGTTGGTGCCAGACGGGCCGGTCTGAGTATTTCACAATCTGCTCAGTTACTGGGATTTTCACACACAACCATTTCTAGGGTTTACAAAGAATGGTGTGAAAAGGGAAAAACAACCAGTATGCGGCAGTCCTGTGGGCAAAAATGCCTTGTTGATGCTAGAGGTCAGAGGAGAATGGGCCGACTGATTCAAGCTGATAGAAGAGCAACGTTGACTGAAATAACCACTCGTTACAACCGAAGTATGCAGCAAAGCATTTGTGAAGCCACAACACGCACAACCTTGAGGCTGATGGGCTACAACAGCAGAAGACCCCACCGAGTAACACTCATCTCCACTACAAATAGGAAAAAGAGGCTACAATTTGCACGAGCTCACCAAAATTGGACTGTTGAAGACTGGAAAAATGTTGCCTGGTCTGATGAGTCCCAATTTCTGTTGAGACATTCAAATGGTAGAGTCCGAATTTGGCGTAAACAGAATGAGAACATGTATCCATCATGCCTTGTTACCACTGTGCAGGCTGGTGGTTGTGGTGTAATGGTGTGGGGGTGTTTTCTGGGCACACTTTAGGCCCCTTAGTGCCAATTGGGCATCGTTTAAATGCCATGGGCTACCTGAGCATTGTTTCTAACCATGTCCATCCCTTCATGACCATGTACCCATCCTCTGATGGCTACTTCCAGCAGGATAATGCACCATGTCACAAAGCTCCAATCATTTCAAATTGGTTTCTTGAACATGACAATGAGTTCACTGTACTAAAATGGCCCCCACAGTCACCAGATCTCAACCTAATAGAGCATCTTTGGGATGTGGTGGAACGGGAGATTCATGCCCTGGATGTGCATCCCTCAAATCTCCATCAACTGCAAGATGCTATCCTATCAATATGGGCCATTTCTAAAGAATGCTATCAGCACCTAGTTGAATCAATGCCACGTAGAATTAAGGCAGTTCTGAATGCAAAAGGGGGTCCAACACCGTATTAGTATGGTGTTCCTAATAATTCTTTAGGTTAGTGTATATATATAGAGAGAGAGAGAGATATCAGTTATCCTGGTGTGTTGGTCATAAATTCATATATTCATATAACACTATGTAATCAATTCATGCATACAGTTTCTCACAAATTTTAAGAGTTGAAAGAAAAAATTATAATAGTTCATTGTAGCCAAGATTTTAATCCAGTGATTATGGAATTTGTAGCTGAGAGTGATGATAAAGTTTCTAAAAACATGATTGGGTCTAGATATCAGTTTATAATAGTGAGGATGTCGCAATAAAAGTATAAGTATAGATATACTGATTAGGTTGTCCCTTTGTGTTGGTTAATAGTATTCTGTATTGTATGGAATATGTATGGAATATCAATTGCTACAATGTAGCTGAGTTACCATACTATTCCTCTGCTGCGATCTCATACCAGCTATATTATGTGGGATATTGATGGCCACAATGTGGCTGAGTTACCGTATTATTCCTTTGCTACGATCTCCTACCCGTTGTGTTCGTTCAGCTCTGAGTCGTGTTGGACGCGCTTTAACCTCCAATTGTTAATACGCCCCATTTATTGCTGTATAATCAGATTTGCGCAGAGTATAGCTGAATGGGGGGGGGGGGGGTTTGTAGGAATCTCACCCCAGTTATTTGACAGGCTGTGTTTCACAGACGGTAATTCTTGTTGCTTTAGGGATATAAGAAGCTTCTTAGTTTGCGTTCAGGTAGTCACGTAGTCTGTTTAAGCTCCTTCCTAACATGAAGAAGTTACCGTATATACATACAATACATACAACAAATTTATATATGCTTACTTGAATAATTTACCTAAGAAAGGCTTAATATGATAGTTGCAAATAAAAGAGAAAAGGAGTCCTAAAAAATGTCCTTTCGCCATTATGGAGCCAGGTAGCCAGGTTTTACTATCTACTGTATACCCAGTGACCTCTATGTCCTATCCATGACTTTTGTGCCAAGCTCTTTGCAGGTAGAGATGTCCCGAACTATTCGACGACGAACAGTTCCCGGCGAACATCGCTTGTTTTCGCGTTCGACGCAAACTTTGACCCTGTACCTCACAGTCAGCAGACACATTCCAGCCAATCAGCATACCCTCCCTCCCACCTCATATCAAAAATCAAGGACAGCATCCATCTTAGATTCATTCTGAAGCTGCAGTGTTAGAGCAGGGAGAGTGCTGCTGCTGCTGAATTAATATAGGGAAAGCGTTAGCTAGGCCAGGGTACTGTGTCCACTCTAGTCCTCAAAGACTCCTCTGCTGTAAGGACAGCATCCTGACAGTACCCCAAAAAGCCCTTTTTAGGGCTGGTACATCAGTCTGCTTTAATTTTTTTATTATATGTATATTGCAGTTGCCTGCCCGTGTGTGAGAGGCCGCAGGCCCACAGACTGTACTGTGTGCACATCACTCTTATAGGGTGGCACAGTACCTTGCAGATAAAAAAGTCATTTCATTTTTACCCTTTAATATAATTGCAGTTGCCTGCCGGGGTGTGTCAGGCCCACTGACTGTACTGTAGCCCACTACCAGTGCCCACCACTCATTTACGGTAGCACAGTACCTTGCAGATAAAAAGTAATTTCATTTTTACCCTTTAATATAATTGCAGTTGCCTGCCAGTGTGTGTCAGGCCCATAGACTGTACTGTGCACACTGCCCACCACTCATATAGGGTGGCACAGTACCTTGCAGATAAAAAAGTAATTTAATTTTTACCCTTTAATATAATTGCAGTTGCCTGCCAGTGTGTGTCAGGCCCACTGACTGTACTGAGCCCACTGCCAGTGCCCACCACTCATATACGGTAGCACAGTACCTTGCAGATAAAAAAGTCATTTAATTTTTACCCTTTAATATAATTGCAGTTGCCTGCCAGTGTGTGTCAGGCCCACTGACTGTATTGAGCCCACTGACTGTACTGAGCCCACTGCCAGTGCCCACCACTCATATCCGGTAGCAGAGTACCTTGCAGATAAAAAAGTAATTTCATTTTTACCCTTTAATATAATTGCAGTTGCCTGCCAGTGTGTGTCAGGCCCATAGACTGTACTGTGCACACTGCCCACCACTCATATAGGGTGGCACAGTACCTTGCAGATAAAAAAGTCATTTAATTTTTACCCTTTAATTTAATTGCAGTTGCCTGCCAATGTGTGTCAGGCCCACAGACTGTACTGTGCACAGTGCCGACCACTAATATAGGGTGGCACAGTACAGTGCAGATAAAAAAGTCATTTAATGTTTACCCTGTAATATAATTGCAGTTGCCTGCCAGTGTGTGTCAGGCCCACAGACTGTACTGTGCACACTGCCCACCACTCATATAGGGTGGCACAGTACCTTGCAGATAAAAAAGTCATTTACATTTTTACCCTTTAATATAATTGCAGTTGCCTGCCAGTGTGTGTCAGGCCCACTGACTGTACTGAGCCCACTGCCAGTGCCCACCTCTCATATAGGGTGGCACAGTACCTTGCAGATAAAAAAGTCATTTAATTTTTACCCTTTAATATAATTGCAGTTGCCTGCCAGTGTGTGTCAGGCCCACAGACTATACTGTGCACACTGCCCACCAATCATATAGGGTGGCACAGTACCTTGCACGCATAGTACAACTAATCAAAAAAAATGACAGGAAGAGGCAGGCCACCCCGCAGCGGCCGTCGTGGTCATGGTGCTGTGACTTCCTTTGGCCCTAGAATAATGCCCAGTTTTCAGAGGCCACGTACCTTGAACTCAAAAAATTCTGAGGACATAGTTGACTGGCTTACAAAGAACACCCAATCTTCTACAGCTTCCGCTCGGAACCTTGACGCACCATCATCCTCCAGCTCAGCTTCGGGCACCTATCAAGTTACCACTCGCCCGCCCACCGCCACCACCAACAATAGCACCACAGCCGCTTCACTTGATCTGTCAGAGGAGTTATTTACACATCACTTGGAAGAAATGAGTGATGTGCAACCATTGTTGCCAGAGGATGTAGATAACAGGGATATGTCTCAGTCAGGCAGCATTACATACATGGACGTACGGTGTGATGATGATGATGATGTTGTACCCGCTGCTGCTTCCTTTGCTGAGTTGTCAGATACAAGTGAAGCCGCTGATGATGACGATGTGTCCGTGGATGTCACGTAGGTGCCGGCTCGAAGAGAAGAAGAACAGGGGGAAAGTTCAGATGGGGAGACAGAGAGAAGGAGGAGACGAGTTAGAAGCAAGGGGAGGTCGTCACAAGGAGCTAGTGGCACAGTCAGACAGCATGTATCGGCACCCGTGGTCAGCCAGACAGCATGCCAATCAACGCATGTTGTTGCCACCACCAGAATGCCTTCATTGCAAAGCTCAGCAGTGTGGCATTTTTTTTTGTGTGTCTGCCTCTGATAACAGCGATGTCATTTGCAACCAAAAGAAACTGAGTCGTGGGAAGTCCAACACCCACCTAGGTACAACTGCTTTGCGAAGCCACATAATCTCAGTCTTACATCACAAACGCCTATGGGATCAACACATGAGTACATGCAGTACACAAACTCAAAGCCACCATCCTCCTCCTGGTCCAGCGTCTTCAGCCACGTCAACCACTGCTGTCCTCCTTGCCCCCTCTCAACCCCCCGCCACTCCGCCTCTCACCATCAGCAGTTCCTGCTTCTCTGCCCACAGTCAGGTGTCTGTAAAGGAAATGTTTGAGCGTAAGAAGCGAATGTCACAGAGTCACCCCCTTGCCCGGCGTCTGACAGCTGGTTTGTCGGAACTCTTAGCCCGCCAGCTTTTACCATACAAGCTGTTGGAGTCTGAGGCCTTTAAAACATTTGTAGCTATTGGGACACCGCAGTGGAAGGTACCCGGACAATTTTTTTTTTTCACAAAAGGCAATCCCCAACCTGTACCCTATTGTGGAAAAGGAAGTCATGGCACCTTTGGCACACAGTGTTGGGGCAAGGGTCCATCTGACCACTGATACCTGGTCTGCAAAGCACGGTCAGGGCAGATATATCATGTACACTGCGCATTGGGTAAACCTGCTGACAGCTGCCAAGCATGGAAAGCGTCGCTCTGCAGCAAAGTTGGTGACACCGCCACGACTTGCAGGCAGGCCTGCTGCCACCTCCTCTACTTTTCCTACTCCATCCTCTTCGCTAACCTCCTCGGCTGAGTCCTCTTCTGCTGCTGCAGCTTCCTCCACATCAACTGCACCCCCCCAGCTCCCCGGGGGCTATTCCACATCCCGGATACGACAGTGTCACGCCGTCTTGGGGTTGACTTGCCTGAAAGCAGAGAGTCACACTGGACCACCACTCCTGTCTGCCCTGAATGCACAGGTGGATCAGTGGCTGACCCCGCACCAACTGGAGATCGGCAAAGTGATGTGTGACAATGGAAGCAATCTGTTGGCAGCATTGAATTTGGGCAAGTTGACACATGTGCCGTGCTTGGCACATGTATTGAATCTGATCATACTACGCTTTGTGTGTAAGTACAGGACATCCTCAAGCAGGCCAGGAAAGTGTGTGGCCATTTCAGGCGTTCCTACACGGCCATGGCGCACTTTTCCGAAAGTCAGGGGAAAAACAACATGCCAGTGAGGTGTTTTATTTGCGACAGCCCGACACGTTGGAATTCAACACTCCTAATGTTCGACCGCCTGCTCCAACAAGAAAAAGCCGTCAACGAGTATTTGTATGACCGGGGTGCTAGGACAGCCTCTGCGGAGATGGGGTATTTTTGTGCCACGTTACTGGACGCTCATACGCAATGCCTGTGAGCTCATGCGTCCTTTTGAGGAGGTGACAAACCTAGTCAGTCGCACCGAAGGCACCATCAGCGACCTTATCCCATTTGTTTTCTTCCTGGAGCGTGCCCTGTGAAGCATGCTGGATCAGGCTGTAGATGAGCATGAAGAGCAAGAGTTGTGGTCACCATCACCACCAGAAACAGCCTTATCATCATCGCTTGCTGGACCTGCGGCAACGCTGAAAGAGGATTCTGAGGAAGAGGAGTTAGAGGAGTCAGAGGAGCAATGTGGCTTTGAGGAGGAGGAAGACCAACCACAGCAGGCATCCCAGGGTGCTCGTTGTCACCTATCTGGGACCCGAGGTGTTGTACGTGGCTGGGGGGAAGAACAGACCTTCAATGAGATCAGTGAGGACGAGGAACGGGAGATGAGTAGCTCGGCAACCTTGTTCAAATGGGGTCTTTCATGCTATCATGCCTGTTGAGGGACCCTCATATAAAAAGGCTGAAGGAGAACGACCAGTACTGGGTGGCCACGCTACTAGAACCCCGGTATAAGCAGAAAGTGGCTGAAATGTTAACAAATTACCGGAAGTCGGAAAGGATGCAGCAGTTCCAAAACAAGTTAAAAAGTATGCTTTACACAGCGTATAAGGGTGATGTCACAGCACAACGGGAATCTAACAGGGGAAGAAGTAAAAGTAATCCTCCTCCTACCACGACCACGCCGGCAAGGACAGGACGCTTTACAGACGTGTTGTTGATGGAGGACATGCGGAGCTTTTAAAGTCCTACGCCTCGTCTCAGCCCTTCGGGGTCCACCCTCAGAGAACGACCCGACCGACATTTAGCAGACTACCTCGCCTTAACTGCAGATATCGACACTCTGAGGAGCGATGAACCCCTTGACTACTGGGTGTGCAGGCTTGACCTGTGGCCTGAGCTATCCCAATTTGTGATAGAACTTCTGGCCTGCCCGGCTTCAAGTGTCCTGTCAGAAAGGACCTTCAGCGCAGCAGGATGTATTGTCACTGAGAAGAGAAGTCGCCTAGTTAAAAAAAGTCTAGATTACTTCACCTTTATTAAGATGAATGAGGCATGGATACCGAAGGGACTGACAGTGGGGGATACATTTGACTAAAAAAGGCCAGATGAGATGCCTTGGGCTAAAAATGGTCCCCACGCTGCTGTATTTAATCTCTGCATGCCGGATGACTTGCGTGACTTCTCCGCCACCAACTAGGGTTCAAGCTGCAATGTTTTAGTACACTTTCTGCCTGGAAAACATAAATTTTTCCGGCCGCTGCTACAGCAGCGGCTGCAACAATGCCTAGTTTTTTAGGCATGTGTACATGCCTAATTTTTCTGGCCTCTGGTGCTGCACTGTGGCTACAAAAACAAAACGAAAAAAAAGACACTTACATGTGTCAATTCCCCTTCGTGATCGTTACCTTGTTGTGGTGAAGGGGCTTGCGTATCACAATGAAGCGATCACCTCTATGAGTGTGTTGGCAATGTTGGCACACCCCAGATGATAAGTTCGTTGCTTCATTGTGAACAGACCAAAAGCGATAGGCTGGATCATTTTTCATAGAAAAAACATTCATTTTCTTTGTGATCATCTAAGGTGATCATTAACCATTTAAGGACCACAGGTTTATACCCCCCTAGTGACCAGGGCCTTTTTTTACAAATCGGCACTTCACAACTTTAACGGTTTATTGCTCGGTCATGCAACTTGGCACCCAAATAAATTTTACCTCCTTTTCTTCTCACAAATACAGCTTTCTTTTGGTGGTATTTCATTGCTGCTGAGATTTTTCTTTTTTTCTATATTAATCTAAAAGGACCGCAATTTTCTCCAAAAAGTGTATTTTTAACTTTTTCTGGTAAGATTGTTTAAATATTATTACATTTATATACAAGTTTGTGTCAGAATTTATTGTGCTACATGTCTTTGATAAAAAATTTCAATAAGTGTATATTTATTGGTTTGAACAAAAGTTATAGCGTTTACAAACTATTTCCGCGATTTGAAGCAGCTCTGACTTTCTGAGCACCTGTCTTGTTTCTTCAGGAGCTAGAATGCCAGGATAGTATAAATACCCCCCAAATGACACCATTTTGAAAGAAGACACCCCAAAGTATTCGCGGAGGGGCATGGTGAGTTCATGTATGATTTCATTTTTTTTCACAAGTTAGCAGAAAATGACACATTCTGAGGAAAAAAATAAATAATAAAGTTTCCATTTCTGCTAACTTCTGGCAAAAAAAAATAAAATCTCACACAGACTCATTATGCCCATCAGTGAATACCTTGGGGTGTCTACTTTCCAAAATGGGGTCATTTGTGGGGTGTGTTTACTGTTCTGGCATTTTGGGCAAGGCTAAATTGTGAGCAACTCTGTAAAGCCTAAAGGTACTCGTTGGACTTTCCGCCCCTTTACGCACCTACGCTGCAAAAAAGTGGCACGCATGTGGTATCGCCGTACACAAGAGAAGTAGGGCAATGTGTTTTGGGGTGTATTTTTACATATACCCATTCTGCGTGAGAGAAATATCTCTGTAAATTGACAACTTTGTATAAAGAAATGTAAAAAGTTGTCATTTACAGAGATATTTCTCACACCCAGCATGGGTATATGTAAAAATACACCACAAAACAGATTGCCCTACTTCTCCTGAGTACGGCAATGCCACATGAGTGACACTTTTTGCAGCCAAGATGCGCAAAGGGGCTTGAATTCCAATGAGTACCTTTAGGATTTCACAGGGCACTTTTACGCATTTGGATTCCAAACGACTTCTCAAGCATTAGAGGCCCCTAAAATGCCAGGGCAATATAAATACCCCACAAGTGACCCTATTTTAGAAAGAAGACACCCCAAGGTATTCCGTGAGTGGCATGGCGAGTTCATAGAAGATTTTTTTTTGGCACAAGTGAGCGGAAATTTATATATTTTTTTTTTTCTTACAAAGTCTCATATTCCATTAACTTCTGTCAAAAAATTAAATTTTACATGAACTCACCATACCCTTCACGGAATACCTTGGGGTGTCTACTTTCTAAAATGGGGTCACTTGTGGGGTATTTATACATGAAATCTCAGGTCTCACAAGATGACACTGATAGGCATGATCAAGACCTGAGAGAACCACCTCCCGCACACCTTTCGGCGTTAGCGTGACGGGAGGTGGTTAAAGCCTACTAGGCCAACAATGGGCCCACACTGCAGAATCATTGTTTTCTGGGTCACTTAACTGTCACTGAACTACCTCAGCACGACCATAGGCTTTGAAAAACCGCCATCGCCTGCAATCTCCCAAACGTCATCACTACACCAAGATTGACGCATAGAGGAATAAAATTTATGTCATGAGTGTGTCAACTATTGACAACTCTTTGCGGTTGTCTAAAATCTATTCGATACGCGTCCCTGATAGGGGACGTAACAGGAATTAAACTGATAAGAATAGTACTACGTAACACACCACTCATATAGGGTGTCACAGTACATTGCACGGCACACGCGCAGTGCCCCAAATTGGAAGTAAGAGGACTGACCAATCATCTTTTTCCATCTCCTGGTTCCTAAAATCTATTCACGTCACCTGATAGGGGACGTAACAGGGATTAAACTGATAAGAATAGTACTACTTAACATACCACTCATATAGGGTGGCACAGTACATTGTACGGTGCACATGCAGTGCCCCAAATTGGAAGGAAGAGGACCAACGAACCATCTTTTTCCATCTCCCGGTTCCTAAAATCTATTCCATACACCAGCCCCTGATAGGGGACAAAACAGAGATTAAACTGGTAAGAAATTTTTTTTAATTTAAGGACAGCCTCTGCGGAGCTGGGTATTTTTTGGCCACGTTACTGAACGCTCATGCACAATGGCTTAAGGCTCATGCGTCCTTTTGCGGAGGTGACAAACCTGGTCAGTCAAACCCAAGGCAACATCATCGACCTCATCCCGTATGCATTTTTTCTAGAGCGTGCCCTGCGAAAAGTGCTGGATCAGGTCATAGATGAGCATGAAGAGGAAGAGTTGTGGTCACCATCACCACCAGAAGCAGCCTTATCGTCGTCGATTGCTGGACCTGCGGCAATGCAGAGAGAGGAGTCTGAAGAAGAGGAATCAGAGGAGGAAGGTGGCTTTGAGGAGGTGGAAGACCAACCACAGAAGGTGTCCCAGGGTGGTGGTGTCACCTTTCGGGGACCCTTGGTGTTGTATGTGGCTGGGTGGAAGAAGAGACCTTCAATGACATCAGTGAGGACAAGGAACAGGACATGGCTAGCTTGGTATCCAACCTTGTGCAAATGAGGAGTTTGCGGTTGTGCAAATGGACTGTTTGCAGTTGTTTGCGGTGTGTTAAACAGGGAGTTTGGTCTGTCAGAGTTTGGTCTGTCACTGTGAAGCGGGCGTAACCCTTACACTACCTGATCGATACAATATCATACCTGATCGTATACACACATTGGATGTTTTAAAGCACGTTATTCCAAACAATTTATGAATGTTAGGTGATTTATGCCCTTTATGGATTAAAACCCGACTCAGCTTCAACTATGTAATTTTCCATGGGAGTTTTGCCATGGATCCCCCTCCGCATGCCACAGTCCAGGCGTTAGTCCCCTTGAAACAACTTTTCCATCACTATTGTGGCTAGAAAGAGTCCCTGTGGGTTTTAAAATTTGCCTGCCAAAAGAAGTCTATGGTGGGTCGCCCTGTTCGCCAGTTCGCGAACATTTGAGGAAGTTCACGTTCGAACGGAAAATTTTATGTTCGCAGGATCTCTAGTTGTCGGTGCTGCGTCAAAGAGGGCTGAGCCATGCACTCTGCATGGCGCACATGTTCAATCTGGTTGTCAAGCGGTTCCTGAAGTCTTCCACCCATCTGCAAGGCATCCTAAAGTGGCCAGAAAACTTTGCATGCATTTCAGCCACTCGTACACCACGAAGCACACCCTCCTTGAGCTGCAGCGGCAGAACGGCATCCCCCAATATAGTCTGATATGCGACGTTTCCACCAGTTGGAATTTCACCCTCCATATGTTGGACCGACTATACTAACAGAGAGAAGGCCATCAATGATTTCTTGAGTATCCAAGCAGACAGGAGTATTCCCCTGTGTAACTTCGATGTTAGCCAGTGGCAGCTCATGAGTGTCACCTGCTGTTTGCTCAGGCCCTTTGAGGAGGCCATGTTATTTGTCAGTCACCAGGACTACAGGATGAACGATGTCATTCCACTGCTTTATATCCTGGAACAGATGATGGTAAATCTGGCTAGTCAGGGGACTGGAAACGTGGTGCCTAGAAAGACGGCGGCAGAGTTTGATACATTTGTCTGTCAAGATCTCTGTTTACAGTCAGTAAACGGCAACATAATTTATTGCAAATATATAGAAACACCAACCGATGTGGTGTTAACCTCCAGAAGTAGGTCATCGGCGCAAAGGAGCAGTCATTTTCACAGCCCGAGGTATCCTCCCGGAAGCTTGACCTCTGCAAGTCGACGGTCTGCATAGCAAAGCTTGTCTAAAAGAAAAATCCACCCCCTTGTAGGAAACTCTTGATCCGGCACAGGCTCCTTCAAAAACAATGGACTATGTACAGAGTGACACCAATGTATAGTTTCTCATACACCTGACTGAAAGAGTATTCCAAGCACCTGTCTGCCCACACAGCTGCCGAGAAGCAGAAGAGTCTTGCCATTGAAGTGGGCTCAGAGCTAAACCTAAAAGCCACATTTTCTTGTTTACCTGGACTCAAAGGAAAGGACAGAGATATACTGGCTGTGCTCTTACAGATTTCATCCAAGCCAACACTCACCAAGGCAAGCACAGAGGGCCGGATTGTGTGGACAGGTTGGTTCTGCGGGACGTACACAGAGGATGATCTATTGGAGGTGTTACCAAAGACATTTACTTGCCTCCTGCTCTTCCTGTATAACTGCTCCGAGGTGCTCACTGATATCGTAGGGACATGGTTCCAAAGAAACTTTGACTGTTGTTTCAGTAAGCTGGTGATCAGTTCTCAGGACCTTCTCAGCAGCGATGTGGATCGAGTATGATGTGTCTGGATCAGTGTTGGCCACAGAGCTTGTTTGCTATGTGCCCGTTTAACCTTGCATGGCCATTTCTTATGCCATCCACACCGAGGACTTCAAGAGTTTATGGAATGATATTCATAAATCAAATCAGCCATAACCCCTGTAACAGGGCGCAAGGTGTCGTCATGGACGGACGATACGTGTCACCGAGGTTCCTGGCCTCAGTGAGGTGAGAGTCGGGTTTTTATGTGTCAGCAGCAGCTAGTGCTGTTTGACATTGTCAGTTAGTTTGGCTGCAAAGCCAATCCGGGCCGGCTCTTACTGGGAGTAGGCAAAGAGTTGGGTGGGTGCCTACTCCACACGGTCCAGGCCGGACTTTATCCGGGCCTTTAAAAGGCAGCCTCCTCAGCAGCTGGAGGTGATTGTCCTGGAGCTGCTGTTAGGCTGTGGAGTCATTCGAGTTTGGGAGTTCTGATCCATTCTGTGCTATGTGGAGTTCCCTGGGCTGGAAGCCAGAGCCCAACAAGGCGGAGTGCAGACGGCCTGGAAAACCTGACGTCGACTGTCTTGCGGCTGGACTGACAGCCAGGTGCGAACCTGCACCTAAAACCTCCCAGGTGACTGAAACCTGTACGGGACTGTTTTGTTTTGCCTTAATACTTCTGATGTGTGTGAATTAACACCAAGAGACTGTTTGTCGTTTATTTTTGTGCAAGTGTGAATAAAACACTGTTGATTGCATGTTCTGGACTCCTTGTTTTGCCTCAGTACTGCACCCGCACCGCTATCTACCAGAGCGACTCCCCACATTTGGTGTCGGATGCGGGCATGCGCAGTGAGGCTGGCGTGAACGCCCGAAAATTTTTGTTTTTCTGGGCACGACTGGATGTCCTATATTAGGCCGGCAAAGTTGCAGCCTGTGTTCCCAGACAAAATGGAGGCGGTTGTAAAAGCCCTTGTGGAGGCTAACTTGCAGCAGCGGGAGGCCAACAAGCAGCAGCAGGAGACCAACCAGCTACTACTACAGCAGGTGATGGCCTTACAAGCTGCAGGAGCGTCCCACCACGACCATGATGCCCGGAAGCGGTCCGTGCAGCGATTCCCAAGATGACCCCCGAGGATGATGCTGAGACCTATCTGGCGGTCTTTGAGAAGGTAGCCGTGAGGGAGAAGTTACCCGTGACCAGTGGGCCGAGGTGGTCGCTCCGTTCCTGGCATCCGGACCCCAGCAGGTTTTTTGACCTATCAGATGACCAGGCTGCTGATTACCCCACGGTGAAGGGGGAGATCCTGGCCAGACTGGGGGTAAACGTGTTGGTCCGGGCTCAGCGGGTCCACCAGTGGGACTTTAAAACGGCTGAACCCGCCAGGCCGCAGTACTATGAGTTGCTGCACAGGTTGCAAAAGTGGCTGCAGCCTGAGGTTCTAAGTCCGGCTGCTATGCTGGACCGTCTGCTGGCCGACATCTTTTGGAGGGCCCTGCCTTATCCCCTCCAGCACTGGGTCGGCCAGGCGTCTCCGGTATGTGCCCTGGAGATGAGTCGACCTGGTGGAGCGTTACGAGGCCACCAGAAACCTGCAGGGGAGTCTTGCTGGGAAGGGGTCAGTCAAACCCCGGAGGCCTCCACCCCAGTTCCGACGTCCGGCGACAGAGAGGCCTGCACGGAGTGTACCCCCTGCGGATCCGCCTCCCGTGGTATGCTGGAGGTGTCAGGAGCCAGGCCACATCAGGGCCGACTGTCCGCATCGGGGTGAGCCGATGGAAGGGAACTACGGCTATCGCCACTCCCTGTATGCACGGAAGCTGTGTGCAACTGGCACCCGTGAGGTGCAGGACAATAACCACCTGTGTCAGGTAGAGGTGGGAGATTCTCTGGCGGTGGCCCTGCTGGACTCCGGGAGTCTAGTCTCCCTGGTAAGGGCTGCCCTGGTACGGCCTGCGGAGTATACCGGCCGTAAATCGGGGTCCTGTGCATCCACGGAGACCTAAAAGACTACCCCACTGCACTAGTGACTTTGTCCACAGCGGCTGGTAAGTGGACCCACGAGGTGGCTGTCGCTACTAAACTCCCACATGAACTGATACTTGGGAGGGACTTCCCAGGTTTCCCGGCGCTGTGGCCGGCGATAAAACTGTCTGATGGACCCGAGACAGGGTAACCCTAGGAGAGTGGCCTGATACCACTGGAAGGCCAGAACCCTGGGAGCCCGAATCTGAAGGGCCAGCGGTAGGGGTGACCACTGCTCCAGCGGTAGAGGGGAGACAACCCCACTGAGTGTAATGGTGGGAGACACGGAGGACTTGCCACCGGGACCTGAGTTGGCAGACCTCAATGTCTCCGGGGAAAATTTTGGGACCGCACAACACCGGGACCAAACCCTAACCAGGGCCTGGGAAAGTGTCGTAATGATTGATGGTAAACCCCAGAAACCAGGGGCTGAATTAATGTTTCCACGATTTATTGTTCTTCAGGATATGTTGTATCGGGTGAACCAAATCCGAGGTGAGCCAGTTGAACAGTTGGTGGTGCCCACCGCATACCGCAAGCTTGTTATGGAGCTTGCCCACCAACATGTTCTTGGGGACACATGGGGTGGCAGAAAACGCAAGACCGCGTACTACAGCGGTTTTACTGGCCCGGTTTGTTTAAGGAAGTAGAGGAGTTCTGTAAGTCCTGTCCGACCTGTCAGGTAAATAGCCCCCAGCCGCATTACAGAAGTCCCCTGGTCCCTCTCCCAATAATTGAGGTCCCATTCGAGCGTATTGCCATGGATCTGGTCGGACCCGTACCGAAGTCTGCTAGGGGTCACCAACATATCCTGGTGATTCTGGACTATGCTACTCGATATCCAGAGGCGGTGCCTCTGCGACATACCTCGGCTAAGCTCATTGCCAAAGAGCTAATGGAAATGTTTTCCCGTGTGGGCCTGCCAAAAGAGATTCTGACCGACCAAGGGACCCCTTTTATGTCCAAAGTCATGAGGGAACTTTGTAAATTGTTGCGTATAAAGCAGTTACGGACGTCCGTTTACCATCCGCAAACAGACGGTCTTGTCGAAAGGTTCAACCAAACTCTAAAAAATATGTTAAAAGGGTGGTGTCCAGAGATGGGAAGGACTGGGACCTGCTTCTGCCCTATCTCATGTTCGCCGTGCGAGAGGTGCCCCAGGCCTCTACTGGGTTCTCGCCCTTCGAACTGCTTTATGGCAGACACCCTCGGGGCCTGTTGGATATCGCCAAGGAAGCGTGGGAACAACAGCCTGTCCCCCACAAAAGTGTCATTGAGTATGTCACCCAGATGCAGGACCGGATGGAAAGGGTGTTGCCGCTGGTCCGGGAGCATATGGAGGCAGCGCAACAAGCCCAGAGTAGGGTGTATAATCGTCAGGCTCGGGTACGGGACTTCAACCCGGGAGATCGGGTTTTGGTTCTGGTGCCCACCCTTGACAGCAAGTTCCTAGCTAGGTGGCAGGGCCCCTATGAGGTAATCGAGAAGGTAGGGAAGTAAATTACAAAGTACACCAGCCAGGCGGCGCAAGCCGGAGCAGGTGTACCACGTGAATTTACTGAAGCCGTGGAAAGACAGGGACACGGCCGACGACAACAGCCCCCGGCCAGGGCTTCTAGGTGAGAAGGGTCCAGCCCCACAGTTCGAGGCCTGCGAGCGGTAGCCACGGTAAAAATTGCAGACAGCCTGTCTTCCAAACAAGTTCAGGAAGTCAGGGAGTTCATCAGTCGGAACACGGATGTGTTCTCGGACCTCCCTGGCCGCACGTCTCTCATCCAACATGACATCGTCACTGAGCCTCAGGCCAAGATCCGGTTAAAACCATACCGGGTACCCGAGGCTCGGCGACGGGCCATCGCGGAGGAAGTGCAATTAATGTTGAAGCTTGATGTCATTGAGGAGTCGAAAAGTGAGTGGGCCAGTCCCATAGTTCTAATACCCAAGCCGGATGGGACGTTGCGGTTCTGCAACGATTTTCGCAAGTTAAATGAAGTGTCCAAGTTTGATGCGTATCCCATGCCCCGGGTAGACGAGCTTGTTGAGAATTTAGGACAAGCCCGGTATTTTTCTGTGCTAGACCTCACTAAAGGGTACTGGCAGGTACCCTTAACGGAGTCGGCCAAGGAAAAAAACGCTTTTGTTACCCCGCAGGGCCTGTATCACTACAAGGTGTTACCCTTTGGCCTGCATGGCGCCCCCGCCACCTTCCAAAGGTTAATGGACATAGTGCTGCGACCGCATCGTCGGTACGCCTCGGCCTACTTAGATGATGTAATCATCCACAGCACCGACTGGGAAAGCCATTTGCCCAAAGTGCAGGCGGTAGTGGATGCCCTGAGGAAAGCTGGACTAACCGCCAATCCAAAGAAATGTGCGATTGGGTTGGAAGAGACCAAATATCTGGGATATGTTATTGGGCGGGAGTCATCAAGCCGCAGGTAACTAAGGTAGAAGCCATACGCAACTGGCCCCGACCGGTCACCACCAGGCAGGTAAAGTCCTTCCTGGGAATGGTAGGGTACTACATGCGGTTTGTGCCCCACTTTGCCACAATAGCAGCGCCGTTGACAGACCTGTTGAAGGGGCGAAAGTCTGGAAAGGTTAGCTGGAGTGAAAAGGCGGAGGAGGCTTTCTCCGCGTTGAAGTCGGCCCTGTGTGGGTCCCCGGTTTTGGTGACACCCGACTTCAACAGGGAGTTCGTCGTACAGACCGACGCCTCAGAGGTAGGCCTCGGTGCTGTGCTGTCTCAGGAGGTCAACGGGAAGAACATCCCGTTGTCTTCCTGAGCCGTAAGCTCAGTCCCGCCGAGTCCAGGTATAGTATAGTGGAGAGGGAGTGCCTGGCTATCAAGTGGGCACTCGAATCTCTCCGCTACTACCTGTTAGGGAGGAGGTTCCGTCTGGTGACCGACCATTCCCCTCTCAAGTGGATGAGCCAGGCCAAGGAGAGGAATGCTCGGGTCACCAGGTGGTTCCTATCCCTGCAGAACTTCAAGTTCTCTGTCGAACACAGGGCAGGCCGCTTGCAGGGTAACGCAGATGCCCTGTCCCGCGTCCACTGCCTCACATGTGTTCACCCCTCAGGGTTGAACAAAGGGGGGTGTAAGAGGGCGCAAGGTGTCGTCATGGACGGACGATACGTGTCACCGAGGTTCCTGGCCTCGGTGAGGTGAGAGCCGGGTTTTTATGTGTCAGCAGCAGCTAGTGCTGTTTGACATTGTCAGTTAGTTTGGCTGCAAAGCCAATCCGGGCCGGCTCTTACTGGGAGTAGGCAAAGAGTTGGGTGGGTGCCTACTCCCCACGGTCCAGGCCGGACTTTATCCGGGCCTTTAAAGGCAGCCTCCTCAGCAGCTGGAGGTGATTGTCCTGGAGCTGCTGTTAGGCTGTGGAGTCATTTGAGTTTGGGAGTTCTGATCCATTCTGTGCTATGTGGAGTTCCCTGGGCTGGAAGCCAGAGCCCAACAAGGAGGAGTGCAGACGGCCTGGAAAACCTGACGTCGACTGTCTTGCGGCTGGACTGACAGCCAGGTGCGAACCTGCACCTAAAACCTCCCAGGTGACTGAAACCTGTACGGGACTGTTTTGTTTTGCCTTAATACTTCTGATGTGTGTGAATTAACACCAAGAGACTGTTTGTCGTTTATTTTTGTGCAAGTGTGAATAAAACACTGTTGATTGCACGTTCTGGACTCCTTGTTTTGCCTCAGTACTGCACCCGCACCGCTATCTACCAGAGCGACTCCCCACACCCCATACATTTCATGATCAATATGCATTACCATCGAGGTCACCCCGACACTGGTCATCAATCCATTTTTGTTGATGAAGCACTTTTTTTTCAGTTTGTCTTTTAAATCTTGTGGTTTTGCCCCTTTGTGTTGTATTTTATTTGTGTAAATGTCCTGTTTGTGAAATAAACGTTTTTTTTTCTCCCCCGTTCAAAAAAAAAGTTGGCTTGTGATTTAGTAGCCAAAAGCAGAAGTTGGTAGAAAACACAGAAGACATGCAAATATTCCATTCACGTGTCATCTCTGTTTTGGATCCACTCCTGTTTTTTTGGCATTAGCAATATTGATGGATTACTGACCAAATGCTGACCGAGTGAAGACGGATGCTCAATAGACAGGATCCGTTTTTGGGGGGTTAATGTGCTGACGGATCAGAGGAAAAGCAAAATAATCAGTGGTATCAACACAAACTTACTGCTGACACCCTCTCCACTCTGTTGGGGAGCTCTACTTGTATAAGTGTTTATTAGAACAGGTTCTGTAGACATCTATGTGGAATAAGCTGATGACGGTGTAAAAGATGTGCGCTTCTTCTTGGTGCTAACATCAACCTGTAAGGCTAAGTTCATACTTAAGTTATTTGGTCAGTTTTGGTCCCATGACTGCCCAAATAAGTGAAGTGTGCAGAGATTCTAATATCGACGCTTGTCATCTTCATGTCATACAGACTCACAGTATTATTTCACTATAAAAGCAGACTGCCTATGTGTGTTACTGCAAGGCACAGTTTAACGAAACTCGCCGTGACCAAATTCGGATTGAATTGAATTTTCCCCAAAAATTCGGCAAACTGGCGAATCGAATTTTTTCAAAATTCGTTCATCTCTTCTCAGCTTATAGAGTCCCTATCAGACTTGTGTCCCTTATCAGATTAGTAGCCTGTGTCTGTAATTGCATTTTATCAAACTCTGCCATATGACATCCTTGCAGGTCAGAAACTGAACACAGAATGACATTCTGTGACTTTCACAGCAATGGACTTTCTTGAATTTTGCCCCGGTTTGGCTTGTCTGTAAGCTTCTGTGCACATTATGCCAAGCCTTCCCGACCAATCCCTCACACTATCATGAGATCTTACATATTGCTTCTCCTTCACGATTTTCCTCGCTACTATTTACAGTAAAATGGCACTAGGCATCATAATTAATTCAAAACAAGTAAAAAACAACTTTAGATTAATTTTGCTGATGAGTTTTTGTGAAATTTGTAATGAATACGATTAGTTTATAATTGAGTCACTCATCTTTAGATGAAATATTACCTCAAAGGAACATATGGCATCAACTGGGATTTTCTCAAAGCCATATTTTTCTTTGAAGTAATATCTTCTCTAAAAAATTGTATTTACACCTGCAAATTATTGGGTTATTTAAGCAGGAGTCAATCTCATCATATGGTAGCCCTGAGGAAGCCACTGCTAAGGGGTTGATGCACATGTAGGGCTCTGGCCCTTACCGTCTTCTTGGTTTGATCCCAGCTTACAGCTAAACACAACGATTTTATTTTATTTTAACTATTGAGGATTTATCTATTTTGATGCTTGGAATTTGTTTAAGTGACTATATATGTACTGGAGAAGGCCACTTTCAGTTATTTAGGCCCCAGCACCCAGAAAGAGGAGAGAGGTCCCACAGAAAGGAATAAGGCGTCATATCACCCACCACTGGAGAAGGCCAATTTCAGTTATTTGGGCCCCAGCACCCAGACAGAGGAGAGAGGTCCTACAGCAAGGAATAAGGCGTCATATCACCTACCACTGGAGAAGGCCACTTTCAGTTATTTAGGCCCCAGCACCCAGACAGAGGAGAGAGGTCCCACAGCAGAAAATCAGGCGTCATGTCACCCAACACTGGAGAAGGCCACTTTCAGTTATTTAGACCCCAGCACCCAGACAAAGGAGAGAGGTCCTATAGCACAGAATCAAGCTTCATATCACCCACAACTGGAGAAGGCCACTTTCAGTTATTAAAGCCCAGCACTAAGACAGAGGAGAGAGGTCCCACAGTAAGGAATAAGGCGTCATATCACCCACCACTGAAGAAGACCACTTGAATATATTTAGCCCACGGCACCCAGACAGAGGAGAGAGGTCGCATGGCAGAGGTTTAGGCTTCATGTCACCCACCATTGTAACAGGCCACTTTCAGTTATTTAGGCCCCGTCGCCCAGATTGAGGAGAGGTTCATTCAACTTTGGGTTTCACCGCAAGATCATGGTAAAGTTAAAAAAAATGAGGATTCAATAAAGAAGTGCCCTGGAGTAGAAGAATACATGGTTGAGGGGGAGGCAGTTATAAATGTATATTCTGCACAAGGGAGGGACAGGTCCTGTGGGATCCATGCCTGGTTCATTTTTATGAACGTCAGCTTGTCCACGTTGGCTGTGGACAGGCGGCTGCATTTGTCAGTAATGACGCCCCCCTGCAGTGCTGAATACACGTTCAGACAAAACGCTGGCCGCCGGGCAGGCCAGCACCTACAAGGCATAAAAGGCTAACTCTGGCCACATGGACAATTTGGAGACCTAGAAGTTGAATGGGGCCGAACCATCAGTCAGTACGTGGAGGGGCGTGCAGACGTACTGTTCAACCATGTTAGTGAAATGCTGCCTCCTGCTAACACGTTCCCTATCAGCTGGTGGTGCAGTTTGCGGTGGCGCAGTAACAAAACTTTTCCACAGCTCGGCCATGCTAACCCTGCTGTCTGAGTAAATGGCCGTGACACAGCTGCGCTGGCGACCTCTTCCTCCTCCGCCTTCGCCTTGTGCTTCCACTTGTCCCCCCGTTTCAGTTGGTAATGGCCTCAGGAGCGCGTCTACCAGCGTGTGCTTGTAGTCGCTCATCTTCCTATCACGCTCCAGTGCGGGAATTAAGGTGGTGCACGTTGTCCTTGTGCCAGGGATCCAGCAGGGTGGCAACCCAGTAGTCCGCACACGTTAAAATGTGGGCAACTCTGCTGTCGTTGCGCAGGCACTGCAGCATGTAGTCGCTCATGTGTGCCAGGTTCCCCAGAGGTAAGGACAAGCTGTCCTCTGTGGGAGACGTATCGTCATCGTCCTCCGTATCCCCCCAGCCACGCACCAGTGATGGGCCTGAGCTGTGTCGGGTGCCACCGCGCTGTGAACCTGCTTCATCCTCATCCTCCTCCACCTCATCCTCCTCGTCCTCCAGTAGTGGGCCCTGGCTGGCCACATTTGTACCTGGCCCCTGCTGTTCCAAAAAACCTCCCTCTGAGCCACTTCTAACAGACTGGCCTGAAAGTCCTAAAAATTACCCCTCATCCTCCTCCTCCTGGGCCACCTCCTCTTCCATCATCGCCCTAAGCGTTTTCTCAAGGAGACATAGAAGTGGTATTGTAACGCTGATAACGGTATCATCGCCACTGGCCATGATGGTGGAGTACTCGAAACAGGGCAACAGGGCACACAGATCTCGCATGGAGGCCCAATCTTTGGTGGTGAAGTGGTGCTGTTCCGCAGTGCGACTGACACGTGCGTGCTGCAGCTGAAACTCCACTATGGCCTGCTGCTCGCACAGTCTCTACAGCATGTGTAATGTGGAGTTCCACCTGGTGGGCACGTCAAAATTGAGGCAGTGAGCGGGAAGGCCTAAGTTCCGCTGTATCGCAGACAGGCGAGCAGCCGGAAGCGCGCACAGATGGCCCGCACTTTATGCAGCAGCTCTGACATGTCGGGGTAGTTGCGAATTAACTTTTGCACCACCAAATTCAGCACATGCGCCAGGCAAGGGATGTGCGTCAAACCAGCTAGTCCCAGAGCTGCGACGAGATTTCGCCCATTATCGCACACCACCAGGCCGGGCTTGAGGCTCACCGGCAGAAACCCTCGTCGGTCTGTTGTTCAATACCCCGCCACAACTCCTGCGCGGTGTGGGGCCTGTCCCCCAAACATATGAGTTTCAGAATGGCCTGCTGACGTTTACCCCGGGCTGTGCTGAAGTTGGTGGTGAAGGTGTGTGGCTGACTGGATGAGCTGCTGGAAGCAGAGGAGGAGGAAGCTGAGTAGGAGGAGGAGGCTACAGGAGGCAAAGAATGATGCCCTGCGATCCTTGGCAGCAGAAGGACGTGTCCACCAGCCTGAATGACAGCATTTCAAAGGCCAGTAGTTTAGAAATGCTGGCATTTAGGCCCAGGGCTCGAGGTTGGCTAGGTGGAATTTACGCTTTCTCTCCAAGGTTTGTGAGATGGAGAGCTGAACGCTGCCGTGTGACATGGTGGAGATGCTTGGTGACACAGGTGGTGGTGTCGGTGGCACATCTTCTGTTTGGTGGGTGGCAGGTGGCAACATTGGTCCCGAGGCGGTGGAAGAGGCCGAGGCAGCAGCAGAAGAGGGAGCATGGGGAGCCTGAGTGAGTTCCTTGTTTTTAAGGTGTTTACTCCACTGCAGTTCATGCTTTGCATGTAGATGCCTGGTCATGCAGGTTGTGCTAAGGTTCAGAACATTAATGCCTCGCTTCAGGTTCTGATGGCACAGCGTGCAAACCACTCGGGTCTTGTCGTCAGCACATTTTTTGAAGAAGTGCCATGCCAGGGAACTCCTTGAATCTGCCTTTGGGGTGCTGGGTCCTGGTGGCGCTAGCCAGTAGCAGGCAAACTCTCTTGGCGGCGGCTGTTCTGCTTTTGCCCCCTGCTCCCTCTTTTGCTTCGCTGTTGGCTCTGTCTCACCACTGCCTCTTCCTCTGAACTATGAAAGTCAGCGGCACGACCTTCATTCCATGTGGGATCTATGACCTCATCGTCCTCTGCATCGTCTTCCACCCAGTCTTCCTCCCTGACCTCCTCCTGTTCAGTCTGCACACTGCAGTAAGACGCGGCAGTTGGCACCTGTGTTTCGTCATCATCAGAGACTTGCTGACTCTAATGAGGTGGTATTCCCATGTCCTCATCATCAGGAAACATGAGTGCTTGTGCGTCAGTGCATGCTATATCTTCCACCGCTGGAGAAGGGCTACGTGGATGCCCTTGGGAAACCCTGCCAGCAGACTCTTTAAACAGCATAAGAGACTGCTGCATAACTTGAGGCTCAGACAGTTTCCCTGATATGGGTGTGATGTGACTGATGGGCTTGGTTTTCGGGCGCCATCTGGGCGCTTTCTGCAGAAGACTGGGTGGGAGATATTGTTGTGAACGTGCTGGATCCACTGTCGGCCACCCAATTGACTAGCGCCTGCACGTGCTCAGGCCTTACCATCCTTAGAACGTCATTGAGCCCCACCAAATATCACTGTAAATTCTGGCGGGTACTGGAACCTGAGGTAGTTGGTTCACTAGGACGGGTGGCTGTGGCAGAATGGCCACGTCCTCTTCCAGCACCAGAGGGTCCACTGACACCACAACGACCACGTCCGTGTCCCTTACTAGATGTTTTCCTCATTGTTGCGGTTCAAAAAGCACCACAATAAGAAAAATTATATTTGGCCCAATGTGAAGATGTCAAATTCAGGCCTTTTTTTAAAGGCACCTAACACTATCTGCCTAGTTATTTATGTACCGTATTACACTAATCCAGGCACAGCAGTAACCACTGATTTTGGGGAATATCAATTGTAGGCCTAGTATTTAGGCCCTGGATGAAAGGTATCCTTTTACGGACAGATTTCAAATAGGCCTGCAACTGCTGGAACACTAGATTTATGGAATTGCTATTTCAGCTATTAAATTTCACCACAGACAGAAATATACCCTTTTACGGATAGATTTCAAATAGGTCTGCAACTGCTGGAACACTAGATTTATGGAATTGCTATTTTAGCAATTAAATTTCACCATAGAAAGAAATATACCCTTTTACGGACTGATTTCAAATAGGCCTGCAACTGCTGGAACACTTGAATTATGGAATTGCTATTTTAGCAATTACATTTCACCACAGATAGAAATATACCCTTTTACGGACAGATTTCAAATAGGCCTGCAACTGCTGGAACACTAGAATTATGGAATTGCTATTTTAGCAATTCAATTTCACCACAAACAGAAATATATCCTTTTACGGGCAGATTTCAAATAAGCCTGCAACTGCTGCAACACCAGATTTAGGGAATTGCAATGTTTGCAATAGAATTTCAACACAGAAAGAAATATACCCTTTTACGGACTGATTTCAAAAAGGCCTGCAACTGCTGGAACACTAGATTTATGGAATTGCTATTTTAGCAATTAAATTTCACCACAGAAGGAAATATATCCTTTTACTAGACCTGCAACAACTGGAACACCAGATTTACTGTATTTTCTTTTTTGGAACTGAATTTCACCACAGAACAAAATCTATCCTTTGACGGACACTAGGGAAATTATCCAGTCACCGCTGGAACACCAGATTCTGGGAATTGCTATTTGTGCAATTAAATTTCACCCCAGAAAAAAATATATATTCTTTGCCAGACAGCAGACAGTACTACACTTGGCTAGCCACAGCTGGAACACCAGATTCAGGGTATTGCTTTTTGGATATTAAATTTCAACCCCAGAAAAAATATATATATTTTGCTGACAGTTTTACACTTGGCTAGCCACAGCTGGAACACCAGATTCAGAAGAATGCTTTTTGGCAATTAAATTTCAACCCCAGAAAAAAAATATATATATTTTGGCTGACAGTTTTACACTTGGCTAGCCACAGCTGGAACACCAGATTCAGGGGATTGCTATTTAAGTGAATTTCAGTTAAACCACTCAATAATATATAGAAAAATCTTTCCTGAGTTACTAGGGGTGATAAAATAAGCACAGCCAAGCCCCTGATGTAGGATATAGCAAAAAAAAAAAAAAAAACTACTATTGAGGGATTAATGGACTTTGTGGCAGCTTGTGCTGGCGCACCACAAGACACAAAATGGCCGCCGCCGATCACCCCAGAAAAGTTACAGACAAACGGTCTGCCCAGCCTAAAAACAGTGAGCAATTCACTAGCAGTAATTGAATGATTCACAGCTGAAGATCTTTCACTTCATTAAGTGTTTTTGATGAGTTAATCCCTGCCTATCTCGCAATAACGCAGCAGCTGCATCCTGTCCCTACACTAATCAGAGCAGAGTGACGTGCGGCGCTCCGTGACTCCAGCTTAAATAGAGCTTGGGTCACATGCTGCACTTGGCCAATCACAGCCATGCCAATAGTAGGCATGGCTGTGACGGCCTCTTGGGGCAAGTAGTATGACGCATGTTGATTGGCTGTTTTGAAGGCTTTCAAAATGCGCCATAGAAATCTCCGAACAACGAATCCGTACCCGAACTTTTACGAAAATGTTCGGGTTCGGGTCCTTGTCGCGAACACCCCAAAATTCGGTACGAACCCGAACTAGGCTCGAACTGTTCGCTCAACATTAATCCTCACATGTGTCCATCAGAAGCAAGCACCATCTTTATTGAGTGCAAACTAATGAATGAATGAACTTTATTGTACATACAATGGATATGAAAAGTGTTTACACCCCTGTTAAAATGATGTACAAAAATGAGACAAAGATAAATAATTTCAGAACTTTTTCCACCTTTTAATGTGACCTATAAACTGTACCACTCAATTAAAAAACAAACTGAAATCTTTTAGGTGGAGGGTAGAAAATAAAAAAAAACTAAAATAATATGGTTGTATAAGTGTGCACACCCTCTTATAACTGGGGATCTAGCTGTGTTCAGAATTAAGCAATCACATTCAAATTGATGTTAAATAGGAGTCAGCATACACGTGCCATCATTTACTGTGCCTCTGATTAACCTCCCAAAAAGTTCATCTTCTCTAGTTGGCCTTTTCTGAAATTTCCTTAGTCGCATCTCACAGCAAAAGCCATGGTCCACAGAGAGCTTCCAAAGCATCAGAGGGATCTCATTGTTAAAAGGTATCAGTCAGGAGAAGGATACAAAAGAATTTCCAAGGCATTAGATATACCATGGAACACAGTGAAGACAGTCATCATCAAGTGGAGAAAATATGGCACAACAGTGACATTACCAAGAACTGGATGTCCCTTCAAAATTGATGGAAAGACAAGAAGAAAACTGGTCTGGGAGGCTACCAAGAGGCCTACAGCAACATTAAAAGAGGCTGCAGGAATATCTGGCAAGTACTGGCTGTGTGGTACATGTCACAACAATCTCCCGTATTCTTCATATTTCTGGGCTATGGGGTAGAGTGGCAAGACGAAAGCCTTTTCTTACGAAGAAAAACATCCAAGCCAAGTTACATTTTGCAAAAACACATCTGAAGTCTCCCAAGAGCATGTGGGAAAAGGTGTTATGGTCTGATGAAACCAAGGTTGAACTTTTTGGCCATGATTCCAAAAGATATGTTTGGCGCAAAAACAACACTGCACATCACCAAAAGAACACCATACCCACAGTGAAGCATGGTGGTGGCAGCATCATGCTTTTGGGCTGTTTTTCTTCAGCTGGAACTGGGGCCTTAGTTAAAATAGAGGGAATTATGAACAGTTCCAAATACCAGTCAATATTGGCACAAAACCTTCAGGCTTCTGTTAGAAAGCTGATAGTACAACCAATTATGAACACTCCTCTATATAATTGTACTCAATAGGGAGTTCCTGTCTCACTACTCATCAATCTCTGAACCCATAAGTGGACTAGAACTAAAATATAACTTTTAATATGTCGTATAAAACTCCTAATCAAGGAATATGTATAACCAGTGAATTATTAATATTAACTAAATCTCCTACACGGGCTGATCACCTATCCACCAGGTTTGTACCAATGGCGGGTTTGCACCAGGAGAGGTGATCAGTGCGTGTCTACCCACTAAAAATTGCTTATGTGTGGCTGTGCGCCACAAATGAACAAAGCAACAAAGTATGGCTGTTAAATACACTTAATGACAATCATCCAGCAGTTGCTCCATCATATGATACAGGGTAAAAGTCTAGATATTTGTAGACCATACCTACTGCACCTACATTAGGTTGTCAAGGTGGATATTAAGTGTTAACATGCCTCATACATATATGAAATTAATACATTACCACTTCCTCAGTAGATGTGTTCAAGCGGTTAATGCTGGAGACAACCTCTCAAATATTGTTCAAGAAAGGTGCTCCTACTGTACTGACATCAGGGTGGCCGTCTCAGTGGCAGGTATATCTCCTGGGTGACCCTAAACTGAGGCCCTGCCTGATAGTAGGACCGGGGTCTACTCTCTCTCCTGCCTATAGACAGGGGCGACCCCATACGGATCCTGTCCCTGTAAGGGGCCTAAACAAACTGTACTCCCCCTTATCACTTATTCCCTACGCGCCACGTTTCATCCCACCACCTGGGACTCATCAGGGGACGTGTAACAATAAGGGAAATCAAATACAAGATTGATGTATTTTCTCTATAGCCTGGATAGAACAGTGATTCCGCACAGATGCTAGCAGGAGGGAAGTGTCCCTTCAACCGCTGGTACTCACCCCCTGTTAGAAAGTTATGTTAGAAAGCTGAACATGAAGAGGAACTTCATCTTTCAGCATTACAATGAACCAAAGCATACATCCACATCATCAAACTAATGGCTTCACCAGAAGAAGATTAAAGTTTTGGAATGGCCCAGCCAGAGCCCAGACCTGCATCTGATTGAAAATCTGTGGGGTGATCTGAAGAGGGCTGTGCACAAGAGGTGCCCTCACAATCTGACAGATGTGGAGTGTTTTTGCAAAGAAGAGTAGGCAAATCTTGCCCACTAATAGACTCATCAGTGCCATGCTTATAGATTCATACCCAAAAAGACAATGCACTAAATTCCTGTCTATGCACTAAATTCCTAGGGTACCATCTAGATATAAAAGAGTTCTCCATTTCTTGTAGAGCCTGTTTGGCATGATTCTCTACATCTACTATCCTCTTTACTCTTAACATCTGACTATGTGTACATATATATATATATATATATATATATATATATATATATATATGTATACACTGTCTGTGTGTGTGTCTATATATATATATATATATATATATATATATATATATATATATTGCTGTTCTCTAACACGGATCTTTATAGCAAAATTCCCAACAGGTGTTTGATCTATGAATCGCCCAATAAATTTCTTGGTTCAATTAGAATTGGTATTTAAACAGTCCTCCTCATCATGCTCTTCACATTTTGACATCATGAGGCCAAGACGACGTCTAACAGTTAATCAACTGTACCTCCCAATTGCAAGGCTTCAAGCAGGATGTTCTCTGACAAAAGTGGCTACTGAGCTTAGAGTGTCACAGAGAGTCATCAGCAGCTTGCAACAGAGATACAGAGAGACTGGAAGGGTCACAGAAAGTCATAGAAGTGGATGTACTTTGGCCACATCCCACACTAATGACCACTTCACTGTGAACAATGCCCTGAGGAACCCAATGATGAATGCCACACAACACAGCTCCAGGCACATTTAAGGGAGGTGAGAGGCACCCAAGTGTCAAGTTAGACAATTTGAAACTGTTCACATCCACATGGTCTGCAAGATAAATGACCTGAAAGGGTCCCTGACTACAGGTGTCATTGTCTTACATGGGCCAGGGAGCATCTATGCTGGACGAGGAAGCAGTGGGTCTCAGTGCTGTTCACTGATGAAAGTCGATTTACTCTGAGCAGAAATGATGGCAGCCAACAATGTTGTAGAGATGTCGTTGTCAAGCTGTAATTGATGCTCAAGAACACATGACAAGTTTTTGAGACATTGACATTTTTTGTGGGAGAATACCCACCGCTATTGGCTTTTGTTTGAATAAATTGTTTGAGATGAGGAAATCACCATTGCATGCTTCTACTTAAATGCCTTACTTTCATGATATAATATTACTGTAGCGTGAACTTTTTCAGCTTTCCATAAATTTCACCGAAAACCAAATATCTCTAACTTTTTGGTAGTAACTATATATATATATATATATATATATATATAATATTTTTTTTCTGGGATCTTTGAAGTTTTGGACATTGTATCATATTTTTTGTATTTAGTTACAATATTTTTAATTATAGTTGGCGAGTGCTTGCAGCATGGAATACACACCTCTCTAGTATCAATCATAGTCTCCACAAAATTCTAGACCATTTTTGATTCACTGCCTATTGTAATTTTTTTGGGTCCTGGCTATCTAACACATTGTGAACAATGTATTGCATCCTTACCCAATTCTTTGGTCATATGCCATTAGCCTAATTCTAATTTTTTATATCGTTGTAATAAATATTTATAAAGATGTGTACTTGGAATGCAAAGAAAAACATCTGTATGACATTAAAAACAAGAGAAAGACCAGTCTTAGCCACCTACTTAAGGACACAATTGCTAGTACTATAGCTTTTGGAAGCAGGCAGTAGCCCCACATTGAAATTCTCAACTATGTACAGTTGGTTGCAGCTGCCTTATCCAAGCTTGTTCCAGGAAGAAATATCTTTGGACGCAAGTGAATACAATTTGAGAAGACATGAAAAACAATATTTTGAAGTTGGAGGCTATTTCCATAAAGAATTGCTTTGTGAGGGAATATACTTTGTTTTAATTAAAACTTTGGAATTTGTTTTGCTAAAGAAATAAATTCAAGTCTTTTTTGCCATTGACTATTTATTCCCTAATACTTTGGTAATGTGCAAAACAAAACAAATCAATTGTTCTTTTTATTGTTTGCATAATAGCCCTGGCACTTCGCAGTGGTGTTTTGCAAGCAGCTGAGATTTTCTACATGCATGATTCATTCCCATGTACCACCTGGGGTATACACTAGCATTTTAGATTTAGAACTCTCAAGCATCTCATCCAAGTTACTAAATTCCTAATTGGGTTTTGGATATGTCACTATGAGTCACAATAGCTCCCAGTTAGCTGATTTTAGAAACAAAAAACCCACAAAATATATATTCACAATATCACTAATATATCTTTTTTCCTCTCTTTCAGGCCACAATTGCAAAAAAAAAGTACCAAATATTGTTCATTTAACTATTGCATTTGGATAAACCATAAATCACCTTTGTTTTTTACTTGAAAAAAAAAAATCCTAGATCACAATAAAATAAAGTGTAACTTCGGTATGTTTAAACAAATTACCACAATCACCCTTGTGAGTTGTAGATATGTTTTAGATGTAGTGCAGTGGAAATATTGGGGGTCATTTATTATACAGAAATATGCCTATATTAGGCGTATTTCTGGCGCAGATTGCGCCGCACGACAAGGGGCGGTGAAGGGGACGGTCCAGTAGGCCCGTCTTTCATCATTTTCTATGCCTTTTTTAGGTGTAGAAAATGGTCCAAATGTAAGCCAGCAAGGAAGCTGGATTACATTTAGACCAGCATTGGATGCACTGAAGTTATGTAGAGGCCTGCGCCTCTTCATAAGTTCGGCGGATCCACCGCCACATATAGGGGTTATTAAGACCAGCATCTAAAACTTGTAAAAAGTAAATCCAAAATGTCTATTTGATATTTAATCCCCTCAAGAGCCTGCCATTTTTCATCTTTCTGACCAAACCTATCTTTACAAATCTGACATGTCACTTTATGGGGTAATAACTTTGGAATGCGTTTACCTATCCAAGCAATCCTGAGACACATTATACTTTACTTTTATGCATTAAAAAAAATCCAAAATGTAATAAAAATTTGAAAAATATGATAGAGATAGAGGGTCCAAAGCAAAGATAAAAATGCCCTTCTCCCAATATGGAGCAAGGCAGCCATGTTTTGCTTTTTATACCCAGGGACCTCCATGTCCTGTTTATGACTTTTGTGCCAAGCTCCTTGCTGGTTTGATTTTTCAGGTGCCTGTCACCATCCTTGGTGAAATATTGAAATGTTCACTGACAATTTAACCCCTTCCAGACAGATAATTTCCACCTTACTGACCTAGCCTTATTTTGTAAATCTCACTTTATGTAGTAATAACTTTGTAATGCTTTTACTTATCCAAGCCATTCTGAGATTGTATTTTTATGACACATTGTACTTCAGGATAGTGGTAAACTTGGGTAAATAT
Source organism: Bufotes viridis (assembly GCA_033119425.1). Taxonomy (NCBI): domain Eukaryota; kingdom Metazoa; phylum Chordata; class Amphibia; order Anura; family Bufonidae; genus Bufotes; species Bufotes viridis. Next base: position 104,891,974 of record CM065589.1, read on the forward strand.
TTTCTCTGATTTTAAGGATAGTGATACCTTGTAAAAAAAATTATTACCTAACATTCACCATATATCTAGTCTATTGTTGGCATTATTTTGTAAATATAATTTTATTTTTTAGATCATTAGAAGCAGGGCCGCCATCAGGGGGGTACAGCCCATACCCCAGTAAGGGGCCTGGACCCTGGGGGGGCTCAGCCTGTCTCTAGCCTTTTTTTTTTTTTTTATTGTGGCCGCTGGCTCTGGGGCCCAGTGCTCCTCCCCCTCTTCCTTCTGCAGCTTGTCCCTTACCTCCCGGGCCCCAGCTATTTTGTTCTGAGAACAAGATAGCTGGAGTCTCGGCAGATCCTTGGGTAGAATGTAGTTGCTAGAAGGAGGTCTGTGACATCACTGGTCACATGCTCCTTCATAGTCACATGGACAAACCCCGACAGCAGCAGCAGCTTGTGGAGGGAGGAGGGGCTGTGTGCCTGCAGGCTGCTCAGTAAGGGAGAATGTGCTGCAGTCTTGCAGTCCACAGAGCTTCATGGAGAGCAGGTGAGGGGCAGCTCATATATGAGGGGGCAGGTGGAGCACTCAGGGGCAGTGGGGTTCAAGTGGAGTGGAATCTGGTGCAATTGAGGGGGTTTATAGCACAGATACAGGTGCATTCTGAGGGCCATGGTGTATGTGTGTCTGTCCCTGCGTGTGTCTGTCTGTCGGTCCCTGTGTGTGTCTCTGTCTGTCTGTCCCTGCGTGTGTCTGTCTGTCTGTCCCTGCATGTGTCTCTGTCTGTCTGTCCCTGCATGTGTCTGTCTGTCTCTGCGTGTTTGCCTGTCTGTCCCTGCGTGTGTGCCTGTCCGTCCCTGCGTGTGTGTCTGTCCGTCCCTGCGTGTGTGTCTGTCCGTCCCTGCGTGTGTGTCTGTCCGTCCCTGCGTGTGTGCCTGTCGATCCCTGCGTGTGTGCCTGTCGATCCCTGCGTGTGTGCCTGTCCGTCCCTGCGTGTGTGCCTGTCCGTCCCTGCGTGTGTGCCTGTACGTCCCTGCGTGTGATTCTGTCCGTCCCTGCGTGTGTGTCTGTCCGTCCCTGCGTGTGTGTCTGTCCGTCTCTGCGTGTGTCTGTCTGTCTGTCCCTGTGCGTGTCTAAGGCCTCATGCACACGGCCGTTGTGCACCCGCATGCATGAGGCACCTATACACTTGAATGGGTCCGCAATCAGGGGGATGCAGTACAGAACGGGAGCACGGATGGGAAGCACTACGGAGCGCTTCTGTGGTGTTTCTGTCCGTGCCTCCGCACCGCAAAAAAATAGAACATGTTCTATTTTTTTGCGGTGTGGACGGATCATGGACCCATTCAAGATGAATGGCTCTCGATCTGTCCTGGTCGCCGCACAGATGTTGCCAGTGCATTTGGGACCACAAATCCGTGTCCCCCGTGTCTATTTGTATCTCTGTTGCAACCTGCTGATGACACTCTGTGACACTCTAAGCTCAGTAGCCACTGCAGTCTGAGAACATCCTGCTCAAAGCCTCGCAATAGCAAGTATGATGAGGAGCACTGTTTAAATAAGTATTCTAAAGATCTAATAATATATTTAAATATATTATGGCTAAAAACTTATATATACGTTTTTAGCAGATGTAATATATTATAATATATGTAAATATATTATGGCTAAAACATCAGTAGTAGTTTCCCACATATTATGCATTCATATATATCAGAAGTAAGATTATATATACATTTGTTTTAGTAATTACACATTTACTTTGTGCCATACATTTTTTACAATTAAAATATATATATATATATATATATATATATATATATATATTAATTTAATTGAACCTCTATTTCTGAAACATTCCTGCTGGGATTTTAACTCATAACCTTCTACATTAGAGCCAAGAACCTTAACCACTACGCTATACAGCTACATGTTTACCTGCAGTGAAATATACAATGATACTTCTGCGGTATAGGAATACTTACTACATGCCAATCTACTATTAGTTTTTTCTGGCACAGTTTATCATTCAGCTTTATTGCTGAGTGTCATAGTTTATCATTCAGCTCTATAGACGAGTGGTTAAGGTTCTTGCCTCTAATGTAGAAGGTTGTGAGTTCAAATCCTGGCAGAAATAGAGGCTAAATTAGATTTAAATGCACTGGGCATCCCCCAAGCACTGACTCTATATAAGGACATAGCTATATATGGAATCCATATTTCAAGCAGCACTCCGGATCACTCGGTCACACCTGATGCATCAGCCCGCCTTCTGTCCTAGACTCATTCGGACTCAGATCAAGCAATAAATTCAAATCGCAGGCAGCATCCCTGCGATTTGAATTTATAGCTATATATGGAGTCAGAGCAGGAACTCCTAAGCCGCAGACTCACACTGGAGGATTCCCTCATTATACAGCGATCTTCTGCATAGACCACAGTGGGACCTGGCACCCTGCCCTCTTCAGAGCAGGGCAAAGAATAGACACGCCCTGGGTGCCAAACACCCTAGGAAGGCCACTGTTGAACACCCCTGCTATAGTCTCTCCTACCCCAACTTATTCATATTCACCTATCACTATGCACCCTTTGCTCCAGTCATGTGGCCCCCACTAGCTATATCAACCAGTGCCTGGTCGTGCCTGGTTTAATGCTTGGGTTCTCCCACTGACTTCCATTGTGCTCGGGTGCTCTGTAAAGCACCTGAGCATCCCAAAGTGTTCTACCCGAGCACTTTGGTGCTTGATCAACACTAGTTAGAGTTTATTTTAGGTTCAACCTGAAATTTCATCCACAAGCCAAAAATAACTAATCTTTGGTGAGTAGTGGTGTATGGTAATACATGTAATATAATATGTTAATTAAGAAAATATGTATTAACATAAGACCCATAAAGCCAAGAAAGGACAAAAAATGGCCTTTGTAGTAAACAAGCATTGTGGGAGAAATGCTATGGCGCTGAAGGATATCTGTAAAACATGTAGCTTCTGATTATAACTGCTACACATGCCAAGTATGCTGCCTGCACAGTGGAAATAGTGAGTTCTAGCTTGGTGAGGGGGCGTGAAAAGGGTAGTGCATGATCACAGCACGTGATGTGGCATCTGTAATACATAGAAGTGAAGGCACAAACTAGATAGTTTCAGATAACCATGGTGAGGGAATGATACTATCTGTCAGTGAGCAAGCAGGAAGAGCACTCTATATTAACAATGCAGAAAGAAGCATGACATACTGTATTATGATAAGTGAAAAAGACATTGGCGATACATGGGGTGATGTAGAAAACCCTGCACAATGACCAGCATATGATATATGATGGTGTTACAATACTGTATAATCTGAATAATAGTATAACACTATGTCGTTGAGATACCGTTATCAATACCATAGACATTGTGCTACAAGATTTGATTCAACACATCTATGATGTCTTTATTCTTTTGGTTTACTATACAGTTTTTTGTATGTTTATCTAGGCAATGAACAAAGTCCTGGGTTAGACTGAAATGTTGCTGTAATTGTGTTATGCTGGACAGATGAATAAAGAAACAGTTATATAATCTTATATTCTTGGAGTGTTGTGGCTTTTCCGTACATATAGAGTTCCCTAGCAACATTTATTTGTGAAATCAGTACCCCACGTTTGTGTTCCTCGTGCTTAATATGAGCTCTGTGCTCAATGTTTTTATTGTTACAAGTAACTCATTATTTCATATTATTTCATAGTAAAGGATTGGGCTGTCAGTGTGCCAGCCTTAAAATATAGTTCTTCACATAAAGGTAACATTGTAACTTTTTCATTGATTGTCATGGCAGAAAGATGGGCTAATTATTACACAACATAATTTATTATAGCAGGTAACACAACACAAAGGATATCCAAAATGTCTAGAATTGGATTCATGAGCCTTATACTATTCTATGTCAAATGAGAACTATAATCATACGCAGACAGCAGAGATGAATCAAATAACTCTATTACCAAGAATCATAAAATATCAATGCTATTTTCATACTTAGAAGAAAGACAGCAAGAGATGGAACAAATAATAATCCTGCATGAAAAGAAAATCCTGGATCACAATAGAGAAAGGGCCTGCAGGGACACAGAAGTCTCATATATACTATGTGAAATACAACCAGTTCTGAGAAAAAAAAGGCAGGCAACAAATTATGTACTGTATATTTACCCTGCAAAATAATACCAGAGGAGAATAAAATGTTCACTAACCTTCATTGTATATTCTCTTTTAGTCATTCCAGTATTGCCTTTTTTGAAAAGTTTCAGTGCCAGAGTAAAAGAGGACATTGTCAGTGCCAGGGACATCTATGGGCAACTTTCCTTCATTTACCAGTACTGGACCCATTAAGACCAGTATAGCAGACACCGGTCTTGATGATTTAGAGCCTTCATCTTCTAACTTATTCCACTTCTGCCTTCATTAATCTAAAGGCAGTTAGGATACCAAGATTAGTTAGGATATTGTTTATATATCATTTTTATAACTGAAGCCAAGATTTGTGGTTGGTAGGACATTGGACAACAGAAGAAGTTGGTACATGTTAAAGATGGGAGAAAACAAACTGGTTGATATAGCTAGTGGGGGCCACATGACTGGAGCAAAGGGTGCATAGTGATAGGTGAATATGAATAAGTTGGGGTAGGAGAGACTATAGAAGGGGTGTTCAACAGTGGCCTTCCTAGGGTGTTTGGCACCCAGGGCGTGTCTATTCTTTGCCCCCCCCCCCCAATACCTATAAAAATTGTACCCCCTCACAGTAGTATTTCCCTCATTGTACAACCTTCACAGTAGTTTTGTACAGATGTGTGCCCCCTCACGGTAGTTATGCACACATTGTGCCCTCTCTGTGCCTCTTTCACAGTTGTAATGCCCTCTTTTTGCCCCTTTCACAGTAATAATCCCCATTGTGCCCCCTTCATAGTAATAATCCCCATTGTGCCCCCTTATAGTAATAATCCCCATTGTGCCCCTTTATAGTAATAATCCCCATTGTGCCCCCTTTGTAGTAATAATGCTCATTGTGCCCCCTTCATAGTAATGATGCCCATCGTGCCCCCTTCACAGTAATAATGCCCATTGTGCCCCCTTAATAGTAGTAATGCCCATTGTGCTAGTAATGCCCTCTGTGCCGCTTCATAGTAGAAATCCCCATTGTGCCCCCTTCACAGTAAGAATGCCCACAGTGCCCCTTCATACTAATAATGCCCTCTGTGCCCTCTTCATTGTAGTAATGCCCTCTGGCTCTGTGCCCCCTTCATATTAGTAATGCCCTCTGTGCCCCCTCCATAGCAACAATGCCCTCTGTGCCCCCTCCATAGCAACAATGCCCTCTGTGCCCCCTCCATAGAAATAATGCCCTTTGTTCCCCCTCCATAGTAATAAAGCCCCCTGTGTCCCCTCTGTATTAAAAAAAAAAAATAAATACACAGTAACTACTCACCTTGTCCCGCTCCTGAAGCTCACATACCTCTCTTCCCTACTGGCACAGATCGATCTGCAGTACGGTGTGGGCGAAGCTTATGCAGATTTCCGGTCTGCAGGCTCCACACACACAGGCCGGCAGCGCAATCTGTGCCTGCAGGCTGAATGGTGGAGTGGGGAGAAGTTTTCCTGCTTCAACATTCTATGTGCTGACGGCCTGAAGGAGGGGAGGAGCACTGGGAGCTAAGCAGTGAGTGACAGTGATCTGTATTGATGGAAGCACTTATTGCTTCTGGCACCCCCCTGAGAGCCGGCACCTGAGGCGGACCGCCCCCCCTTAGTACACCACTGGTGTTCAATAAGTTATCTACCTGAATATGAAAACAAAATTTTCTGAGACAATTAAACTTACTACTTTTCAATGTAATACCCCTTGACTTCAACACACTTTTTTCATGTCACCTACAGTGATTGGATTCCCTCAGAATAGGAGATTTGTTGTTGATGCAGGAACCGTGTTACCTCCTCTTTGACTGCATTAACATCAGGAAATCATTGCCCACTCAGAAATTTCTTCAAGTTCTGAAAGAGAAAGTAATCACTGGGAGCCAGGTCTGAACTGTAGGGTGTATAGTTAAAGGATATGGGCACCTTTGTAAAAAAAAAAAAAAAAAAAACATTTTTTACACTAATTAATTTATTTTGTGGAGAAAATCATTTCTCCAATTGGTTCTATTTATCTATCATTTTTTTGTTTTTGTTCCATGGCCTGCTGTGCTTCCTATGCACAGCAGGCTGCTCTTAGTGAGTTTACAGAGAATACGTCATCTGACAGATTTTCTGTAACTCCTCTTGTGTGTACACAGGAGCGCGCACTGTCTCACCAACGTTTCCAGTTCCGATCTTTTATGTCCTGTCCGAGCTCATATCGAAACCTGGACTGGATCTTCTGAATCTATCGTTTGGTTCTTTTGCGATCTCAATGCGATTTATATGCGTTTTTCATATATGTATGCGTTTTATTGTCTGCATATACAAAATAGTAATTGATATCCTAACTATAAAATCCATAATCATAATACATAATAAAATTGTGATCAGCTTGAACATTTAAATATAACGAGTATCCGATGTATTCCAAGTTTCAAATGCGCTCTTTAATATATCCTATTCGAACATCTATCGAATCCTCATCTCATTCTTTATCTTGCAGTTTTTAATCCTTTGCGGTTTTGATGCAATATGTATGCGTTTTTTGTATATAAATGCATTTTTTTGTCTATGTTTGCAGAATAATGATTCAAATTATATCTATAGGATAAAAGTCGTGGAATCATCGATGTTGATCATAAACAATTCAAAACTTATATATTTTACATTCAAACACGGTATGTGTATGTGGGGGTACAAATATTTAGGTTTATTAATCCAAAGCAGCAAAGTATAGAAATATGTCAAACGATAATCCTTTGTAATACATAAATTTCTTACACTATATTGTGGGAAATTGGGACACATCAAAGGGAGATCACAGTGCTGATAGACAGCCGGACATGTGAAGTCCCATCGGTGATGGAGCCTGTGTCCCTAGTAGTATAGATGTCATCTTGGTTGTCACAAAGACCCCAAAATTTCTATTTCAGCATTTAATCCTGCTGGTAGGAGGCTTCCAAAGTTGTAGATTCACCTCAACTCTGCTCTCGACATCCTATCTATGTGATTGCCTCCTCTCCAGTGTTTCTCCACCCTTTCCAGTGCTGTGAAGGTTAGGCCCTGATGGTTTTGATCATTGCATTCTTTAAAATGTTTGGATAGAGAATTTTTCTCATACCCTTTTTTTATATTTCTTAGATGTTCAGATATCCTAACCTTTAAAGATCTCTTCGTTCTGCCAATATACTGTCTTTGACACGGACACTGGACTAGGTAGATAACACTAGATGAGTTGCAAGGGATGTTTTATCCCCATAAAAAAGGAGTTTTGTGTAGAGGAGACGTTATTTGTTCTTCTTGGGAAATCAGTGCTTCTACATCCTATACATTTTCCACACCTATAGAACCTGTTTAGTTTTAGCCAATTCTGTATTGAGAAAGTTGTTATGTGTTTGTGTTTAATCGAGGGAGTCACTTTTAAACCCACATTTGCGCTGTGTATGGCAGCATCAGGTGGGTGCTGTGTATAGCAGCATCAGGTGTGCTCAGTGTATGGCAATGTCAGGTGGGTGCAGTGTATAGCAGCATCAGGTGGGTGCTGTGTATGGCAGCGTCAGGTGGGAGCTGTGTATGGCAGTTTCAGGTGGGCGCTGTGTATGGCAGCAGTGGTCTTATGTTAAGTGTAGGATGTTAGATACATGTAAAATTGTCTACATTTATTTCTGCATGGGAGACTAGCAATGGTTTCCCTGCAGAAATATCACCCTCATAACATGATGTGGGACTATGCATTATATATGTGAATTACCACAAAAGTTGTACTCCTCCTCGGCTAAAAATTGTTAAAAGGGGTATTTTTACTCTTCTGGAAAAAATGTAGTCCGACCTCTGCTGTAACATACAGCTGACAGTCTGCTTCAAACTGCAGACATAACCCCTGCCATGCCATGGACCTTAGGGACTGCTGTACGGAAGGGGCTAACCATCGGGCTGCTGCTCTGCTGTGGCAGCGGCCTGATGCTGTCCATCTCTCACCCCCTTCCTCCGCTGTGTAGGATGCCCGTCCTCACCTCCATGCAAGCCGTCACCTCCCTCCCCTTCAGGATGGAAACAAGCCCCCCCTTCAGGATGGCAGGAGCTGCAACAAGCCCCCCACCCCCCTTTCCTTCAGGTTGGCTGGCGAGGCAACAAGACCCCCCCCTCCATTTAGGATGACTGGCAACGCACCAAGCCCCCCTCGCCCCCCGCAAGTCAAGGTTTGCAGAGAGGCAGCGGGGCAGAGTGTTAGCTGTAATATACAGCTGACACACTGCTTGAAAAAGCAGACATGGGTGCTGGCACTGATGTTGGCTGTTTAACCCCTTCCATGCTGCATTCCTTAGGGACCACTGCATGGAGGGGATAACCATCGGGCCGTTGCTCTGCTGTGGCAGCGGCCCGATGCATGAAGGGTAAACTGAGGGAGGGAGCTCCCTCCCCCATCGGGCCGCTGCGCTGTTGTGGCAGCATCCCGATGGTTACCATGGCAACCTGCCTCCTTCACAGGCATCCGGATTTCCATGGTATAGCTGAGCCTGATCAGGATAAGGCCTCATGCACACGACCGTTTTGTGTTTTGCGGTCAGCAAATTGTTGATTTTATTTTGTGGGGATACGGAACGGAGCAATGGAACAGTGCAACGGATACGGATAGCACAAGGAGTGCTGTCCGCATCTTTTGCGGCCCCATTGAAGTGAATGGGACCGCACCCGAGCCACAAAATATGCGGCTCGGATGCAGAACCAAACAACGTTCATGTGCCTGAGGCCTTACTGTGAATGACAATACACTGCAGTACACTATACAGTGTACTGCAGTGTATTGTAGAGGCATCATACCCTCTGGATTTTCAAGAACCAAGTGGGTCTGAGTCACAAAAGTGTAAAAAAAGTAAAAAAAATAGTAAAAATGAAATCTAACTTCTTCCTATATCCGCAAATATAATTGGTTAAAAATGTAAAAAATAAAAAAACACTAAACTTGTTTGGTATCGCCACATCCGTAAAGGCCTGATCTATAAAAGAATCATGTACTTTTACCGCACGGTGAACGCCATAAAAAGAAAAACTATGATTTATAAATATATAAAAAAAAATCACATGAGCTAACCCGTCTGGGGAACGCCGTAAAAAAATGAATAAATAAAAACCGAGCCAAAAAAGCCATTTTTTATCACCTAACTACACAAAAAGTGTAATACCAATCGATCAAAAAGTCATATGTGCCCCAATGGTACCAATCGAACCCTACATAAGACAATCGCTAAATAAAAAAGTGGCTTTCAGAAAATGGAGACACTAAAACATGATTTTTCAAAAATGTTTCAAAAATGTTTTTCTTGTTGAAAATAAAATTTTAAAAATGCCTTTATTAGATGTCACTGTGCCCGTAACAACCTGCTCTATAAAAATAGCATGTGATCCAACCCGTATGGTGAATGCCACAAAAAAATAGAATAAAACATATGCCAAAAAAGACATTTTTTATCACCTTACATCAAAAAAGTGTAATACCAAGCGATCAAAAAGTCATATGTGCCCCAAAATGGTACCAATCAAAAAATGAGACCCTACCTAAGACAATCGCCCAAAAAATTAAATATGGCTTTCAGAAAATGGCAACACAAAAAACATGTTTTTTTTTTAAAAGAAATTCTCTATTGTGTAAATCCAAAATAAAATTAAAAAAATAGAAATATTAGGTATCGCCGGATCGTTACGACCTGCTCTATAAAAATATCTAATTATCTACTCTGTCAGGTGAACATTTATAAAATCTGTGCCAGAGCAGCCATTTTTTTGTTACTTTGACTCAAGAACAGAGTGAAATATATATATATATATATATATATATGTACAAACACAATGCACAACTACCTCTAGTAATTAGGAATACCCTATAATATATATCATCTTCTATCTATCTTCTATCTATCTTCTTACGCTATATAAAGAAGGACTTATATGTGTGTGTATGTATGTATGTATGTTCCATGATCATTCAAAAACTCAACCATCGATTTCAACGAGACTTGATATACACATCCCTTGCTACCTGGAAAGAAATCTTGTGGGGTTCAGACACCCCTACACAGCAGCTGCATGGAGTTTTTTATGCTCCAACTGTTTTTGCTACACACATATTGCTTTGCAACTCAAAAACTTATCAATCAATTTCTACTAAACTTGGTAAACATATCACTTACTATCTGGGAAAGATTGCTGTGGAGGTAACATGCCGATACACAATAAGTTCCTGTCTGTCCTGACGTCTGTCTGTCTTTTCTTTATGCTCAACCAAATGACTGGACCAATCTTCACCAAATTTGGAACACAGGTGGATCAGGTGCCTGGGAAGGTTTAGACCGGGTCTCGGCTCTCTAGGACATACCGTTCCTAAGATATTCCCAAAAAGGCTTGGCCCAATACTTTACTTGGTAGTAGGAAGATGCATCATCATCAGATATAGAAATCATCCTTTCATGGATTTCCTTAGGCTTGCTTTCTTCCATTGTAAGGCATTCAATCATGGAACAAAGCTCCAAATCACTCACTTTTTTTGTAGACCCACACTGTATTGCCCTTGCCATCCTGTCATTTCCACTGCTTTCATCAGACTGAACTGCTACTGTGTTTGTTGCATGTCCAGACATGTCTCAACCTGCGCAGACAAGCTCAGCTCTATAACACTGACAGAACATGCTGTTAGTAGGCCATTGACATTAGAATAATATTGACCAAACCAGCCAATTTGGGAGGGGGGGGGGGTGATAAATAACAAAAAGGATCAATTGTTGAATTTCAACATGCCCCATCTTTTTGTTTTCTGAGAAATATGCAACCGTTATAGGTGTCTGACAGCAGATTGCTCCTATCTCCCCAATCAGAACACATGGACAATCTACCAAGCTGAGTGTCTATGTCTGTGTAAGAAGGAATATTGTTTGCATTGCTGTCTAATATATACTGTATTTACTAATTACATTCTGTTTACATTGCAATTTAATTGGGGGTGGGGGGTGGGGGGCTTTGATAGTGTATTTGATGCAGTTAGTGAATGTAAATCTAACATAACATAAATTATAAACTGTACATTGGCATTTTTGAGGGATTCCATTTCTTTCAATTCCCTATGATACTTTGGGAGGACCATGTTACAGGATCATCTCTTTGGATATCTATTGGTATTTTACTGTTTGTCTATTTGTATGGTTTTGTGTAAATACAGCTTCATAAGGATTTTAGGCTATTTATTTGTGATCTCCCTACTCTAATGTACTCTTCTTTTTTTCTTAAATGTTTTTAATTTTGAACATTACATAGAACACTGGCTGTTTGGTCACTGAGGAGTAAAAATCAATTCAAGCATATTGCTTCTTTGTCATAAAAGGTTGTACTGTAGTTGTAAAAATTATGGGATTGCACTTAATACCTGAAATATTGCTAATTAACCAAAAATTATATGAAATAACCAATAATACAGGTAAAATCATGTTCTTTACTAAAAAAAAAAAAAAAAAAACATTATTTCATAGCTCTACTGTAAGTCAATAAACCCAAGTTTGATGACATCATACAATCTCAACCATATATGCCTTCCATTTATTTTTAGTAGATTTTAATATATATCTTTGTAAATAAAATTATCTCTGCACGCACATATATAACATATTGTACAGTATCACTGTCCTGTGAGAGAGAGAGAGGATATCTCTGTTTCACATAAGATAATCAATTTTGTGTCAAATGCTGTAACTCTCAAATACAGAAATCCAATTTTTCATCAAAGGTTAGATTTTTCTTTCCCCTAAAATGAAACCTCAGGATGCTGCAAAGTGGTAAATGATGGTATCATTGGATATTGGAACAAATCGGGCAAGAAAGAATTATATAGAAACATTCAGTCATGCATGTTAGCCTTTGGAATTAATCAGTAACATGCCTTATATTTCACTGTGGATGGGCGAGTTTTCTAGATCACTTGGGGGATACTTTCTATCAATCGTACGCCATGTCCTTGTACTTACTTCCATGTGCAGCTTATATTAATAAAAAGAACAGCTTTTTTGTAGAATTAAATTAATATAGAATCATCCAATAATTGAATTCATTTTCACAGATAACTCAAATATAGACTTATAACAAGGTATTTGCAGTTTTATTAAATAGAATTTAGCCCCGTATCCCCTTTGGTGAACGGCCTATTTTGGGCCCAGAGAACCAACCTTTTTTTTTTTTGTTTTTCATCTTCACATTCCAAGAGTCATATTGTGTGATGAGTTGTAGTTTTAAATAGTTTCATTTTGGTGTACATATCACTGTTTCATTCCATTTTTTAAAAGGGAGATGAACAAAAATCAGTAAGGCTGGGAACACACCTAAGCGTTTCTGAATCGCGCGTATGACGCATCATACGCGCGATTCAGTGATTCTCCCCTATTTCAGCATGGTCCATAGACGCGTTAAAACGCCCAAAAGAAGCTCATTCTGAAGCGACAGCGTTTGGCGTTTTTCAGCGTGTTCAAACGCGCTGTAAAACGCCCAAATGTGAATCATGCCCATAGAGAAGCATGGCTTTCCACATGTTGTGCGTTTTACAGTGCGTTTGAACGCGCTGAAAAACGCTTAGGTGTGTACCTAGGGTAATTCAGGCAATTGTTAATTTTTCTTTTACAGTATTCACAATGCAGAATAAATAACATAACATTATTCCATGATTAGTAAAATAACAGCAATACCAAATTTACATTGTCAAAACTTTACAACTTTAGCACAATGAAAACACTAAAAAAATGTATTTAATCTGCCATTAGTGATGAGCGGCATAGGCAATATTTATTTTTGCGATATTTCGCAAATTTTTTGCATAACATTCACAATAAATGAGCGAATTGTGCAAATCGGCACTAATGATGAGCATTTTTTTTCGCAATACGTGCATCTTCACATTTTATCAGGTCTGAGTAGATATGACTGATTGGTGCACTAAGTATTGTTGTGACATCACAGCACTGTGTCTGACAGAGACACTAATCCCTATGACAGAACTGTAATTCCTATCACACTACCTAACACCCTGCACTGGAACCTATCAGCTACACTATATCACAATCTAACCTACACTGACTATCTCCCACTAACTATCTGTATTATACATATGAGCTAACTATCTAAGGTAATTAAATAAAAATTCAGATAAGTCTGCAAAGCACAGAGCACAGCAATGACACTACTGCCTCTCTCAGAACTGCAAAAAACAGCAGAAAATTGCTGCTGGGAAGTTTCTTATATTGTAAAGGGGTAGGCAACTTATCTATTGGTTGCTAGGGATGTTGCTAAGCTCTGACAAAGATATTGCAGCCTTTTCATTGGCCAACAAGCAAGAAGCAGTAGTACTAAAGAAAAAAATAGAATATTCACGATTATGAATAAATAGCACTATATTCTAGATTTACGTGAATTCTTGAAGAGCTGATACTCACGATAAAAAATTGTGCTTAGAATATTCGCAATCAACACTATCCATATTCCAGGATAATTTTCTTTTCCATTTTTTTTTTTCAATTTTGCATTTCATTTCATTCAAAGCTAAATAATCCAATTTTCAAAAATTAAATATTTATATTTTGCCACCCACAGAGCTATATTAACCACCTGAGGACCGCCTAACGCACGGATGCGTCCGGCGGGCGGTCCTCTTCCTCTGGGTGGACGCATCGGCGAGTCATCTCGAGAGATGCGAGATTTCGCGCTGATGCCGCCGCACATGCGCACTGCACGGCGGTGAAAAGTTAAAGGACAAGTTCAAGAAGAGGTCATCAGCCTGCCAGCCAATAATCATCGCTGGCAGGCTGATGATTTAAAAAAAAAAACGAATCGCAAGCCATCTATCATATTATATTTATAAATATAATGTGTTAAATGGCTTCTGTGCCCTCTCCTGGGTCCTTTTCGTCGGTTGGACCCAGGAGAGAACACACCTGTACTGTAAGTACACCAAGCACCACACTTCAGGCCCTGATCACCCCCCATCACCTCAATTAACCCCTTGATCAACCCTTTCAATCACCTGTCAATCACTAGTGAAAGGAAAAAAAAATAATCAGGAGCATACCGCTAATCAGCATTTGTACTTTTATAGTATTTGTAAGTGATCAGAACTGATCACGGTCAGATCCATAATAGTATTAGTGTCACCTTAGTTTGCCCCCTCCCAAAACGCAGTGTTTGCCCGATCAGGCCTGCACAATCACTTCACAAGCGCTGCTGCGATAAAAAAATCAGTTTTGATCTTTTTTATCAATCGCAGCGGCTTCCTGTACTTCGCTAGCCTCCCATTTGTAAGACAGGCTTGCTCTTTTTCTTGGGTAGTCTCAGGGAATACCCCCTAAATTTAGTCGCCCAAATGTCAAATAAGGGGTATTCTCCTGAAGAGGCCTACAGGATTCTGACCCAGTTGGATGAGGAATGGGAACCCTCATCTGACAAATCTAGCAGGTCAGAATACGAACCTGTAGAAAGCAGTGGCAGTCTGACCCAAAGTTCGGACGAGGAGGTTGAGGTCCCTGATAGCACCAGGCGTACCCGGCCCCGTGTCGCTAGACCACAGGTAGCGCAGGATCAGTTTCAAGGGCAGCAGAATGGGGCTGGCGCTGCCGGATTACGTGGTGAGGCATACACCAGCAGCGCAGCCCATCCTGGACCTTCTACCAGCACTGCCGTACAACATGGTGAAGTGGCGAGCACCAGAAGGGCAGTTGAAGCTGGTACAGTGGCACGTGCAGTAATTCCCCCATCGCAGCCACCGCGCAGACAGGCCCGTAGAGCCCTTACAGTCCCTGAGGTGCTGGCAAACCCTGATTGGCAGCCCCCAACTTCAGCCGCACCATTAGTTCCCCCTTTCACCGCCCAGTCAGGAGTTCGGGACAGCTCAGATCGGATCGGTTCTGGGGTTTTTTGAGCTGTTCTTCACTGTGGAGCTCTATGACTTAGTCGTGGCAGGAACAAATCGGTATGCCACTTAATTTATAAACGCCAACCCGGGAAGCTCTTATGCCCAGTCTTTCCGGTGGAAACCAGTCCAAGTTTCCGAATTTAAAACTTTTCTGGGCCTTCTCCTCAACATGGGCCTAACCAAAAAGCATGAATTGTGGTCATATTGGTCCACGAACCAAATTCATCACATGCCTATGTACTCTGCTGCCATGTCCAGGACACGATTTGAGACCATCCTGCGTTTCCTGCACTTTAATGACAACACCACCTCCCGTCCCAGAGGCCACCCAGCTTTTGACCGTCTCCACAAAATTCAGCCCCTCATAGATCACTTCAACCAGAAATTTGCAGATTTGTATACCCCCGCACAAAACATCTGCGTAGACGAGTCCCTTATACATTTTACCGGGCGCCTTGGCTTCAAACAGTACATCCCAAGCAAGCGCGCCCGGTATGGGTCAAATTGTATAAGCTAAATGAAAGGGCCACAGGCTATACATTGCAAATTTCGGATCTATGAGGGAAAAGATCAGACCCTGGAGCCGGTCGGTTGCCCTGACTACCTGGGGAGCAGTGGGAAGATAGTCTGGGACTTGGTGTCCCCCTTATTCGGCAAGGGGTACCATCTTTATGTGGACAATTTTTACACAAGTGTGCCCCTCTTTAGGCATTTGTTCCTAAAACAGATTGGCTGCTGTGGCACCGCGCGACCTAGTTGCCAGGGCTTCCCCCAACGGCTCCTTACGTCCCATCTTGCAAGGGGGGAGAGGGCTGCCTTGTATAACGAAGAACTGCTCACGGTGAAATGGAGAGACAAGCGTGACGTTTACATGCTCTCCTCCATTCACGCAGACACGACAGTCCAAATTGAACGGGCAACCAGTGTCATTGAAAAGCCACTCTCGGTCCACGACTATAATTTGCTCATGGGAGGGGTGGACTTCAATGACCAGATGTTGGCCCCTTATTTGCTTTCCCGCAGGACCAGACGCTGGTATAAGAAGGTGTCTGTATATTTAATTCAATTGGCTATATATAATAGTTTTGTTCTCTACAGTAAGGCTGGGAGAACAGGATCCTTCCTCAAATTTCAGGAAGAGATCATCGAGAACCTCCTGTATCCAGGAGGTTCCGTGGCCCCAACCACCAGTGTAGAGAGCCGTCTACACGAGCGACATTTCCCCAATGTCGTTGCTGGTACCTCAAACCAACCGCCACCCCGAAAAAGATGTTGTGTCTGTAGCAGGAGTGGAATAAGGTGTGACACCCGCTATTTCTGTCCTGACTACCCTGACCACCCTACCCAATGCTTAGGGGAGTGTTTACGGAAGTACCACACTCAGGTATACTTAGGGACGTAGGGACTGCAGGACACAGGTAGATTTTTCACAAGGGTCTCTCGGGATACTAGGTTTTGACAGACCCTAACACACAGGGGTGCTAGTGTGCTACTGCAGATATGTGAAACCTCTCCTTTCACTTGTGATAAAGTGCATAATGTATTTCGCACCATCTCTGTGGGATTTACACTTTACACATTGTCCTATGGGAGAGGAGAGGTTTCTGCTAGGTAAGTAAAGAGTGAAAAGTAAAAAACAAAAAAAAAATTAAACAGGTAGCAAGAAAAAGAAATATTGAGTTAGTTTAGGTTTTAAAAGTTTTATGATGTTTAGGTTTTAGAAAGTTTGTAACGTTTAAATTTATGAGCCTGCTGCTTGTTTTTTCTTCTTTTTTTTTTTTTTTTACTCACCACCCTTTACTTTAGGCCTCTTGCACATGTGCGCCCCATGCCCGTATTGCGGACCGCATTTGCGGATCCGCAATACACGGGCACCATTCCGTGGCCATTCCACATCACGGATGCGGACCCATTTATTTCAATGAGTCCGCAAATCCGGAGATGCGTAACGGTGCGGAATGGAATGACGGAACGGAACACTACGGAAGCACTAGGGAGTGCTTCCGCGGGATTCCGTTCCGCACTTCCGTCCCGCAAAAAGATAGAACATGTCCTATCTTTTTGCGGAACGGGCAGATTGCGGACCCATTCAAGTGAATGGGTCCGCGATCCGCTGCGGCTGCCCCACGGTCGGTGCCCGAGCATTGCGGGCTGCAATTTGCGGCCCGCAGCACGGGCATGGGGCGCACACGTTCGTGTGCAAGAGGCCTTACAGAGATATTTTTCACACCCAGCATGGGTATATGTAAAAATACACCCCAAAACACATTGCCCTACTTCTCCCGAGTATGGCGATACCACATGTGTGCCACTTTTTTGCAGCCAAGTTGCGCAAAGGGGCCCTAAATCCAATGAGTACCTTTAGGATTTCACAGGACATTTTTACGCATTTCGATTCCAAACTCCTTCCCATGCTTTAGGGGCCCCTAAAATACCAGGGCAGTAAAAATACCACACAAGTGACCCCATTTTAGAAAGCAGACACCCTAGGGTATTCTGTTAGTGGTATGGCGAGTTGATGTAACATTTTATTTTTTGTCACAAGTTAGTGGAATATGAGACTTAAAAAAAAAAAAAAATTCCATTTCCGCTAACTTGTGACAAAAAATAAAAACTTCCATGAAATCACTATGCCCATCAGCGAATACCTTAGGGTGTTTACTTTCCGTAATGGGGTCACTTGTATGGTATTTATACTGCCCTGGCATTTTAGGGGCCCCTAAAGCGTGAGAAGTATTTTGAATTCTCACGCTTTAGTGAGAAGCATTTGGATTCTCACGCTTTAGGGGCCCCTAAAATGCCAGGGCAGTAAAAATACCCCACAAGTGACCCCATTACGGAAAGTAGACACCCTAAGGTATTCGCTGATGGGCATAGTGAGTTTATGGAAGTTTTTATTTTTTGTCACAAGTTAGAGGAAAATGAAATTTTTGGGGAAAAAAAAATCAATTTCCGCTAACTTGTGACAAAACTTCCATGAACTCACTATGCCCCTCAGTGAATACCTTAGGGTGTCTACTTTCCGAAATGGGGTCATTTATGGGGTGTTTCTACTATGTGGGCATTGTAGTACGTCAGGAAACAGGACAGGTGCTCAGGCAGTCAAAGTGCGGAAATTTACTTTTTTGCACCATAGTTTGTAAACGCTATAACTTTTACCCAAACCAATAAGTATACACTTATTGCATTTTTTTTTATCAAAGACATGTAGAACAATAAATTTAGAGAAAAATTTATAGAGAAATGTAGTTTTACTTGACAAATTTTCCAACAGAAAGTGAAAAATGCAATTTTTTTGCAAAAATTTCGTCAAAAAAAGCAAAATAGTCAGCAACAATGAAATACCACCAAATGAAAGCTCTATTAGTGAGAAGAAAAGGAGGTACAATTCATTTGGGTGGTAAGTTGCATGACGGAGCAATAAACGGTGAAAGTAGTGTAGTGCAGAATTGTAAAAAGTGGCCTGGTCATTAAGGGTGTTTAAGCTAGGGGGGCTGAGGTGGTTAAGCCATGATTTTTTGCCTGATGAGTTGTAGCTTTCATTGTATCATTTTTTGGGTACATGTGGAAGGGGAACAAAAACAACCCTTTTGTTAATATTTATTAGTTTATTTTTTGCATAGTTCCCTACATGGAGTAAATAAGATGATACTTTTATAGCCACCAAGAGAGTTTAATAATATGATCATTTTATATGTAGTTATATTGGTCATTGGTCATTATGGTGATTATAGTCATATTGTTCATTATGGCGGTAGCTATACCAATCTTACTTACTTTTTTATTTTCTGACATAATAAACCATTATTACTGGCAAAGGGGGATTTGGGGGGTCATCTTTTAGGTCAGTTATGCCTGGTTTTCAATCTAAAAAAGTTGCAAAGGATGAATTTGCGGCTTATTTCCATTATTTGTGACTTTTGGTTCTCTTTTCCAATTCCTCTTGAGTTCTTGTTTCTCTACGAGAACATCAGATTACATTGGGATTATGGCTCATTTATGTTTTGCAACTATTCTAAATGTCACAAAGAAAGTCACATTTCATGCCATCTCCTACCCAGTTGCAATTTAAACAGTTGATCTAAAACACAGCTATCTTGGCTGTGTGGCTACAATGCAAGTTTGTAAGGTGGCAATATATGTCTATGATGCAGAAAAAATACAAATCACAAATGTTAATACATTTATGTCCAAGTGCTTCATCTTAGCTGTACATTAATCCTTTGAATACGTTTTCATTTTTCTTCTCTGTCTTAATGGAGCCATAACTTTTTATTTTTCCATTCATGTAGCTGTATGAGGGCATTTTTTTGTGGGACAAGTTGTATTTTCCAATGGCACCATTTAATATGGCATACAGTGTAGTGGTCAGAGGAAAAAAATTCCAAATGGGGTGGAAATGATAAAAAAAGCAATTCTGCCACAGGTTTAGCGGTTTTGTCCAACTGAGTTCCCTATGCGGCTTAATTGACCAGTGCCCTTCATTCTCTGGTTTAGTATAATTGCAAAGATACCACATTTGTATAGGTATTTTTGTGTTTTGATACTGAAAAAATCGTTAATTTCTAACGATAATTTGTTTTCCCTTAGTCCTAACAGCAGCACAGATGGGGTTAATTCCCCCCGTGAGCTGGTAGGACTGGCGGAATTTTAATGAGCCCTATCAAGTAATTGACTTTTGACCCCTTAAAAGAGGGGCCACCCCACAATCCACTGTGTTTGTAACAAGATAGTACAGTAGGGAGGGATATTTGTGTGCTGCTGTTAGGACTAAGGGAAAACAAATTATCGTTAGAAATTAACGATTCCCCTTACGTCCTACCAGCAGCACAGATGAGGAGATAGCAAGAAAAAACCCCTAGGGAGGGTCTTCCTGCCCGGCAGAACTTAAAATAGTCTGCCCAAAGGCCACAAATTCGGATACTCTAGAATCCACCCTGTAATGAGAAATAAAGGTAGACTCTGAGCTCCAAGAGGCTGACCTACAAATCACCTCCAAAGGAAGGGAACATCTCTCAGCAAAGGATGTTGCCACGGCCCGAGTAGAATGAGCCTTAACGAAATCTGGAGGGTCAAGACCCAGGGAAACCAAAGATTCCCTAATAGCCTCTTTGATCCAACGGCTAATAGTAGGTCTAGACGCTTTGCGGCCTTTTGACTTACCGGCAAATAGGATGAACAGATTTTCATCTATCCTAAACTCCTTAGATCTATCCACATAGACTTGGAGGCATCTCGAGATGTCCAGCGAATGCCGGACTGGAGTGGAAGAAGAAGACAACAATACTGGTAAGGATATAACTTGATTAATATTCTGAAAGGAAGGAACTTTAGGTCTAAAGTATGGCAAATATCTAAGAAGGACACGGTCTTGAAAAAAAGACGTGTATGGGGGATGAGCGGAGAACGCCTGGAGCTCCGAAACCCTCTTGACCGAGGTTATTGCCAATAAAAAGACCGTCTTCCAGGTGAGAAAACGTAAATCCACTTCTTCTAGGGGTTCAAAGGGATGAGATGATAACCCCTTTAGAACCGCTGACAAATCCCATTGAGGAATGGGTTTAAGCATTGTAGGCTTTAATCTCTCGGCCCCTTTAAGGAAGCGCTTAATGAGTGGGTCCCGAGAAAAGGGTTTGTTAAGACATGCTGAGATGGCCGCAACTTGAACTCTTAAGGTAGAAGGGGCAAGGCCCTTATCCAGACCGTCCTGCAGGAATTGAAGAAGTGATGAAAGGTCAGGTTGAATCGGTGCAGATCTTGTCAGAGATGTGTGTCCCACGACACCAGGGTCTGCTCTGGGGGGAGCCTCCAGTATTGTCCCTGACTCATCCACATGAGTTGGGTAAACCAGGATCTCTTGGGCCAAAACGGAATGATGGCTATCACCGAAGCCCGATCCTGACGGATCTTCATCATAACCCTCGGTATCATGGAAAAAGGAGGGAAGATGTATGCCAGCCTGAACCTCCACGGTATTGACAGAGCATCTATCGCCAGAGGGTTGTCCTCTCGATAGAGGGAGCAAAAAGTTTGTACCTTGGCGTTGAATCTCGTTGCCATCAGATCCACATCTGGCAAACCCCATCTGGCCACTATCTGCCTGAAGATCTCCAGATGTAAGGCCCATTCCATCGTCGGGAGGCCTCGGCTTAAACGGTCCGCTATCATGTTGAGGGACCCTCGGATATGAATGGCAGAGAGATGGGAAAGGTTTGCTTCTGCCCACCGGAGAATTACCCCTATCTCCTGGAGGAGGGGGAGTGATCTCGTGCCTCCCTGCTTGTTTATATACATTACTGCGGTCATGTTGTCCGTCCGTATCTTCACTGCTTTGCCCCGAATCCATGGGGCGAAGTGGAGGAGGGCTAGCCGGATGGCTCGAATCTCGCGGAGATTGGAGGAGAGTAGCCGCTCCTGAGGTGACCATGATCCATGGACCGGAAGGTCTTGTAAGTGGGCGCCCCAGCCTACTTGGGACGCGTCCGAGGTCAATATGACCCAGTCCGGCTGGGTCATAGACTTGCCTGTTGGAAGGTGAAACCACCACCTTAGAGAGGCTCGAGTTTGACAAGACAGGGAGCACAGGGAGTCTAGGCCCACAAGGGTGCCGTCCCACTTGGCTAGAACTTCCCCCTGCAAGGGCCGGAGGTGCCACAAAGCCCAAGGAACCGCATTCGCGGCTGCTGACATGAGCCCCAACATCCTCATTAGGGTCCGAATTGAGACACGTCGAGGAATAAACAGGAATCTCGCTAGGTCCTGAATCCGTGTTTCCCTCTCTGAAGTCAACCGGAGAGACATCTCCACAGAGTCGACTATGAAGCCCAAAAAGATGATAGAAGTTGACGGGCTCACATTGGACTTCGGCCAGTTGATTAACCACCCTAGGCGGAGCAGGAAGGAAACGGCTAAACGAAGATGTTGGGTAAGGACTGGAACCGAGGAGGCAGTCGTCCAGATAGGGAATAATGGTCAGTCCCTGAAGCCCGCCACCACTGCCACCACCACCTTTGTGAAGGTGATGGGGGCCGAAGAGATGCCAAAGGGGAGTGCGGCAAACTGTAAGTGCCTTAGAGACCCCGACATCATAACCGCAATTCTGAGGTACTTGCGGGATGACCAATGAATCGGAATGTGAAGGTAGGCGTCCTTTAGGTCTAAGGTCGCCATCACATTGCCCGGTCTGAGAATGTGAGAGACTGACCCCACGGTTTCCATACGAAACCTTGATCTTTTTATGTATCGATTAAAAAATCTCAGATCGATAATCATCCGAAGATCTCCGGTTTTTTTGGGAACCAGGAAAACCGGGGAGTAAATCCCTAAGCCCCGCTCCCCTGCCGGAACTTCCTCCAGTGCCCCTTTGGAAATAATAATCCTGAACGTATGTCTCCAGTAGTTGTTGTCTTTGAGGCTGCAGACATTGCGTTATCAGAAACCTTTCTCGAGGGGGAGAAGAGAGGTCTATTTGATAGCCGTGGGTAACGATATTTAGTACCCAGGGGTCTGGCACTGACTGAAGCCAGGCCTCTCTGAAATGCGTCAAACGACCCCCTACAGGAATCTGCGGCAAGGGGCTGGGAAACTCTAGAGGAGTAACGGCAGGGGCAGCGGGGGTCAACCGAGAGCCTCGGAGAGGCCCGTAGTCAGGAGGGTTTGCCCTCCCTGCCACCTCTGCGGGGGCTCTTGGGATTTTTCCGCTGAGCCCCCCAGAATCTAGACCTGGTCTGACCCGGCTTCCCTGAACGATCCTGCCTACCTTTCCCACGAAAGGGATGCTGGGGGAGGGACTTCCCTTTCTTATCAGACAGCCCCTCCATGAGCCTATCAAGTTCCGTCCCAAAGAGACGGCCAGGCTCAAAGGGAAGCGCGCACAAATTATATTTGGACGCGTTATCCGCTATCCAGGGCTTGAGCCACAAGGGCCTGCGTGCAGCCGAAACTAAAGCCATAGACTTGGCCGCCAATTTCAGCTGCACCTGTGCAGTATCGCATAGAAAATCTATGGCGAGATTGGCGGTCTTGAAAGACGCCAGAATATCGTCTCTAGAGACGTTTTGATCTATGTCCGTCTGAATCTTATTGAGTCTAGAGCGAAGGAAGGAAGAAACTTCAGCAGCGGCAATAGATGTAGAGGCTGAAGCTGCCACGGCGGAATAGCTCCGCCTAAGCGTACCTTCTGCCCTTCTATCAAGTGGGTCCTGAAGGCTGAAACCATCATCCGCCGGAACCAGGGTGCGCTTGGATAGCTTTGCAATTGCCATGTCCACCTTTGGAACAGAGCCCCACGACTCCATCAAAGGTTTGGCCATCGGGAACATGGTCTTAAATCTCTTGGTTAGAACCGGAGCCTTCTCCGGCTTTTTCCACTCCACCTGCATCAGAGCTTGGAGGGAATCATCCGCTCTAAAGACACGCTGTGCCCGAGTAGCGGGATTGGAGGGCTCCCCCAAGTCAACATCATGGTCCCCCGACCTGATGGACTTTAGCAATTACTGTGTCTTGTCCGGAGGGAAAAAACATGATGAAATATCTTCTTCATCCGAAGAGGAGTCCACCGAAATTGCAGCCGGCCTATCCATTTGGGGCGTCACCTCCATAGGGACATGGGAGGGCGCTTTGGTGCCCGGAAGCCTCTCATCCAGGAGATTAACTACTCCATTAATCGAGTTATCCACATAGGACTTGACCCAATAATACACATCCTGCATCGTAGGGTCCGCCGACTCCTGGGCTGTCTGCAGGAGCCACATCTGGAGTAGGGATAAGAATCCTCCAGGGGGGTGTTGCAATCGAAGTATGCCAGATGACGCCTCTTGGTACCCGCCTTGCGGGGCTGGTCGACCTCACGAGGGGACGCCATCTATAAAAAACAGAAACACTTAGTAAAAGCTGATAACAACACCCCAAATCCAGAAGCATAAGCCCACCAAAGCGCTGGAGAAACTGGATCTAGAACGTAGAAATCGCTTCCTGCAAGCAGATGCTCAGGAACGCTAGGAACTCTGAGAACACAGAGGACTCTGGAGCTAACTCGAGAGAGAATGCTGCCAGAGGAAGCTCCACAGTCTGCAGGAAGTTTAAAAAGGGTGAAGCTCCACCCCCAGGCGGAGCCAGGTACAGGACCTGCAGTACACTAAGCACATAATCCCAGAATAATGCTACACTAACAAAACAGGAGAAGGAGCTGTCACACGCCAGACAAAAAAGAAGGGATCCCTTCCAATAGTAGCTCCTCATACTTCTCCTTCCTCCGGCCGCCGAGAGCACCCGGCGCGCTGGAATGACGTCATCCTGGGAGACGTCTATCTCCCAGACGGCGGCGCCGGCGAGAGCGCCGTACGCCACAGTGCGCGCATGAAGGAGGGAGCGGCGATGCCGCTCAAACACCCATCCCTCCAGCAAGGTCGATTCGCAATGCCGGAGAGAGAGGTACGGGAAAAAAACGGGGGGAGGAAAGCTAAGCGCCATCCCACAAACAGTTATAGAAAATATAATAAAGAAATACTTATCGGTAGCCCCAAAGGGCTATCCCGCCAGTCACCAGTCCGAAAGGACTTAAAAAAACACAGTGGATTGTGGGGTGGCCCCTCTTTTAAGGGGTCAAAAGTTAATTACTTGATAGGGCTCATTAAAATTCCGCCAGTCCTACCAGCTCACGGGGGGAATTAACCCCATCTGTGCTGCTGGTAGGATGTAAGGGGAATAGAAAACTTTGAATGAAAACTTTTTTTTTTTTTTTACATCACCATATTCTGACCCCCATAACTTTTTAATTATTATATCGAGCTGTGTTGGGGCTCATTTTTTCGCAGGACGATCTGTAGTTTGTTATGATATTTTTGAGTGTGTGTAACTTTTTGATCACATTTTGTTCATTTCTTTTTTTTTGGGGGGAGGGGTAAGTGCAGAAATGAAAAAATGGTAATTCAGCCATTTTTATTTTCTGTTACATCATTAGCCATATGGGAAAAATATTTTTATATTTTAATAGTATGGCTGTTTTGGGCCCCACAGCAAATTATGTGTCTAGCCCCTTCTTACCCAAGCAACTCCCTCCGCATGTGCAACCCAGTTCAGTTTCCAAAAGAGCTGGCAAGGCTGTAGTGTTTGAACTTGTTGTTGTGGCACAGTTTTCTTGGCTTCCCATTTTTGCAAGAACAAACTCGTCGAAGAGGTTGCCCATGTGCTATGGACCAGCTCCATAATGCACTATGTCTGTGTAGAAGTGTTGTGGACTAATTTGGACACCTTTTATAGGTGCAGAGTGAAAAAGTCTCACGTCTATATTTGCAGGAAAAATTATCAATACGGTGCGAAACTTGGTAAATCTCACTCAAAATAGGTGACCTGTTCAAAATTAGACCTGTCTCAAATCCTGTCTTAAATTACAAGTGTGCCCCTTTGTGTTTTTGTTAATTTTCATTTTTAAGACTTTGTTTGGACATTTTATTTCACTTCTTTTTTCAGTCCCATTAGTGAGATACTAGAGACTTGATCACTTCTATAAAACATTGCAATGCCTGTATTTTAGCTTTTAATTTCTATCAGTAGCATACAGACAAGAAGCCAATTAGTCCCTACCTCTATGGATAAGTACATGGCAGGTCCAGAGTCCACTGCTATGCCCCTAGCTGCCATGCCAAACACTGACAGCCAGCGATCACGTTAGGCATGATAAAGGTAGTCGATAGAAAAAATATACAATGGCTTACCCCACAGACCCAATTGGATAACGGTGCTCTCCTCCGGTACCACCCCCCTATACCATACAATCTACAGAATATAAGAATATTGGAAGGAGGGGCACTCAAATATGGGATAGACTGGATAAAATCACAATATTGTTTATTTGAGGAGTGATGCTTGACACCTTAATCCAATTGTTCAATTGTGAAAACAGTGCCATCTGCTGGTCTAACATGGATTAAGGTGTCAAGCATCACTGCTCATTAAGATAACATACAGCTTTGTGAAGTTGTTAACCATGGGTGATTTGTATTAAAAGTGCCAACTAGAGAAGGTTCTTTTTTAAAGTGTTATTAGAGGTGTCAACATTTGTAACTATTTGTACATAGGGATATCGGTACACTTTTGTGTTTTTAATCATTTTATGTCAAATAAACAATATTGTGATTTTATCCAGTCTATCCCAAATTTTAATGATAAAGGAAGTCCCCTCCCTTTAGATAGCTTCTTATATGTCACGGTCACTATTCACTACAGAATTTAATGGGTTAAACCTCCAGGACTGGATTTATCTCATATCTTGGTGGTTGCATTAGGAGTAGGATTGTGTATTACAGCTTTGCTTCTGCTGTCAGTGCGCCTGTGAGATCACCATGGTGAAATTAGTATGTTGGTGAACTAGAACTAGCTCCTGATTTTGATGCACATTTCCATCAAAGGTTTGAAATGTGCAATACATGTATAGGTTTGAATTTAATATACTTTATTTGACTTTTATAATGTATTTTTGCAACTATGGAACTTGACTATGTAATCATCTGATCTGCTCATGAAATACGTTGCAATACTCCTGTATTACAGTATTATTGCATGATAATGTCTTACTGACAGGTAACCTATTAGGTCTTGTCCTGCCTTTGTAATGCTCCAAGCTGCAATTTCAACCTAAAAGCACGACCATTGCAGGGGTTCAGATTTGGTGACACAGGACGCCCTCACCCTCTGTTAAGGGCTTACAATGCTGTGGTCATTATTAATTATCAGAGTTTAAGGGCTATTCCGCTCCCCAGCCTGCAAACTTTTTCTTATATGGTGAAATAAAGCATTGAAGTATTTTCAAGACAGTGGTGAGTGCCGCAAATCTTTTCATCTACTATTGCATTAATACCAAGTGTCTGCTTGAACCAGCCTTGCTGAGCACCACGCGAATCTGTCTGCATCTACTGAGCCGCGGTTCCTGCATTTGCCAATATGGAGTGTTTGTGGGGAGAGCAGCAGCAGTGCCGCTGACTTCTTTTCTGTACCTTGTATAATATACACCATACAGTATAGTATGTTCACCTCTGGGTGGGACATTTAACAGGTGAGTAAGGGTTAGTTCCTTTATTTTATAAAACTCCCTGCCTGCTGGCAAATTTTAAAATAATTCTGGAAAAACCGTTTCATTTGAGCTTGAAAACCTGCTAAATACAAGTACATCCTACTCTACTACTTATGATTAGAGATGTCGCAACATAAAATTTTCTATTCGCGAATGGCGAACGTGAACTTCCGCAAATGTTCGCGAATGGACGAACCGAGTGAACCGCCATAGACTTCAATAGGCAGGCGAATTTTAAAACCCACAGGGACTTTTTCTTGTCACAATAGTGATGGAAAAGTTGTTTTAAGGGGACTAACACCTGGACTGTAGTTGACGCAGAGTTGGGTTTAAATCCATAAAGGGCATGAATAACATTCCTAAATTGTTTGGAATAACGTGCTTTAAAACATCCAGTGTGTGTATACGATCAGGTATGATGTTGTATCGATCAGGTAGTGTAAGGGTTACGCCCGCTTCACAGTGACAGACCAAACTCTGACAGACCAAACTCCCTGTTTACTGCACCGCAAACAACCGCAGACTCTCCATTTGCACAAAGTTGGATACCAAGCTAGCCATGTCCCGTTCCTTGTCCTCACTGATGTCATTGAAGGTCTCTTCCTCCACCCAGCAACGTACAACACCAAGGGTCCCCGAAAGGTGATAACAAGCCCCCTGGGATGCCTGCTGTGGTTGGTCTTCCACCTCCTCAAAGCCACCTTCCTCCCATGACTCCTCTCTCTGCGTTGCCGCAGGTCCAGCAATCGACGACAACAAGGCTGCTTCTGGTGGTGATGGTGACCACAACTCTTCCTCTTCATGCTCATCTACGGCCTGATCCAGCACATTTCGCAGAACATGCTCCATAAAAAAATGCATATGGGATGAGGTCGATGATGTTGCTTTGGGTTTGACTGACCAGGTTTGTCACCTCCGCAAAAGGACGCATGAGCCTACAGCCATTGTGCATGAGCATTCAGTAACGCGGCCAAAAAATACCCAGCTCCGCAGAGGCTGTCCTCTTTTTTTAAAATTAAAAAAATCTGTTATTACCAGTTTAATCTCTGTTTTATCCCCTATCAGGGGCCGGTGTATGGAATAGATTTTAGGAACCGGGAGATGGAAAAAGATGGTTGGTCGGTCCTCTTACTTCCAATTTGGGGCAGCGCAATGTACTGTGCCACTAATACAAATAGTGTAATCTACTATTCTTACCATTTTAATCTTTGTTAAATAACTGTCACATTTAGACCCTAATTTCAGTTTTCATATATGTAGTTACTAATATGATAATATTCCTGAATCAATAACTATTAGACTTACTTACCCCTTATTTAATAAGATTCAGCCCTTAGCAACCAGTCTGCATAAAACTGCAATTTCACTATTCTGTTAAGATGGCTGCCCCCAGCCCTGAGGCTAATCCATAGGACACCTGCAGTGAAGTTAGTGAAGACCAGCTCTGTATAGGGGGGTCTTGCAGTGAAGTTCCCAGGTCTGGCTGAAGCCTGTAGTCCTTCTACAAGCTCTCCTCTTATCAGATAAGGCTGTCATTTATACACTGAGCAGCCACATTGTCCAGAACTGCTAAGGGAGTGTCTGCCAAGCACAGGCATGTGGAGAAGTTCACACACACAGCCCAGCACTGTTATCTCCTGTCAGGAAGAACCTGACTTTTTATACATTCCCTTACAATGTTGACTCACTATCAGTTCCCAGTGCACGCAGCTTGCTGGTCCTCATCTGGTAGACGGAAGGAGCATAGCAACCTGATTTTATCTCAGGTAACAATAGCCAATACTGGGGACTTTTAGGGGTTATTTATTAAATAATCAGAAATTAAAACAGGGCCAACAAGGTGATATTAATCACCAGAATCCAATAGTAAAAAAAAAAAAAAATTGACAGTTATACTTCAAGTCCCCTATCAGGGGACGTGTATTGAATTAAATGCTTGCATGGGGAGATAGAGAAAAAAGCTTGCTCTGTCCGTTTCCTTCTAATTTTGGAAACTTGCAATGGAATTTGCCACCAATGCAACTAGTGTTAACTAAGTACAATTCCTATCAGTTTAATCTCTGTTTTGTCCCTTATCAGGGCCTGGGCTGGTGTAGTGAATAGATTTTTGGAACCGAGAGATGGAAAAAGACCCATGCTCGGTCTGCTTTGTTTGAATTTTAGGTCACTGCGAATACGCCGTGCAATGTACTGTGACACCCTATATAAGTGGTGGGCAGTGGCACAGTACAGTCTGTGGGCCTGACATACACTGGCAGCCAACTTTATATTAAAGGGTAAAAATTAAATGACTTTTTTATCTGCAAGTTACTGTGCCACCCTATATGAGTGGTGTGCACACAGTACAGTCTGTGGGCCTGCGGCCTCTCACACACGGGCAGGCAACTGCAATAAATATATATATATATATATATATATATATATACACATATAGAAAAAATAATAAAAGCAGACTGATGTATCAGCCCTAAAAAGGGCATTTTGGGGTGCTGTCAGAAAGCTGTCCTTACAGAAGATGAGTCTTTGTTGACTGGAGTGGACACAGAACACTGGCCTAGCTAACGCTTTCCCTATTAAAGGGGTTCTTCACTTTGTTACAACTGATGATCTATCCTCAGGATCAGCTGTTTGAGAAGGCAGTGGCGCTGCAGGCCCACCGCGGCCTTCTAACTGTTTACCGCTGCTAGCGCCCCCCCAGTGATGCCACGAATTGAATCAAGTGGCGTGGGCGAGGCTAAGCTCTGTTCACCATCTGAAGCTAAGCTCTGCTAGCAGCGGTAAACAGTGAGAAGGCCACGGAGCTCCTGCAGCGTCGCTGCCATCTCAAACAGCTGATCGGCGGGGGTCACGGGTGTCGGACCCCAGCCGATCAGATGCTGATGATCTATCCTGAGGATAGATCATCAGTTGTAACAAAGTGAAGAACCCCTTTAATTCAGCAGCAGCATCACTCTCCCTCCTCTAACTAACACTGCAGCTTCAGAATGAATCTAAGATGAATGCTGTCCTTGCTTTTTGATAGGAGGTGGGAGGGTCTGGGAGGGAGGGTAAGCTGATTGGCTGAAATGTGTCTGCTGACTGTGAGGTACAGGGTCAAAGTTTGCTCAATGATGACGTATAGGGGGCGAACCTAACATCGCATATATTCGCCCGCCACGGCGAACGCGAACATGCGATGTTCACCGGGAACTGTTCACCGGCGAATAGTTCGGGACATCTCTACTTATGATTGAGCATCCATCATACTGTAAGTCTACCATGCTGTTATGTTAACTCCTTCAGGCCCCTTTCACACAGGCATCCCGGATTTGCTCCGGATGCATCCAGGTGCATTGCGGGAAACCCGCGTGAGTGCGCACGCAATTATAGTCAGTTTTGACTGCGATCGCGTTCTGTTGTTCAGTTTTTTCCGCACGAGTGCAATGCATTTTGCACGCACGTGATAAAAAACTGAATGTGGTACCTAGACCCAAACTTCTTCACTGAAGTTCGAGTTTGGGTTCGGTGTTGTGTAGATTTTATTATTTTCCCTTATATCTTCTATCTTCATTCAGCAGGACCTGCGCAGATGTCACCACGCTCACCACGTGGTGAGCATGATTACGTCATCAAAGGTGCTTTTTCAGGTCCTGATAGCATAAGAAAGAAGACGATGCCAGCTGAGTGATCAAGTGGATGAGGTGAGTTTTTTTGTTTTTT
This sequence comes from Bufotes viridis, assembly GCA_033119425.1. Classification (NCBI taxonomy): domain Eukaryota; kingdom Metazoa; phylum Chordata; class Amphibia; order Anura; family Bufonidae; genus Bufotes; species Bufotes viridis. The sequence goes on from CM065589.1 coordinate 104,922,815, forward strand.
TTGTTTTAACCCCTCAAGGCACATTTTAGTAAGCATTCTGTATTAGGAATGCTAATATTTTCCCTTATAACATGTTATAAGGAAAAATAATACAGTGAATAGACTTTAATGGGGTTGCTCATCCCTATCATCTCCTAGCAACCATGAGTGAAAATCGCACCGCATTCGCACTTGCTTGCGGATGCTTGTGATTTTCAAGCAGCCCCATTAATTTCTATGGGGCCTGCATTGCGTGAAAAACACAGAATATAGAACATGCTGCGATTTTCACGCAATGCACAAGTGATGTGTGAAAATCACCACTCATCTGCACAGTGAATGGGTCCAGATTCAGTGTGAGTGCATTGCGTTCACGTCATGCATTGCACCCGCATGGAATTCTCGCCCGTGTGAAAGAGGCCATAAAGGTTTTGTCCAGGGTTTTTTACTGATGGCCTATCCTCAGGATAGACCATGACATTGTAGTAGCAAGAGCTCACTACTACAGCGCTACTCCCATTGACTTCATTTTGCTGGTGCTGAGTTGCTCTGGTGCTGACTTTCAGCTAGTGATGGCCTATGCTGATCACAATCACTTAAAGAACCCTGGACAACTCCTTTAACCTTATAACCATAAATAATAACACAATTTAGTTTTCAGTAAACATCCCAAATATGGGTAATGAGAGAAGCCATAATTCACAGTACAATAGGAAAATTCCAAAACAAAGAAAATGTAAGGTTGTCAAGCAGACAGCTTTTGCTTTGTACAAGACAGAGCACAGAACACATTTTAGCTACAATGAAAAAATAATCAAGAGAGAATGTAGCTGTAATAGCATCCAAGTTGCTTACAAATATTGGCAGTAATTAAAGGATATATCTTGGGTGAAACTCTTTAATGATTGAGCAGCGGGTAACCAGTCAAAATATATTCTGCAGAGATATAAATGTCTGTTCCAAATTCTAAGCAGCACTTCATTTCAGAGACTGGGGAAATAGAAAAACAAGTCATATAAAAGACAACTGCAATATTTAATCACAAACTTTAAATCAGACAGACATTAACAGACATGCCGTGAAAAACACAAGTGATATTAAATATCAGGTTTTTTACTATTTGGGGATTTATCAAAGTAGAAAAAATACTATTACTATAGTTGTAGATTTATCTCATACATGCTTTGCAACCTCCGGCACTCCAGCTGTTCTGAAACTACAATTCCCAAAATTCTCCTTTCACTTCTATGGGAGTTAAAAGAACAGCAAAGAAAGTGTGCATGCTGGGAGTTGTAGTTTCACAGCAGCTGGAGTGCCGAAGTTTGCTGATCCCTGGTCTATAGAGTTACATGAGTCTGACATTGACTCCATTATGTAGAATGTTTAACCCAACTCGTCTGGTAAAATACTTCATAAACCTAATGTTTTTAGGATCTTATCTTTCTGTTTTGGTATTGCAGCTCAGGCCTATTTACTTGACTGGATCTGAGCTGCACTTAGGCCATGTGACTGATGAAAATGAAATCAATGGCCTAGGAATAGGCTGCAGTACAACCTGGACGGCATGGCCTCTTCAAACATATCATCGGCGGGGATGCTGTGAGTTGGACAGGTCACCAATATTCTACTCCTGAAAACCCCTGGATATAGGCCACATACTGATGTAAATATAAGAAAATGTGATAAGAACCATTAATTACAGAGGGCAGTGCCATTTTAGTGCACATTAGAGCATTAGGGAGGAAGAAGAAGGATGCTCATATGACCTTAAGAGGAAGTGCCGCGGAAGGCTTGCCATGATTGGCCCACAGGTCGACAGACAGCCTGGATGAGCCAATCTATGCTGCAGGCAGGCAGTGAGATGGCCTTGCAGAACGACTATAAAGTAATTCTGTGTTGGGCTGTGAATGAGGGTGGATGGGACTATGCAGTTTCTGCCAGAAAAATGATCTAACGGACAGTGTACAGTCACAGTCAAGCTTCTATTCTACTGTCAGGGACACTAAAGAGAAAGGCTAGAATGAAGAATTGTGTAGAATAGAGAAAGGTAGGGAAAGCAGCCAGCCAGGGAGGAAAAGGTGAGGAGTTGAGGCTGGGTGTGCCTGGCAATACATTCCACCTACAATTACTGCCTTATAACACCTCTGCAGCTGCTGCCAAATATCAAAAGTAGCTACCTGCAAGGACATTTATTTTCTTTTTTGGCATTTTAACAGAAATACAGTTTATTAGTTTTTTTTGGTGGTGGGAGTGAGAAAAGCTGGAGTGTGGCTCGGGGGATACAAAGGAAAGACATGATACACCCCCCACTGGGGTTAGCTTGTCGTTGCCTCTGGGCAGCCTGGCACACATGAACGACTACATGCTCTATTGCCTGCGCAATGACCTCTGAGTTGCCCTCATTCTTACCACTGCTGATTACTGGGTGGCAACACTGCTGGATCACCGCTACAAGGACAATGTGCCGTCCTTACTTCCATCACTGTAGCAGGATCAGAAGATGTGCGAGTACAAGCGCACGCTGTTAGACGTGCTACTAATGGCATTCCCACCTGATAGCGGGGGCTCAGTAGAAGCACCAGGTAGAGAGGGAGAAGGAAGTAGCCAATGCAGCTGGGGCACTACCAGCACCGTAGAAGGGAGGGTTAGCATGGCCGAAATGTGGAGAACTTTGTCAGCACTCCACAACATCTAGCACCACCATCTGATACTGACCGCCTTAGCAGGAAGCAGCGTTTCAGCAACATTGTGCACATACTGACTGATGGGTCTCCAAATTGGGCACATGGCCTGAGCTTGCCCTTTACGCCTTAGAGGTGCTGGCCTGCCCTGCAGCAAGTGTATTGTCCAAACATATATTTAGCACAATAGTGGGAATGATCACGGACAGGCACATCCGCCTGTCCATTGCCAACGTGGATAAGCTCACGTTCATTAAAATGAATCAGGCATGGATCCCACAGGACTTGTCCGTACTTTGGGCAGATTAGAGAGATATACTTTCCACACCCAGCCATTGTTATACTCCAGTGCACTTTGTGAAATCTCTTTGCTATTTCCCAATGTTTTGGGGCCTCCACAAACCCCCCAAAAAATGTTGAAAAATAAAAAAATAAATAAAAAAATAAAAATACAAATTTGTTGGCTACCTCCTCCGCCTTTTCCGTGTACACTGCCACATGCACCTCGTTTGCCCCTTCCGCCTGCACCATCACGTCCGCCTCCTTCTCCACTCCGACCTCTACCTCCTGGCTCAGGATTATTAGGTCTTATATTGGCAGATTAGAAAGGTATACCTGCCGCACCCAGTCATTTTTATACTCAAGCGCACTTTGTGTGTTTTCTTTGCTATTTCACAATGTTTGGGGGCCTCCACAAACGAAAAATCAAAAAAAGAAATGTAAGAAAAAATAAATGTTGGTTATCTCCTCCACCTCTTCCACCTACACCGCCACGTCACCTCGTCCGCCTCTTCCGTCTACACAACCATGTCCGCCTCCTCCTCCACTCAGACCTCCACCTCCTGGCTCAAGATTATTAGATCAATGGCCGCACCCAAACATTGTTATACTCCAGCGCACTTTGTGCATTCTCTTTGCTATTTCCCAATGTTTTGGGGCCTCCACAAATCAAAAGACAAAACTTTCACATCCCCCATACCCACCTCTTACACCTACACCACCACGTCCTCCTTCTCCGCCTCTTCCGCCTACACCACCATGTCTGCTTCCTTCTCCACTCGGACCTCCACCTGCTGGCTCAAGATTATTATTTCTTACATTGGCAGAGTAGAGCAGTATACTGGCTGCACCAGAAAAAATGGTTCCCACATAGAATTGACAGATACATTTAAAAAAACTGTGTTGGCTTCCTCCTCCGCCTCTTCTCCCTACATTGCCACCTCCATCTCCTCCTCTTCCTCCACTCATACATCCACCGAGTGGTTCAATATTATTATTTGTTATATTGACAGAGTAGAGAATTATACCAGCAGCACTCCAATAAATGGCTATAGGTCACACACAGAATTAACAGACAAATAAAAAAAAAAATTAAGAAAAAAGCCCCTACAAAATCAGTGTTGGCTTTCTCCTCCACCTTCTCCTCCTTTTCCATCCACACCGCCATGTCCACAGCCTCCTCAACTTCCTACTTCACTTGGACCTTCGCCTCCTGGTTCAAGATTATTCTTTTTTATCTCTATGAATTTTATGTTATTTTAGGCCATTTCCCTATCCACATTTGTTTGCATGGCAATTGTACTGCTTTTACCCCATTTTGGTTCCTTTTGCAGCCCTCTATGACTGTTTACAGCCATTTTTCAGCTCCAAAATTCGGGTCCCCATTGACTTCAATAGAGTTCAGTGTTCGGAGTCAAGTTTGGGTCAAGATCGGAACCCGAACTGAACTTTGAAACAAAGTTCAGCCGAACCTGTCGAACCTGAACATCCACCCGTCCGTTCATCCCTACTGACTAGCGATTTGTAATGTGCCAGGACTATATTCTAACTCAGATAACCACGGACTAAACCGAGGCAATGGGAAACAATAAAACGTAACTTTTACTAGATAAAGGTAAAATAGCGCATCAACATAGACAGAACAAACAAACAAATAATTACAATGAAGCTTCCATTAAACCGTGCACAGTAATAAATGGAACGAGCTCACCATAACGCGGATCTCAGCACAGGTTCCCCGGTACACAAATAATTTGCAGGATGGCAGTTGCTGTCCTCTGGTACAGATGAGGGGTCCTATGCGGATAGTAGGGAAGGCTGATGGCACGGAAGGGGTCAAGGTAGGGAGATGGTAAACCCTAGGAAGCCCTGGTAGAAAGGGGGAAGGGGCTAGTTGCTCCCTGCCTATCTACACAGAGCACCCGCCCCGAAAGGGGCGACCCCGTCCGGATACCTGACCCTAAATAGGGGGCCTGTCCCTTTAATAGCCCTCAAGTAAAAAGATCTTGCTCCCGACGTGACACGTTTCTCCTGGGTAGTTCATCAGGGGACCAAGAAGTGTAAAAATAAATGGCCAATAATGTAATGGCTCTAAACGTTTGTGTCAGATAGCCAAAAAGGCTGGGTCCTTTAGCGAGGGTAAAAGGAAAAGTAGTCCATAATAGGTTGCAATACCCTATGGGACAGCGGTACAACACTGCAATGTCCAAGCGGTAGCATACACGCTCACCCCTATAACAAAAATGCCCCGGGTATCAAATAGAAAAAATATACTGGCTGTAGGCTGCCACACCAATGGGTGAGGAAAACCAAATCACTATGGCCAGAGTTGCTGTGTGTCAGTGCGCTTTAAATAGGCTACTTACTCATCATAGAATGGCTCCACTTCCTGGACGCTGAAGGAGACGAAGCATAGGCAATTTATCAGGGATCTGGGTGATTTTAAAGAGAACAGGGCCTATTCTGCCATTGTGCAGAGTAGAAGCACACCACCTAGGCATTCTGATACGTCCTGTACAGAAACAGATCCCTCAGACTCTGATATGGACTCAGGACCCAAGCCTGCCCGAGTTCCGTTTAGAGATAATCATCGACGGGGCCGACGTAGAGGAGCCTCTATGACACAGGATCGTTCGGTTTTTTTAGGCCCCAATCAGGCAGGACAACAGGGTCAGACGATACGCCAGCAGGCCCCAATTTATCAGTTACGCAATCGGGGCCAGCCCCCACAGCCGTAATTCAAGGACCTCAGATTATCAATTTATCCAACCGTGCACTGAGTCCGGCAGAAAGCCATATACTGGGACTAGGTCTCTCTTTTGTTCCCACTCCTAATTTTGATCGATTTAACCTTATCAAGGATTTAAATCTATTTGTGAGAAAACTTAAGTGGCATAAGCATTTCCGACAACAGGATAGGAGGGAGTGCCGAGACCTGGGTATACCTACAGATATGTTATCTGATGTACGTCTTTTGTTTAATCTTGAAAATGTTCCTCAGCAGGATCAGGGTCTGGGACCATTCACGGACCTTCGCTTGAAGAGCAGGAAGATGCCTCCACAAAGTGGGGAAGTGTCATGTATTGATGTTTTTTTAGATCGAGTAAGTAAGCAGATCGAACAAATGACTCTTAACAGGGTCTCCTACAATGTTGATCGCGCCCTATCCACCACGATTGCTGACCTTGAAAAAGATAACACCATTGTGGTTAAACCCTCAGATAAAGGGGGCAACGTGGTGGTTATGGCTGCAGAACAGTATTGTTCGATGTGCGAAAACCTTCTAAAGGACCGTGACAAATACAGCATTGTGACCGCTGACCCTGTACCCGGCCACTTGGTAGAACTTAAAAACATCCTTGATGATGGTTTACTCTGTAAAGTCATATCCAAAGAGGAATATGATTTCCTGCTACCAAACCACCCACGCCTACCTACCTTTTATTGTTTGCCCAAAATTCATAAGGGCACCTCCCCCTTAAAGGGGAGACCCATAGTGTCAGGCGTGGGTGGTCTTTGCCAGAACGTTGGCATTTATATCGATCGGATTCTGGCACATTTTGTCACCATTCTGCCTTCATTTACACATGATACTACGGACTTGTTATTGCGGCTGGAGGGCATTTCCTTGGATCTGAGCCATTGGCTCTGTTCCATTGATGTGGAGGCCCTATACTCCAGTATACCCCACTCACTGGGTTTACAAGCAGTATCCCACTTTTTAAGCTCTCGTGGTTGCCAGTATCGTGCCCACAGTCAATTCGTTCTTCGACTCTTGGATTTCACTTTGACCCACAATGTCTTCTCCTTTAATGGCCGTCTCTACCACCAGCTCAGGGGCACCGCGATGGGGAGTTCTTGTGCCCCGTCGTATGCAAATTTGTTCCTGGGCTGGTGAGAGGAGACAGTGGTGTTCTTTGAATCCATGGAGCACTATCAAGAGCACATTGGCATGTGGGCACGATACATTGACGACGTGTTCGTCATTTGGCACAGTGATAGGCTCACCTTTGAGTCATTTGTGGACAGGTTAAACAAGAATAGTTTCAACCTACGGTTCACTTTTGAGTTGGACTTACAGTCTCTTCCATTCTTAGATGTACTGATTAAGAAAACCGAATCAGGCACCATTGATACCTGTGTGTATCGGAAGCCCTCCTCCACCAATTCTCTATTGCAATGGGAGAGTGGACATCCTGGCCCCCTCAAACGAGGTATTCCTAAGGGCCAGTACCTGCGTTTACGCAGGAATTGCTCGAGTGACAGAGACTTTTTGCAGCAGGCAGCGGACTTGCGAGGCAGATTCCTACAAAGGGGATACCCGGACTCGATCTTACGTAGGTCATTCCAGACTGCTGCCAGAACTGATAGGGCCACTCTCCTCACCCCCAGACAAAATATAGGACATGGCACTGGTCCGATTCGATTGGTGACCACATTCGATGTTGCATCGACCCAAGTACGGGAGATCATTTCCCAACATTGGGACATACGATGGATCCAGAACTCCGAACAGTCTTGGGCGATCGTCCTCACATTACATATCGTCGGGGACGTAGCTTATGGGATAGTTTGGTGCATAGTGAGTATGTTCCATCCACACCAGCAGGATGAAGGTGGTTAACCCAGCAGACGACCATTGTAGGATGTTACCGCTGTAGTGGCTGCGTGGCCTGTAGATTTATGAGGGTTGGGAAATCCTTAGTCAGTAACAACACCAGTCGCACTTATACGATTAAACAATTCATTTATTGTAGGACTAAAGGCGTTGTTTATTGGGGTGTCTGCATCTGTGGTCTCGAGTACATCGGCAAAACTAAACGGGAGCTCCGTAGGAGAGTGGGGGAGCACGTTAATGATTTCAGTAACCAAAGAGACACGCCCATCGCGATACATGCCCACAGTCATCATCGCGTGAACTATGTTTCACCTTCATGGGCATTGACAAAATTGCTCCCCCACGCAGAGGCGGTGACTGGGATCAATTGATCCTTCAGAGGGAGACCCGCTGGATCTACTATCTTAGGACGGTCTCCCCTGGGGGACTCAATGAACAGCTCAGCTTCAGTAGTTTTCTTTGACTTATTATACTTTTATTTATGGGTTGTGCAACTATTGCACTTTACCGTTGCATAACCCCCTCCTTCTTTTACATTTATATTTGTTTTGACTACTTATACCATCCATATGTCACCGTATTGCCTATATCCATATTCATTTCCTTGATTAGATAATGTATTTCTATGGTCCAGTAGTGTAAAGAACCTGCATTTACATACTCTATTGTTTGGGTGCATTGTCACTGTTTTTCTATTATTCAGGACTCCGCATTGAGCCTGATTTTTGTACTTGCAGGCTTCCTCGGCGCTCACGACCTGTGGGCGTCCCGGTAAGCTAGCAACGAGGCTCCGGCCCCGCACTTCCGCACACGTGACTGGAGCGCGGCTCACGTGACTCCTGTTTGTTCCGGAGCATGGAGCCGGCCCCACGTGTAGCGTCCAGGAAGTGGAGCCGTTCTATGATGAGTAAGTAGCCTATTTAATGCACACTGACACACAGCAACTCTGGCCATAGTGATTTGGTTTTCCTCACCCACTGGTGTGGCAGCCTACAGCCAGTATATTTTTTCTATTTGATACCCGGGGCATTGTTGTTATAGGGGTGAGCGTGTATGCTACCCCTTGGACATTGCAGTGTTGTACCGCTGTCCCATAGGGTATTGCAACCTATTATGGACTACTTTTCCTTTTACCTTCGCTAAAGGACCCAGCCTTTTTGGCTATCTGACACAAACTTTTAGAGCCATTACATTATTGGCCATTTATTTTTACACTTCTTGGTCCCCTGATGAACTACCCAGGAGAAACGTGTCACGTCGGGAGCAAGATCTTTTTACTTGAGGGCTATTAAAGGGACAGGCCCTCTATTTAGGGTCAGGTATCCGGACGGGGTCGCCCCTTTCGGGGCGGGTGCTCTGTGTAGATAGGCAGGGAGCAACTAGCCCCTTCCCCCTTTCTACCAGGGCTTCCTAGGGTTTACCATCTCCCTACCTTGACCCCTTCCGTGCCATCAGCCTTCCCTACTATCCGCATAGGACCCCTCATCTGTACCAGAGGACGGCAACTGCCATCCTGCAAATTATTTGTGTACCGGGGAAATTGTGCTGAGATCCGCGTTATGGTGAGCTCGTTCCATTTATTACTGTGCACGGTTTAATGGAAGCTTCACTGTAATTATTTGTTTGTTTGTTCTGTCTATGTTGCGGAGCTCAGCAGGGCAGTAAAGTAATGACTCATGCACATGGCCATAGCCTTTTTTGCTCATTGGTCTGCAAAACACGGACACTGTCTGTCTTCATTCTGCATCCGACCCGCAAACAATGTTCATTGGATGTGGACAAAAAGACGTTCGTGTGCATGAGCCCTTAGGATAGTGAAATAATTGTACTTTTTTTTTTTAAGGGGGGGGCCCAATTCTGAGCTTTGCTATGGGGCCCCATGATTTTTATGTATGCCCCTGGATGAGACAACCCCATTAATAAAAATATTGAAGAGAATAGGGCTCAATAATAACCCATTTGGTACCCCACTGGCGACAGTGACCCAATCTGAGTATGTATTGGTAATAACCACCCTCAGTTTTATGTCTCTAAGCCAGTTACCTACTCACATACATACACTTTATCCCAGTCCAAGCATTCGCATTTTATAAACTAACATTTTATGTGGCACAGTATCAAATACTTTGGAAAAGTCACGATATATGACATGTATTAACTCATCCTGGTCACGTCTAGAACACCTCATAGAAACTGATTAAATTACTCTGACATGACCAATTCCTCATGAAGCCATGCTGAAACAACATTGTCTATGACATTACTTAATTCTCCTAGGATACAGGGGTGTATGCCATCTGGTCCATGTGATTTGTCTAATTTAATCATTTTAAAACTGCTGCACTTCTTTCTGGGTCAGAAAGGCCTTTCTTAATGAGGAACTTACTTTTACACTCTGCATTACATCTCAGTGACTATAGTGGATAAGAAATATTTCATAGCTTTGTTTTCTCCTTATTGCTCTCTGTAACTCCCCCTCATCACTTTGTAAATGGCCGAAACCTTCAGATTTATATTTTCTGGAATGGTTGGCTTGTTCGTCAACATCATTTCAAGTAACAACAGATGCACACAGCCAGGATTCAGTGGGTTCCTCTGACACCATACTTAGTTGGCATAGCCTAGGAACTACCTCTTTGCCCTCCTCTGTCCTGAAACTGTCTCTTGCTTTCGCTGCTCCTTCTGCTTGCCAAATAATGTATGCCGTCTGCTCTGCTCTGCTTTTCAGTGAGAATGAGCATTGTGAGGAAAGTTACAAGCCAGCACAAACTGCGAGAAGAGGTCCGCTGCAGACCCCTCTAGGCATGGAACTACAGATTATGATAGTCGAGTGGGAGCACGTGTTGCGAGAAGTTAGGGACATGCGCAAGAGACAGGTGAGGGAGACATAAGTGATGAACAGTTGTATATAAAGATGTAGTCAATCGCATCTGAGAGTCGGGTGAAGAGGGGCATCATCATCATCAGGGGCAAGGATGGCAGCATGCCCTATAGACAGCAGGGTGGAAGCATGCCCATGAGACAGCAAGGTGGATGCAGTGGGAGATCTGTAGCCAAATGCTGGAGGGTACACCGTCTGCTACTTGGGAGACTACCTGTGAGGAGTACACTAGCAGAGCACGAGTTCATAAAAGCAGCGGCAGGCCGACATCACACGGTGGGGGGGGAAATGCCGTACTCACCAGTGTGGACATTTTTCACCATGTAACTGGGGGAACATTAGTGCGGCAGTATGCAGGATGTGAAGGCAGAAGGTGAGGCACAGTCAGGTTGCTGATGCTGACACGACAGCTCTGCATCAACACGTGGAGAGTCACCATAAAGTGGCATGGGAAAACTGTGCCTCTCATTTAGTGTTACAGCCTGATGCAGCAATCATTGCATCTCTCACAGTGGCAGCTCATGCGTGACATATGTTGTTTGCTCAGGTCCTTTAAGGGCACTTTATTTGTCAGTAGGCAGTACTACAGGATGAATAATTTCATTCCACTCCTTCATGTCTTGGACGGCATGTTGACAAATCTAATTGTAGAGGGGACAAAAGACATGCCACATACATCTCATGGCCACCTGAGTCCTGAGGAGGATGAACTGGCAGAGGAGGAGGAGGACATAAACACCCAGGTATTTTATACACAAGTAGGTGGTTTATCTGCCCAAGCAACAGGATAGGAGCATTAGGAGCTGGAGGGCAACAATAAAGATGACACAGATGAGTATGCAGTGGAGATGGAGGCAGGGAGGCACTCCAAGTCCCTTGCCAAATGGCTGTCATGTATGCGTAGTGACAGGCGCATTTTCAGGATTCGGCAGAGGGATGGCTACTGGCTATCCAAATTGTTAGACCCTAGCTACCTATCATAAATGGGGGCATTTTTAGACCTTCTGAGAGGGATACAAAAATGGACTACTATACAAACATGCTGTGTAGTTGATTGGTCTCTGACTACAAGTGCCATTGACTATCCTCACAAAGGTCTGACTGGGGGGACCCTCACTGGCATGACTGGGATGGGGGCCAGCAACTTCAGTCTGGAGTCTCTGATGAGCAGTTTTCTTCAGCCGCCTACTGAAGAAACCACTCAGCAGCTTTGGGACATGCAGCAGAACCTCAACCAGCAGGTGGTTGCATACTTGGACTGCATCCTGTCACCCATGAACAAAGTGTAGCCACAACTGGCCGTGTAATGGCTAGCTAGCTTTTTCCATTTAAGTTAGGTTACGGACAGCTTAAGGACAGAATAGTCCTAGGTACGAGAACAGGGAACACCTACCATCAAGGTGTGTCCCTGGGTTGAGAAGTGTAAGGGATCAGTAAAGGGATAGTTTTAGTTCATATCTAACCCGACTGTTTTTGGCACCTCACTTTTTTAGCTGTTTTGTAGTTGATAGCTCGCTGTATTTGTCAAAAGAATCCTTATTGGATTCATGGGTGTTATTATTTTTACAAATACGTAAATAAAAGTTGTGTTTTAGATACTTGTTAGCGAGTGACCCTGTGGAAAGACCCTCTGATATGTATGCTAGGTTTGGTGGAAGATCTGCATTTGACAGAGAAAGTGGCTGTGGGAAGACTACTCTATGTTGCTAGGAAGCTCATTGCTTACCATTGGATACAGGTAGAGATGAGCTAATTTTTCAGGTTAAAATTTAGTTTGCTCTGAATAAATTTGTGGCGAATTACGTTAATAAATGGCTATTTCCTGGATGCTGTGAGCCTTTATAGTGGTGTAGAACACTGTGCCTTGCAGTAACACGAATAGGGAGTCTGCTTTGGTAGTGAAATAAAACTGTGAGTCTGTATGACATGCAGATGACAGGCGTCACTCTTAGAATCACTGCACACTACACTTATTTGAGCAGTCATGGGGCCAAAACAGACCAACTAACTCAAGTAAAAATGTAGTAGAGTTAACACACATGCTTTATGAGACGTGCTATGTAAACTAAATGCATTAAGCAAACACCTTCAATTGCTTTTCAATGGCTTTTGTTTCAAGATAATGTGATGAGTTAAGAAATATGAGTTACGAGTTTGTGTGTTAGCCCTGCTACATCTGTATGAACTCAGCCTTACAGGTCGATGTTAGCGCCAAGAAGAAGTGCACTCCTTTTACACCGTCACCAGCTGATTCCACATAGATTTCTACAGAACCTGTACTATTAAACGCATATACAAGTAGAGCCCCCCAACAGAGTGGAGAGGGTGCCAGCAGTAAGTTTGCATTGACGTCACTGATTAATTTGCCCTTCCTATGATCCGTCAGAACAATAACCCACAAAAAACGAATCCTGTCTGTGGAGCATACGCCTTTGCTCGGTCAGCATTTGCTCAATAATCCATCAGTATTGCTAATGCCAAAAAAACAGGAGTGGATCTAAAACAGATGACACGTGAATGGAATATTTGCATGTCTTCTGTGTTTTGTACCCACTTCTGCTTTTGGCTACCAAATAATAAGCCAATTCTGATGGGACCATAAAGGCCTTACAGCTGCTACACAGACAGGATCCGTTGTGTGTCTCATTTTTTTTCCTTCTGACAGATCAGAAGAAGGATCAAATAAAAGATGATGTCAGCCAGGTCGAAAGCTAAAATAGTGGACCAGTCATGAAGTGTGAAGGGTGGGAACAGCATGAGAAGTCCACAGAGTGGACCTATGACATAGTGGTCAGGTGGAAACAGCATGGGGAGACCAAAGAGTGGGCCAATGACAGGGTCTGGAGGTGGAAGTATGAGGCGGCCACCAAGTGGCAAAATGACCGACTCTGGAGTTGGCAGCAGAATGAGGAGGTGACTGAGTGGCACAACTACAGGGTCTGGAGGTGGCAGCAGCATGAGGAGACCACAGAGTGGCCCAATGACAGAGTGTGGAGGTGAACGCATCAGCTGCATCAGAAGGAGGCCACCGAGTGGCACAATGACTGAGTCGGGAGGTGGTGACAGCAGCAGTATCAGGAGGATACCACAGAGTGGCAAGGTGACATAGTAGGGAGATGGCAGCAGCTGCAGCATCAGAATACCACAGAGTGGCAAGGTGACATAGCATGGATAAGGCAGCAGCAGCATTAGAATACCACACAGTGGCAAGGTGACATAGTGTGGATATGGCAGCATCATCAGGATACCACAGGGTGGCAAGGTGACATGGTGTGGAGACAGGGCCGGCGCGTCCTATACGCGGAATAGGCCGCCGCGTAGAGCGCCCCTTGGGAAGGGGCGCTGCTAGGAGGGCCGGCCCTGCCTCATGCTGCAGCCGCCTGAGCGCTCTGAATTGAGCCTCAGGCGGCTGCAGCACTGCCCGGGCTGGTGCGTCCATGAGGGCGCACCGCCCGGGCGCAGCATGAGGAGAGGAGCTGACAGGAGGGAAGCGCTCAGCGCTCCCTCCTGTCAGTTCCTCATTGTAGCGTGGCCGAGCTGTTTAAGGTCCGCGGGTACAGGAGCATTTGTCTCCTGTACCCGGCCGGACTGACATGAAGTGCGCACAGAGTGTGCACTTCATGTCAGTCCCCTCGGGTACAGGAAAATAAAGCTCCTGTACCCGTGCAGCATAAAGAGCTCGGCCGCTACAATAGAGGTAGGGGGGAATATCAAGGGAGAATGACAAGGAGAGGGGGAGAATAAAAAGAGTAGAAAGAAGAAAGATGACAGAAAGAAAATGACAAGAGAATGACAAAGGAGAGGGGGAGAGAGAATGACAAGGGGAGAAAGGGAATGACAAGGGGGATATCAAGGGAGAATGAGAGGAGAGGGGGAGAATGACAAAGGAGAGGGGAGAGAGAATGACAAGGGAGAATGAGAATGACAAGGAGAGGGGGAGAATAAAAAGAGTAAAAAGAGTGGAAAGAGAATGACAAGAGAATGACAGAAAGAGAATGACAAGAGAATGACAAAGGAGAGGGGAGGAGAGAGAATGACAAGGGGGAGTGTGAAGAATGGCAAGAGGGGGAAAGAATGACAAGAGGGGAGAGAATGATAAGTGGGGGGAGAATGACAAGGGGGAGGAAGAATGACAACGGGGGAGAGAATGACAAGGGGGAGTGTGAAGAATGACTGGCGTTAGTTAAAGGGGTTCTGCAGTTTAATTAAACTGTTCGGCAGGGGTCCGACACCCGGGACCCCCGCCGATCAGCTGTTTGAGAAGGCAGCGGCGCTGGCAGTAGCACCTCGGCCTTCTCGCTGTTTACTGCAGGCGCAGTGACGTCACGACTAGCATCACTGGCCTTGGCGGGGTTAAGCTCTGTTCACTTGAATGAAGCTTAGCCCCACCCAGGCCAATGATACTAATCGTGATGTCACTGCGAGAAGGCTGAGGCACTACTGCCAGCGCAGCTGCCTTCTCAAACAGCTGATTGGCGGGGTCGGACCCCTGCGATCAGTTTACATAAACTGCAGAACCCCTTTAATATGGCAGATCATATGGGTGGGGCATTGTGATGTCACATGGGGGGGGGCGGCAAACTTTTCTTTTGCCTAGGGCGGCAAAAATCCTTGCACCGGCCCTGTGTGGAGATGGCAGCAGCGGCAGCATCAGGATACCACAGAGTGGTAAGGTGACATAGTGTGCAGGTGGCAGCAATATCAGGATACCACAGAGTGGCAAGGTGACATGGTGTGGAGATGGCAGCAGCGGCAGCATCAGGATACCACAGAGTGGTAAGGTGACATAGTGTGCAGGTGGCAGCAATATCAGGATACCACAGAGTGGCAAGGTGACATAGTGTGGAGATGGCAGCAGCAGCATCAGGAGACCATAAAGTGACCCGGCGACAGAGTGGCACGGTGGGTGGCAATACCAGTACCCACTGATGAAGGTGGGTGAAAGAAGGAGCAGAAAAAGGCATTAGATGTGTGGCATCAAGGCGGGTGGCAGCATCAGAGTAGTAGCTGAGGCAGGTAGCCAGAAGAAACCGGTCTCCTTTTTCAAGGTTTGGGTGAGGCGGCATGGATGATCTAAACAGATGCATCAGGAATTGGTGGGTTGAAATCCTGGCTGATCCATGCCTGATACATCTTGACAAAGGTCAGTCTCTCCACATTTTGAGTGGACAGGTGAGTTCTCCTAGAGGTAACTATGGCCCCTGCCACACTAAACACCCGCTTTGATGCCACACTACTGTCCGGGCAGGACAGCTTTTCCAGTGCAAACTCGGCCAGTTTGCTGCCACAAATCCAGTTTGCCTGCCTAGTGGTCCAGAGGATCTTCATTGTGGGTTGGCAGGGTGCTGTCCAAGTATGCCAACACATGCTGGTTCAGGTCCTGCTCCAGGTCTACCTGCTGCTACTAGTGAGTAGTTTCTTCACTATGCTGGTGAAGAAAGATACTCATCAGCGACTGTAGACTTAGGCTTCTGCTGATGTAGCTGGTACTGCTCCTGCCACCCCACCCCTCCCCAGCAGCCATGGCAGTGGAACCTTACCGCAGAGGGCCCCCCCGGAAAGACCTGTAAGAGGATGGACGATGGCGCAGATAGGCAGCGGCCAACTGACTAAATAGGATTTCTCTGAAGTAGTTCAGTTTATCCTCTCAGTGGGTATAAAAAAGGCCCCCTTCTGGGGTGATCAAGAAGTCATCCCTCTGCCGAATGGTGACAATTCGGCTGTAACAATGCAAGCAAGTAAGCATGCATCGGGCCATTTGTGCAAGTGACTCGGAGGGACTCCCTGCTTCCATCTCCACTACATACTGCCACAGTGTGTTTGGGTCCACTGTCTCATCTTCTTCATTGCCCTGTAGCTCCTCTGGCTGCTCCTGCTCCTCCTGTTCTGTCAGCTGAGTAGAAAAACCACCCATTTGGCTACACATTGACAGTGCTACAATGTCCTCATCCCCCTTATCCTCCTCTTCCAGTTCAGCTTCCACAGGGCTCATGTGGCCATGAGATCTAGGTGCCAAGTCTCCTGTCCCCTGACCAGCCATTGTTACCACCATCTATTCCAGGACATGAAGCAGTGGAATGACGTCGTTCATTCTGTAGTCCTGGCGACTGACAAATAACGTGACGTCCTCAAAGGGTCTGAGCAAACGGCAGGTGTCACGCATGAGCTGCCACTGACTGACATCAAAGTTACACAGGGGAGAACTCCTATCGGTTTGCATCATCAAGAAATCAGTGATGACCTTTCTCAGTTCATATAGTCAGTCCAACATATGAAGGGTAGAATTCCAACGGGTGAAAAAGTCACCTATGTTGGGGGATGCCGTTCTGCCGCTGCAGCTCAAGGAAGGTGTGCTTTGCGGTGTAGGAGTGGCTGAAGAGCATGCAAAGTTTCCTGCCCATTTTTAGGATTTCTTGCAGATGGGTGGAAGACTTAAGGAACCGCTTGA
Organism: Bufotes viridis; assembly: GCA_033119425.1. Lineage (NCBI taxonomy): Eukaryota > Metazoa > Chordata > Amphibia > Anura > Bufonidae > Bufotes > Bufotes viridis. Next base: position 104,939,701 of record CM065589.1, read on the forward strand.
CAACCAGATTGAACACGCGTGCCATGCAGGGAGCATCGCTCAGCCTTCCTTGACGCAGCGCCGACACAATGTTCTTCCCGTTGTCGGTCACCATGGTTCCGATTTTGAGTTGTCGGGGAGAAAGACAGGATTCAATTTCTTGTCGAAGGACACGGAACAGTTCCTCCCCTGTGTGACTCCGTTCAGCCAGGGAAACGAGGGGCATAACATCGTGACACCACTGTGACCTGCAAATGTGGTATGCTGGAGGGGTACTGTGACTTGTCCCTGCAGTGGAGGCTAAGGACATGGAGGAGGATGAGGAGGCAGAGGCGGACATTGTCGCAGGACCAACGGCGTGACAATGTGAAGGCGTGAACGGCGTGACCTGGCCAAGTTGCTGGTGTGGCTTTGCAGGAAACACATTCGCTCAGTGGGCTATAAAGGACATGTACTGTCCCTGTGTAGTTACAGCTCCACACATCGGCGCTGCTGAGCACTTTGGCAGACACCGACACGTTCAAGGACTGGCCCACCTTCTGTTTTACATATTTGTGCAGGGCTAGTACTGCCTTTTTCACAAAGAAATGGCGGCTTGGGACTCTCCACCTCGGCTTGGCACAAGCCATCAGTTGTCTTAAAGGTGCAGAGTCCACCACTTGGAAAGGGAGGGACTGCAGCACCAGCAACTTGGACAGGAGCACATTCAGCTTCAGCGCCGTTAGATGTGTACACGCATACTGCTGTCTCTTGGCAATCGCTTTGGTGATCGATTGCTGATGAAATGACTGACGGGGAGGAGGAGCAGGAGCATCTGGACCAGCAGAAGATGGGAATGTCAGACATCTCCCTTCGGCTGAGGTGGTGGAGCCTTGACTGCCAGAAACACGGTGCATGCCACTGGGTGGTGCAATGGTTGCTGCGGCAGGCTGGACCACCTCATCGGAGCCACTGTATGGTGACGCTGCATATGTTGATGCAGGGCCGTAGTGACAATATTGGCACCCTGGCCATGCTTCACCTTCTGCCCACAGATTCAACATATGGCCATGTTCACCTCCTCCGGCGACTTAAGAAAAAACTGCCACACCGCTGAGTAGATGATTTTCCCCCCAACAGTCCGCACTCACTAACTTCTACCGCCGCTGCCTCCATGAACCCCTGCACCACTACTTCCCAGGCAGGTATGTTGCTGCGGGTGGTCTACCCCGGGCACGTTTGGCTCCCGACCTCCCACTGCTGCCACCCTGCTGACTACCAGCCATGCTACCACCTCGCTGGCTCTGCCACTGCCTCATGGGTAAGATGCCACCCTCTTCTTCTGATAAAATTAAACCCCCTTCTGAACCCGGCATCCAAGTGCGATTGGCTTCATCATCATCGAGTAGTGTCTGCACCTCTCTGATGTACTCCTCAATGACCTCTGGGTCAGTAGTAGTGATGAGTTGCAGGCGCAATATTTGAATTTGCGATATTTTGGAAATATTTGGTAGAATATTTGTCATATATTAGCGAATTTGCGAAGTCACTATTACTTTCTAGATTGAGAAAATCGGCAATGTAATATTTGCATAATGCGCGTGCAATACAGGAGTGGGTCACTATAGCTACATTTTTCAAACTCCTCAAAGTTTAATGAGTCTGGAGAAAATAGTTGGCACGGCAGAACATTACAATAGCTTTATATAACACAAGAGATTGAATCTGGATCGCACATCCTCAGTACTATGCTTGTGATATAACGTCCTTCAGCATAATTACGTGGCATCTCAGCCCAATTTGTAATACATTCTATGCTGTGCATAAATGAGTCATTAGTATACAGTTTGATCAAAGAGCATAGGCCCACTTACCGTGACAAGGTTGCCTCTACAAGTGGGGACCTACTCTAATTTTATGGTGCAGCAGTACGCGGCGACCACTGGCGCCCAGCACCACCCCAGCAGCAGATAGCGGGACCCAGTAGACACAACACCCTCACTGTGCAGCAAAGCCACCTCGGCTCTGGATCCCACCAGCACAGCACCGAGAGTATTCGAAAATACGAGCATATATAACTATATTCTAAATATTAGCAAATTCTCAAAGTTGAGATATTCGCAATAAAGATTTCCAATTCGAATATTCACACCCAACACTAGTCAGGACCCTGAGCGCTTGCAACACCACCACCGACGCCACTCTACTCATCACTACTTGCCCGCCTAGCGGAGGAAGCAGCGGATGTCTCCTCCAGATCTTGGCTGGGCAGTAGCTGCTGACTGTCCTCTAGTACCTCGGCCTCCCTGTATAGTGGAGCTGAGCCAACAGCATACAATACTTCTGTGGCTTAGGGAACTGCAAAGGACAGGGGCAGGTTGAGGAGAGGTGAGGGCACAGGGCCTGCTCCCCGCCCATGCCAACTAAGGGTTGTTTATGACGAACTCACCGACTGTTGGCTAGGGGTGTCTGATATCACTTGGGATGAAGTGGATGACCAAGTAAACCAATCAAGAGCCGCTGGGTTGCTGGTTAAGACATGGCTGCTAGATGACACAACCGCTCGCTGCGACTCCTGCTGGCACTGAAATAGGTCAATAAACGCTTTTAGCTCAAATAACTGAAAACGTGAACTGTGTATATATTTCTCTTTTTATACTGAAATAGGCCAATAAAAGCTTTCACTACATATAGCTACAGAAGTGAACTGAGAATATATTTTTCTTTTAGTACTGAAATACATCACTAAACGCTTTTAGTGCAAATAACTGAAACATTGAACTGCGTATATATTTTTCTTTTAGTACTGAAAAAGGCCAGTAAGCGCTTTTAGCGCAAATAACTGTAAAAGTGAACGGCGAATATATTTCTCTTTTTATGCTGAAATAGGCCAGTAAACACTTTTACCGCAAATAACTGCAACAGTGAACTGCGTATATATTTTTCATTTAGTACTGAAATACGTCACTAAACACTTTTACCACCTATAACTGCAGAAGTGAATAGTGTTGAGCGAACCAGAAATGTAAAGTTCGTACCAGACTTTAGGGTTTTTGGTACCCGGACCCGAACCCGAACTTTTATGGAAATCAAGTTTATTGTTTGGCCATTTAATAAAGCTTGTTGAAAGGCTGCAGGGCAGCCAATCAACAAGAGTTTAAGATGTGTGCCCTTAGAAGCCATCCCAGCCATGCCTACTAATGGCATGGCTGTGATTGGCCAGTGCAGCATGTGACCCAGCCTCTATATAAAGCTGGAGTCACGTAGCGCAGCACATCACGTCAACTCTTACTAGTGTAGGGATAGGATGCCGCTGCTGTGAGGGAGAGATTAGAAAATAATCTGATATCAGAGCTTGGTGTTGAGTCTGCGATCTACAGCGATTTTTTTTGTGGGTGCAATGCAACATTTTTGTACCCTGCCCTGTGCTCAGTGACACAAAAATACGTTTTAATAGGTCTGTTAGTTAGGTGGGCATCGGCGGCCATTTTGTGCAAGTGATAATAATTGAATCCTGTTCTTGTAGTTCAGTGGGAAAGATATACCCATACATATACCCATTTTTAAGTGCACCTGCATTACATGTGTGCCAGGGGAAGGAAAAATAGTATAGGTAATGCATGTAAAAGGTATATCGTGGCTCACCCTTACCCGGTCTGTGGTCAAGGTGCTCTGTTTTTAGATGATTCACCTTATCATCCAAAAAATAGTATGTTTAGAAGGTAAAAACAGGCACTCACCATCTGGTCTGAATGATAAAATGTCGTGTTTTAAAATTTGAACAATAAAATAATTAGTACAATAATATATAGTATATATAAACCCTTACAGTATGATCCTAACTTAATACATTTGATAGTCTGCTGCAGTATATAACATGTTAACATCGAATCTGTATTTAGCGCACTCTGTATAGTCTGTAGGGTTCCACCCCAATAGATGCAATAAGAATAACAGCAGCCTTAGGTATCGATGCTTGGGTACATTTATTGATGTTAATTCACATGCGACAGTATTTTTATAACGTTTCGGCATACAATTGCCTTCGTCAGATACTTTGCCGCAGGGAGAAAGGAGAAACAAGGTAGGCAGATGCTTAATAGGATACCTAAGGCTGCTGTTATTCTTATCATAACATGTTAATGTTGGGGTTTATATATACTATATTTTATTGTACTAATTATTAAACACAACATTTTATCATACAGACCAGATGGTGAGTGCCTGTTTTTACCTTCTAAACAGTATAGGTAATCCGTCTATTAGTTCAGGGACCCAGGGGTGACATATTCACATTTTTTTTCTTTAAAGTACCACTGTGCTGCATATGTGACAGTGTAATCAATTTAGTAAATCCATCTATTAGATTCTGGGGGGACAAATTAAATTTTTTTCCCGTAAAGTACATTTGCGGCCTGCACTGCATTTCTGAGAGTGAAATATAACCAGTAAATACAACTGTGACATTGTTGGTGAAAACAATCACTTATTTTTTGCCATAAACTACATTTGCGGTCTGCACTGCATTTCTCTTTAGGGGAGTGCTTGATAGCTTCTGAAAGTTCCTCAGCAGAGAAAGGAGCTGCCAGACGCAGACTATCTTCTTCCGTTAACTTAGGGAGATTCAGTGGCTCCAAAAAAGAATCAGGGGGAGGTAGGGTTGACTGATCAGAAGAGGACGAGGGTGTAGGAGGGAGACTGTAAAGAGCTGTGTAGAAATCCCGGAAGAGGGCTGCGATCTTCGGGGAGTCAAAGGTGACTTCACTATTCAGATTCTTTAATTTGTGTACATAATTATTGAGTCTCCGCTTCTTAAGTCTACTCATCATGAATTTTGAGGCTTTATTGCCATGGGCAAAAATTTTCTGTTGGGAGTGAAGAAAGTATTTGGCAGGAGCAGTGTTTAACAGGTTTTTGAGGCTCGCTCTGGCAGCGGCTAACTCATCTAGGAGGGATTGAAGAAGGGAACGTTTATGTGTGCTCTCTAGAGATTTAATCTTTTTATGCAGATCATATATTTGTTGTTGTCATTTTTTCTTCATATGGGCACCTAGGCTTATGCATTGACCCCTAATGAAGGCCTTATGTGCATCCCAAATGGTGTGTTTGGAGACGTCAGAGGTGCAATTAGCATCAAAGTAATCCTCCAAGGCGTGTCTCAGGCGCGAGTCAGATTCAGGGAAGCACAGAAGCTGGTTATTAAGTCGCCAGTGCCTAGTGGGCTTTTGGGTTAGGGGCACCTGCAAATGGATATATATTGGGGCATGGTCAGATAAAACAATGGAACCTATAGCTGCCTTGGGACACAGCCGGAGATGCTCTTTAGAGATGAACAAGTAGTCCAGGCGTTGATATGAGCTGTGAGCCTGAGAAAAAATGTGTAATCTCTGGCATCTGGATTCAGAGTGCGCCATACATCTACCAGGTGACAGTTAAAGATATGCCGTAGAAGGGACCTAAGTGCCTTCTGGGAATGTGCTGATTTGTTAGAGGAGGAGTCCAAAGAGGGTTCAGGGCGAGATTAAAGTCACCGCCTAAGACTGTGATGCCTACCTTAAAGGAATCAGCCAAGCGAAGGACATCAGCGATCCAGCGGGTTTGATTGGAATTTGGTGAGTATATGTTTACAAAAGTATATAGGCGTTGGCCGATACTACTAGTGTTGAGCGAACAGTTCGAAAATCGTTCGGGTCCGTACCGAATTTTGGGGTGTCCGTGACACGGACCTGAACCCGGACATTTTCAAAAAAGTTCGGGTTCGGGTCCGTGTTCGTCGATTACTTCCCGCTTTCTGAAGGGCTGCACAGCAGCCAATCAGCTAGCGTTTTACTTCTTGCCCTAAGAGCCCATCACAGCCATGCCTACTAATGGCATGGCTGTGATTAACCAAGTGCAGCATGTGACCCAGCCTCTATTTAAGCTGGAGTCACGTAGCGCCGCACGTCACACTGCTCTGACTAGTGTAGGGAGAGGATGCAGCTTCTGTGAGGGCGAGATAGGCAGGGATAAAGAAGTGATTGAATGATCTACCTTTCTACACATGTGCATCAGAACAACTCAGCTGAGCTGTTCACTGAAAGTCACTATTTTGTTGAGACTGGCCAGAGCGATTTTTACTGGCACTGGTAACTGGGCTGACCGGCGGTGGCCATTTTGGGACTTGTGGTGCGCCAGCACAAGCTGCCACAGAGTCTAAACCAAAGCTCCAAAGAAGTGAAAAATCTACACCTGTGAATCAGAACAACAGCGATTCAGCTGCTCAGTCAAAGTCTATTTTTTCTGGCTGGGCAGACCGTTTTCTGGCACATGTTACTGGGCTGATAGGCGGCGGCCATTTTGGGACTTGTGGTGCTACAGCAAAAGCTGCCACAACGTCCATTAATCTCATGTAATAGTCGATTTTTTCATAGATATACTACATCAAGGGTTTGGCTGTGCTTGTGTCACCCATACTTACTGCAAAGATATTTAATATATCAGTGGTGAAACTGAAAGTAACCCACTTGGATAGCAAATCCCATGAATGTGCTGTTCCAGCTAGGCTAGCCAGTGCCACTACAGCCAAGTCCAATACTGTCAGCCAGAAATATTTTTTTTTTTATGTGCCAGAAATATAAATTAGAAAAATCTTTCACCGGTCTGCACTGCATTTCTCTTTAGGGGAGTGCTTGATAGCTTCTGAAAGTTCCTCAGCAGAGAAAGGAGCTGCCAGACGCAGACTATCTTCTTCCGTTAACTTAGGGAGATTCAGTGGCTCCAAAAAAGAATCAGGGGGAGGTAGGGTTGACTGATCAGAAGAGGACGAGGGTGTAGGAGGGAGACTGTAAAGAGCTGTGTAGAAATCCCGGAAGAGGGCTGCGATCTTCGGGGAGTCAAAGGTGACTTCACTATTCAGATTCTTTAATTTGTGTACATAATTATTGAGTCTCCGCTTCTTAAGTCTACTCATCATGAATTTTGAGGCTTTATTGCCATGGGCAAAAATTTTCTGTTGGGAGTGAAGAAAGTATTTGGCAGGAGCAGTGTTTAACAGGTTTTTGAGGCTCGCTCTGGCAGCGGCTAACTCATCTAGGAGGGATTGAAGAAGGGAACGTTTATGTGGGCTCTCTAGAGATTTAATCTTTTTATGCAGATCATCTATTTGTTGTTGTCATTCTTTCTTCATATGGGCACCTAGGCTTATGCATTGACCCCTAATGAAGGCCTTATGTGCATCCCAAATGGTGTGTTTGGAGACGTCAGAGGTGCAATTAGCATCAAAGTAATCCTCCAAGGCGTGTCTCAGACGCGAGTCAGATTCAGGGAAGCACAGAAGCTGGTTATTAAGTCGCCAGTGCCTAGTGGGCTTTTGGGTTAGGGGCACCTGCAAATGGATATATATTGGGGCATGGTCAGATAAAACAATGGAACCTATAGCTGCCTTGGGACACAGCCGGAGATGCTCTTTAGAGATGAACAAGTAGTCCAGGCGTTGATATGAGCTGTGAGCCTGAGAAAAAAATGTGTAATCTCTGGCATCTGGATTCAGAGTGCGCCATACATCTACCAGGTGACAGTTAAAGATATGCCGTAGAAGGGACCTAAGTGCCTTCTGGGAATGTGCTGATTTGTTAGAGGAGGAGTCCAAAAGAGGGTTCAGGGCGAGATTAAAGTCACCGCCTAAGACTGTGATGCCTACCTTAAAGGAATCAGCCAAGCGAAGGACATCAGCGATCCAGCGGGTTTGATTGGAATTTGGTGAGTATATGTTTACAAAAGTATATAGGCGTTGGCCGATACTACTAGTGTTGAGCGAACAGTTCAAAAATCGTTCGGGTCCGTACCGAATTTTGGGGTGTCCGTGACACGGACCTGAACCCGGACATTTTCAAAAAATTTCGGGTTCGGGTCCGGTGTTCGTCGATTACTTCCCGCTTTCTGAAGGGCTGCACAGCAGCCAATCAGCTAGCCTTTTACTTCTTGCCCTAAGAGCCCATCACAGCCATGCCTACTAATGGCATGGCTGTGATTGGCCAAGTGCAGCATGTGACCCAGCCTCTATTTAAGCTGGAGTCACGTAGCGCCGCACGTCACACTGCTCTGACTAGTGTAGGGAGAGGATGCAGCTTCTGTGAGGGCGAGATAGGCAGGGATAAAGAAGTGATTGAATGATCTACCTTTCTACACATGTGCATCAGAACAACTCAGCTGAGCTGTTCACTGAAAGTCACTATTTTGTTGAGACTGGCCAGAGCGATTTTTACTGGCACATGTAACTGGGCTGACCGGCGGTGGCCATTTTGGGACTTGTGGTGCGCCAGCACAAGCTGCCACAGAGTCTAAACCAAAGCTCCAAAGAAGTGAAAAATCTACACCTGTGAATCAGAACAACAGCGATTCAGCTGCTCAGTCAAAGTCTATTTTTTCTGGCTGGGCAGACCGTTTTCTGGCACATGTTACTGGGCTGATAGGCGGCGGCCATTTTGGGACTTGTGGTGCTACAGCAAAAGCTGCCACAACGTCCATTAATCTCATGTAATAGTCGATTTTTTCATAGATATACTACATCAAGGGTTTGGCTGTGCTTGTGTCACCCATACTAACTGCAAAGATATTTAATATATCAGTGGTGAAACTGAAAGTAACCCACTTGGATAGCAAATCCCATGAATGTGCTGTTCCAGTTAGGCTAGCCAGTGCCACTACAGCCAAGTCCAATACTGTCAGCCAGAAATATTTTTTTTTTTTATGTGCCAGAAATATAAATTAGAAAAATCTTTCACCGTAATAATAAAATTATTCTGGTGTTAGACCAGAAGAAGCACTCCTGTTGTAATTAATACTGTAAAAAGGCTTAGGCAATATTTCTCCCAGTGTGGGAAATTTATCTAGCAAAACTAGCCTTTCAAAAATTCCGGTGTTCTGAAATACCAGCAGTCCTCTTGTAATTAATACCGCAAAAAGGCATTATATCGTCCAGTGTTGTAATTTTGGTGAAAAAAAGGCCAATTTAATCAATCTGGTGTTAGTTAGACCAGAGACAGTAGGCCTCACGTTTTTACTCCTGTAAATAGGAATTATATCTCCCCGTGTTGGAATCTATGTACCAACACTAGCATTTTAAAAATTCTGGTGTCCAATTTGCAGCAGTTTTCTTGTAATTAATACCGGAAAAAGGAATTATATCTTCCAGTGTGGGAATTTATGTACACAAACTAGCATTTTAAAAATTCTGGTGTCCAATAAGCAGCAGTCTTCTTGTAATTAATACCGCAAAAAGGCATTACATTGCCCAGTGTTGTAATTTTGGTGAAAAAAAGGCCAATTTAATCAATCTGGTGTTTGTTAGACCAGAAACAGTAAGCCTCACGTTTTTACTCCTGTACAAAGGAATTAATACTGCAAAAAGGCATTACATTGTCCAGTGTTGTAATTTTGGTGAAAAAAGGCCAATTTAATCAATCTGGTGTTTGTTAGACCAGAAACAGTAGGCCTCACGTTTTTACTCCTGTAAAAGGAATTAATACCGCAAAAAGGCATTACATTGTCCAGTGTTGTAATTTTGGTGAAAAAAAGGCCAATTTAATCAATCTGGTGTTTGTTAGACCAGAAACAGTAGGCCTCACGTTTTTACTCCTGTAAAAAGGAATTAATACCGCAAAAAGGCATTACATTGTCCAGTGTTGTAATTTTGGTGAAAAAAAGGCCAATTTAATCAATCTGGTGTTAGTTAGACCAGAAACAGTAGGACGCATGGTTTTACTCCTGCAAAAAGGAATTATATCTCCCCGTGTGGGAAACTATGTACCAAAACTAGCATTTTAAAAATTCTGGTGTCCAATTTGCAGCAGTTTTCTTGTAATTAATACCGGAAAAAGGAATTATATCTTCCAGTGTGGGAATTTTGGGGCTAAAAAATAATATATTTTATTGTGGTGCGAGTTGAATCGCAACAATGAGGAAACATTCTATTAAGGGACGAGGACGCGGTCGTGGTGGTGTCCGTGGAGCCTCTGTTGCTGGCAGAGGACGTGGCCATTCGGCCTCAGGCGCACAAAGTAGTGAACCAACTCCTTCAAGTAGCCGGCAGAATTTACAGCGATATTTGGTGGGGCCCAATGCCGTTATGAGGATGGTAAGGCCTGAGCAGGTACAGGCATTAGTCGATTGGGTGGCCGACAGTGCTTCCAGCACGTTCACCACATTGTCTTCCGCCCAGTCTTCTGCGGAAAGCGCACAGGTGGCACCTGAAAACCAAGCCCATCAGTCTGTCACATCACCCCCATGCATATCAGGGAAACTGGCTGAGCCTCAAGTTAAGCAGCAGTCTCTTATTCTGTTTGAAGACTCTGCTCCCACGGTTTTCCAGGGGCGTCCACCTAGCCCTTCCCCAGCGGTGGAAGACATTCCATGCACTGACGCACAACCACTTATGTATCCAGATGATGAGGACATGGGAATACCACCACAGCAGATTGACTGAGTCTCTGATGATGACGAAACACTGGTGCCCACTGCCGCGTCTTATTGCAGTGTGCAGACTGAACAGGAGGAGGTCAGGGAGGCAGACTGGGTGGAAGACGATGCAGAGGACGATGAGGTCTTAGACCCCACATGGACTGAAGGTCGTGCTGCTGACTTAAATGGTTCAGAGGAAGAGGCAGTGGTGAGACCGAGACAACAGCGAAGCCAAAGAGGGAGCAGGGGGCAAAAGCAGAACAGCCGCCGTCCAGAGAGTTTGCCTGCTATTGGCCAGCACCAACAGGGACCCAGCACCCCAAAGGCATCTTCAAGGAGTTCCCTGGCATGGCACTTCTTCAAACAATGTGCTGACGACAAGACCAGAGTGGTTTGCACGCTGTGCCATCAGACCCTGAGGCGAGGCATTAACGTTCTTAACCTGAGCACCACTTGCATGATCAGGCATCTACATGCAAAGCATGAACTGCAGTGGAGTACACACCTTAAAAACAAGGAACCCGCTCAGGCTCCCCCTGCTCCCTCTAGCGCTGCTGCCTCGGCTTCCGCCTCGAGAGGAATGTTGCCACCTGCCGAGCAGCAAACAGAGGATGTGCCACCGACACCACCACCACCACCGCCACCGTCACCTAGCGTCTCCACTATTTCACACAGCAGCGTTCAGCTCTCCAGCTCTCAAACCTTTGAGAGGAAGCGCAAATTCCCACCTAGTCACCCTCGAGCCCTTGGCCTGAATGCCAGCATTTCTAAACTACTGGCCTTTGAAATGCTGTCATTCCGGCTGGTGGACACAGACAGCTTCAAACAGTTGATGGCCATGGCTGTCCCCCAGTATGTGGTTCCCAGCCGCCACTACTTCTCCAAGACAGCCGTGCCTTCCATGCACATGCAAGTGTTCGATAAAATCAAGTGTGCACTGCGCAACGCCATTTGTGGCAAGGTCCACCTAACCACAGATACGTGGACCAGTAAGCACAGCCAGGGACGCTATATCTCCCTAACTGCACACTGGATAAATGTAGTGGCGGCTGGGCCTCAGGCGGAGAGTTCCTTGGCGCACGTCCATCCGCCGCCAAGGATCACAGGGCATCATTCTTTGCCTCCTGTAGCCTCCTCCTCCTACTCGGCTTCCTCCTCCTCCTCCTCTGCTTCCACCAGCTCATCCAGTCAGCCACACACCTTCACCACCAACTTCAGCACAGCCCGGGGTAAATGTCAGCAGGCCATTCTGAAACTCATATGTTTGGGGGACAGGCCCCACACCGCGCAGGAGTTGTGGCGGGGTATTGAACAACAGACCGACCAGTGGTTGCTGCCGGTGGGCCTCAAGCCCGGCCTGGTGGTGTGAGATAATGGGCGAAATCTCGTGGCAGCTCTGGGACTAGCCGGTTTGACGCACATCCCTTGCATGGCGCATGTGCTGAATTTGGTGGTGCAAAAGTTCATTCACAACTACCCAGACATGTCAGAGCTGCTGCATAAAGTGAGGGCCGTCTGTGCGCGCTTCCGGCGTTCACATCCTGCCGCTGCTCGCCTGTCAGCGCTACAGCGGAACTTCGGCCTTCCTACTCACCGCCTAATATGCGACGTGCCCACCCGATGGAACTCCACCTTGCACATGCTGGAGAGACTGTGCGAGCAGCAGCAGGCCATAGTGGAGTTTCAGCTGCAGCATGCACTGGTCAGTCGCACTGCGGAACAGCACCACTTCACCACCAATGATTGGGCCTCCATGCGAGACCTGTGTGCCCTGTTGCGCTGTTTAGAGTACGCCACCAACATGGCCAGTGGTGATGCCACTGTTATCAGCTTGACGATACCAATTCTATGTCTCCTAGAGAAAATGCTTAGGGCGATGATGGAAGAGGAGGTGGGCCAGGGCCAGTAGGAGGAGGAGGAGGATGACGGGTCATTTTTAGCACTTTCAGGCCAGTCTGTTAGAAGTGGCTCAGAGGGAGGTTTTTTGCAACTGCAGGGGGCAGTTACAAATGTGGCCAGCCAGGGACCACTACTGGAGGACGAGGAGGATGAGGAGGAGGTGGAGGAGGAGGAGGATGAAGCAGGTTCACAGCGGGGTGGCACCCAGCACAGCGCAGGCACATCCCTGGTGCATGGCTGGGGGGATAAAGAGGATGATGACGATACGCCTCCCACAGAGGACAGCTTGTCCTTACCTCTGGGGAGCCTGGCACACATGAGCGATTACATGCTGCAGTGCCTGCGAAATGACAGCAGAGTTGCCCACATTTTAACGTGTGCTGACTACTGGGTGGCCACCCTGCTGGATCCACGGTACAAAGACAATGTGCCCACTTTACTTCCTGCACTGGAGCGTGATAGGAAGATGCGCGAGTACAAGCGCACACTGGTAGACGCGCTCCTGAGAGCATTCCCAACTGTCACAGGGGAACAGGTGGAAGGCCAAGGCCAAGGCAGAGGAGGAGCTAGAGGTCGCCCACACAGCAGTGTCACGGCCAGCTCCTCTGAGGGCAGGGTTAGCATGGCAGAAATATGGAAAAGTTTTGTCTCCACGCCACAGCTAACTGCCCCACCACCTGATACGGAACGTGTTAGCAGGAGGCAACATTTCACTAACATGGTTGAACAGTACGTCTGCACACAACTCCACGTACTGACGGATGGTTCGGCCCCATTCAACTTCTGGGTTTCCAAATTGTCCACGTGGCCAGAATTAGCATGTTATGCCTTGGAGGTGCTGGCATGCCCGGCAGCCAGCGTTTTATCTGAACGTGTATTCAGCACGGCAGGGGGCATCATTACTGACAAGCGCAGCCGCCTGTCCGCAGCCAACGTGGACAAGCTGACGTTTATAAAAATGAACCAGGCATGGATCCCACAAGACCTGACCCTCCCTTGTGCAGAGTAGTCCTTAATAACTGCCTTAAACCATGTTGTCTTGTACTCCTGGCCACTTCTTCATTGAAAAATCAACTTTTGAAATTAAGTAGGATCTTGGTGTGCAACCCAGAGTTGAATGAACCTTCCCTCTGTCTGTGTTCCGGGGCCAAAGTACATGAAAGTGTCCTTCTCCTGTGCTGGGTGATATGAATGTTAAAAAAATATCACTGAGGAAATGATGATTAGGGATTAATGCAGGTTATATTTACAATCACAGTGAGCAAATAATCCTAAAATATAACTTTTATTAATATACAAAATATAAAACCGGTCCTAAGGACCTAGAGTTGTGAACAACCACCTAGCGATCAAATATACAGTATAAGGACCAGGACTGGGTAATAACTACTTATCCCTATGTTTACCCTGGTAGCTACTCAGCCCGAGGGCACCCCTTGGTGGTAGGAGCCCCTCGTCCTCGTGCCTAGGGCTAGCCTGTCCTTAAATGTCCCTTATAATCTATTCCCTAATAGTCTGCATAATAACAGCCTATTCTTTAAGCTAGAACCCGACGCGTTTCCCCCCCAAAGATACAGTGAGGGTTCATCAGGGGTCCGGAATTGTGTAGTACAGGGAACCAACAATATAATTAAAACAAATGCCAATTATGTGACTGGTATCTAGCAAAAATATAAAGCAGTACCTTAGAGTCAGCGCAAGTTTAACATCCAACTTAGATAGGGAACTGGTTACTTACGACCTCTGACAACGATGTGTTCACACTGGCGTGGAGCAGATGGTGGCTCAAACTTAGAGTGCACTTACCCAGACCTACACCCCTCTATATTTATATTTAGGCATTTTTTCTTATACAGTCAAACTTTTGTCAAGGTGATTTTTTATAACTGCTATGTTAACATTTCTATATAAGGGGGATCGGTCTTATGCGTCTCCTTTAAGGTCCGGTTCATTCACTCCATAGTGCGGTTCACCTTGGAACGCAAACCGGATGCATTGCCAGTATATTGGCACATCACTTCCGGTTTGCGTATTCACAGCAGGATCGATCCGGACTGTGAACACGCTTTGCGGTTCACAGAGGACCCACCGTGGAACGCAATCCGGATGTGTTGCCATAACAGCGATATGTCATTTCCGGTGGCCGCATTTGTGGGCAGATTGATACATCCAGGCCCCTGCCGCTTCCTCCTCCATCTCTTACATCATTTCCGATATAGGGGATGAGCAACCGTCCCTGCCATTGGTTGGGATGGAGTGATGTGGTCTAAGGGGTGTTTCCTTGTTTGACTGACATAATTTCCAGCCTATCGAAACTATCCATAGAGGAGGAGCATTTAAATGTGGGCTATTTAAACTGGGTAAGTGCACTCTAAGTTTGAGCCACCATCTGCTCCACGCCAGTGTGAACACATCGTTGTCAGAGGTCGTAAGTAACCAGTTCCCTATCTAAGTTGGATGTTAAACTTGCGCTGACTCTAAGGTACTGCTTTATATTTTTGCTAGATACCAGTCACATAATTGGCATTTGTTTTAATTATATTGTTGGTTCCCTGTACTACACAATTCCGGACCCCTGATGAACCCTCACTGTATCTTTGGGGGGGAAACGCGTCGGGTTCTAGCTTAAAGAATAGGCTGTTATTATACAGACTATTAGGGAATAGATTATAAGGGACATTTAAGGACAGGCTAGCCCTAGGCACGAGGACGAGGGGCTCCTACCACCAAGGGGTGCCCTCGGGCTGAGTAGCTACCAGGGTAAACATAGGGATAAGTAGTTATTACCCAGTCCTGGTCCTGATATGAATGTTATACTTGTGCTGTCTGACATGTCTCCTTTGTGTGGGTGCAGGGGGCCAAAGTCACTGAAAGCGGCCTTCTCCTGTGGTGGGTGATCGAAATGCTTGATTCTCTGCTGTGGGACCTCTCTCCTCTTTCTGGGTGCAGGGGTCAAAGAAACAAAAGGTGGCCTACTCCTGTGGTGGTTGACATGATGCCTGATTCTCTGCTGTGGGACCTCTCTCCTCCGTGTGGCTGCAGGGGTCAAAGTCTCTAAAAGTGCCCTTCTCCTGTGGTGGTTGATGTGAAACTGATGCTTGTGCTATCTGACCTGTCTCCTCTGTGTCGGTGCTAAGGCCTAAGTCACTGAAAGCGGCCTTCTCCTGTGCTGGCTGATATAAATGCCTGAATCTCTGCTGTGGGACCTCTCTCCTCCGTGTGGCTGCAGGGGTCAAAGTCTCTAAAAGTGCCCTTCTCCTGTGGTGGTTGATGTAAAACTGATGCTTGTGCTATCTGACCTGTCTCCTCTGTGTCGGTGCTAGAGGCCTAAGTCACTGAAAGCGGCCTTCTCCTGTGCTTGGCTGATATAAATGCCTGAATCTCTGCTGTGGGACCTCTCTCCTCTTTCTGGGTGCAGGGGTCAAAGTCTCTAAAAGTGCCCTTCTCCTGTGGTGGTTGATGTAAAACTGATGCTTGTGCTATCTGACCTGTCTCCTCTGTGTCGGTGCTAAGGCCTAAGTCACTGAAAGCGGCCTTCTCCTGTGCTGGCTGATATAAATGCCTGAATCTCTGCTGTGGGACCTCTCTCTTCTTTCTGGGTGCAGGGTCAAAGTCTCTAAAAGTGCCCTTCTCCTGTGGTGGTTGATGTAAAACTGATGCTTGTGCTATCTGACCTGTCTCCTCTGTGTCGGTGCTAAGGCCTAAGTCACTGAAAGCGGCCTTCTCCTGTGCTGGCTGATATAAATGCCTGAATCTCTGCTGTGGGACCTCTCTCCTCCGTGTGGCTGCAGGGGTCAAAGTCTCTAAAAGTGCCCTTCTCCTGTGGTGGTTGATGTAAAACTGATGCTTGTGCTATCTGACCTGTCTCCTCTGTCTCGGTGCTAAGGCCTAAGCTCACTGAAAGTGGCCTTGTCATGTGCTGGCTGATATAAATGTTATACTTGTGCCATCTGACATGGTTGCCGGGTCCCATTAAATGATGGCCTACTCCTGTGGTGGGTGATATGATGCCTGAATATGTGCTGTGGGCCTTTCTCCTCTGTCTGGCTGCAGGGGTCAAAGACTCTAAAAGTGGCCTTCTCCTGTGGTGGATGGTGTAAACTGTAATGCTTGTGCTATCTGACATGTCTCCTCTGTCTCGTGTGCTAAGGCCTAAGTAACTGAAAGTGGCCTTCTCCTGTGCTGGCTGATATAAATGCCTGAATCTCTGCTGTGGGACCTCTCTCCTCCGTGTGGCTGCAGGGGTCAAAGTCTCTAAAAGTGCCCTTCTCCTGTGGTGGTTGATGTAAAACTGATGCTTGTGCTATCTGACCTGTCTCCTCTGTGTCGGTGCTAAGGCCTAAGTCACTGAAAGCGGCCTTCTCCTGTGCTGGCTGATATAAATGCCTGAATCTCTGCTGTGGGACCTCTCTCCTCCGTGTGGCTGCAGGGGTCAAAGTCTCTAAAAGTGCCCTTCTCCTGTGGTGGTTGATGTAAAACTGATGCTTGTGCTGTCTGACATGTCTCCTTTGTGTGGGTTCAGGGGGCCAAAGTCACTGAAAGCGGCCTTCTCCTGTCTTGGCTGATATAAATGCCTGAATCTCTGCTGTGGGACCTCTCTCCTCTTTCTGGGTGCAGGGGTCAAAGTCTCTAAAAGTGCCCTTCTCCTGTGGTGGTTGATGTGAAACTGATGCTTGTGCTATCTGACCTGTCTCCTCTGTGTCGGTGCTAAGGCCTAAGTCACTGAAAGCGGCCTTCTCCTGTGCTGGCTGATATAAATGCCTGAATCTCTGCTGTGGGACCTCTCTCTTCTTTCTGGGTGCAGGGGTCAAAGTCTCTAAAAGTGCCCTTCTCCTGTGGTGGTTGATGTAAAACTGATGCTTGTGCTATCTGACCTGTCTCCTCTGTGTCGGTGCTAAGGCCTAAGTCACTGAAAGCGGCCTTCTCCTGTGCTGGCTGATATAAATGCCTGAATCTCTGCTGTGGGACCTCTCTCCTCCGTGTGGCTGCAGGGGTCAAAGTCTCTAAAATTGCCCTTCTCCTGTGGTGGTTGATGTAAAACTGATGCTTGTGCTATCTGACCTGTCTCCTCTGTCTCGTTGCTAAGGCCAAACTCACTGAAAGTGGCCTTGTCATGTGCTGGGTGATATAAATGTTATACTTGTGCCATCTGACATGGTTGCCGGGGTCCCATTAAATGATGGCCTACTCCTGTGGTGGGTGATATGATGCCTGAATATGTGCTGTGGGGCCTTTCTCCTCTTTCTGGGTGCAGGGGTCAAAGAAACTAAAAGTGGCCTTCTCCTGTGCTGGATGGTATAAATGTAATGCTTGTGTTATCTGACATGTCTCCTCTGTCTGTGTGCTAAGGCCTAAGTCACTGAAAGTGGCCTTCTCCTGTGGTGGTTGATATGATGCCAGATTCTCTGCTATGGGACCTCTCTCCTTTGTCTGGATGCTGGGGTCGAAATAATAGTAAGCGACCTTCTCCATTGGTGGGTGATTAGAAGCCTGATTCTGTGCTATGGGACCTAACTCCAATTAATATTGGTTAATTTTATTTTATTTTATGTTAAGTCATCATTTCCCTATCTACATTTGTTTGCAGGGGATTTACCTACATTTTGCTGCCTTTTGCAGCCCTCTAGCCCTTTCCGGGAGTCTTTTACAGCCTTTTTAGTGCCCAAAAGTTCGGGTCCCCATTGACTTCTATGGGGTTCGGGTTCGGGATGAAGTTCGGGTTGAGTTCGGATCACGAACCTGGACATTTTCCGGAAGTTCGGCCGAACCTCTCGAACCCGAACATCCAGGTGTTCGCTCATCTCTAGATACTACCTTTCAACATCAGATATCTCCCCTCGGAGTCACAGCGTTGGTCTAGAAGAAGAAAAGGAGTCTTTTTCTGAAAACCAATGCTAACTCCTTTTGAGTTGGAGGAGGTGGATCCACTATGGAACCAGGTTGGGTAGTATGAAAAGGAGGAAAATTATATTAGCCTCCTCCCTTTTCAAGACCCAAAAAATCTGGCTCCTCTTTGACGGGGAATTGCAGCCTTTGACATTATAAGATGCAATTTTTAAAGCCATCATGAGAAGTCAGAGATTGGGGGGTACAGCATGGTAAAGGTGTCTAAAGAGCTTGTGTGTAGTGCGGGTTCATAAGAGTACTCCTCTCTCAGCGGATCCAGTAAGTTCAGTCTATTCAACAGCAGAAACTGTAGAAATCGAGCAGGTGGTTGTGTCCACCCATCTTGGATGAGGAGGAAAGGATCTTTTTGTGGACCTGAAAAACGGAAACAAATAAACAAAAACGTGGATCAAGGTGCAACAAGTAAGGTAAAACATTGGCACAGAAGTGCTCAGGTGAGGGGGGGGGGGGGGATAGTGATAAGCACTAAAAAAGGATGTCAGTTTCTCAGCAGGTGTGAGAGCGAAAGAGGTATACTGCATGACCTAAGTCAAGACTGACAGGGCATACGCATAGGTAATAGATCAGGGAGAGAAGTTCGGATTATGTGTAAGTATAGTAAAGTAGCTTATTATAATGAGTGAGGTAAGGAAATAATACAAGAGGGAAGAATGGGAGAGAAGGAGAAGGGATAGAAGGAGAGAATGAGATCAGAGGTTCATCTGGATCTATTTAGGTCCCTCATAGTAGCAGGGATAAGGCGGATATCTAGTTCGCTGGTTCTCAGTTGAAACCAGAGGTCCGCAAAACAATTATAGAGCTCTTCAGGTAGGCCAGAAATAAGCAGAATAGAAAAAGGAGCAGTGTCTCTGAAAGGTAGGTAGAGAGAGTAGGGGGTAGTAGGAGAGCGGGAAATAAGTAAGTATAGGGATGCGAATTCACAAGTGGAAGTAATATCATTGAGAGACAGCATTTGGAATTAAGAGTCTCTGCGGTGCAAGAGTCACAGGAGGGCAACACTTATAATAAATGCCGGGTCAGACGACATAAGTGGAAATGCATCTGGGGGTCAACAATTGACTTTTCTTCTTTTGGTGTTGAGCCTTGGGGGTGTTCCTGGGTTCGAAAGGCAGGATCTTTGGGACCTCGGGTAGCGAAGTGAGATCTTGCACAGCGTCCCAATCTTCAATATCCATAGAGCGTAGGTCCAGTAGGTCGTACACCGGACCTAAGTCCATATATGTTTTAACGTTAATCCTCTGGCCCTTGAATGAGAATGATAGTCCAAAAGGAAAGTTCCATCTATAGAGGATCCGATGGTTTCTGGAGCCATTCTGTCAGGGGCTTTAATGCTCTCCTCTTCTGGAGAGTCACCAGGGCAAGATCTTGAAAAATTTGCATATCTGCTCCATTAAAGGAAACCCCACCAGGTCTGCGTGCTTTGGTTAGTATTGCTTCTTTCGTTTGAAAGTGCAGGAACTTGCATATTATATCCCCAGGGGGGTCCGATGTCGCGGGTTTGGGACGCAGGGCCCGGTGTGCTCTTTCTATTACGATGGGAGATGCGAGGTCTGAACCTAACAGATCCGTGCAGATGGATAGTATAATGTCCGCTGGTTCCTGGTTGGAGTCTGACTCTGGCACGCTGCGGAACCTCAGATTGTTCCTCCTGCCCCGATTTTCCTGATCTTCTAG
Organism: Bufotes viridis; assembly: GCA_033119425.1. Lineage (NCBI taxonomy): Eukaryota > Metazoa > Chordata > Amphibia > Anura > Bufonidae > Bufotes > Bufotes viridis. The sequence goes on from CM065589.1 coordinate 104,959,576, forward strand.
GGCATTGTAGATCACGTTCAAGTGTAGTTGGCATTTTTGTACACTTATAGCTGATGCGGCCTGAAAATCTAAGATGGCGACTTGCGTATTTT